>CM050404.1:68221875-69421875 GCA_027580255.1 Therioaphis trifolii | reverse complement strand
ATCGGAAACCAAAAATATCTGTTGTATACGTCAAGTATTTACGCGGCGTATACACCATTATAAATACTGTAGTATCTTTAAAAAAAAAAGTTTTTACATATCACGCATAATATGCAATTAAATAAATTAAAAATCAAACGTACGTATTGTTTTCGAAATTATATATTTATGAGTTGAATTTTATCACGAATAAAATTTTTTGGAATCAGTATGTTTCTAATGTTATTTCGTGAGCATAATTAGGCGCCACAAATAATGTCATTAAAAAGGCTGTCGCGTTTTACTAGCCCAGTAGGTATACTCGAATGTTAAATACATGTATACAAACCATGACGTGTTCAGACTAGTCATAAACAATTATTGAACCGTGTTAAAATATCGAGCAATAAAACATGTCATTTGATCGTAAAACATTTCCGATTAAAAATTCGACGGACTCTCCGCTGATAGTCCGGTGGTCACACATATTAATATGTTATTCGGTTACCAAGGAAAAACGAATTATTGAAAACACGTTAAAACAACGCGCCTTACGTGTTAAAGCCGTTCATTCGATCCGAACCATCCGTAGTGCGCGGAACGAAAATTTGTTTCGACCATGTCTTTCGGTAAGTACATAGAACACACCATAATACGTAATACTCGAAGCAAACTCGTCCACCGTTCCCCGCGAGTATACTAACACGTCGTTATATCTGATTACAGACCGTGAAGTATCGTTTGATGTTGCCGAGAACGCCTTTCCCTTCAAATTCGAGTGAGTGTTATATTGGACTGTCGCGCGTGCGAACCATTCGTTTTATTTGACGACCGTCCGTCGCGCTGTTACAGGGTAATGACTGTGACCGTGACCGGAGGCGAAAGCGACCGGCCGGTCTCGCCCGACGGTCGTCGCGCCGCCGGCCGTGAGGTCGTCAGCATGGTTGTCACGCGCCGACGATCGCCGTCGCCGCCGTGTCCGTGGTCCGTGCCGTGGCACCGTGGCGCCCTGCACTGCCCGAAGCCGTGGCCGGGCGCGTGCCAGTGTCCGCCGGTTCGTCGCCCGATCGTCGTCCCGTGCGCGCCGCCCTGGTGGAGGGTGCCGGACCGCCGGCCACGTCCCCGAGCGGCCGCAAGGATCTCGCCGGAGCGGCCGGCCGGACCCGCGTCGATCCCGTCGGAGCAGGCGGTCGGGCCCGAGCCGCGCACGTCGGAGCAGGCGGCCCGGCCCGAGCCGCGCACGGTGACCAAGCGGAAGTCGCCCGCTGAACCCGAGTCGCCGACGCCAGAACCGACCGCGAAGCGAGCGCGGCGCGTGGTGGCCAAGAGGAAGCGGCTTGGATCTCCGACGGTAGGGCCGCCCGCGAAGCGTGCGCGGCTTGCGGTGTCTGAGGCGAGCCCCCCTCGCGGTTAGGCTGGCGCACGCCAGTGTCCGCCGGTCGTCCCTCGGTGCGTGCCGCCCTGGTGGAGCGTCCACGTGGATCTTGCCGGAGCAGCCGACCGGGCTCGCGGCACGCACGGCGACCAAGCGGAAGTGACACGTCGGACCCGCGTCGCCACCGCCGGAACCGCCCGCGGAGCGAGGGCGGCGCGTGGCGACCGAGCGGAATTCACCTGCCGGACCCGCGTCACCACCGCCGGAACCGCTCATGAAGCGAGGGCGGCGTGTGGTGACTAAAGCCTCGATTACACTGAGCGATTTTACTCGCTATTCGCCGGCGAATTAATAACTCGCAGCGATTTAAGTCGCTCAATGTAATCGAGCCTTAAGAGGAAGTGGCTCGCCCGGCCCGGGTCACCGCCACCGGGACCGCCCGTATGAAGCGTGCACGGCTTGTGGTGCCCGAGACGAGCCCCCTTCGTGGCGCCCCCGACGTGGCCTCGGGAACGTCCGGCCGTCCGCGGAGCCCGTCGTGCCCGTCACACTGGCCAACGGCCATGTCTAGTGGTCGTGCAAAAAATAAAATTAAAAAAAAAAAATACCACGTTTTTCAACACTTTATTTCTAATAACATTTTCAGTTTTTTTCGTCAAGACTTGGAAATGTATTTTGACCCTGACTCATAAACTCGAGTAACGATACTGCGAAAATCTTACAAATCATAACCCAAATTTTTAAACAAGCGTTTGAGTACTCTAAAAAAATATGTACGATTATTTTGTCCGAAGTGCGAAGAATACTAGTTTATCAGCATGTACTTGTACTACTTTTGAACACTGGTGGAGAGAAATATTTGAAATAAACAAACATTATACTGTCGTATATAGTAGACAGTCATCAAAATATTACTTAGGTCAGTGAAGCATATGTGCTGAGACAGCGATTAAATTACCATATAACACCGCCGTACAGGCAGGCACGAGAGGTCCCGTTGTCGCTGAGTGAATCGGCGAGGACGTATGTACTCTGGTTGCACGTGAGAAACGTCAATCATAGTACGGGCTATTTTAATCGAATTAGTTAATTATTTTACTTGTGTTTTAAAATATAATAAAAGTGTTTCCGACCTGAAAACCCGAGTTAAGTATTATTTCAAAGTCTTTCTTCGTTCTTACCCTTAATATTGGAACAGTGCTCAGACCCATACACCTTCATAGTCAATGAGGTTTTTAATAACCGAACAGTGCTCCGGTTGTGGTGTCCTAATAGTCATTCCAATTTAAGAAACGAACGGAGAACGACAAAAACGCACACCGTCGTACCTCAAAGGTTAACAGTGCTAATCTGAATTTATTCTAGAGACAGTCATTAACCTAGAGTGTACGGGGGTAAGGTAAACAGTTGGTTTACCGCGTATCATCCGATACGGGTGATACCACAATACCATCAAATACACGAGAAATATTGAACTGTAATATGCACAGGCATATTCAAATTATAATAGGAACCATGATATATGCGCATACATACACAAAATATGATAATTATGATGTACCGTGCACATGGATGAACAAAAATACATATTTTGTGTCTATCATTGCCGACACCGCAATAATATTGTACTATATCCCCATCATAGAAAAGCGGATGCATCAAACTCTGACTTTAATGACATTCACACGGAGCTTTATAAGATTAACACAGAGGTTAGAAACTCGTCAAATGGTAAATGATTAAAGAATTACTTCATTTGCTTTTATACAGCGTGAGAAATCGCTTTTGTCTCTGATAATTTGATTCGGTATTGTATTTATTGTATTTATATATATATATATATATATATATATATATATATATATATATATATATATATATATATATATATATATATATATTATTGTTATAAATGCGTTTTTATTCAATAATAATTTTTACTTTGAACAATTTTTAATACTAACGAAGAGTGGAAATTAAAAGACGACGATAACCAAAAATCTCAATAAAATTCTTATCATTTTATTTATTCATCAAAACAATAATATACTTGTAGAAAACACATGCAAAATAAAATTTTATAGAAATGTAAATCGACAGTATTATAGTCGTAGGTACAAAGATTTAACTTTTAATATCTGATAAATGATAATTAATTGTCAAGTGTGATTATACAACTTAAACTTTATCTCAAATTGGTAGTCATACAGAATACATATTACATGAGCATAAATACTTGACTAGTTTTTTTTAATATGAATTTGTATTTTGACTGGTATTTTATTTGACTTTCATAAGATGTTTTTGTGATTAGAATGTTTCGCGCTAACCATAGTACCTAACCACAATAATAACCTTGATACACAAAATAATAAACTTCGATACGTCTTGATATAAAGATTATACTCTTACATTGCTGTGGTAGCCAAGATAACTTCTTACTGAGTAATGACTTTCAAAATTACAAAATGTTGATAATATTCAAGGTTTTGATGTTTATTTTATCATATTACTTAATTAATTAATCGATCAGAATACTCACGGATTTGATGTATTTCTTTCAAGTAAAACAAAAAATATAGTTCAATTTTTTTGAACAACAAAAAATCTTTCCTTTTTCTTGTAAGTGTTGGCCAACAATCAGGGCCGGCGAGAGCTTTGGTGGGCCCCAGGGCTGATTATTTCCGGGCCCCGTCACTTATATATACTTATTTTACTGCGATGTATATAGCTGTACAGCATTTTAATACAGTAGCGATACTTGATATTTAAATTGGATGAATTGTAAATAAAAAAAACAATATTTGGTATATAAAATCTTTTATTAAAATTGAAAAAAATAATGAACTATTGAACAGCAATTAACGAATAATTAGGTTCAGTTAAAGTGTTCCCTTTCTGGCCTTTTTCATGTCAAAATTTAGGAATTTACGACTATATTATATAATGTATTAAGCATATTATCAATAGCACACGCTATATAAAAACCAACTACGCAATTATACCGATCGAACCCGCAGTGAATGCGCGTTTGTCTGTGTGTGTTCTGTGTTGCGTATTTTGCGCAATATAGTAGGTATTTATTATAGATATTTGTTTAATTTTGAGCAAACGGACGATAATGGCCCGGGTCTACAGGGCCTGTGCGGCTATGCCTAAATACGCCTCTGACAACCGGCCCCCTCGGAGGTCCGGGCCCCGGGACTCTGGCCCCTACTACCCCACCCTCTCGCCGGCCCTGCCAACAATTTTTTTACCTGTGAACGTAGTTCACTGCATAATTAGTCCGCAGAAATGTATGAATGGAGACGCAACATTTTTTTTTTTTTTACAGTGATAATTGTAAAGAGTATTCTCGTTATTCATTAATTTAAAATTATTGTTACTACTCAATCGGGCGTCATTCATTTGGGCGAATAACCCAAAATTTACCTGAGTAGAGCTGTATCATTTGGGCGAGAAATTAACCGATCGTTTAGGCGAATTTATAAATTATTGAATAATAGGGAAGTAACATATATATAACATTTGAAATAAATACGATCATACTAAATATGAAAAAATATAAAAAATTAATTAATTTTAAAATTAATTGATTTTAATATAAAAATATTAAAATCATGGGAAGAATATCAAACCGGAAAATTAACAATAATAGATTATATTAGACAAATGGGTATGCGATACCATACTAATAAAAAAAATTAGTTACTATTTTTAATAAAATATTATGACAATTTTTATGAGAATATAATTTAATATAATATAATAACCAATGGGTATGAGGTACCATACTAATAAAAAATTTAGTTAAGATAATAAATTATATGACAATATAACACATTTTTAACCATACCAGTTAGAATTAACTGAGAGTCCTAAGTCTCGAAAAATGGGAAGGAAAACGTATATTATATAGTCTATAAATTATAATCAATATGTTGCCTAAATATAATATTATAATTATTTTTTTTTAATAACTCGGCTCGCCCAAACGATGTATTAGATAAATTAGGGGTCTGTGTAAATTTCGCCCAAATGATGTATATAAATTCGCCCAAACGATATGTTATTTTGGGTTATTCGCCCAAATGAAAGCCGCTCACTCAATCACTTATAACCAGTGTTGTATAAAGATAACTTTTTAATTATCTAGATAAAGATAAAAGATAATTGACAGAAAATTTATCTAGATGAAGATAAAAGATACATCACAATTTAATTATCTAGATAAAGATAAAATATTAAAATTTTTTATCTAGATAAAAAAAAAGATAGTTGCTTAATAGGTAAGGTATCAATCACAAAACTAAATTTTCCTAAAAAAATTATTTAATGTTTTTTAATAAAAGTTCAAACAGTCAGCATAGCGCAATTTTTAAGTTACCATAAAATGTTAAATGTGATAGAAAAACACAAGTTAAAAATTAATTAGTCAGAATTTCCTTTATTCTTTTATTTTTAATTTTTAATATTGCATTAATGGACAATGGACAATAGTTTATTAATTGTATTTCTTATTATTTTTTTAGTGGATATAAATAATAATACTAGCTAGGTACTATTAATTTATAATATAATGATATCTACACACCTTAATACACAATTTTAATAAATATTTAATAATTAATTAATGAACAAACAAACACTTTACTGGAGAATTTTATCTTTTATATTTATAGTTTGACATTTTGTTTAGTTTAAATCATCTTTTTACACAACATTAAGATAAATATAAGCAAAACATAATATTACTTTTATGCAACAGATTTCTTAAAAATAAAATAAAAACAAGTACCAATGTTTGTTATATAAAAAAAATAGTATATACAAATCTAATACTAAACTATAGTTATATCTTATATATCAATATACCCATGTAAAAAAAAAATTATACATATAACATACTAACATGTGTACATTTAATAAAATAATTACTAAAATAACTATATATTTAAACAAACCAAATAATAAAGATTATAACACAAACCAAAGAATAAAAAAATTGTTGCTGTCTATCATTATTATTTAAAAGGAAACACCTACAACATACCAAAAAAAATATGTATTTGCCACAACTTCCGAGCCCTGGTTATAACGTTTATATTTTATATAATATAAATTTGATATATCCGATAATATTCATGAATGAAAATAATTAACCAGTGATTATAAAAGGAATGATTTGTATTATGTAGGTATACCTAAAAATAAATTTAATATCTTGTAATCGGAAAATAAAAATACGTTAATAATATAATTTTTTTTTTTTCATTAATACATTATACACAATCTGTACCTGCGGCACAATAACAATAAGAGTATGACCAAAGTTAAAATAAATTTATCTAGATGATAGATGATTAATTTATTTATCTTGGATAACGTCTCAGATAACATAATTCACATTTATCTAGATAAGATAAAAGATAAAAATATACCTATCTAGATAATTTATCTAGATAAATTTATCTAGATAAAATACAACACTGCTTATAACGTACACCACTATTGTCGGTTAGTTAATAAATCAGAACTAATATAAATAGAAAACACTAGATTTTGAATGATTTAACCTTTTCCCCTTCAGTTATTTGTTCGCTATTAAACATCCATTGATTAAGTCGAGTGGTTTCGGCTAAGTGATTTCAAGGAAGCTTTGACCCTTTGATCAATTCTACCGTGTGCACGATTAAAGGGCAATTGTCGAAATCTGTACCACGGGTGGAGTAGCTAGGATCGATTTTTGTCTAGGGTGCTGGAGAAAACAAAAAACGGAAGATATTTTTTCCGTTACACGGAAAAACATTGAATCATATGTATATTTTTGAGTGTGACCAAATATTTAAATAATAAATACAAATGTAAATAGTTAATAGTTGCTTGGCAACCTAGCGTTGTCAGGGACTTACGGAGAAACGTTGTGAGAAATTGGCTACGTGAAATCGGTTATGAAAAAAAAAAATGTGTATTCAGCCCAAAAACCTACAGATGTTAAAAAATCCGTGGATTTCCCGGACACATATGTCTTTACTCCTTTCTGCAGGCTACGCTGGCTACGACCCTGTCAATGCGAGGCAAGCGATCGATCAAGTGAAATAGACTCTGTCGGCGGAGGTTAGCACTCGTGAACTCGTGAGGGCCGTGGTCGTTTACCGCCTCGAGCTTTTGACACGACGATGACGATACCTACGTAACGTACGATTGCACGTCAAAGTATAGTTTTCCAAGCTAACCTGTCTTAAGGCCGTGTATTTCTCACGTCACTGACATTTCAATTCATTAAATTCTAAAGTATAGAAAACCCAGTTTATAGTGAAATTGTATTTCTTTATTTCTTTGATTATTTCTTGTTTTTTATCTAAATTGTTTTTTTCGTCTATAAAATTATGATTTTAACCGAAAATTATTTTTCATGTATCTCGATTGACTTGATTGATAAGTTATAAGTTTATCACTTAAACGTATGTTCATAAATTAATTAATTTTTCTGGCTGACATATTAGCACTTAGTGACTTACTGACTCACTTACTGACCACTAGCACTTATAATGTTTACAAATCACTTAAAATCACTTCACAATTTCGTTACTTTAGGTTAACTACTAAGGTAGTAAATACTACATTGCGCATGGTGGAAATTAAGATAAACGAAAATGATCGTTTGAACTGAAAACTAATTTGAATATTAAACTTTTTGAAAGTTATCGTAGCTGCTATGTTGATACAATAGTTGAAAAATTGGGATGCATTTTTAAAAGTTTATGAAACTAGAATATATTTTAATAAAATAAATTAATAAATGGTCAAACATGTTACACGAAAAAGTTTCTAGCAACATAACTCGTGTAGTAGGTACTAAATAACTAAAATCGACTAAATAAAAATATCATTGCCGGAAAATGCACCATTTTTTGTTTTCGGTAATTTTTTCTTATGCCTGAAAAAACTGGAGAGTTGAGAAAAATGTCCTATCTAAAATTTAAAACAATAAAGTTTTTCATCTGTAAAAACATAAAGTTGCTAAACATCACCTCTACTAGAATTTTAGATCCAGAAAATGTGTCTTCAGAAAAAAAAAATCGTATAGTGAAATCACTAGATCCCTAGATCCATTGTAGAGAAGTATCTTATTTCTATTATTTAATATCAACGTTTTATATCTGATAAATTTTGTAATGGTCAAGTTGTATTTGTAATTACGTAAGTTGAAAAATAAAAATGTAAAAAACATATACTAATGCAAATCGCATATTGATTAGTGACGTCAGTGCTCTCGTGTTGCTCCATCATTTCATTGATCGATAAAGCCATTTTTTTCCTATTTGATTTATCATTTTCATACAACATTGCTATACACGCATTTTCGATCGAATTTTGAATGACAAAAAGGTGAATGCGACGTTGTCGAATATAATTCTTGTGATGTATGAGTACATAACTACGACACGTGAAGGCTATCGGTGTTTTTAATTTGGCCAGCCGTCGCTGAAACACGAATGTTATGTGTATATATTTAAAACCGTAAAGATTAAGATGAAGACGCACAAAGCGTCTTCAAATTTTAAATTGTGCAAAATACACTTTTAAAACCGAAAATTCTACCGAGAAAACTAGATGGTAAAATTAAACACGGAGTAATACAATTTATATGTAAATGAAAACAAATTATTATAAATAAATATAAAAATTTAAATAATTGTACTGTTCTCTCAATTCAAGTTGATTTAATTTTAAATAATCGAAATTGTAGTGTGCCCAAGAAATCGAAGTAAATAACTAAGTACAGTTATTAAAATGCAGAAGTTATATTGAAATTATTTTCGTTGCCCTCTTTTAAATGTTCTAGTGATAGATTTTTATTTATCTAAAAAAATATCTAGAGTGTTATTTGATATAAAGAACTGGCGACAAAAGGCTATATTCTTTGATTGATTTAACAATACAGAGTTACATTTTCCAATGAAATTGAATGAAAATGACAATAATTATTTAATTAACATTCAATTATTATTAATGCATTTTCTAACGAAAAAACTCGGCGTAATTTTTTTTGATTTGATTTTTAAATTTCTTCGTTCAAATTTGAAGTATCGTTCATCGTCTTTATCATTTCTTGTTTATAGAAGTATTTTATATATTCCTTCATTTTTTTTTTCTAAAAAGTCTATTAATTTGGTATGTTTTATAATAATTGTATTACATATTGACATATTATATGTATCACTGTATTAGTGTGTATGTATTATTTTATACCTAATATGTTTTGAAATTCTAAATGTAGTGAAGAATGCACTGGTTTTACTATAATGCCTTTTATTTTTACAAAATAAATAACAAATCAATATATTTCAGCAATAGCTGAAGAAATTTGGGTTGTGTATGCGGGGTAAGGGAAGTGTTTTTTCTCTTTACCTGGGATGCAAAATACCTAGATACGCCTTAGGCTGTAGTAACCGTGGTATTCGTGACCAGGTAACAGAGTCGTCGGAACCGCGAGGTCCCTGCTCTACTGACCACGATTAAGAAACGATCATCGACAGCTTGGTTCGATCGAGACGCAGTCCTTCGAAAAAGAAATCGTTAACGAACGTGACGGACTGCCGGTAAGAAAGTTAAAAGCCATGGACGTAGTCAAAACTTTGTCGGCTGCGTCCGAAATAAGCGGCCCCAAACTGACAGGTCTAACGAAAATAAACGGGAAGCCGACGAAATCGAAGCCATTAAACATAAAATATATCCAAAGAAGAAGGAGAAGAAGAAGAAAACCTTAAATTTAGGACAATGAGATTGATGGGTCGATCTTTGAGTCACCGCCACCGCCATCAACTGTTGCAACCGTGCTATCAAAATACCAACGGAGACGATAGAACAACAGAACCGTTACTAATACATGATTTAAACGAGTGATCAAACATGATTTTTGTTTATATTCTCAAATCTACAGTTTTGTTTTAAAACTTCACCCTTGATGGATAACAATTACAAAAAAAAGCACCAAAGACTTTAAGAAATATAGATATTTTTGTTTGTGCTTAAATACTATCAAGTATAAATAATAATTATTTGGAGAGGTTAAGAAATTGTATGTTTTTAGTATCTTATTGGAAAATTATATCACATGTCAACGAGGGCTCAGTTACTTACCAACTCACTTAAAGAGAGCCAAAGTAAGGTTCAGGAAAATATTGAATACATTATTAAACGAGCTCCAAATCTACGTCCAATAATTTTATAACGAATACGTGAACAGCGCTTGCTGATGACTTTTATTCATCATGAAAGATATTATGTAGACTGTGTAGTATTTATTTCATTTATTTATTTAATCATTATTTTATTAAGGAATAAAAATATTGACTTTATATATTCTTTATATTTTTTACGGTCAATATTTATTAATATGTATGAAGTACTGCATTGTATTTGCATGCCTTTATATATTGCATCTCTGTGTATTAATTACATATTAATATTTCAGTGTTATTGTAGGATTCATGCGGTACCTATGTTTTATTTTTACGTTTAGTTAGGATGTTGACGTAATCGACTGTTTTTACGAGACTACCAAATTTCAACTTTTAATGTGGGAATATAAAAAATAATTTTATCTTTACGAAACTTGGGAAACGTATAGAAATATATTTTCCGAATCTTTCGGTAAAATAAAAAATCTACTGGATTTTGAATTTAAGATTTTATTGGGTTTTGATTAAAAAAAAAAAATAATAATAAAATAAAAAATACTAGTAACGTTACTAAAAAAATTTTAAAAATGTAAAATATGTAAACAGTAACATGTATATATTGCTCTTAAGCTTTGATATGAATCGTTTTACTAATGAAATGATTAATTGTTCTTACCCAAAAACAGAGATTCTAAAACTTTTCACGGTGTGACTCGTTTTATACAAATTTCTAATCATTGGCGACCGGCTCAGGAAAACTAGAGTTGGGTCCCAAGATATTTATCTCACTGAAACAAAATACGAGTCGGGTCCGTGGTGTTATTTGATAATATTCGATTCGGACTCGTGGTTATATGTTATCTATTACTGTTGATAACGACGTAACCTGTTGGCTGCCGCTGTATAATTTAACCATCATAGTGTGATTACGATTAGTAGGGTAGAGGACTTGTAGCATTTGCATATTTGTTTTGCACGGTTACGAAAATGGCATAGTATGAAACAAATACGTTTCATGTTTTTAAAAAGCTATTTTTTAAATTTTATTTTGCATATAAATGCATATTTATTTGAGTACTTTTTGTTTTTAGGGCATATTTTACATTTTTCAACGCTATTTAATACTTTTTTTTGACATATTTCAACTTAATTCAATTTTGTCCACATCGACGTTTTTATTTACAACAATACAGTCAAAATGTTTGGATAAAAATATTTTTACTTTTAATTTTTGTCGTGTAATATTGTTTTTGATTGTCCGTGGGCATACGTATTTCCTAGAAGCGCTTGAGGATCACCGATAAAGTAATAATATTAGTTTACTGTCAATTAACTAATAGATTCATAATCGATATCGATCTAAAGTTTTACATCACATGCTACATCACAACCAAAGCAAGTGGAAAAACAAAACAACGGCATACCTTAAGGTAGCGTTCTGGCGCCGCTACTTTTTAATATTTATACAAATGATCAACCAAAGAGTCCTACAACGAGACATTTTCTGTATGTTGACGACCTTTTAATTGCCGCACAATAAGGTAATTTCGAAGAAATTGAGGAAAAAATCAAGGAATCATTAGTGAAATTAGCTGAATACTATGAACGAAATTATTTAAGTGTGCGCTTATCATCTTAAAAACCGTGAGGCAAAGAGGAAACCGAACATTGAATGGCAAGGTGTAAATATAGACCATGTGGACAACCCTAAGTACTTCGGAGTGAAATTGTATATTGCTGGTTTCCTTATTTAAACCCATTTATTATTATTGTATTTATTTAGTTATTTATTCATTTGTCTTATATCTTTCATAATTATGTTATTATAATGTCTATTCTTTCTTTATTAAAAAAGAAATTGTATATTTTATATTGGATTGTTCTGTTTGAATTTGTAATACTGTGTCGATAACTAGGTACATGTTTGGATGTGGTGATAATTGAGTATGAAAGCGAGTTGTCATTTTACAGGTCAAAATGTGTATAAGCGGGTTTTAAATTTTTTGTTGCACGTAAACGAGTTGTCAGTTTACAGGTAAAAAATCGTGTAGGTACTGTGCGCAAACGAGCATCACCGAAAATTTTAACTTAATAAGTTAATAAGTTAAAAACAAAAATAATTAACTATATAGTTAAGTAAAAAAGTTAAATTAACTTTAGCTTTGTAACAAGTTAATGCCCACCTTTGGTTTTTAAGCATTATTTCAACATTTAAGTTAAAAATATTCAATGCCATATGTTTCAATAGCCACGTTTTAAATTAATTTTTTACAAATTGGTTGACACGTCCGATGTACAAATTTTTTTCAGACTCCAACGGGTCATTTCCGTCATGTGAGACGGTTCGCATACTCATTAGGACGCAGTCGTGCGGTCACGCTTTGTGTTCGAGCCGTCTCAAACGCACAGCGGCGGCGCCTCATCACACGCGTGTGCTGCTGACGATTGTCGTGTGTTTGCTTTTCAAACCGCGTACGACCGCTTTGCATGTCGCACACGCACACAACAGGCGGGTGTACACGTATACTCGCTATTCACGCCGAGACGCAATTCCGTAAACGTGTATTATTATTATTATTATTATTATTAAACGTATTAGAATATAAAATGCGACGATAACTCGTGTCACTCGTCAAAAATATACATACATATATGTATGCATTATAATAGTCACCGCGGGTACGACGACGACTCGAGAGAATGTATTGATTTTTACGTTGATGTGTTTTTTAAATTTTTTTTTTATTATATATGCTATAACTTATTTCCGGAAAGTAACAATGATGTAAAAGTTTCATCTGGCGTCACTATAGATCAGAAATTTCGTCTAGTTGATACTTCAGATCACTCATGTTTTTCTATTACCAATAGTATTTTTAAGTGTATGAAAAAATGAAACAGAACAGTTATAAAACTAATACATAATTTTTAATAAACATATGAAACTTAAATAACCAACAAATTTATACATCATACTCACTATTTAAAATTGTCTCAAATACTTTCTGTCCGTAGTTTACTTTTTTTTTTTGTGCAACTTTTTTATTCATATTGATGATGATTGTATTGACTGCACATTAACGCGTTTTGATTTGTCATATTTTCCCAAGAACTTATTGAATTTTGTTATTTAGGCTGTTCTATGTATAATATACCTATATACTTTTTATATTTGAATATATTTAAAAGATTAATTAAAAACAGACCATGAAGCGTCTTAAGAGACGTTCGTTTGGACAACTGGACACAGAACTGAAATAAAGGATAGTCCTATTCTAAATAGTACGTATATGGCCATCCTATACTATAACGATGTGAAAATTAAAATCGACATTGGAACGAGATCTGAGCGGAATCGAGGAGATAAATTGAATATTTTCACGGAGCTATGATTATAATTTATAAAGGCACTGATATTACAACATACACCGTTTTCATGTTATAATCCAATAGTGCAATATTTATTTAATCGTATGAGATAATGTAAAAATATATCGTGAAAATCAAGTGTAATATTTTTACACCAAAATCAGGTATTCGTGATAGGTAACTGCTTCTATCACCGTGGGATAGGGGCAGCGCGAAGTCATTTTTTTGAGATTAAAGTCTTATGGTAAGTATTCATTCACGGTCGGGGTTAGACTCATGGTAGATGGTAACATAAAATGCTAAATCATTATACGTTATTGATCAAATAGTGTTTTATGTACTTAATAGATATTTATTATCTGATAGACAATAGTACGTCCGGTCATATCATAAAACAATAATTATACCTCAACACTTTCAATACCTACCATCACTTCGGAATCTTTAATATTGTAGTACCTACTACGAATTATATGCAAGTGTTCTTTTAAACAACAAATTAATGTTTCATAAACAAGAACTTAACTTTTTACAACACACGCACACACACACACACATACATACACACACATAATTCTTAGAATTTATAATTATGAAGTATGCCAATGAGTAAACACTGAATTTTTGATTGTGAAATCTTTTTGTTGGGTTGGTACTTGGAATAGAAAGAGTTCCGAGAAGAGTTATCTCTATCGTTTCCCTCATAGTTACGCCACTTACTGAATTAAGTATTAACATAAGCATTTTATCTTTGTACCATCTTAAAGTTCACGTCAGTGGAAGGATGGTAAGGATTCTCCGCGTTTTCGATGTTTATTAAGTACAGAATTTGTTTTATTCTTGTTGATTTTAATGAGATTTCAGATTAATGAAGTTTATTTTCAAAATATGTTTGTAAAGTCAATATGGAAATGAATGAATGAATTAGTTTCGTTGCATATTAACATTGCAGAGTATGGAAAATAGTGAAAGTGTGTGTTTGGAAAATTATTTTTACTAGGACCTTTAAACGATTTTTTTTTTATAAATTTAATTTTCAAAATAAATTACCACGAGGCGCATGCAGTAACGAGTGTGGTTATTGGAAGACGTCTAGTTTCCCAAACGTGCTTCCAGGTTGCTAACCTATACGTTGTAAATTATAATGACGCGCGTTGTTACATTTCAAAACATAGGAATAATTTTCAAACGATAAGAAATTACCTATTAATTAGTAAGATAGTGTATGTTAGAAATAAAATGATATTTTGCTATGTTATCTGAGCACGTTAAAATATTGTACCGAATGGTTATTACGTTGAACATCTATATTATAATATATAAAACTAATAATTTATTTAAAGTATCCCTTGGGCAAAATACGATATCACTGAGACACGTTCATACGATAATTTATTATAAAAAATATACGCTGTAAAATTGTGTTATATTAACCATTCTCGATATTATCGTTCGAAATTCAATTTTTCACTTGACATAATATAATCATTCTAACCTTAATGGTGCTCTAATCTACAAAAGACGTAGCAAATAGAAGTCAGGTCGAATGAAGAAAACCGACGATAACCATTGCAATATTTGACGTTGGTTTTGTCGAACTCGTAATGATTCATTTTTGTTACGAATTAAAAGCACATGTCCAAGTTAGATTAAAAAATTCCAATCGATCATCGACTCTTACGTAATTTATGCATTAAAATTAAATAATGTTTTATACATTATGAATTATAATAATAAAATATTAAAATGGAATACAGTGAAACCTCTGAATACCGGACACTTTCGGTAGCCGAAATATTGTCCGTTGTTTAGAGGTGTCCGCTATTCAGAGGGAAAAATAAAAGAGGAGAATATGTTCCTGTTCCCATAAAAATGTCCGCTAATTGGAGGTGTCCGCTATTCAGAGGTGTCCGTTAAGGGAGGTTTCACTGTATAGGATCGGCAGAGATTACACTGACAAATGAAGTTGCGTTCAATTATGAAGAAAAAAAATATTGTTGAAGACCATACTGAATCATAATTTGAAAACATAATTTTTTAGAAAACGATTTGGAACAAAGCTCAAATTATAATTATTGTATCAATTAGTACGGTTTTTGGAAAAATTAAAAATCGTTTACATTTTTAAGCAAAAATCCATACCAATTTAATAATATTTATTAAAAATGATACATTTCGTATTTTCTTCGTATAGAGATATTAGAAGCTTTCAAAATATTATCATAATTGATGAATAATACAATTGAAAATATAACAAGGGCTACACATGAAAGAGCTTCTATAGAAATTACAGATCTCTTACCCAAAACTAAAATCTGTATAAGATACACATTAGTATAAATCTGATATTTTACGTGAAAAGATTTATTTGTGTTTTAATTTTAATTTTAAACACATCTTAAAAAATAATTAAACGATTCTATCGGTGAAAGAAAATGTTTACTAGATACTATAGCTTCAAATTTCAAAGTTTTTATTCAAAAAAATTGTGAAAATAATAAGTATCGTCTTAAAGTTTAAATGCGTATAAAAAATTCTTACTGTCGATTTAAAACAAAGTTGAAGTGCTATTAGTTTAGCATATGAGTAAGATGTACAATTTTCAGTTTTCTTTGTTATCAGAGGTTTGACATTTTGTTAGATGATACTTTTCAAAAATGATATATTTCTAATTATTTAAAAGTTCTATATTCAGCTCGAAAGTGGTATAATATTTGCGAAACTTAAGTCAAGTCTGTATAAAAATAGTGTCGGTATTTAGTGAATATTTCGAGTATCTAACATTATTATTTTTGGGTTCGTTGTGAAACATCAAAAATAAATTTTTATGTAAATTTTTTCTGCAGCGAAATTGATTGTATTTACTCAGTGTTTGGATAGTTTTTCCTTACGCTCGGAAAAACTATTCACAGCAGATAAATGATATGGAATTACCTTTCTAAAGTACCGACTAGATGAAAATGCTGATTTATACAGACGTAATTTTTAGACCGCTATTACAACCCAAAAACGTAATAACATAAATAATAATAATAATAAAAAAACTTAACATCGTGAAATGAACACATTTTTCGTTTCGCTCAGGCTCTAATAAAAATATATCAATGTTAAACTTATTTGGCTAGCATCACAAATTTTCAATTACAGGTATACATCAACCATTTCAGAGAAAGACTTACACAACTATACCTTATTCTATCGACCACATCGCTGAAATCAATGTTTCAATGGCAAATACCGCGTGTTATCGTACCGCACGAATATTGTCCCCGCAGTTTTCACTGATTCGCTCACGAAAGTCTGTCACTGAACTGAATACGACAAACGCGTGCGTTACACTTTATCTATAGTATATATAAAAAGATAAACTGATGTATCAACGCACAGTCTAAATTTTTGGGTTTAGAGACTTAAAATTTTGCACAGAGGTTTCTTATAAATTCAAACCCTATTGCGTTTTTAAAATTCATCTCCTAATATGGCGAAACTAGATTTCCAAAAAGATGAAAAATACGAAAAAAAGACGGACATTTTAAGCTTTACTTGGATAGTGTATTCTTATAGATTTTACTTATTATTGGACCTTTATAACGAAAATAATAGTAATATTACATATGCACTTGCCAACTGAATCGGACATTTTACTAAGCACAACAACTTACAACCGTATCGAATCATTTGAAAATTTCAGGAAATGTACTTATTAGTTATTACTAGGGCTAGAGACTTATAGGAATTTGCATGTTTTTCAATAATCATTTAAAATATAGCTAAGTGACATAGAAATTTGTTTCATTGTACTAGGAGTTTAAAGCAATCATTTTTATTTTGCATATTTTGCATATTCAGCAATTTTTTCCTCATAAGAGCATATTTTGTTATATTAGTATTGTAAGAGCATATTTCATATATTTTATACAAATTAAAACAATACATGACAGAGAATAATGTTTTATAGGTACATAAATTTCTATACAATATTTTATATGAATGTTCTAGAAATCAGAAAAAAATTAATAAATACGATTAAATTTAAATTAATAAATAATCTATATCTAGTGTTTTCCCAATTATTCGTGTGTTGTAAAAAACGAAATCGGTCGATAAGGAATACGCCTAATATAAAACAGTCTATTCGTATTGTATGTGTTTTCGTCTTGCGTCAATTTAGTTCGTATGTATGTATTGTATGTGTTTTGGTCTAGTAATAAGTATAATATTCTAGACTTGGTAGATTTTTTTTAAAAATCAAATCAAAAATGCCTAAAGTAAAAATTTTATGTTTTTAATTGATCAATCAGTGCTATTTTGTAAACTTTGTGAAGTTAAAGGTAGTGCTCAAAAACATTTTACTGTGTTACTGTGTTAGAAGAAATGAAAATAATAGTGTACTTACATAAATTTGTATTTTTTTTTTTGCGGTTTTAACAGAAAATGCAATTTTTTTTAGAGCATATTTAAGAGAATATTTAAGCGTTCTTGCATATTTTAATAGCATATATGATAATTTTTAAGGGCATAAATGCATGCAAATCTTAAGGTTTTTTAGGGCATGAAGTCCCTATCCCTAGTTATTACTCATTATAAACCCACAAAAAAAGGATTTGTCAAAATTCACATTTTATATGGTCAAAACATCATTAGATAGTATCGAGGATGACGACTATAATTATTATTACTATTATTCATAAATGTTGTTATACTTTGACCGGGCAACGTCGGGTAATTCAGCTAATGTATATTGTATAAACTTCGATTTTTCTCCTCCGTAAACGATACGATAACGACAGCGAGCTTTCGACCGTCACAGTCAAAACGCCTCGGCCTACATATTCCGGGCGCTGCAGGTATTCGTGCGAACGTTACCGGGTGCGATCCCCATGAGATCTTTTCGCTCACGTGTGTGCACTGCCAATGCGATCGATACACCAACTATAGCCTCTCGTCCCCGGAACTGCAGAGCTCGATCGCTGCGACGACTGACTCGCCGACGGACGTTTTTGGAGCTCTTCTCTCCCGCGACGGGTACGTCGGACTCTGTCAGGCGGACGGACGGTACGTAAATCGTGATGAAAACAATAGATTTACAAGGCGGTGCCGCCAACGTTCGCGGGGCAGTTTATGGCTACGTGCCTGATATCGTCGTGCCGTGGACGTAATACACGACCGCGTGGCGACACGGGTGTTGCGCACAGCAAGCGGTGGTGCCGTTCGCTAGTCACGAAGCCGCCCACTACGAGGAGTAGTCCGTTGGCGATCGCGCGACAGTGACGAATTTTAAGTTTTTATTTTCACTATTTATTTTTACCGAGTCAGCGAATTATTGCTGGTGATTTGTCGTTCGATTTCGGATTACGATTGACCTCGCGGGCAAGAGCGAGTATCTTAGTCTTGGTCTCCGGTATTTCAGCAAAATAACTTACTCGGTCTGAAAAAATAAATAAATCACGTTGACGCATGTGAGTTCGATCAACTCAAACTGTCCGTTATTGCAAAACGAGTATGCACGTATTGCTTCATTGTATCGAAACTTTCGTATTGACCGTTTTGACCGTTTAATATTGAAAACATATTATACAAGTTTACAAACTCAACTGCATTTATGACATAGTATACATCATAAAAAAAATGTAGGACTTCTCACTGAGATCGCCTCTTGCAGTAACCGTTCTTTTTTAAGTAATTAAATAAGAGATTGTAAATTATTTCGAATTAAAAGTTTTAGTAATTTAAGTGAATTGTGTGGCAAAAAATGGTTGTTCATTAGCAAGTTTTTTTTTTATAAATATTTGTTAAAAGTAAACATTTTAAAATGAATAAATTTCTCAGGATTTTTCCTTAAGAATTAAAATTATTTGGACTAAAGCAAAAAATTGCTTTTCCAATATTTTTAATTTTGCTAAAAAAATAATTCGAGTACAGAACATGAACTACATTTAATGAGTTTGTGATTATTTTTCACGCATCCGAAGGCTATGATCCTTCTTTATCTTCCTTAATCCTGACCTATGCGTTATTGTATGTAGTTATTTTTAATTTTAATCCCACAAACTATTGTATAACCAAACTTTTAGCACAAAAATATTTAAAATGTTTAAAATTAAAAGTTTCTATTATTGAATATCAATATTATTTGTTAGTAGATTAAACTAATGAGTTCAAGTCATTGTACAAAATACGATGTTACATATTTTTTATGATTTCATCATGTTAATACATACCTAACATGAATGTCTGTCTACTTGTCTAACATGACTTTCGATTTTTCTTAGAAATGAAAATAATTTATTTTGTTGTTCTTGTCACGATGTTTTCGTACTTTGTCTCGATATCTGACTCAGTGCGTTTGATGTAAACTCATTGTGGTTTGCAAAGTTATAAAAAAAAAAAAAAAAAAAATGAAACACAAAATTCCTAATCGATACAATTGTGGCGTCAAACCAACCGTGTCGACGACTCGAGTGTTTGCAGTTACGTGGTTTTTGACTTGTAACGCGTGGCAATCGATTTTGGTCTCCGACGACTCCTATAGCCACCGTTGTATAACAGATGATGGCCATTCTTGCGCTTTGTAAAACCAATAAATATGAATTGTAGAAGTAAAATCAAGAAAAAAAAAAAAAAAAAATACAAATCAAATACGAAAACCGTTGTTGGATACCCCTTCCGTTTTAAAAATAATATGTTTATTCTGCACGCGTTGTACAGGATCAGGATCGATGGGAGTCGAGAATCATTCGTGTGCGTGTTAAGACGGAAACTATTACTAACCGCACGAGAGGGGAAAACGTTTATTTCACACAATCATTCAACAACGCCAGTCGGAGATCTGAAATCGATGTATTCGTATGACGTAGGCTTGTGCGAGTAGTGAAGCCACCGTTTTTCCTGCCCCGTGTGCGTGTTGCCTGCTACGCCACGCCGCCGGGAGTCCGGGACGGTCGTGAAAACCGACCCCACGGACGTACCGAGAACGATTCGTTATCGACGCAATTCTTGACTTGACCGCGCGGCGCTTGTCCGGGATCGTTTCCACTCGGGTTCGAAAAATGTGTGCCGGGGCGAGTTTTATTAAAATTATTCCATCCTTTACGATTATTAGGCATATGAACGTTATGTTATATGTATGTCGTCGACAGCTACTGTAAGCGCAATATGGTTTTACCCGTGGTACGGCCGTGAATAGAATATTTAAAATTATCATAAAATATTAAACTGTAGAATTGTCGTAATTCATATTTGAACATAGTACTACCTTATGGGGATATTTTTAAAATCAAAACCTTCTTTTGTACAAAACTTAACCTATAATACTTCTGGGCTACGTTTTTATTTTGTTTTTTACGTGTTTTTCTATTTATTCGTCTGCTTAATTATAATTATTTTACTAATACATTTTTAACTGAATCGTAAAAAGAGTATTTAATTTATTTTATTTTTTTAAATTTTTTTCAGATAATTTGCGTAATCGGAAACGTGATCTATTTGGACGTATAATAAACACATTTTTAACTTTAATATAACGTGCAATTTATCTTGTCGAGTGGGTAGCTTTCATACACTAGTCGTGTGTATTCTCAATGTAGTTTCAGTTAAATTAAAGATAATTCATATTCCAATCGGACGTACAAAGTGATTCAAATTACAGTGTGTAGTGTACAGTGTGCAGTGACAGGGTAGACCACGGGAGGTAGATTACGATTGCGTACCGGTGTACATTTTTCACAGTTATGTCTTACCTTTTCGAATTGAGTGCGACGTTGCCACCGCTGTGTATGAAAACCTCCCTTGGTGGATGCTAGAAAATTTAACGAGGTCACATTTAACAAGTAACTAATATACGATTTGTATTGTGCATTTATTGAAATACGTGTTGATTTGTGTTGTAGTTATCGTAATAATAACTAACTATAATTCGTATAGTGTACTCGTATTATTATGTTTGATTTAAAACTGTTACACCTCGACGGGGTTCGATGTGTGTTGTTGTAGATACTGTTTTCATTCTAATACTTTACGATAAGACGGCGAGTACTACTATTCAACATTTACCATCACTGCGAGGTCGTTATAGTATATCATTGCATGATACGTCTATTATCGACTGATTTCAGCGTCTTACTGATTCTAAAAAGACGAATTATTGCTCAGCTTTGTTAGCTTTAGAAACCATAGATATTGCGGAAAATTCAGAATGAAACATTATTGTTGTTTAAAGTTTGCTACGCCTTTTTATAAATATTATTTCATAAGAAAATGAAAGGCGTTTTATTAAAACGGTTGTGTTTCTCACAAAAGATGTTTGGTATTATGACTGATATTTCGGAAAAGAATACCAACCTAGCAACGAGCACAATAATGATATTTTATTTATCACATTTCAATGCAAAACTGAGCGTCGAGTATTATGAGTCGTTGACAAAATAATACCGAGCCATTCTATTTCGACTAGGTTACGCACAATCATACATGGACAACTGACGACAAAATATGAATGGGAGCATTTTACACGTGCTGAACACAATACCATTTTTCTATCTCAAAAGCTATGCCTTGAAATTGTTATTGTTTTGAATTATTTATGTAATTATAAAATACTGGTTTTGCCACGATTGATTATTGAAATAAAAAGGAAAACGTCGTTTTAGATCATTTCGGTGCTTGTTAATTTATTCAATCTTATTGTCGAATTCCAGCTTGACCACCCTAGTAATACGCTTCTGATTAAGATGAGTTGCTATGGAAACTTGCACAGACAGTTGTTTGAGTAATCATAAAATATTTACATTTACAATTTAGCAACCCGTATCAGATAGTTTCGATTGCACTCCGTAAATAGGTTTTGCTTGAGTAAAAATTATGCTTAATCGCCTTTTTTTTACCCAACGTCGCACGTTTAATTTGTATCGTAAAAATCATTAAAATTTTTTTTAAAAATATGATGAAATATATGTCAATCTAATCTGTGAGATCTTTTTTTCCATTTTATACAAATATGTTAATATCTAAATATACCTTATACCTATTATAATAGTTTGCAAGTTAAAACCAATTACATTATTTAGTACTGTTAGTTGGTTTATTCGAATACGTGTCTATTTCTCTGAATTTTCTGAACTCGTGAGTATTTGCACCGTGAGTGTTTGATGTTTGTGTACCGGAAGTGAATTTTATTTGTACATTTCCGAATTACAACGTGTTGGTATATATTTAATTTTCATTAATTTCCGTATCACCGTAAAACAGTTCACCGTTTAGTTGGCGCGTCAAACGAGTCACGTATGACAATAATTTATTTATCCACAACACATTCATTACATGTCGACAAAAAAAAAACTAGTGTACATTACACACGTCACGTATCCAATGGCGTTTTAAATGTCATTTTTTGACTCCTGACGAACACGGTGGTGACCGATGGGACGATTTCGTCGCGTCGCGAAATGTCGACGGGATACGAAGAAAAGAGAAAAATCATTTTGATGTTTTGAATTACAACAGACGTATAAACGTTACATTTCACGTATTATTATGATATTATCGCTTTTGCGTTTCACGTGTTTTGGACATTATCGCGGAGCCTTGTATTCGAGGCGTGAGATACATTGCGATATATGCCGCGATTGGCGGTGGCGTCATGTTTGGCTACTAATACACCAGGACCTGTGTTCGATCTGATCCGACTTGATCAGATTTATTTTGTTCCGACGTATACGACTTGGGTGACTATACTTTGGTATCTTATACTCGATTGAATTAAAGCTTATATCAAATACGAAGTCTTGTATATATGACACACACACACACACACACACACACACACACACACACACACACACACACACACACACACACACACACACACACACAAGTGCATGGAAATCGAAAATGAAGTCCAAAATGTTTAGTAATAACTAATAACTTTCAAAATACCAATATACTATTAACGTAAGTATTCAACAGATAATGTTACTTAGGTTAATATCACACGTCACTAAAATAAGTACTGATCGGTAATGATTCCGTATCGGCTCGTAAAAGTATCGTATGGCGCCTTGCGCCATCAGAAAAAAATTAATTTTAACCGATTTTTCTAACGATAAGCCTTGAACTTGAATTTCTATAATATGGTGTAAAGGTTCTAATTTTTAAGAAAATCGGATAAGAATATCAAAAAAGTTCGATTTCATCCGACTGTCGACTTACGGATTACGATCGTAATCTATCGAACCATTCATCCACGATTTCTGTAGCCACAACCGTACGAGTATACACTTAAGATTTTTTTCCGACCTGTAGGGACTAATCACGTCGGACCGGATCGAAAATAGATCCAATGTGGCCGTAGCCTAATGTGGCTGGCGTCACACGGACGTGCGAAACGTGTGCGTTACCATGGACGTATTTTTCAACGCGCGTGCTGAAGCGGTGGCTACGAACGTTGATATGACGTCCGTTAAAAATAATTTCGAAAGCGTTGCTTTTAGTCAGTTAATTTACTAATATTATACCGGTGGTAAACGGCAATGTCATTCGGTTAATATCTACTTTCAACGATGGATGAATACGATGTTTTTAATTTTGGTTCTTTAGTGTATTTACGCCTTAAAATAAAAACAAAACATGTATGTATTTTGCACCATGAAGGTGCATTCTTCGCTCTTTGGACAAATTAATGTGAATGGGTGTATAGCGTTTTAAAGAAACTAGAGATTATTTCTTTGGCTAAACGATCCTGAGCAAAGCTTCAGTATAAAAAATACATTTACCGTTTACATATTCCACCGTTTTTAGTTTGATTGTCGGTATGTTTTTTTTGTATCAAAACTGTTTAATGTTTTCTTGTTTGACAAATGAGACATTTTTTATTTTTTTTTACCAAACGGTTTAAAACATGTTTTTCTATCCGTGTGCAATGTTTCATAATGATGGGATGGACCAAGTTTTAAATAAACATTCAATGTAGAAAATTGAAATTAAATCGTCAATTCCCGAAAAATCGTTTAATAATTTACTTACACGCTTGTGCAAAAATCCTGAGTCACGGTTTTTGAAATATTTTGAGTATCGTTAGATAAGTGTACGAGTATCATAATATTACATTTTCAAAAGTGTTTGCCAAATATTAAAAATAATATTACCAACAAAGTCAAAAGAAATCAGTCGATTCCGTAAAAATCGTATGGTAATTTACTTGAACGCTTATAATAAAAATCCTAACGATCGATTTTTGAAATATTCTCAGTGCGTGGGGTAGTATAAGTAAAGTAAACTCTTCTACCTAAAATCAAAAATAAATTATATAGGTATAGTACAGGGATGGCAAATCAATGGCACGCGTGCCCGAAGTGGCACGCGAAAAGATTTTGTGGGCACCCGAAAATTTTTACTATTATATATTATATAATATATAATAATATAGGTAATAGGTAAAAATATTTTAAGCATACGGCTTTTATCGGTCATTAACAATTATTCAATTTTATATGTAGATAAAATAATAATACCTATATGATATATTTCGTTTATTATTATTTACATACGTTTATTGAGAGTAATAATTTTAATATTTTTTCTCATGGCACGCTCTATATATATATATAAAAAAAAAGGTAATTTTGGGCACGCAGTGCTCAGAAGGTTTGCCATCCCTGGTATAGTAGGTTGACCCGCGCGAACGTTCCCAGGATTTACGTCCCGGTGATGACCACGCGCAATTTTATTGGAAAAGATCTCTTTCGGACGGGCGCGTACCTACTCATGATAACGTGGCCACGAGCTCGGCGAACTGCTCCCTTCCCCCGAGGGACCTACGAACCCGTCTGCGATAATATCTATCGCGCGTTTTTCGTGTATACCTGACCGCAGTCCAGGCTGGTCTTCACCAGCATCCGACGACCACGCTAACAATGACGAAAGCGCGACGCGTCTCGTTTATTATCGATTCCGCGTGAACGTGTACCTGACCACGGCGGTCACGGGCCTCCCGCAGTCCGTTCAGCCGGAGTTCAAAACATCCCGAGCAGACGTATACGGACGTGTTACGTTCACGAGACTCACGGTAATTATCATTGTTTGTATTCGAAATAATAACGACAATAACGACAACAACGAAATCTCTTGTTTTGCCCAATGACGTTTGTGTTTTGGACAGATGTGATTCAGACCTTAAGCGCGAATAGATAATATAATTCTTTGAGTTGATATTTACAAAATGCGTGAAAGGATTGACGAACGAACGAAATAACGATGAACTGCAGTGACATTTACATTTAAAACCTTTTGAGAGGGAGATCGAAAAAGATTCTTGTTAATTATAATTGTGATATACATATATTTTATATATATATAAAATCACTACCGTTAAAAACCAAACTTTAAATGCTTATGTGACAAATAATCGAATAACAATTTTTGAGATTTACAGCAGTGCCATTGTGATATTATAAATATTTTGAAATTTTATAAAATAAAAAACTTTTTAAGAAAGAGACACTCTCAATATTTAAAAAGCCTTATATTTAGCCTAAACTATTTTCAAAGTTATTGAATCTGTCTTTTAGGATTGAGGTTGATAAATTGTGAACATTCCTAAGCATCATTATCTATAGAAACATTATTTAGATTATTATTAAATTATTTAAAAATTGTATGAATTACCTTTCAATTGCAAGGATTTGAAAATAATTTAATGCCTACAATAATATAACTCAAATTTAGATAACTACTAAGTTTTTATGTTTTGCTTGAGTTGAAGAAATAGTTAATTGTGTGGCTCGATTACCATTTACCAATAACGTGGTTTATATATAATCTGAATGTAATCAAAACTACTTTCAGTTTTGTAGTAAAATTTTTCATTTGAATCCCTTTTGCTCAGAAAAATAAATTAAAAAACATTACACTCATTACCATTTATTTTATTAAATTAAAAAATAACAATTAATAATAATTATGATCAATGAACGATAGGTTCATAAAAAATGCAAACAACTTTAATAACCAAATTACCAATATAATTTAAATCATCACTTTATTTTAATGAAAATATTCTAACGCTTTAACATAATATGGTATATTACTGTCATGTAACATAATATTATTATGTTTATATTTTAATTAGTAAGAAAAAAATAAAAAAATTTTATTTTGCTTAAATAATAATTCAAATAAAGAATATAAATTACATTTTATGAGTTAGAGTTTATTTTTCACGCATCTAGAGGCTATGGTCCTTCTTAATCCTCCTTAATCCTGACCTATGTGTAAGACAAAATAAAATAAAAAAAATTGCCGTCAGGCAATTATCCGCTTACTTTCCTTACTTATATTTTACTGTTTATTTAGTATTTAACATTAATGATAGTATGATAATAATATTCTGCTTCGTGTTAGGGATAATTTTCTATTATCACTGAGTGAAATCTGTATCAGCATTGTTTTCAGATAAAGAATTATTCTATATCTGAAAATAAAACTCACGATTCTCAGCATCAAGATACACGGCTAGAACGCCACAAAATATCTATGAAGAAAATAATTCACTGTACCTAATATGAACCAAACTCATAAAATATTTGTCATTTGATTTATTCTAAAAAAATTTAAATTTGTTTATTTATTCAGTTGATAAAGATAGCTCGAACAGCAATGGTTGGGGTCGCCACGCAAATACTGTCGAACCATGTGGTAAAGTGGTAGGTGTGTAAGGTGTGTATATTTGTGTGTGTGTGTGTGTGTGTGTACTTAAAACTAGGAACAAGACAGCAAGGACGTTCGGAGGGGGGCAGTGGGGGTCATTGCCCCCTGATATTTTTCATGTCAGTTACAAAATTGGAGGTTTTTTACATGAAGTTGGTCTCACACGACTAGCACACTCAGTGACTTTCCGACAGTCATTTAACTATTAACTAAGAGTATAATATTATTATGCACCTACTCGTAAAATTAATAGTTGTACTTCACGAGTCACAATTTTTTTTTGCCCTCCTGAGTGACATATCTGTAGGCATCCCTACAAGACAGGTAACTAAAGACTATATAAAAATGGTAAACGAATTGGTAACTGTGTTGCTGTATAGTAAAAACAAAATAAATTAAAATACACAAAATTCAAAATAAATTACAGCAACATGTTAATAAATTAATATAAAGGAAAAATACAAATTAGCCACTTGGCTCAATAATTTAATATAATAATAAAAAGTAGCCCCTCTGTCTCAACAACAATTTATGGTATGATAAATAATAAATAAGTATAAAAATCAATAAAGATCCACAGATGTATGTGGAGCGCAGACTGGCCAGCCGCAACTACCTGTATTTATTTAAATGCTAAACACCAAATAATAAATGAAAATTCACACACACTCGACAAATAAAATAATTATTTAACACAAAAAACCACGTAGTCTAATTAAGTGCCGATTTGCGAACGCAGAGTATAATAAAAAATGACGGTGATTAGTACACGTATATTTCATATAATAATTCACCCCGGTTGTGACGATTCGCGTACACGACTAGATAAACAATTATAATAATAGGTAACGACAAACGGCGTTTCGATATCGTGAATTATATCTATAAAATAATGTATCATGAAAATATGTAGCGATTAGCGCCTGTAACACAAAATATGCTAAAAAGTTCACGGCGCGTAATTAGTACGGCGGTGGACGGCGGACGAAAACTGAAACGCACAGTGGACGGACGAGGAGCGACGACGGCACACACCATTCGGGTGTGGCCGACTCATTTTGGACATATTATAAATATAATTCATGATAACAATTAACATAAACTTATAACTAAAAAGCGGATTTTTAGGTTCTTAAAACCTTAAAATATGATGCTAATATGCTTCAAAAAAACCTTAAAATATTCTCTAAATATTCTTTAAATTTGTAAATATGCAAATATGATTTTTTTCTAAAATAGTTCAATAAAAACAATAAATAACTGTTAAGCGCCATTCTCTTGGTAACAGGTAAATTATTGAATAATTAAAAATGTAAATCAGTTGATACATAGCTATATAAATCAAATAAAATATAATTAAAAAAACATAAGAGTTTAATAATAAATAATAGATAATTTGCACCATTCCTTTGGTAACAGGTAAATTATTGAATTGCAAAATATGTTAATATTAAGGTGATACATTGCTACGTAAATGCGATAAAATATATTTAAAAATACATAATAGTTTAGTAAAAATAATAAATAACTTTGCACCTCTCCTCTGGTAATAGGAAATTATTGAACAATCACAAATGTAAATCAGTTGATACATAGCTATACAAACAAATAAAATATAATTAAAAATACATAATAGTTTATAAAAAAAATAATAGATAACTTGACACCATTCCTTTGGAACATAACCAATTCGATTACAGACAAGTAGATAATTGAATGATTTTAAATTTTTATCACTCTTTAATCAAATTATTTTTTTCCTAGAAAAATTATTCCTGACAAAATCACATTTCGAGAAATTAACAAAATATACGAATTTTTATGAAAAATAACAGAATATATTCTAAAATATGGAAAATAGGCGAAATATTCTCTAATGTCCAAAATATGCTTTAATATGCAAAATTAATTTTTTTCTATGAACTCTGGGATAGATAAATCGTCCACATTTTTCTCCCTCGTTAAGTTGCATAAAATCAATAAAAATATGCAAAAACCTAAAGATCCGTTCTTTACTTATAACTAATATGTATTGTGTAATAATGCATGTGTGTGTTTATGTGACAAACCGGCCGGTGACCCTGAAATAATTTATATTATTTAAAATAAAATGCCGATAACGGCGTTTGGTGGCGGCGGTGTTTAATTGGCCTTAACAATGACTTAACTTCTAACTTTTTAATTAGTCACTGTCTAAATTTGATTTTCAATCAAAACCATGTGTGGTTCTCTTACAAATGGTTATTTTCGTAGACTCTTTGTAATTTTTTGAGAATCCACCACTGCATCCATCGCCAGTGTTTGGCATATTAGAAAAAACGTACTTATCTATTCGTAATATAATTATATATACATCAGTCCGATTCAGACAATGCAATTTTGAATTGTCGGGTACAAAAAAGTCTTAATTTTATGTCCGGTAGACAAAATATGTAACTTTTCATCGCTTTTGTAAAAAAAAAAAATAAATAGTAATACAAATGTGAAAATTAAATGTTCGGTGCACACGTGAAAAAAAAAAACCGGTGACGACGATTATTGTCAGCTTGGCAGTGACGCAAACGAATCAACTCCTCAAAATGTAAACGTACACCCCCTCTCGCGTTACATATTACATTAGTGTTCCGTTGCCGCCGAAGTGAGAAAATAACACGATTGTACTCGCATTTCACGAACAAATCGATTAGATATTCCTTCGGATAAGTATCCGTGTTTAATTAACTCTGAAAACCGCGTTTGACCTGCAGGAATTGCGACTGGAAAAACATTTAGTCCGTCGGGTGTTTTTGGCCGTATCGAAATGCATTCGACGTGAAATACTGTATAATTCAAATTTCGCACATAGTGACAAAAACAAGGGTAGATTTAGATTTTCAACGGTTTTTCGCTTTTTCTTAGCCGTATCTAAACGTGAAAAATAGTATTGTAAAAATTGTTTAAAACAAATTTAATACTTCTATTATTTATTATATCTTTACCACTCTTCATCCGATCGGACATTTTCGTGTACGTCACGGTCTGTGCAAGTCCTGCATCACCGTATGAATTTTCATTTTGATCTCATGCGAGTGCATAATAATATGTGCTTGTTACAATAATTGTAATATTATGTTAATTTCTATACTATTGTACTCGTAAAAGATATCGTAGTGGTAATCATCGTATTATTTTGATCGGATCAGTGAAATACGAAATCGTTACATTAACAATGTATGAAATTATTGATGGTCTATTACAATATTATGTTGGGAATTCTTTCACGTTCATATCGTCGTAAACGCAAACGAGACAATGGCATTCAAAAGTCTTTACTAAATCAATATTAATTGTTACGCTATCATGACGTAGACACAAGTTAATATTTGGCTAAATTATCCGAATACATTATAATGTTACAGTGTTTATTACGTTTGAAGTGGTACGATGTATACGCAGTATTATGTCTATACAGAACATCTAACGTTTACTCAAAGTATCCCCAGGCAAAATATGATTGTCCTGATAGCTGAGACATGTTTGAATTGTAATTTATCATAAATATACGTTTTGTGATTTTGCACTAGTGGTTTTCGAAATAGTCATCTACAGTTTTTCATTGGATCAATTTTTTTTGAGCTTGAACGTCGTGTCTTAATGACACGGAATTAGTAGAAAATTAGAAAAACGAAAACTATTAATTGTCAGAAGACATTTTTTTTGGTGTGTTTTGGGCCCACGATGACATTTTGACTGCAGTAAACGTGATCGATCGCAGCTTAACTTTGATAAGATGTATTAACTGTGCAAGCGATTTAAGATACATGTAAAAAAAATATGAGTTAGAAAGAATAATAAAAAATTTTATTACTGGCGATCGGGCGAATAACAGTTAAATATGTTTTGTTATTTAACAATATTAAACACATAACGAAAACGAGTAAAATATATTTAACTCGAGAAAATGTAATTTCGGTATTGAAAATTAATATGAAATTTAAGTTCGTGCTGTTTCAAAGGAAGGCGGTCGCCTTCCATAGGCTCGACGGGAATATATCATAATAAAATAATAACTATAATGGCGAACACGTGCCGATAATTCCGTGACTGGTATAAATGTTACAGACACGATAATAATAAAACAATAACCGTTGCAGACGGGTTATGACACCAACTAAATAATAACAGTAACCATATTGGTGTGATCGTGGCCGGGCGTTCCTCGCGGAGGAAACAATTTAAAGGATGTATGGGCCGGGACTCGATGCAGTAATGTGTGCGGACTTCTGAGCACGTTATTACGAGGGCGTCACAGTGGCGATGGCAGAAGGGATCGATACGATATGCAATTTCACTGGGAAGTATTGAGAAAAGGTCAACGCGGAATGACGTCGAATCATTCTGGTGTATTTTCAGAGTCGGTTATAAAACGGGTACTGTAATACGTCTGCACCGCGTTACTATTTATAACAATTGCGAAAAATATCACGTGCGCCATTGCGCTTTAAAAGCGGGAACACGTGTGACGAAAACCGTTCCACGAGAATTAAGATTTAAACTACTAAACCAAACCGGTATACTTGTTATTGAAGGCGACATCCTCTGTAGTTATACGCACCCTACCCTTTATAATTTTTCTCATGACGTAAATATTGAAGGTCAGTTATTTATGATTGATAATGAAATTATCGTTTAGTTTACACGTTATATTTTTTTTTAACGTTTATAATTAAACGAATGAACGAAATGACTATGACAATGATTTAACACAATATACGAGTAATGTTATTAATATATTAATGTTGACAAATACGGTGGACACTGCAAGAGATTAGGTCAGTGGGGTCGGTTGACCCTGCAAATTAAAATGAACCGCAGTGGTCTAAGGATATATATATTTTTTTTTATATAATTTGATTGTTTCAACATGACGAATTATTTTTACAATAAAATGTTAGTTATTAATTTATGAACCATTGTTTTTACATATTGATTTAATTTAGTTATTAAATTATGATTATGACGATGAGAGAAAAATATCTAGTTGGAGTTGTGGTTGGGGTGGGCAATTTTCATTTTTGTTTTCCTCAATGTCTCTAATGTATATCTCGTCTGGTTGAGTTTGTTGTCGAGCTGAATTCGTTAAATCTTTTTTCGGCCTTATTATGAATGAGAACGATACGACCGAGAGTGGTTATTTTAGTATATCGATTGAGAACACTTGATAGACACTTTATTCTTTTTCAATGGCACCTAATTTAACAATATTGTTAAAATCCATCAGAAATGGTTTCAAACATTTTTACGGAAAAACAGGATATAAAAAAAAAAATGCCAACAAAAGAAAAAAAAATTCCTAATGGACATTAACAATACACTTATATGGTGAGCAGAAGCTAGAAAAGAAATAAAACTCCGTTAATTTCTCAAAATATTGAGGGGATTTTGGTTCACTAAAACCGGGAATTGATACATAGGAAGCTAATTTTTTTTAAAAGCATATGACTATAGTCTAAAGTTGAACTTATGACTATGATAAAAACATTTGTACTAGGTACGTATTTAATTTGTATACATTTATTAATTATTGTTATTGACAAAACCATATCGCTATGATTTTGCATCCGAGGTGAGTATACAATTTTCACCCCTTTCCTACTTTAAAGTTATGTGTTTTCATACGGAACTTTCGGAGTCCCTAAAATATTTTCATCCGGGGTGCATGCTACCCTTCTCACCTACAGCACAGATCTGGTAGTCTGGTTATTGACTAAATAAATTCAACGCGCTGAAATCAAACTTATTACTTTTTTGTATAATTACGAGGTGTGCCCCAAAAGTAAGGTCTCCATAATTATAATAAACGAAATAAGCTTTATTCAAAATACTTTTTACATGGTTATATATACAGTACTTATGAATTATTTTTACACATAATCGCCATTTACTTGGATGCATTTTTCAAGGCGCTCTGGAAGCTTTTGTATGCCATCCTCATAGAAACTCGCCGCCAGCTCCTTATTCAGGTATTGGGTGACTTCTGTCTCCACTTCTTCATCTGTCTCTAACCGTTTCCGTCCCAAATGTTTCTTTAAGTAGACTTGACAAAAAATTCAAATCTGTTTTCAGAATTATTATCGCTTCACCATATCAATCGGTACGTTTGACAAAAAAGACTTCTAAATTCTTGTTTTGCGCTTGTTAGACAAAGACAGAAAATCACCACCACCAATTTCCTTAGTAGTTAGTAAATAAATTATAAAATGATAGCTGTTTTAAATGTTTTATTTTAGTTTTCCGGCTTTTGTGTACTTTGTAGTACTAAAGTTTCAAGTTAAACACTGGACGACAAAATACTTTGAAAATGGAAAGCAGTCAGCACTTGAAAACGTGGTATTCGCAATTCGCATTCGAAATTCGCGTTTTCGAAATATTTTGTTTGTGATAATTTACTATCACGATTTTATGGAACATGGCACCCGAGACGCTCCCGGTATTACGATTTTATACTATTTTACAGTACCATAATATGCTATCTGTACGAGTGCATACCCCTTGTGTCAGACGCAAACTAAAGTCTAAACATCGGATCTAGTTGAGCCGCCTCTCGTTGGAAAGGGTACGACCGAAACTATACAACAGTGTGACCAAATTTTGAAAAATTTATTTATTTATGGCTCTAGGAGCATGGAGACCTTACTTTTGGAACACGCCTCGTATTTAATTTTTTGCATATTATATATTATATATGCTATGTATAAGGTATTCAAATAACAATATGGCAACGTTGCACGTAAATTCATTCTTTGTCATATCGGTTTTTTGGGTCAGCGATAAGTTCTTTGTGGATTTTAAGTGTTCTCAGATCTCGGTCGTCCGGTCAAAAAGGTAAATCGTTTTTAATCGTACTTAACCTCAGCCACCAATATTAAGGTACTGTCGTAATCTAAGGGTCGAAAAACTGGAAACGAAGGTACTCACGTAAGCCAATGCGATACATGTATACTCAATACTTGTTTGCATCGGTCATTCTGTATGTTAACAATATATTTTAATCCCATCCCGCGCGGTCGTGGTACTGTCACAGCAGTCGATCGTATAGAAATCCACGTCGACGGAATCGAACGACGTGTGTTTGCACCAGTGGTGTCTTTGGTTCTTTGTCCAAGAGGCAATATTATTTCATATTTACATATATATTTATTTATAAGTTGATTTGATTATTTATTTAAGTATAATCTGTCATATAAAGTTAAAAAAATATTGAAATAAAAATGTAAATGTTTTTAATTTATTATTTTCAGTTGTAATATCCAAGTTAAATAGAATTAAAAATAAATTATATAATATAAAATAGTAATGTAAAATGTGATATTTAACAATAAACATTTTTAATATTACTAAATTATCATTATATTTTCAGGCCTAAGTTTTTGTTTTTCACATAAGCAAAGCTATTTATATCTAATGTTTTCTTCGGAAATTTTAAAGTCTCGATGTACTTTTAACAACGCAAGCCATCTCTTATCCCATTTGAAAACGTAGCATTGTTTTTAATCTAATACGTAGAATAATAGAAAGAAATATAGAAAAGCTAAAACAATACATAATAATAAACGAGCAAATGTAAAATATAAATAAACAGCATCGGTACTTATTCAAATTGTATTATTAATGCCATAATATAAACTAATTAGCCATAGTATATTAGAAAATGTTAGCATTTTATAACCAATCTATTATATTATGTGTTTATCATATATACTTTATGTAAATATGCTGTATCAACTAAAGTAAATAAAACAATATAGTTACAAATTAAGTCTAATACCTGCGAAGATTTGGAAAGCTAAGATAACGTTCCCGTCATGGCGTAATTCTATTAAATTTCAGCAGGTGCAAAACTTTCATAGGTTCAAAAATCAAAAAGTCAAATTGTGTCGTTTTCAAAGCTATTCGCTTCACTCAGATACTATTTACCTTTTTATATTTAATTAGAAATAAATATAAAAAGTATGCACAACACAATCTATATAATCTATATACTTAAAGTTTTTTCTTGAATGTTGAAAATGTTTTTAAAATAAAATGTTATGACATAATTAATATTTTTATAAGAACATTGAAAACCTTTTTCATAATAATATCAAAACAATAATACAGTACTATACTGTAAATTTTTGGTTAAAGTTCAGTTTCAGCCAGTGCAAAATCATAGCAGTTAAACTATAGAATCTATGATTAGTTGGTTTTTAAACTCACAAGAACCCGTGTAAATATCACCAATAAACAAGAAGTAAATTTCAAAAGTAACATATGCCGCTGGATCATGTAAGTTTTATAACTAATTGTAACACTAATTGAACAAGTGCGAAAAGACGTTACAGAAGTTGTAAAAAAATTATGTTATAAGTAAAAATTCAATAAAAATTTAATTTAATAAAAATAGATGTTTGAAATGTTTGAATGATGCTACTGAATTATATTTTACTATTATTTTTATTTATTCGTAATAGTTCAATACTTATGAACATTTTAAAAGTTTTAAACAATTAATAACGAATAGAATCTTACTAATTAAAAACAAAATATATTAATCTATAATACATTATTCTATTTTATTATTTATATAATTTATTTGTCATAAATCACATGTTCCGTTGTAGTTATAATCAAAACTCACATGTTCCAAACTTTTAACATAAAAAAAGCATTTAAACGACGAAAATCATATTTTTTTATGAATTATATATGTTTTTTGACATAAATTATATAACAATGACGTATTTTTGTTTTATTTAATGTTACGATAGCTTTCATTCAGTTTTTGTAGTTTTCTGAAAAAAGTGGTTTCTGGAACATGTGACTTTTGATTTTAGCCTACTCGCCTATGGTATTAGTTATACCCAAAGATAATAATGTAATTATCCAAATAATATAATAATAGTGTAATTATCCAAATATAAATATTTAAATTAATATAATTTAATGTTACGGTATGGTATTAATAATTTATTGTTTTGTAACCAATCAGTTGTTATCGGTATTTCGAAAATTTCAATGACAGAAACTCAAACGTTTACGTACCATTGTAGTTGAATTCAACGAATTGCAACGAGTAAAGTAAAATCGTCTAGGGGGCCATAGCCCCTATTATCCCCCTTAACGGTGCCAATGGCCAGCACAGCACGTACTAGCTGTAATGTCTGTATACCAGGCAATATTTTACAGTCGTCACGGGGGCGACCAGTGCCGACTGTATCACGGTTTGTACGTGCGCGCAGAATAAAGTTCTTTTTGCCACCCGTTCCGGGTCCGTGTTTTTGACAATCACTATAAGTCGTTTAGCCTTAAGCGGATACGACAGGTATGCCGATTCGCAGTTTTCGGCCGACCGCGTATGAGAAAGCCGATCGTCGTCACGGGCTACGTGATGACGACGACGCAACCGGGCCGCAGGGTCCTGTCCCCGAGGTCTGCGGCCCTCGGCACAGATATTAATCTCACCGTAAAAACAATAATATTTATTTTCACACGACGTGCCGCGATCGATCGTCCGAATTTCCGTAGTCACATTATCATTATTTTGAACGATATAGCATTATTGTTTTAATGGTTTCGAAGACGTTTTTTCAATGTGACGCTTAGTACAGTAGACGAGAGTTTGGATTTATTTTTTACCACTATTAAACTCAATCGTCAATCAAGTTGGCGTATGATATGTGATATGATTATTGTATTGTGTTTTCAACAACTAATTTACTGGTCATAAAATTAATAAATTCTTCATAAAAAATGATTTATTATCATAATACTAACATTTTTTTTCATTATAATATTTGAAAATTTATAATATTGTAATAATATTGCAATAATGTTGCACCAACAATTTAATATTGATACCCGAAATAGAGTAAAATGTATTAAAATGTATATCATGAACATTTATTTAGAGAAATCGAAAATGAAAAAAAAACTTCAATTTTTTTATCTGCTTTCAAACGAGTCGTTTTGGGCGTAAACTTTTGAAAATCAAATGGTAATCTATATTTTGTTTGTCAATAATAAGTGAAGATATTTTTTTAATAAATTTTAGAGGTCGAAAAACATAAATCATTGCAAAACACTAGGTATGAGAGTGATATTAAATTTGGAAGCGTTGTATATGTTAAATGTATTATGATTGCACGGCACATGGACCGCTCAGTGATGTAATTTAATTTCAAAAAACTTAAAATTGCTCTCAAACCTTTGCATAAATTAATATTTTTCAATTTATAAATTTTACTAATAAAATACTTTCATGTTTTTCTGTAAAAAAATATAGGTTCCCATTCGACTTTAAAAAGTTCAACCCAAACTATTCCTTCAGGATAGTTAAAAAATTGAAAATGTAAGAATCGTTTTAAATTTTTTTTAATAAAGACACGGTTATAATATTCATTTTATTCCATTTTGAATATTAATGTGATATAATTTCTGTAACACAATTGTTGTATTACCCAATATATATGCAAATTACTTTTCTGTCACCTGCTATTAATATTTAGACTCATTATATACTTGTTATTTTCGTCTGTCCGGTAGTTATAAAATAGCTATTGATTTCTACTAGACAATTAAAGTAGAAGAGCGATTTTATAAGGTCAATTGTTACTAAGTAGATATAGGTTCGTTAAAAAAATATTCATTCCAATAAAATATTTGTTAAACACTTTTTAATTGCTTTTATTATTATTCGAGTATTATCTTTAAAAAATTATTTCAATTTGTTTTTATTTTATGGTTTTACAATGCTTTAAAATTCGGAAATTAAACAATTGATAAGTGAGATTTTACTCCTAATTTGTTTCTTTATACGTATCATTTGTAAATATTATTTTATTAATGTGTAATATCAAAAATAAAAGTACCTAGTAATCATAAAAAGTAGAATATATTTCTTGATATATAATATATTTTTTTACTACCTGTAATTGGAAAATTGGAGTTTAATATTCAAACAAATACCTAGTATTATGCTAATATTTTTGTTGAAAAATTACTTTAAATCGGTATATTTATTTAATGGCCATATTCTCTTATTTTAAATTAAATTATTTTCTCATATTTCCTTGCATATTATTACTAAAATACCTGATGCACTGAAGTGATATTCGACTTGACATAAGATTTCTGAGATTTTCTGGCATTTACTTATCAACACCTCAAACTTTAAATTCCAGGGTAAAATAATCTACGTCCTATAAGTCTTAAAAGATCTTAGAATTTATTACATAATTTGATAAATTCAATATATCAAATTAATATTGAAACAGTTCCAATGTAATTTTTAAGCGAGTCGTTGTGATGCACTCCTGGGATTATTTAAATTAGCTATAATATTGGTACTTACCTATTAAATATTCTTATTTACGCTAATCAAATTAATTATGAAATTGGTATAATTAAGTTCGTACGTTAGTTGATCTCTAAAATTCAAAAATGAAATGAAATAAAAAAAATAAATGTAATAATCATACGTTTATTTCTTCATTTGGGTTATTGTGAATATCGTATAAGAAATATGGGTTTCAGTTGGTTATGATGTTTTTAAATATTATATTATGGTTATACAGGTTTCGGTTATTGATAGTTTTATTGAATTAAGTTTATTTTTACGAGTTATATTTCGTTAGTGTGCAAATCGCTGAACATAATTGTATGCAATGATTGATATGGGTATTTATTTTTTTAGCCAAAATGTATTAAGAATTTGTATTTTTGACGTAGTCGATGATTTATTACGTTTTGTGTACTAAATGTTGACACTATTCTTTGTTTTCCAATGCAAAATTTATTGCATCTACATTCTCCATGCAAGTTTGTGAATTCTCGTCGAATCATCATAATTTATAGATGTTTTGTTTGAGGAATCTTAAGACTTGTTATTTATAGTTTTAATTAAATTATAGGTATCAAAGGAGATTTTTTATGTTATTATTTATTATTTTTGCAAATTCATCTGACAAAAAGTTATGTAATTATGGTATTTCGTTTCAGAGTAATTTATTACATTGTGGTACATTTAGAAGACTTTTATTTTTATATTTTGTTTTTCGCGAAGCTCGTTTTATTCTAAAGTTGATTTAACACTATATTATGTGCAGTATGTCGATTTTCATAAATGAATTTCTTTCGAAAAAATGTACAACAGAAACTATTGCGAATTTACAGTTTTAGTATCGGTCCAATATTCCAAAGTGCTGAGATGATTTGAATCATTTTAAATGGCCTTGTTGGTTAGAGTCTATTGCACGCATAAATTTATGGGAAATAATATTTAATACAATATTTGATATTCACATTACTGACGTGATGTATCGTTTTGTCATCGGTTCCAGGAAACCGGAGACGGTGTCGTTCAGCAAGGACGTTTGGTTTCCGAGTATTATAACGTATCAACGCGATTGAGGTTTTCGCGAATTTATCTAAATTTTCTAATCATATTTATATGTGATTATTCGTAACAATCACCGGCGATGTTTCGATTCAACAAAATATGAGTCACACGAACGAACGCTCATTTTAAAAATTGGCTCTAATTAAAAATTGATCAAGATGCACTCATATTAAAGACAGGTTGAACGCAATTACAATTATGTCGGTTTAAAATGACACATGTAAAACAACTCTCATTTGATGATGTTTAAGGTACTTTTGTATCAAGTAAATCCAGAAAAAATATTTTTAATACTCTGTTATTTGTATTTTTTGTATTATTACCTTATATTTTATACATTGACACTTAATTAAATTGTGTTTTCAATAAATAAACTATATAATCGAAACTTACTCTCTGAGGCAAAATGTTTTCTTTGTTCAATTACTAAATATTAAAGCCATATTTCAAACATTTTTTTTATAAAATTAGGGCCACAATAGTGGATCAGTCAAAGGACACTAATTTCATTAATCGACTTTGAATGTTACTGATTGATTAAATTTTTCCGTCGAACAATATTCCGAAACGGTTTTTAAGTGTTTATCTGCGTACCATATCAAATAGATATACAATAATACACAACATTCACGTTTAATTAAATTTTAAAACGATAAAATGTTCAGTAAAACTATAGCTAAAATTGTATTTATCATACTGTATTTGACTTTTAATTTTGTCCAGTGATTTTATTTTATTTTATTTGCCCATAATAATTAATTCACAAAAGTTTTCTATGTACTTAGAAATTCGACTTTTACTAATCAATTAGCAAACGTTTTTTTCGAGGTTAATTTAATGTAGATTTTTTTATATTATGGTACAAAGGCAAACCTTTTAATAAAAGTTTGTGATATGATTTGTGGAAGCAATAAAGCCAATATTCGCGGGGGAAAAATATGAAACAAGAATGAGGCAAATACGTAATACCGTAGAAAAACACTCGTAATATAGTTTAAAAAATGTCGATAGATTAAAACAAACGTGTCAAAAAATTGGAATGATAAGAAAACAATTAATTTTTTAAAGCTTCGTCATAATCTCTTGATGTCTTTAAAGTTTACATCGAACCCATAAAATAACCATTATGTATTATAGAGTTTGGCTGAAAAAGATTTATTGTTATGACACAATAATACAAAACTTTCCCACACACTCATCCGGATAACGATGGATAAAACCTTTATCTTTTTATACTTTTATGAACTTTTCGTGAAAGGAACACAAAAGTGAGGAAACCAAAATGTCTGCTATGTAAATCGCTTCTCTCTCTTTTATTTATTTATTTTTTGGATACCGGATACGCTGGTGTTCGAAAACTAGTATTTCAAAAAACACAACTCCACTAAAAATCATCCAGTGTGCTGAATCTAAATACTTTTTATTGTATTTTTTGTTTGAAATACTCCACCGATCAATAGATTGTTCACACTCCACACAAAGTGTTTAAATAAATTAGAAACATATTTATCGTTGGAAATTATTTCACTTTACGTCTGTAAGTATAAAATTGATATGGAGTTTGTGCTGGCATTTTATTCTCAAGGATTTCTTACAGACATTTTAATTCATCTAACGTTATCGAATGTTAATAAATAATTTATGTTTGACAAGCACTCAGTAACATAAAGTAATTAAACTTAAATTCATTAAACTTTAAATTGTTCTTAAAAATGATTTTTCATTTATGATAAACCAAGGAAGCTAATGCTAAGATTTTATGCTAAGTGTAACTTTCTAGACAGGCGTTTATGGAATTTTATTCATTCTATGAAGAAGAAATACATAAAAGACAGTGGCAGATCTAGAAATTAATCTAATTTGGAGGGGGGGAGGGGGGGCAAAAGCAAAAGAACGATATAATTTGACTGAATGTGTGTATGTGAGAGAGAGAGAGAGAGAGAGAGAGAGCCATGAGTACCAATGCAACGAATAACGACCACGCTCTACTATGATAAGTGAACATATTTTTCAATATTTTATTAATAAAATTAGGTATTTTGGGTGTTAATGTATTACTATGGGTAGTTTGGGGCGATGTATACTAGTTGCGGTCAAAATCAAAAATTACGTACCATTTGCGGTCACCCTTAAAAAGGTTACATACTAGTTTCGGTCACTCAATATAATTATTATAGGTTATGCTATTTGTAAAATTTACTATAACAGACTTAGGACTGTCTATACACTCTTATTTATTTTATAGGTATGGTTAAAAATGTTGATATTTGTTGGTTCTTGTTATGAAATGATTAAATTAAGTGATTAGACTTGTGTCAGATAATAAGTTATACCTAGTTAAATTTTAAAATAATAAAATAATAATAGATACATTTTTAAAATTTTGGGGGTAGAAATATGAAAGAAATCGATTTCAGATATTCAAGTTGATTTATTATAACCTTTTCCATAAGATCGTATTTGTTGCGCTAGAAAATCTTTCGCCTTCGAAATCTTATTAACGTGAGTTTTTGAACGATTCGTTTTCAAATAACTATTAGTTTGAATTTCATTTAAAACTTCAAGAAATGTGTAAATATTAGGGTGAGAGTGGTAAAACATGCTATTGAGTTTCGAATGAAAACTTTCGCATGCATTGGTTGTTCGTGTGATAGCGGACATCTCGAATCATCCTTTATAATAAACACTTCTAAAATAAAATCTGAAAATTTAGCCAATTTCTCTTTATTAGATGGAAGAAAAGCCATAATATCTGTGACAAATATGTTTATCGCAAAATATCAGTTCGGCCTGGAATACAGGCATTTTAACGCAACGACCGCAACTCAGATATTACCTTTAACTGGCGTGACCGCAACTCGGATATAAACTATAAGTGGCGTGACCGCAACTGTTATATCTCCTGATTTCGAAAACCGTCGTGGCCGTAACTAGTATGCAGCCTTTGGGGGGAGAGAAAATGTGTCCTTGGTCTCCCTTGGATCCACCTCTGATAAAGGATACGATGATAAGGAAATAGGACACTAGTTTCACTATCTCGCATCAGAGTAGACAAATTATTGTATTTTTTTTTACATAATTTTGTATATTTTATTACAAAATAGAACTTGATTCTTGTCAAAGATAAATATTTGCTTATTTCTTCATGCTATTGGCGACCCCCCCCCCCCCGAAATTTCTCATTTTACAATGTCAGCTACATCTCAATATCACCCACTTGCAGTGCAATGAGGGTCTTTTTTCTGACGGACAGACACGGAAACATAATATTTTTTCACCGTAACCAAAAAGACGTTTTCGCGTGGTAGACAAACACGATATCGCTGCGAAGCCTGATAAGATGCCTCGCACCAGAATCTTAAGGAACGTAATTTTCAGAAGAATTTCGATACGAGTATACGTCTTCGTCTCCAAAGTGCGGCGTCACCTATAAACGATTAAACGCCGTGTCACGTTTTATAACAGACCCACAGCACGCGTTCAGTACCTACGTCGTTCTTCTCGCGTTTCATGGACAAAGGCCAGGAGGGGAGGTAAGAAACGAAAAAATAAAAATAAAAATACCAAGATAAAAGCCACTTTTCACAGTGCACAGCAATATTCGTCCCCAACCTGTTCGAGTGTGTTTATCGATGCTGCCGTAGAGTGTGTAATGATATAGATTAAAGACACTCGTCGTGTCGTACTCGCGCACACGGCCGATTCGCAAAATAAACAACATTAGAGCGGTAATCCGTACGGTTACCCTTCGAGTAGAAGTCGAGTGTGTATACATTATACGCACGATGTGTTCCACTCGCTGCATCATAATATCATATATGGACGGGAACGTCATTTGCCAAATAACAATCATTTATTCGATCCGGCAATTGTAAACCCCTCCGAGATCTTCGTGCGATGTTTGCGTGAGTAGATCCATATCAACCTATGTATACGCGTGCTATAATATAACATACATGCGATGTACTGCTGTAAAGGCATATTTTCACCGAACAAACACGGATATCGTTGAAACGAAACACACGTGAGTGTGTGTGTGTGTGTGTGTGTGTGTGTGTGTGTGTGTGTGTGTGTGTGTGTGTGTGTGTGTACAGATACAGCGCAGCGCCCGTCTTAAAGCCACTTCCTTGTGTAATATTTGCAAAACAATAATTTTCCGTTTCCATTTCTATATAACATTACGGTAGTGTGCACTGTACTGTGTAATGACCAAATTTATTGTACTTATTATTGTCTTAAATCATATGCAGCAGAAATTGTTTATGGCGGCGCAGTTTAATGGACGATTCAAACGTCGTTGTGTTATCCGAAATGTTTCAATAATAATATCCATATACGCAGCATGATTTTTGACACGGGGGTCACGAATATGATGTCAAATGATTTTTCGTATACCTACTGAACGATTACGTCTCCATATATTCGTGCTGTATAATGTGTAATATAATACACTTATGTCTTAACACGTAATGACTTCGAAAACAATTGTAATAATACGTAAATGCATATTATGTTTATTTGTCAGTCAAAATTCGTATCAGGTGTTTAGTTAAAAATTTAATTAAGTTCTGTGTTTTATAACCTGCTTAGAGTCGAGAGTAATTTAAAATTGTTGTGGTTTGATTCATTATTAATTATTAATGGTTGAGTTAAGAATCTATATATGAAATATAAAATCTAAATATACAATATGTTTGACGAAAAAAACTCATTCCATCAAATTTACCAGATTTGACATTTCTTGTTTTTATCTAATTAGCTATATTATAAGTATTGTTATTTTAGTAAAATTACTTTTTGATGTTTATTTTCCATCATTACTTTCAGTTTAGTTCATGGAGACCAGGATGGTTCCGAGGCTTCTCCATTTGGAAGGGTATCAGTTTGAAAAATTGCCTACCACATGAAAATGATTAGAACAAATTATAACTATAGGTGCTAATGTTTTTATCTGTGAGTAAGCAGTAAGCACACAGCAATTTAGGTACTAAAATAGTAGTTTATTAAATCGTAATTATTATTATAATTGAACCTTACTAAAATGAAAATAAATATATCTATTCTACAATTCTTTGAAGTACCAAGTACTCTTCTTTAAAGTACCAACAAGAGCAAATTTCTGATCTATAGATTGGCTGGATGAAAAGTTTGAAACATTATTTCTATACGAAAAAGTGTTTACAGAAAATGAAAAAAAAATAAAATGATTATTTTTTAAATATTTAAAAATATATATATTTATAAAACATTATTAATTGATTGAGAATACATTTTTAAATATTTCTCCGAGATAATAATATAAACATTAAATGAACCAAAATTATATATTTAATTCACATTATTTAAAAAATATTTATTAAATATTGTCCACCTATCATACACAATATTAAATATTTAATATTAATAAAATAGTTTTTTTTGCAATATTATAACAATGTTTTTAAGGCGCCCTTTTAGGCTACAACAACCGTCCCATAAGAGCAGTCAGTACGGGCCTGTTTGTAGCTTACATTTTCATTCAATTATGTTTGAGAAGACTATTCGTTTACAATTTTCTGAATATTTATTTTGTCATCAATATCTCGTAAATGATTAAATTTTAATAGAACCATACGCTAAACAATGTGCCTATACAAATTTCTTCTAAAATGTAAACACAAATCAAACGTAACTCCCAAAATAGTATATTCATATTTTTTATCATTGTTTGGCATAATAATATTATAATAGTTTAATATTTTTAAATGAAATTATGAGATTAGGGGGTTATCGCTTTCACGCCTCCCTTGTATCTGCGCCTGCAATACGGAAATTTTAAAATTTTTAACGAAACTCGTTTCAATACAATTCATGAAAAACGGTGGGAAAAGTCGCCATCCTTTTATCAAATCCACTGATAACTGTCATTACATGTAAAATTGGCGATATTTTTCGGGTAATTAAACAACCATCAAATGTGATCATCATTTTAAATAAAGTTAATAAAGTTAAATTAACAAACAAAATTAAATTAAATAAGAAAAAATGTATTTTATAAAACCCTTATCTATATTAATTATTAATAGAACAAAAATCATTGAATCACAAAATTAATTAGGGTGAGCTATGTAATATCAAGGTGAAGACCCGAAGAAATGGTTCTCCAGTGTAAGCATTGAGCGTGATCCCTGCATGCGGGATGTATGATTTAATAACGTACGTATGTATGTGTCCTGACGAGCCACCACTGCAACACAATTATTTGTAACAAAAACATTTTTTTTTTCCATATGTGCTGGCATGTTATTAAAATATACAATATTTAATTATTAACTATGTATATTAGCAAATAATAAAAATAACAATTATTTTACTCTTACTAGATTTTATAAATGAGGTAAGAGTGGCATTTTGCCGACTGAGTCAAGTTTTTTACCAAATGTATGATTTGCTGACTGGTAAAAACCTTGGGGGGAGGGTGATACCACTGATGGAGACATAATTTAATAATAGGATATGATACCAAAATGTGAACCATTAAGTAGTCACTCGCCAAGAAAAATAGAAAATAAATTATATTAGGAAAACCATTTTTCGAGGTAACAATAATTTGATTGTAAAATAATAACCACATAGTAATAGAACGGTTTTTGGTTAATTTATATATTTTAGCATTTAAAGTGGTATGTTAAACCCTAATCAAAATAAATAAGTTTACACAACTTTCACTCTATGTTACTGTTTTGACGCGTTTCTACCATGTTGAAGGTCCTCGGATGTCCTGTGGGTGACCGGTCGTAGAGGTTGTCGAGGAGGTAATAGTCTCACACAATTTTCCTTCTAGGTAAATATCGGGTTCGGTGAATTGCGTCCCCAAAAAAAAATGTTAATTCACAGATAGGTGAATTGCGTCCCCAATATTTTTTTCGATAGGTGAATTGCGTCCCCAATATTTTTCCGAATAGGTGAATTGCGTCCCCGATACTTTTTGAAATGTTAGAAAATAGATTACATATTTAAAACTTACATTACAAAAGATGCAAGTTTTCCACCAAATCTCGGGGCTGAATTAACACCAACAACAAATCGGACAACCAACAGTTGTGCGGCATTCCACTCTAAATTAAATAATCTATTTATCTCTAGTCATCCAAATAATTACAGTTTTATTGATTTTATAAAAAATATTCAATCCGTAACATACAGAAAAATACGTAGTAATGGACAAAGAAAATCACGTGTCAAATTATCGAAAAAGAAAATTATGTTGGAAAAAAAATGATTGAATATAATAATAAATTACTGACCAGATTTGAAAACCAAAGCCGTTTCATTTAAATTTTTACCAGTTTAATATACTTTTACAATAATTTTATTATTTTTTACATACATAATTGACGATTAATTAAATAATTGTCCTACAAATGTTATCAATGTTAGTATGAAAATGTGTTGTACATACTTATTGGATTTTTTAAATTTAATTTGTAAATTATATTTCAACTAATGTATTAACTTAGTACATTTTATGTATTTGTTACATACCTAGTATTAAAATATAACAGGGACGCAATTCACCTAGTATTAAATTACAACAGGGACGCAATTCACCTAATTTTATGGAAACGGGACGCAATTCACCTAACGCCGTAAATATACGTTTAGTGACAAAAACAAAAAGAAAACTGTCATTTAGCAATCTGGATGAGAAAAAGCGCAATAATCTATATCGATAATAGATATGAACATGAGAAAAACACAGACGACGAAAATGTTCTGGTTTTGAAGAGGCGTCGGTGGTCACCGGTGTGAGGTCGGTGACGAGATGATCATCAAGCACCGGTGGCCGGAACGCTGTGCCTACCGATTTCCGCAAAATTTTCCCGTTCTATCCATTTGGTGAGGTAGAAGAGAAGTTTCCAGTGCGATATGATCCCCACCCGGGATGTGGCTGGAGTGGAAACTTACGCGGTACCGTGGTGTCGGTGTATATATTATACTTACAACGCCGCGGTACCATGTCAGTTTCTACCCTGGTGTCTCCTTTGGCAATGTTTATGTCTGTGTTCATAATACAGATAAATATTTAGAATTAAACTGGATAAACGTTTAACCGGGAATCGTAATGTCACTGTGCTACACAATTAATAATAATAATTTAAAGCAATTGGCAACCAACATAATATGAAAAAATTAAGTCTAGTGTCGTAATTTATAATTATATTATTAACATATCACTACATACAGTAAATAATGTTACGAAAAAATTGACAATTTTTGGGCTACAAATATAACTTTAAAAATACCTTGTTTTTACGTAAAAATCGTATCATAATTTACCTAAACACTTCTAAAAAAAATCTGGAGTCACGATTTTTGAGATTTTTTCAGAATCGTTAGCTAAGTGTATGATTAAAGTTATATGATATTTTCAAAATATTTTTTCAAATATTTAAAACTTTATTAGGAATAAACTTTTTAAACAAGGTATTTTTAGAGTTCTACTCTTAGCACGAAAGTTGTCAAATTGTTTGGAAACTATTTTTCAAATTTGTTGTGATACGTTTATAATACACGGTGAAAATTTCAAGTTTCTGGCAACATTATTTTTGGAGTAATGACGAAATTAATACAGTCGATTTAATGAAAGTGTCGTTTACGGCGAATTTCGCCATTTTTGGTTAATTTTAGGCTGTTTTTCAGGTCACTTCGAAATTTTTTTAAATGTGACCTTAATAAACCATAAAAGTACCATGTACAACGAATTTCGATCTATAAATTTGCTGGATGAAACATTTGGACAAAGTTAAGTTGAGCAAAAAGTGTCTCCAGAAAAAAAAACATAACATACATCAATGTAAAACCATAAGATTTTTCGCTTCACTCAGAGTCTAAAATTTTCCGAAAATTAGTCGAAAATTGATGGAGTATATGAACTGCATATTTTAAATGATCTATCATTTCTTTAAGACTCAATAAACTCATCCTCATTAAGTCGCCCGAGTATCGAAGAATATCCTGTGGGGCGATGTACGTAATTTTTTTCTAACATTATCTCGTTAATTAAAAATTTTATAGATGTGATTAGATCTTACTCATCTAGCTCGTATACCAGAAAAAGAGGTATGTTATTAACAGTTAATAGAGTGTGTTTCTTCACAAATATTGGTATTATTATGTAAAATCATTAGAATTATGTCTTGTGTCGGTTTAAGTTAGCAACACAACAAATTTAACTGTAGGTTTTATCTATTTCCCACTAATTTCTTCTTCTTCTTTAAATAGTGAATATTTTTCCATCATAATATATAATATAATTAATTCTTGCCCAAATGATGATAACATGATGTTCGGTGATTTTAACTTGCCAAAATGAAATAAAGCACCATTGAATGCATTTATACAGATCATCTTCCATACCTATTCTTTTGAAAAAATCTTTCATTATTTCTGATTATGATTATTTATTATTTTTAATATTTTCAAATAAATACAATATTCAATAGCTATGGTTCAATACTTGATCTTAAACTATCCAATTAAACTTTTCATTTTATACCTTGGAATAGGATGCTATGATTCTTGTAGATAACTATCATCCTCTAATAAATTTTAGTTATACTCAATTCATACACCTTCTCTACTATATTATATTGCCGATGAAAATTATGATTAGTGTAAGGATGACTATAATATTTTACCCTTCTTAGGCTTAATTAATGGGATCGAATTTCTCAAATCTAGTAACGATATCATAATCATTACCTATGAACTTAATACGCTACTTTACTATGATATTAACACTTTTATTCTAAAAAAAGACAAAGCTACTTCAAATCTCAATTTCTCGGATAGTTTTCGAAAAACTATCGAATTGAATAAAAAAATTGTCCACATTTAGTGTTGAATGGGTTAAACTCGCACGATGAGTATTTAAAATTGTCTTTTATACGGCTTCAGTGTAAAACCTCAGTAGACTAGATTACTACTGATATTTCATAAATACTCAAAAAGCTTTGAAATCCTATCCTAAGAAATTCTGGTCTTTTATTAATAAATAATAACCTTGAAACGTCACCTGGTTTACCCAACTCAATGTCATTCAACCTAAAGACAGCTGAAAATGATCAAGAAATTATTGAGAAGTCAATATTTCTCCTCAGTATACAGTTATATAATTTATATAAATAAAAACTTAAAGTCTAATATATTTCAAACTATTGATCCTCTAAATATACTTCACATTGAACTCCTTGAAGACTTCAATGAATTGTATTCTTTCTTTTTATAGAAACTCTATTGGTCAACCCTGATGGTTTTTCTCCTATATTTGTATTCAACTGCAGATTAATTCTGTCTCCTCCCATCGCATATCTCTTCAAAATTCTTTCAATTGTTGCTAATTATAATCGCTTTGGAAATCCACCAGAATTAATTCCATGCTCAAAAAAGGAAACAAATCAGTAGTTTCAAACTACCGTTCCATATCAATAATTTCTATCCTCCCTATAATGTTTTCTAAAATAATAAATAATAAACTTATACCTAAATTTAAAAATACTTTAACACTACAACATGGACTTCGGAAACTTAAATCATCTACTACTAATTTAATACATATAAAATATTGTATTTTAAAATATTTTTACAACAATTCACAAACCTCGATAGAGTAAACCACGATTTATTAATCGACTAACTACAAGAAATTGAATTGGCTTATCCCCTTATATCTTGGTTTAACTCTTTCCTATGTCATTGAACCCAAATTATTAAATATAAAAACTTCGTATCAACCCCTATAAACGTAATTTCTGATGTTCCTCAAGGCGACCATCTCTTCCCTATGGTCGCCGCGTTGGGCGTTTAAATAATAATAATTTAAAGACGCCTTCACGGCAGGGAGGTAGGCTGCTCAAAATGCAGCACTACTGATATAAATATAATAATAATAATCAAAAAAATAATATAAATAAAATGTATCAAAAAATATTACATAAATTCAAATAACAGCAATATACAATAATATATATATATATATATATATATATATATATATATATATATATATATATATATATATATATAATATGGCCTGTTTGGCCAAACAATATAAACGTAAATAAATAATTTAACGATAATAGAAAATATGTAAACTAAAAGCACTGGCGAACACGTCTGTTCACCAGTCAAACAAAACGGAACGAAATAACTCACGTGGTCGACCAATACTCACAATGTGACCGAGTCAGGTGGCGGATTTCATCCCGACGCGGGCCGCACCGGGGACGTAATGATAATAATTATTAAAACAATTTAAAATTTACAACCCGCGTGCGTGCGACCACCTAGCCTCAGTCATCACGTAGAACAAATTGTCTTGCAAACCACGACTCACAATAGCTGCTGGTAACCTTTTCGACCGCTCTGTAAGAGGAATGAAGTAGTAACAATAGAATGTTCAAACGATATTTACCAGACAGCTAATTCACAAAATCACAACGTGGTTTCTCAACTGCAGACACGTGGAAATCACACACGAAAACGGAACCGACGGAGAACTGAGTACGACGACTACTACAGTACTACGTATCACGTAGGTCGTAGAGCGTACGGAAAGAAAAGAGCGATGGTGCCGACGACATTCACCACGAAAGCTAAGGCCGCCGGCCACCATCTCCTCGGATAAAAGTCTCAGTGCCACCACACAAAAACGAAAAACACACGAGAACTCGATGAAAACTTGTGGCACTGAGAGCATGACTTTTATATCGACGAAAACATAAACGAAAATATTTCACACGCACACACGCGATACGAAATAATGAAAACGACGAAATAACTAGGGATGTGTAAAAAATCACGTCGCCGTTACTTTGTCACCGCGACAAGTGTGTCACTTCTTGTCGCTGCGCCACAATAGTCGTCTTCATGGTGACATGGTGACTTACATGGTAACTAAGCTACTATCAAAAAAAATATATATATATATATTGGGTCGGGGCGCTAGTCATTCTGTAGTCTGTCACTATCACGGATGTTACTAACCGTGGTCACTTTCAAATATCTAGTTTTTATCAAATATATTGTGGCGACTTTTGTCACTCTTGTCACTTATGTTGTCACCATAGGTTATAAGAATCAGGGCCGTCCCTAGGGCAGGGCGAGTGGGGCCCTTGCCCCGGTCCCCGCGCTCTCACCACTGTTGGACAGGCCCCGCTTTCATAAAGTCAATAAAAAAAGTAAAGTTGAAGAGCAAAAAAAAAATGTATAAATCATTTTTTTTCATAGAGAATTGTTTATTGGAACAATAAAATGTTATAAAAGTATTTATATTTTATAATAATATTTAATTATTTTTTCTTTTAATACATAAGGCTCTATATTTTGATATTACAAATATAGGTACTATATTTGTTAAGACGATTTGCGCACATTTGAGTTTCAAATTTGGGAGCTATAATTGCAACTGACGATAGTGACATTTTAGGCATTTTGGGCCCCGAAATTTTACTCTGCCCCGAGCCCCGCAAATCATCAGAACGGCCCTGATAAGAATACCTAATACATTTGTCACCAAGTCACCAAAACAACTAGAGATGAGTAAAAAATCCCGTTACTTTTTCACGGCGACAACAGTGTTACTGTTTTTCATCGCGAGAGTGAAATATTTTAAATGGTGACTGGAGACTTATGGTTACAACTTACAATGTTATAAATGTATATTGTTGACGACAATGTGATATAGTAATATCGCAGAATAGATTAAATACTTTGATAATGTCACCAGAAATTTGTCACTGGCGACTAAAATGTACGGTGATAGATTAAAAGGTCGGTGACTGTTGTCACTGTTCCACTGGTGACTTTAAAGGTGACAAAAGTAACTTATATAAGTTCATTGAGTAAATTGAGTGATTTAATTGGTGACAAGTCACCATTAAAAGTCGCCGTGACATATTATAGTCGCTGTCACCACTGTCACCAGTGACAATATTTTGTCACTTTTAACCATCTCTAGAAATAACGAACATTACGTAACGACGGCACGCACGCGCTGGGCAGTCAACACACAAACAGCTGACGCCGTTGCCGACCGCACCGCAGCAAACGCACGATACCAAACGTTACGTACACAAAAAACAACGAACACAACATAAATGCGCCGACGGAAAGAATATATTAAATTAAAAATGTTTGCGGATCGAACATCTATTTTATTTAACATATTTATACTGAAATTTTATTATGTTGTGTTATCCACTGAACATTTTAAAGTCAAATTATTTGCTGACGATAAAAACATTTACAAATCAATAACTTTCCTTGATAATATTAAACTCCTACAAAGTGATTTAGTTGCATTTAATGAATGGTTCACTTCAAATGGCCTTTCATTGAATATCAACAAATGCTTAATTGTAACCTATTCTAAAAATATACCTAATCCCTTTTATTTTAATTATCATTTATCTGGCATTGATTTGCAAGATTTAGGCATTTTGTTCGATTATCAACTGTTATTCAGTGCTCATGTAGGTACGTATCAGTGAATAAAAGTAGATTCTCTACTGTACCTGGTATGGTGAAAATGAACTGTTTCGATTTTTATGATTCACTTGCCCTTAAATGTTTGTATACCTTACTAGTATGTTCCTTTCTTAAATAATAGCCATTAATTTGGGACTATAAAAATGCAGGTCATTATGATGAACTTATAAAAGTGCGAAGCAGAGTAGTCAGATCTATATGTCATAAATGTAATATTCAAACAACTCTTCATACTGGTTACGACAGGGGTCGGCAATTACTGCTATCGTCACAATCACTTATTTTATATTTCTCATTTTTATCAAAAGTATATTTCTAATAAATCAATATATCGACTCCCCCAATAAAAAAGGAAGTAACCCGAATTGTATCATTTTTCAGTAGAGCTATATTACAAGGTTTAACTTAAATTACTATCGGTTTTTAACTGTTTCATATCAAATTTTTATATGAACTTTGGTTGTTTGATTGAATATAATATTATCACCATAATTTTTTGTTTTTTAACTTCCACATTACAATGTATGGTGAAAAATAAACTTAAGTTACTTCTTTTTTCACAGGGAAAAAAGTTATTCGGAGAAGTAACTCGAGTTACTTCCTTAATCTTGGCTAAATATAGATGAGTAATAATTGTATTAATAATATTATTAATATTATTACTGACGTCTGACATTAAACAGTCAAGTTTATTGAGTTTATGTATGTATATCATAATGCATGCTATCATTAAACACTATAAATACAATAGTTAAAATAAACAATAAATTATTGTTGTATTTCAAAATACAAAAATGAGTTACTTCCTTTATCTCGGGGAATGTTGATTTAAAAGTAGAAGTAACTTAAGTCTTAAGATACGTCTTTCTTCGCCGGAAACTTTATCACGAGAGATTATAAATATATTTTAATATTATTATGATTTCTAACCTCTTTGGAGTAGTAAAGTTACTGCCGTTTTCGCGGGAGGTACAGAACATATTCCTTTATCACATTTCAACATAAAGTGAAAAATGATAAAATTCGAGTTACTTCCCTTTTCTTTGGAGGAGTCGATATGTTTTGATATCTTCTGGAAATCGTCAACTATTTTAATAAATATTGTGTAATGTATGTTTTATTCTATTTATATTCTGTCATATTTATCTTATTAATTTAAATTATATTACTGTTACTCATACTAACATATTGTAAATTGGACATCATTCGCACAAAATAATATTATGTAAATACATGAATATTTGTACATACGGTATGTAAATAATGCAAATATATGGATATCACTTTTTTCGTGCACTACATAGACAGCTATCTCTTTGTACTATGCTATTACATCGATGTGTGCACTATTGGCGTTTGCGATTAATTTGGTTTGAATTTGATTGCGCAATATAGTAGGTTTTGTGTACTGACGCGCGTGTATAAATAATCCGAATTGATTGCCTCACGATTTTTTTTTTTTTCCAAAACACATCCTAGACTTATGGTTTTTGCTTCATTATCACATTTTCGCGTTGAAACTTGCAACTAAACTTATCGCCCAAAACGGCATTTCATTCCTTTCATCTCGGCCGCGGGTTCGCCCCCTTAATTTCTCAACAAGTGCCTATCGTATCCGATCTTTCACGGTGCCTTTCTCAAAAGCCAATACTTCACAACGCAACACAAGTAGATAATATCTAATGTGTATGAAAAACGTAATCATGTAGTTTGAAACGTCGAATAAATGAATAAAACAAAATTGAACTTTAAATTTCTATTTTCTACATTTAGACATTTGAATTAACGTAAGTTCATAACGCACATTGTTCAAACAACTTAAATCATGTTGACGTTTGTGTTTTTATTGTAGGTTATTGCTAAACTTATAAATCATTACATTGTTTGGTTAAACCCATTTTTCCGTAATTATTTATTTCATTTTTAATATTAATGATCATCCGAGGCTGACTTCGTAATTTTCATCTTAAATATTTTTTTTTTTTTTATGTACAACAAACACAAGAAAAACGTACTTAAAAATAAATCAAGTACACAACTCCATGTTATCGGTAACAGCAGTTTCTGGCAAGGTTCGTGATTTGTTGTGCAATGACCGACTTAAAAGTGTTTAAAGCTAAAGTCATTATTAAGGCGGTACCTATATAATTTTTAGTTAAATATACTTTCAATAGTGTTAAATTTAGTGTGATTTACTCATTTTAATTAAAAATAAAAAGTTTTCGGCAAACTTACTAAAATGTTATACAGTATCATAATAACAATATTTTTAAAATGTGTCGATACCATTATTGTTTCAAATAAATAATATATCTGTATAATGTTCCTTAGGGGTTAGTTGGCTTGCGTTAAACAATAAATACAGCACTTCATCATTTTGTGAATCAAATTCAAATATTTAATGTCTGTTTTAGGTACCTTCAATGGATAGTTATTATTATTATTATTAGCATATGGCTAAAAATGGATAGTTGAGTATAGTTGAAAACGTAGGTTATATGATGTGGTTGTTTTAAGTAACATTATGTATGGAGAAGTGTCTATAAATACCTGCATCCTCTTTCATTTACATCACATTGTATCACATTATATCGAATGTATAAGTCGGGTCTAAAAGTACAAAAAATATAGATTTTAAATATTATTTTAAGAAATGTGATATTTTAATATAATATGATTTGGAATGTTGTTATATTTGTACTTGGAGTGCAGCACATTTTAATATGGTGGTTTCAAGATAAAACGAAAGCAATAATTTTTTTTAGTAAAAATGCCGTTCATACTTATAATAATTACGATTGAGATAAAATTACGAACAATTTGCAAGAAACGAAATCGTTATGTTTAGGTATATTTAAGTAATCACTAAGAACTCTTTAAAACTGATCAACATGATATTCGTTATTTGGTAAGAAAATCATGTTCATTATACTTAGGAGTATGCTCAAAAGATTCGAATTGGGGAGAAGGTTAGTGAGGGCCAACCCGGGAGGGTACTAGCATTGATTATAGAATATTTATTCTATAATCAATGGTACTAGCCTACTATTATAATTGATAAACAGGCAGCTCACGTGTTATTTAAGGATCACTTGCTAGATCAATTTTTAAATGCATTTCTATTCTACGATTTTAATTATTAATATTAGAACACGGATTTTAAAGCAATAATAAACAAAAAAAAAACACTAAAAAAAAGCAATTAAGCTGTCTAAATATTCCAAAAAAGCTTTTAAAAAAGCATTAAAAACAGGTTTAAAAAAAAAATGTATCACTAAAAAGTATTAAAATTATTTATTAGTTCATTAAATTATTTTAAAAAATGGTATTATAATACATTAATTTACAAGCCTCCGAGTTTTCCTTCTTCCACAATTATTAATCTGTAAATTAAATTTATTCTATTCAAGATGATTTATAAGAAATAAATTAAATAATAGTTATCAAATGATTTTTTTTTACCTATATCATCGGAGTTGAATTGGACAATTAAAACTGTTTTCAAATAAAAATCGTCTACGGCGATCGGACAATATATGCTTGTATTTTGAAAAACTACGCTCGACGTCAACATATGAAACGGGGGCAAATTCGTAATGGATTAAATCATATCACATGTTAAATCTTCAAAAAAACTCTCTTGATATTTCTTGATATACAACGAAAACTAAACTGTAATTCTGAGTAGAATTGTGTTTATTGTCGTTTCAAGATAAAATAATCTACTATATACGTATTTAAATTACATCGATAAATATATCCATAAATCAAACATAACGAGATAAAATCGATTGAGGCAGCTATTACCTTGGAAAACACATTATTTAATATACAAATAAAAATTAACATTTCAAATACGTTTATTTAGAATACATTTTGAAAAAATGTACCAAAATAATAATTTATTATATAGCTCTCTGCTACACACTAAATTCATACATGGAAAGTTTAATGGGGTCACTTTAAAATACGCCCTCGCATTTATACTTACCAATATTTAGAATTATATGTTAATGTTGTTTATGATACTTTTAACATTAATTCATTTCTTAATACAAAATATACATATTAAAAGAATACATACCTTAATTTGTGACGTTAACAAAAATTTAATTGTGTTATTGGTGGATACTTAATTTTAATTTTTCCTCAAACTTTTTTATTTCAGTATCAATTAATAATTGATCATACTTTTCTCACAGATTATAATTCATTAATGAAAATTAATGAAATATAAATATTCAGTTTAAAATAATAATACTTCAAAACAAAATTTTGGAAATCTCACTTATGTTAACATTTTATTATTCAAACAAAAATTGATGTGTCAAAAACAGAAAAAAAAATGACGCTCAATAGTCTAAATGCCATGGGAAAAATACATAATATTGAAAAATTTATATTTTATAAAAATAATAAAAAAAAAGGTAGTTACTGATGATTTGTTTGATTATTATTGAAGTTTATTTTGTTAAGTGTAAGATAATAATTTAGACATACGTTGAAATAAAGATTTTAATTAATATTTTTAAATGTATTTTGGACGAAAAAATGGATGCCGTATGTTATACCACGATAAGCTAATTGATAATAATACTGTTTACAATATTAAAATTTTATCCGAAATGTATTACGATAAGTACTCTTACGGTCATGTTAATTATATTATACATGTATACATTTGTTTACTCAAATTTCAATAAATCATAACAATAATATATAGATATTAATATAGAAAAATTACTGTTCATTAGATTAGCAACCAACGTTAGCATAAGAGGTAACATTTTAAATATATGTATAATGTGTATGTATACATATACACTGTATACACTAAATATATTAAAATGATACTTTTGCAATTTTTAACAATTTAAAAACACAGACAATGGGGAGGGGTTGAACCCCACGAGCCCCCCGTGAACACAACCCTTATTATACCCGTTTCAAGGTAAAAATATTTTTCGTGGAAATTATTATTTTCTATGTTACTAATTATGTAAACATGTAATATTGGTAAAAAGATTTAGCTTATACACAGTGATCCTGGAAAAAATGCGATTCGATTAAAGTAAAATGATAAGCCATAGATGGTTTTTATAGCCGAAAGTTGTTTTGATCGACTGCACACATTTTGAATAGTCCATTAATTTTCATTGTTTCACTTTTTTTTAATTTTTTATTTAGATAAATCAACAATCTGTTACATATAGTTACTATAGAACGATAATTGGAGTGTACGTAGTTGATGAAGATAGGCTCGAGTTAAAGACGTTAAATTTTCATTGTAATTAAACATAATTATTTTGTTTTATATAGCTTAATAGTAGGTATAATTATATGTAAAACAGAAACTATTATACAAAACTTTATAATAAATGTTGAAAATTATTTTCATTAGTTATTGCAAAAAGTTAAGTGTTCTTTTGGTCGTACTTTGTATCATTATAATTTAATGGTCTTTTATGAATTATCTGCGTGAACATTTTCCGAGCACTATTGTCTATTATCTTAAGAATTTATATTCTGTCTTAAATTATCTAAATCATGTTTCATCTGTCATAAAAACAATTGCGAGGTCCAATAATCCTTTTAGCAATTTCCGGTAGTAGTCAATGACAAATATTCTCTTTTGTTTGTTTAGTGAACTTTTGTAGGTTGATATAGTGATATGTAAACAAAAGAGTTTTAAATATTAATTAATGATTAGACATTTTAATTAATTGCCACGTTGTATTTTTCATCCATTTTTTATTGATTTAAAAAATTACAATCAGTGAAACGTTACACTATAATCAATTTCGATAAAAAGTACAACAGTGACATGTAAGCATGAATAGGAAGTGGCCCACTGGCCACACCTACAAAATGCAAAATTGAAGTAAAAATTTTCTCGATTTATCATGGTTCTTTCTTATGGGGTTTTTAAGTAATAGAGTTCCATTATTTTAAATGGCAGTTTATGTCTCTGGGTAAATATGTTTATTGTTTAAAATTAAATCTGTCGGAAAGATTTTTAATGTGGATTTAAATTCAGTCGATAAATGATTCTTAAATTATTCGACATAAAGATCATCATTAATCATTATCATTTAATGAATAAGTCTCGAATACATATTTATTATGGGCAAAACTTTAATTGGAACACATCGTATGTGCATTGTGTAGTATTATATACTGTACATATATTTAACTTCAAAAAAACTTCCAGTTGATTATAAAAAGTAAACAAAAAGTTGCAGAGAACCAACATTGTGATTAAAAAAAGAAAGTGTAATTCGTATATTCGTACATGTGTGTAAACATGATTTTGATTTCTCTGCACCTGATAGTTTGTTATTACAAATTATAAATTTATATTTAATTAATTATTAATTTATATTAAAATGTATGTGTAAATAATAAGTCTGTGGGCGTAACTTTATTTTTGAGCCCAAACACCAATTTATACTTAATGTCTTTGACCATCATACATTTTCCATTTATGATCAAGTCTATTTGATATTACTTTATGTTTATGGTAACCGTAAGATATTCTAAGGCCACTCCTCTCTGAAAATTCCAATAAGACTCAGTAAAATATGTAAATGAGTTCCATTCATAAACAATATAATTTGTGTTATACAATTTAATATCTATCTAATATCCAAGGTAAATGTTTGTTTAATATCGATTGATGGAGTATTATTAATTTAAAACATATGATTTGTGTAAATTATTTTGTAAAACAGCTGAATTTTCATAAAAAAAATCTCTTTTTAACATTTCATTCAGCAAAATAATATTTTTTAGCCAAATAAAACTTTAACACGACGCGACGGTGAGATTGAGTTTTAAATACTCTTCTTGTTTTGTTCCCCTCAGAGTTTGATAATCATGTCATTTCATTTTAATTCAATCATAAATAATTATCGAATTTAATAAATAATTCGTAATCCTGAGTAAAGATTACCGGATTCAATTTTTGTAAAGTTATCGAGATGTTTTAAAATTTTTAAGTGCCTTCAAATAGAGTGTGAGACTTTCAGTTTTCATATTGTATTTATTATAATGAAAATAAGATTTTTTACGTAGTTTGAAAACTTTAAAATGAACACCAACTTGACTTAAAATATATATTATAGCGGTATCAAATATAATCAATAACAGACAAATGTTTATAATTTTCCTATATAGGATGAGTCGAATCTATTTTACGAATGTAATAACTTTTTTTCAATTCATTATTTTTAACTTTTTTGCGTTTTAATTAATATTATAGTACTCGTATAAGTATTCGTGCACTACAATAATATCATTACTATTTCGTGTTTAACAACAAAAAAAAAATTATCGAACGTTCAGTATCAGATAACGTGTATCTAAAAGTATCTATCATTATAAAATCGATACGATACGAGTTGGGTAAATTCCGAGCGCATCTATCTTACTATATCTATACTTTTTCGTATAGAAATCCTTGTCCAAAAGTATCGTCCAGAAACTTTTTAGATTCGAAATTGAATTGAGATGGTACTTTAAAGAGGTCATTTTTCCAAAATCTCCATAGTTTTTCCAGTAATCAAGAATAACGATCGAAAAACTGAGTAAAAACGGTAAAATCGGTAAAAATCCGCCGTAAACGAGATTTTCACTGTTCAGATTTTAGGTATTTAGTCATAAATCGAAAAGTATTGAAGCTAGAAACTTGAAAATGTTATCCAATATCAAATACATACTTTTTTATATTGGACAACATTTTCAGAACAATTATAGTACTTTTGACTTAAATATAGAACTTTTAATTTACCAAATCGTTTGAAAGTTTTTATGTAATATAATTTTAAATATTTTACAAAAAGTTCTGAAAATTTAAAATGACCTTACTCATATACCTACTTAATTATCCTAACATAAATTCAAAAATCGTGAATTAGGATTTTTTTTTATACACACTTTAATAAATTATTATAACTCACCAAAAATTATACAAATAACCGTAAAATACGTAAACAGTATTTAAATAATAATATATTATATAACACTGAATCTTTGCTCAGAATCGTTTTATACTAAAGAAATGAGTCATCATTTCTTTAAAACTTAATACATTCATCACCAATATCTTGTCCGAGAACCGAAGGGACGAAGGACGAACTTGTACCACCATCATCTCACTTACCAGCTTTTTTATAGATGTTGTTTTTAACTTCTTCGTCGGCATTCTTCAATAGTTCACTTTTCATTAAATCCGGTCCTGCTGCTTTATTGTTTTTAAGTTGTTCCAATGCAATATCAAATTCCTTTCTAATGATCGATGGTCCTTTGAAATCTATTTCTACTTTGTTAAATTTAAATTAAAATTGTTAAAAAATGTAACTTACCTTAATTATATGTATGTATATTAAATGTACTTATTTGAAATGTGGTAGAAAGTATGTCCAATAATATGTTAAGATAAGGTTAATTGGCCAACATATGAAAGTTGGTAATTTAATATTAAGTATTTAAGCGATTTCTGAATTAAACTTTTATAATTTATTACCAATTAATTGTAAAAACATAAAATAGAAAACAAAATAACTTGTACCAAAAGTTGGCATCAAAATAAGCACAACCTAAAGTACATATGTATATTCTTTGAATTCTGTATAAAATTGTTTTGACTCACTATTATATAACTTTGTTATGTTAACGTATTGATTTATTGTTATGTTATTTATTAACAAGGCTCAGACTTTATAGCATTTTATGTGCTATACCTTATATGACCCTAAAATTAAAAAAGTTACCAAAGCAAAAAAAAATAAAAAATATTTTACATACTATTGCATACTAGATATCTTATTATCACGTTGATATGAATGTAATATTTTTAATCAAGTGTATGCTTTCGTGGAAATGTTAATAAAATCACTGACTTCTTGATAGACCCGTACAATATTAATTGTACAATGATTTTAGTAATTTAATTCACATTTTCAAAAAGTTTAAAAAATCATAAGAAATAAATCACCAAACTTTAATAAGATATTTTAATACCATAATTTTTCTAATTAAATCCAGTTTACTAAATGACTATTCCGATTTTTATTTTTTTTTAATGGTAAAATTGAATTTTAAATTTTCAAATTTGAGTTTGCAAAGTACAAAAAATATTTGAAATCAACAGCATTGTGGCGCAAGGGCTCAGTATTTATTTGAAAAAAAAAAGTTATTGCATTTTTCAAATAGACCTGTTACACCCTGTATATATATCAGTGGCGGATTTTCAAAATATTTCTTGGGGGGGGGTCCTAAAAAATAGTATGTATTTCAAATGTATTATTTTTATTATTATTATTATTATTATTATATATTAAATTGTGTTTATGTATATATGCTATATTCATAAAATTTACAAAATAAAATCTAATCGTCTTTTGGTTTTGCCTAGTTCTGCCAAGACTGCGTCAACTGTTAAGCATTGCTCATCCCTATGAATCGACATCATTGCCAAGCCGTTTAGTCTAGCCTGAAATCAAAATATTTTTTCATTGATGTATTTTGCGTGATATTTAATTATTTATTCTTACCTCGGTCATAGAATTTCGTAGATATGTTTTGATTCTTTTCAAATTTGAAAAAGAGCGCTCATTTGATGCAGTGGAAACTGGTATAGTAGCAAGAATCTGAAGGAGTTTGAAGACACTTGGGTACATTTCTTTATTGCAAACTGTCATTGCTTGGAGTGCGTTTTCTGGCTTTTTTTCCATGTTTTTTAATCTTCTTTGCCATAATTTATATTCAGTTGATGATAACGAATGATTTGTGAACTCCAGATCATCTCTGTAATCATCAGCTAATTGAATAAATTTATCCTCATTTTCTTCTGTATCAAACAGTGACTGAAAATTGTTAAGCTTAATCTTATGGTTAACAAACCTTTGTTCAAGTTCAGTTATGTAAGAATCCATGTACGGATTAAATATGGATATACGGTAATACTCTTCGATAGATTTTGCTTGAATATTCATTCTATGTACTTGTCTTCCTATAACTCTCGGCATTGTTATTTCCACTTGAAATTGTGTAACTAAATCGTGCGCAGCTGTATATATTTTTTTAAATGAGTTTTCAGCATTATTTCTAAAACATTTCATTTCTTCTAAAGTTTCATCAACTAATCTAGTTGCTAATTTTAAATCAATGTCAACTTTTTGCAAATGTTTAGATAGGGGTAAACCAAATCCAAAACCTTTTGATAATATTAATAATGAAATAATGAATTCTCCATCTAAGATTGATTTTTGTAAGCGTTGTGCTTTTCCACTTGTATCGTTATCGTTCCATTCTGATATTTCACTGAAAGACTCTACAATAAATTCAAAAAGTTCTAAAAAATCATGCACCGCGTGGTAACGTTCAATCCATCTCGTTGCACAACTACGTTTTAGTGTTTTTTTTGTTGTGTCATTAGAGGAATCTAAAATTTGTGTGATAAAACATTTTTTCGTCTGGGATGTATGAAGAAATCTCGAATTTCGCCAATTAAGCTTAAACAATATTCATGATTGGTCGCACACCACATGATTTGGAGACAACAAAATTCAAAACACGTGCAGAGCAATGAACATACATCGCAGAAGGATATATTTGTCTTATGTGAGATTGAACGCCGTTATAGATTCCCGACATAGACGCAGCACCGTCATAACCTTGTCCACCAAGGAATTTAAGCTCTACACCGAATTGCTTAAGACTTTCTAATATTAAATTTGCTAAATCTTTACCTGTTGTATCATGTGCTGGTACAAATTGTAAAAACTCTTCACAAAGCACAAGTTTATTTAAATAAACAAATCTGACACAGAGAGACATTTTTGTTCCACGCCCGATATATCAGCTGTTTCGTCAGCGAGTATTGAAAAACATTTTGCAACATTTACACGTGCTACAATGTTTTTGAGTAGAACTGAATTACACGCCTCAATAATAGAATTTTGACTTATTTTACTCGTATGTTTAATCGTACCATCAATTTCTAAACACATTTTCAAATTTAAATCTCCTTGAGCTCTATAACGAAGAATTTCTCGAAAGTTTCCTTCATTATTTTTTAAGTCATTGTCATCAGATTTAGTGATAACTAAACGACCATCATCACGATGCTCTCGTAGAGAAATGTTCTGACGCCCACATAAAATAATAGCTTCAACTATTGGTTTAATTTTGTTTCTATTTTCTGTAATCTGTTTAACCCACCCGGTATCTAATTGTAGTTCAATAGACATTCTTGGATTTTTTAAAACGTTTGAAAAATTAGTAGCATCAAGAAACATTTTTGGCGATATTCTAGAGATGAGTGTTTGGTAAATATTTCAACCGCGTGTTTCCAGTTATTAATTTTTTTTACTACAAGACTACCTAACAATTGAGAATTGTGTCCACCATGAGATTTTGAAAACGCTACACAAAATTTACAAAATGCACCATCTTGTATTCCTGAATATGACAACCAAGGAAATCGCACTAACCATGCATATTGAAATTTAAGATTTCTTACTTTTTGGTCTTTCCCAGAAGTAATTGATGTTATCGGAAATTTATAATTTATTTCTGGTGTCCAAAATTTATTTAATGTGTCATAAATTTCATTCTGTGAAAGTATTTTGTTGCAGAATAAACTGATATCATAATTATTATGAGTTAAAGACGAAGACGGAGTTGCTAAATCATACATAGATTTTTTTTGTTCTAATATCAGTAACATCATTAGGTGAAAGTGGTCTTTTAGTTGATACATTTTCTTTTAAGATACTGGTTTGATTAACATTTGATGTTTGAATAGGTTTTAAAAAAAAAAATTTAATGGATTTTTGGTTTTTAGACGACATTTTATTGAAAAATAAGTTCGTACTCACTTATGATTTTCTGCACATCGACTATTGCGTTATTACAGCGTGTCAGTGTTAGTGTCAATTGTCGGCGGTTAACTAATCTATATATTTTAATAGTAGATATAAAATTACAGAAATAGTGTTATAATAATATTGTCCTCTATAGTGGAAAAATACATAGATAAACTCACTATCGCAATACAAAAGAATATCGGGAATTACGACGGACGATTTTATCAAAACTATTAAAATACGATTGTAAAATATTTTATTATATTATTATTATTATTATTTCAGTAGATTCTTGATAATCAACCTACTTAATACTTATATTTGAAATATATACATATTATATTGTTATGTTATACGGTGTATATGTATATGTATATGTGTCTGGGGGGTCCAGACCCATGCCTCCCCCCCGTAAATCCACCACTGATATATATATATATATATATATATATATATTATAGTGTGGTTAATTGGTACAATGGACATTGATCATATAATATTAATTGTTTAAAACATAAATGTAAAAAATTATCTACAATTTATCAAATTTCTAGAAGAGTTAAAATATAATATATTTATTTAGAACTTATTAAAATTATAGCTAAAATATACTTATTATAGCAGACTTTCTTATTGTATTGCAGTTAAATTCAAGATTTTTTTTCATTTATAACCACTTTTCAAATTCTACAAATTACTTGACCGGTAAACATAATTTATGTGCATTGATAAAATAATATGGTGTCTTATATTAAGTGTGAAAAATATCTCCTAGTGGCGGTATTTTGACCTCAGTTAAATTAATCACAGTAGTTTTTATTTACTGCTACGTATATATATATATATATTTATGTTGCTCTTCTTGATTTCCAGGGGTGGAATTGGTGGAGTCTTCAAATAAGTAAATTTAAATAAACTGGTTAGTTCCACGATGAAAAAAAAAACTAAAGACTTGAATTGTGTTATCCCCGTTTTTGATATGTTATGTTGCGATGAATTATTTCATTCCTATTAAAAACATATAAATATTGAATGATTATTTTCTATTTCTCTATGTGTGAATCATGAATCACTTCTAATTTGTCTTGAGTAGGAGAATCAATGACGTTATCTTTCCGTGGCATTGAGCGACTTGAGAGATGAAAGCAATTTTAAATATAAATTTTACTTTCTTAAAAAAATATTTAAAAAGTAATAAGTTGCTCTTTCGCTCTTCACATGACATTCCAAATGTCAGATTAACTAACTCAAAAGTCACTAACATAGATTATCAGATTTTGTGATAAATATAATGGTGTTCGAATGATCTATATTTATTCAACCGCTATTTTCCAGTCGCAATTCAACATTTGAAAGTGCACCGTAAACAATTCTTACCTGTTAAGATCTTCCGTTATTCCCGACATACAGTAAATTATGCCAATTTTCTTTCAGTTCAATAACATAGACGATAAACGTTATTAGTTCATCAGTAGACATTTTTATCCGGGGATTTTCGGAACGTATAGGTACCTTATAAGTTATATTGGTACTTATAATACGTGCGTTCGACAGCAGAGAAGGTTGCGAAACAGGTAATCCGGATGCCAGTCGGGGTCACACTTCCTTTTCCCACCGGATACTCAATATTATACACTGTATCCCAACGAATGAAATACACGAAAATCCTTTTTATCGACTATTAGGTATCAAAGAAGTAATATCTTAACGGCCGTTATAATAAAATGTTTGTGAATAAATAGAAATATTTTGGAAAGTATGTGTAATTTCGTCAGTATACCGAAGATAAATTACCCGATCATACATTTTGTATAGACACAACATTATTTACTTTAACGGAATAATAATATTATATTTTTTTCATTGAGAGCAACCAAGTATAATTATAAAAAAAAAAAAGAGACTCACTGGCGATTTTAAAGTATAGCTTATTTACTTACTTAATTAAACGTACGAAAACATTTATTTGTGGTGGAGATGGACCAGTTTTTTTTTTTGTTATCCTATTATTTTTATTTTTTTTTTTTGTGTGAGCTATTTCATATAAATTAAATATAATTTTCATATATTTATAAATTGAATACATTTCAGTGGAGACTAACATTCAAAAATTTGAAAAATGTTACAAAGTTAAATAACTTGATTAATTTTTATTCATTTATTGTTTTGCTACATATTATGTGGTATGGTTACAGAAAGTAAATGCCTTGCATTCTTGATAGGATATCAGTTAAGGCAGTTGATTAAGATAAGTGGAATAAAGGAAAGAAATAAGATTATGAACAATGGTAAACATAAACGAATATAATAATTCTATGATTGTGTGCTGAGATTAGGCCTTAGATAATCAGCTTTCAAAATGTATTAAATATCAGATGGCAACGATACAAAATTATTTGAGGAATACTTGGGAATTAATTACTCATTAAAAAATCAATGAAAATTAAATGTAATATGAACTTCCTTCTCTTAGATGTATCTGAATATTACATTAGCGAATTAAGGATAAAAAAGGACGCTCTTTACACCATGAGTATTCTTCACAACGATAAATAATTTCTTTAGTACAACGACTTTGAACAAAGCATCCATGTAAACATACACTGTTTATATATTTTACCTTTTTAACCTAATTATCGGTCGGTTTTTATTTTAATCAAATCCATAATTTTTTTTTTTTTTTTTTTTACCAAAAGATTCAAAATAAAATATTGTTATAATTGTATTCAAAGATCCATAATGATTGGATAGATCAATAATTTTTACGCACATTGAAAATGAAAATACATGTTAAAATAATCGATTTTATAAGAATCATTTAAAAATTGAATCAAATGCTTATAAAAAAAATTCTGGATTACAATTTTCGAGATTTTTTCAATATCATTAGGTAAGAGTATAAATAAGATCATATTATATTTTCAAGTCTTATTATGAAAAAAGTGAATCTTTATTAGAAATGAATTTTCGAGGAATGAGGTATTTTAAAGTTATATTTTAGCTTAAAAGTCGCCAAATTGTTTTTGAATCTTTTAAAAAGTACATATGTATAATGTGTCATTGATATGTAGTGAAAATTTCAAGTTTCTAACAGGATTTTTTTGGAATTGTGACTAAATAACTAAAATCGATTTCCCTTATGTCTCATTTGCATCAATGATAACCGTTTTTACAAGATTATTCTGCAGTTTTCCCTTTTCGCTTGGAAGAACTATTGAGAAGAAGAAAAAATTAACCCTTAAAGTATCATCAACATGTAATGATCTATAACAGGGCTGGCCAGAACAAGGCTCGTGAGCCGCATGTGGCTCTTAAATCAGTTTCGTGCGGCTCTTGAACAAGACATAGACTAAAATTAATAAATGTATAATTTCATTAGAACTGTAAGATAATAAAGTAACAATGTCAATATTCAATAACTATAATGTTTTTTGTAGTATAAAATATAAATGTTCCATTATTTGATTTAAAATGAAAAACGTATTTTCGTTTTGTAAATATTACTTTACAAAGTGGCTCACCTCGAATTAACTTTATAAATTTGCCTCTATAAGGTGCTGGATGAACATTTCGGACTGTTTTAATTGAATCAAAAAGTGACACAAGAAAAAAAAAACATTTTAAAACCAATATATATACATATAACAATAAATCCTTTGTTTACCCTTCAATCCAAAATACACATTTTAAAACTAAAAGATTCTTAGCTTCACTCCATATCTAAAATTGTGGCATATGAGGATCTGTTATATTACTTAGTACCTATGCATATTTGGACTGATGTCAGTAAAATGCCATCATAAAGTATGTAACGAAACAAAATTATAGTAAAGTGTGACTGAATACAAAACATCTTTGATCACCCTAAAAAGATAATAAAAATTTTTATAATATATCGTTTATAATTATTGGGAATTACAGTGAATAAAAAATTATTTAGATAAAATACTTTATTAAAATTTACTAATAGTTTGTACATTTAGATAATTATTTGAAATTGTCTTCATTTCTTTACCATACAAATATTTATAATATTTATACAAAATTTAATAGGTATACATATACATTTATTTTAACATTCGAAATGTCTAACATGTGTTTTAGATTCTGAGATTATGGTTTTACCATAATGTTTATTTTTTTCGTTTTAATTTTTTTTTTTATCTGAAACGCTTTTTGTTCAACTTAACTTTATCCAAAAGTTTCATCCAGCAACTCTATAGATCAGTAATTTTATATTTTTCCAGACGAGACGTAAAACAACCGAAAATGGGGCAAAAACTGCGGAATTCATCGTCAATGACACTTTCATTAAATCAATTTGAGTAATTTCGTCATTACTTCAAAAGTAATGTTGCTAAAAACTTGACATTTTCACCATATTTTATTGATGCATTACAACATACTTTAAAAAAATTAAATTTTGATAACTTTTGGGATAAAAAGAGAAATTTTAAAAACGCCTTATTTTTTAAACTTTTATCCTTGATAATATTTTTAATATTTGACGATATCTTAAAAAATTTTATATGACCTTACTTATACACATTACTAACGATACTGAACAAATTGCGACACCGCATTTTTTTTTTTTGAGTGTTAAGTCAATTATTTTACAATTTTTACGTAATAAACTGTTTTTACGTCGATTTTCAACTTAAATAACTTTTTTGAAGATATCCAAATGGTATATTTTAATTTTGATGTTTTGTTTAGAATCATATAACTAAAGAAATTATCAATTATTTCTTTAAAATTCAATACACCCATTCCCATTAACTCGGCCGAAAAGCGAAGAATACGCCATGGGGCGAAATATGTACTTATTATTATTATAATTATTATTATTTGTATTAATTATAATTCTATGATTATGTAAAAACGTCCATAGTAAAATGGCCTCAGAAAATTGTCCTGAATTCATACTGAATGCAAAATTAAACATGTTGTCAATTTGATAATTTAGTTTAATTAATGTAATATATGAGTAGAAAGTTATTCGTTTTTCTCAAACCATGTATCAGCAACCGAGCGTAAGAACTTGTGGTTTTCTAGAAAGGCACGGGTAAAAGGAAGAAATGAAAGGAACTTTGTATAAAGAGTGCAAGGCACAAGATTAACTAGCCGCAGAGCCCTTTAAAAGATTAGATAATGCAGATAATTTATCCCCTTTCTTTTTATTTAAATTTTTGCTACTACAGTGAATATTGTCAGGATAGAATATGTTCTTTATCTTATCAGATTTGAATTCATAAGTTTGTTCATGTAATGGATGTTTTGTTGGACTATTGTCATTCGGTATTCAGTTGTTTTGTCTCGTTTACATATCAAGTAAATGAAATGGATATAAAAGAAAACGATTGGGGCAAATTAATAGAACACTTTTTTTTTAAATATTTTTATTTAATTAATTAAATAATAAAGAAATTGAAAGAAGTTGTATTTGTAAGCAAACAATATTTCGAAAAAAGACGATGAAATAATGTACCTTTTCTGTGTTAATTGTAATAAGTATTACTGTTATGTGCTAAAAGATCTTTTACAAGTGGTAATATTAAATTGGATTCTGATCATTCTTAATAAAAGTACGCGGAAAATTAAATAAATTCAATTGATCAACGAAATTATGCACAAATTAATTCTACTCAGCAAAAAATATCAATGTTAAAATTAATGTCAAGTAGTGTATCTTAAAGCACTTAAAATTACTGTATGATAATTTAAGAAATATTAGAATTAAAAATTAACTACTATGAAATGATTACGATAAAATACGACGAGAAAATTGTAAGTACCTACATAAGTTTACGTTCATTTTATTTGTACCTAAACGAAATATGTTGGGTGATAAGCTGTATTTGCTCGAATTTATTAAGTAGGTACTTGATTATGTACAGTTAATTGATTATTGTGCTGTAATGAACAAAAAATCATTGATACCCTTAACGATTGATTGCGGTGATACATGTTATTTACAAAAGCACATAGGCATTTTGAAATACATAGAATCATTCGAAAAAAAATTGTCTGTCGAGAAGAGCTAATTAGTTCCCCGAGGTATTTTCTTACAAAGTTCTAGAGACATCGTATACGACTTGTCTTTTGTAAAAAACGGGCAGGTACTTTGTCTTTGTCGTGTCGGTGTATAGATGTCAACATCCAAACATAGAATAATTAACGTAATTAGCAGTATTATTCAGTAACATTTTGGAATTTAGGTAATCAATATGGTTTAAGAATTGTTCGCAATGTCTTATGAAAGATGATATCCTTATAATTTAACCATCTTATAAATTCCAACTGGTTAAAAAATAAATAGTCTTGATGTTTAGTTTTTAATAAAATCATTATTTCATCTAAGTAAAATATACATTTTTCATTATATTCAATAACTGTGTAAATTATGGTAATCACACAATTAAATTATGTAATTAGATCATTTTTGTAATAAATACATATTATCATTAGATCCTAAACTGGTTGATCTTTTAGAATATTTGTATATGATTTTTATGCTTTAAATTATTTAAAATTTTATTTGTGTGTTTGAAAATTTGAATTCTGTCTTTGTATTTATTCACTATGACATAATATAGTAATTTTATAATATTATTTACAGTTATGAGACTGTGATGAATCACTGCATTCGGAAAACTAATGATAGCCATTTAATAAAATTAAAAAAGTATTTAATAAAGAAATCGTAAGTATTATGTTTTTCATACAAAATATATTTTCTTTCGTATTTTCAATAGTATTTATTTATATTAAAATAATTTAAATACAAGTTCTATAATGGGTTTAATCACTACGTATAAAGTATCGTGGGACGTTACATGTACAATTACAGCGTGATTCTAAAATAGATTATTAATGAACTTGTGTTGTTTTAGATTAATTATTTTTCTAGTTAAGTAAACTTTAAGCAACCAACATCGATTTCATTAGTGGTGCTACATAAGTTGTATTGCTTTTTTGAAATATGTATTAATTGTTTTTTTTTCGCTTTAGGAAATCACTATGAAATGACTTCTTTTAAGTAACAACCATGTTTATGTTCAATACATAGTTTTCGTTAAAATGAAACTTTTGGAACACTTTTTTCATATTAAAGCATTGTTACTACATACCTATATAATATATAATTTTTAAATCTAAATAATATTAAATTCTTTATTCAAGGAAAACGGAAAATATCTTATATTTTGGAAAATATTATACTGAAATAAAATATTTCATCTGTTCGTATATTGTAATAATTCCCTTTTTAGAGCATTTCAGATTAGATAAATTTATATTTTTATATTAATGGTGGCCAAAAGGTCGGCCATTATCCTCTCGTTCAGGACGTCAAAAAAGTCGATTTCCGATAAAATTTCTATTTATTCGTAGTGCATTTATTGTTGTTTTTTGCATACATTCGCACAAAGAAGTGCAAAAAAAAAAAAAAATAATAATAACAATGAATAAATTCAACGGTCATTTCTTTTCAAATAATAATATGATATTAGATAATAATATGAAAAGAAATTCTCTAGGTCTATCGCATTCGTATTCGATCTGATAAAATTCAAGTCACAATAGTTTTGTGGTATACTTACAAGTATAATCAATTTATCCGTACATCAAAAGAAAACAATTTTTTTATTTCAACAGTTATGCATATCCATATACGTTTTAACTGAAATACGAATACTTTCTATTAACATTCATCTGGCTGTCTAAAATAATGTAACAATTTGAGAATTAAAATATGAACTTATTTATACATTTATATCGCATTTAATAGTTGTTTGATCTTTGATATCTCTGTGATCAATTCATGATAACCAGTGATTACAACGTCGCATACTTAAATGTGTTTACTCTATAGTTAAATTATAAAATGATGAAAATAAGTAAATACAAAATTGTATTAACTAAGAGTAGCAAAATATAAAAATGTATACATTTTACCAATTAAAATATAATATGGTTTCAGAAACTTACCTATTGTCAACTTCGATATTTAACACGTCCACACGAATTTATAAAACCCATCGTGAGCTTATGAATACTTATGTAAAATATGTTTTTATTTATCGTAAAAAATAATTATTTTGCTGAATAATAAATTATGTTACTAGGGAATGTCACGCTCTCCAACCCTTGTTCACTTAAGCTTTATCTAATATAACCCTAGGCGTGTGTGTGTGTGTGTGCGTGTGTATGTGTGTGTGTGTGTGTGTGTGTGTGTGTGTGTGTGTGTGTGTGTGTGTGTGTGTGTGTGTGTGTGTGTGTGTGTGTGTGTGTGTGTGTGTGTGTGTGTGTTTCATAATATTTATTATATTTTATTCTTATTATCATTATTGGATAATAAATACCCGTCAGAGTGAGTACGAAATAAATTATTTTGTAATTTTTTAAGGTAAAAGTAAAATTAATAATAATAATAACAAAACATCAGCTCTGATACATAATGCCTATAAGCAACATTGTACTCGGCAAATTAATAGTTTTTCACAAACAATAGTTATTGGGAAAAAACCCAATATGAATTCACTAAATACCGTGACGTACGACTTTCGGCTTCTCACCACTCTACTGTCTCTACTACAATCTGGACAAAAAAACAACAAAAAAAAAACAATTACGACCTCTTCACACACAGATTGAAGTTTTTTACCACGCAAATATTAATTTAAACGTGATATCAATTATATATACTATATAAAAGCCGATCGATCTTGGTGGACTACTCAATACTATACAGTATATACCATGTTTAATTACTGTGGGCGATTTCGACGTTTTATGAATGTGATAATATTAGTCACGCGCGTGCAAACGGGCGTGGCGCGTCCGGTTTTAGCTACACACTTGAGTTCCGAGTTCGGAACCAGAATAAAAGGAATTGCTTTTGTGTGAAACGTAATGATAAAATGAGGAATGCACGATGAAAACATTTAGAGAAACACCAATTATAAAAATATACAGTTGTATGATTTTTTTTTTTTTTTTTACTGAAAGAGATCATTCAATTATACACCGTGTGTTTCGTAAACATGATCAAACTATGCGTCACGACTACAACAGTACTAACGAGTTTTTTCTTAGAGACAAGTATGCGTTTTTTTTATACATATTCATTTGTTGATTAATTTGAAATTTCATAAATTATGACGACTGATTTAATTAAGTGGAAAGCCGAATAATATTTATTATACCGTGAATGTCTTACAATTCTTTAAAATTATCACAATAATCAATCGAGGTTACTAAAACATTTTTTTAAGATTATAATTTATAATGCATTTTTTTATAAATTAAGTTAATTAAATATAATATATCTTCTTTCTTTCTTTCTTTTTTTTTTTTTTTTTTTTTTTTTTTTTTTTTGAGGGTAGGGGGAATACAAAAAACCGTCCTTTAGATTCATTTATAGTATCAGATACTCATGGAGGTTTTAGATGCCGTGTATCTTTTGGGTCCATTCGTCTCGTCAGATGCATTTTAAATGGCCATCAATGCTGGCAGATAGAACCGACTCATCGAGTTTCAGAACTCAAATCATTCGAAATGGATTATTTATGTAATAAATATATTACCCATTTACGTAGCCAACATTTTAAGACCTGCCCACTCGTCTATGGTTCAGGTGTTTACTAAATGCGTCTAAAATGTCCTTTTCGAGTACTATTTCTGTGGGTCTCAAACCGTAGCCCGTAGACATAGACTTAAAGACCCAGACAAAAATAATACCACATAGAGGTTTTCAACTTAATTTGACCCACGGATTATTTAAGTTACCTACTTTTTATATTTTATGACTTATAAGTTACAGGCAAATAAAGATTTTTCTGCTGATAAATCCTGTATTACTAGAGTAAAAATACATTTTTATACAATAAAGTTAAAAGTTAATGACATCATACAGAATACGTTGCGTCTCTAAAGTAATTGTAAAATGGAGTGATTATTAAAGCCTAATTTATTTTTATTATGTTAGTTTTATTTGTATCGTAAAATTATGTAAAATATATTTTGATTTTTTTAAAAATTTGTTTGAAGTATATCACGTCCTCATGTTTTGAAAATCACAAGACCAAATAGATTCATGATCCACCGGTTGAATACTAATAGTATAACGTGATAGCTTTTCTTTCTCACAAATGCGATGTATTGGGAACTGTCATCTCATCGTCGGAATCGGTCGCAGACTTGCAAAAAGTCGCGTTACCATTGTACAGATAAATGTGTCCAAATTAATAATAATAATAATTTATAATTCAGTAATGTACGTGTATTGGGTGGGAAAACCGTACATGTGGTTGTCAAGTGCAGTACAATATATATATATATATATATATATATATATATATATACATATTTGTATTAATTTAATTAAAAAAATTCTGAGTGAAGTGGTTCTAAATAAAAGCTATGGTTTTACAATGATGTTTATTTTTTCTGTCAACACTTTTAGAGGTAGAAATAATTTTCCAAAAGTTTCACGCAGCAGCTCCATAAATCAGAAATTTAAATTTTGATGGTACTTAAAAGTTTAAACAGGCCATTTACCGATTTTCTCGATTATTTTTAAAGCGTGCGGAAAAACTTTCGAAAATGGAGTAAAAATGTCAAAATTTGCAGTCAACGACACTTTCATTAAATCAACTTTAGTAATTTCGTCATTACTACACAAGTAATGTTGCTCGAATCTTGAAATTTTCGCTATGTATTATGACGTATTACTACATACTTCAATAAGTTTCAAACAAATTTTAAAACTATTGGGCTTAAAATAGAACTTTAAAAATACCTTGTCTTGTAAAAGTTTACCCCTCATAAAGTTTTAAATCAGGGGTCGGCAAGTGATTTCTACTGTCGTATATGTGTACCACATGTATGATATGTTAATATGTATAAACATTTATTTATTTATATTAAGCATATATTTTTTTTTTAAGTAATATTAGTCCATTGTTAAATAAATAATCCAAATGCTGATGCCACGATTTATGTAGGTATCAGTATCATGTGTCGTGGGAATTAAAATTTAATGTAGTCTATAGGTGTTGGGAAATAGCTATTAAGTGTCGATGATGCACATATGTGGAGACTAAAAGAAAAAATGTTAACTAGAAAAGAAGGGGGCGGACGTCGAGCAGCGAAAAGGCAAACGCTCAGCTCGTCAGTCCAGGCTAGAGGCTCCCTTCGAATAAGAAATATTTCGATTGTAAATTAATATATGTATTACCGTGCAAGTAGACACGGATAATATTCATACTTTATATTTTTGTTGTGTTAAAGATAATATTATAAGGAGTTTCATAATTATTTTGCTTTTTGTTTATTTAATTTATTTCACAGAGTTTCCTCAAGTAAGACGTTAATTTTTAAAAAGGTAATATTATAAAAACGTTATTATTAGGGACTCGTTTTCTGTCTACGTAACATTCGTAGTTTTGAGGTAGACGTGAACGGGGGAGGCATAGCCTTTTTAACAATCGTTCTTCCGAACTGATACTTGATTTCAAGTTATCAAACAGGGAAACGTTTTCTGTTCACATGAAACTCAAGCTTTGAAACCACGTAGATGGGGGAGGCATAGCCTTTTTAACAATCGCAGTCCCGAGTAAAGCGAGTTTTAAAATATTATCAGTTGTAGGCCTTACAAAGGCATACGACACTACTGGAGTCCGGAAAACCAAAATAATTCGTAAACGGGGTCCGTAGAGAAAATAATTAATTTTATTACATTTTTCAAAAGTTATTACTAAAATGTTAAAATTATATGAAGAGTTAACATGCCTTGTGATGTTATATACCAGGGGCGGCCAAACGGTCGATCCCGATCGAGTTTTCAAGGCTCAAGGTGAGAATCCGTTAACTTTGTTCTCTACTTGTTTATAAAAAAAATTGTTTTAACATACAAAACGATGTCTTTTTTAATAACCACGACGGAAATTGAAATAACGTACTTATTAAACTATCAAAGACAGATATGTCGACGGTCCAGATCACTGCCTTCCGCGGTTCAGATTTAGACCGCGGTCCGCCAGTTGCCGACCGTTGTTTTAAATATTTGAAAACAGCTTTTGAAAATTTAATATGACCTTACTCATACACATCACTAGCGATACTGGAAAAATTTCAAAAAACGTATATCTGGATTTTTTTTATAAGCTTCGAAGTAAATTAGTTTTCGATTTTTACGTAATAAACTGTTTTTACGTCAATTTTCAACTTTAAGAATTTATTTGAAGAAATTGGTCTATCCAGTCATAATGAAATGAACACAGATAGAACAACAAGTGTTGAATATTTTGGTAAAGGAAATGTCATTTTTTGATTAAAAAAAAGCTGTACACAATTTTGAAAAAAAAACTTACCAACAATTCTTTGTTTTTTATTCAATTAGACGAAAAATTGTGAAACATATGAACGGTATATTTTTTAAATTCTGAAGCTTTGCTCAGAACCATTTAATTAAAAAATGATCTATAAATTCTTTAAAATTCAACACACTTATCGTAATAGCTTATCCAAGGAGCGAGGAACACCCCCACGGGGCGAAGTACATGCTTTTTTTTTTATTATAGTCAATCAAATACGACCATCGCGTCATACGAGATAATGAACAACTACTGGATGCGAATTACAATACACATACTACGTCGATGAGTGAACATTATTGAAAATAATAATCATTAATGATGGCGCAAAGACGTGATTTATCGAAAACCAATTCAAATAATGCGTATCCGTGGAATGCTAGGAACGGATTTGCGTAAGACCGGCGCGGCGAGACCGTAATACGCGTACATAAAGGCATACAGCACTTGTGATCGATCTGAAATCTTCGAGAAACGGTTTTATAGGCTCACCGGGAGTGGCGTGGAATGGGTCGAAGGGATGGCATAATATGGTGCATAGCAGATGGGTATTCTCTACAGTAGAGCAGCGGGGGTGGAATCACGGCTGTGTGCAATGCAATGAATGCGGCGGAAACGAGAAATCTCCCCGTCCTTACGACAGCGGGACTTACGTACAAGTGCCGCCCTCCAAGCAAGTATACCATCAGCGTTTAGAGTTATTTCTACGAAATCTATAAAATCTAATAATAATAAAGGAAACGATCGCAACAGTATTGCTGTCCAATGAAATAAAATTACCTGCTAAATTCGTTTTCGGAAGGTTGTTTGTCAACTAATCATAATTGATTATGTATTTTCTTGTTACGATTCATTACGATCAATACTAAAAATTATTTCTAAAAACCTGAATGATAATGATGAATGTCAATTGTTCGTTCTACTTTTTTTTCACCGACACTATATTTATGATGGACGTTTATGATTTTTATGTTTTTAGATTATGAGTGAAGCAAAAGCTGTAGCAATTGGTTTTACAATGATGTGATTTTTTTTTATGAATTTCATCTCATTTCCAGGTAGTGATAACTTTTAACCAGCATTTCCAAATTATAGAAATGTCATTTTTATTTTTATTTTTTTGCTTTTCTTTTATAAAGTTTTCCTGACAAAATCATCTAAACTTAGGTATAATGAACAATTTTTTTTTTTTTTTGCTATTTATAATAACGATATTAACATTATATGTAGTAAATAACTAGGTTAAAAAGTTAGCGATATACATTAATAGATTTAAGGTAGTATTATAAGCAATGAACGATCTACAAATAGTATTTACATTGAAGATAGATAGATTTTAGGACGTCATGGGGACGACCACGTTTTAGTCTTCGGTTGATGGGACCGACATTTAACCAGAAATGTCGTGGACCGCTTGCTTTGCGTAGATGACAGAAGCTTGCCGATGGATCTTTACGTAGTTCTTAATTGTTGGTAAATTGAAGTTGGTGTGCAGCGCTTCGTTTCGAACAAACCATGGGGCATTTGAAATCCCACGGAGGACTTTGGATTGAAGTACTTGGATTTTATTTATGTGAGTTGAAGCACATTGACCCCAGACAGGGACAGCGTATAGTAATAGAAGACGAATGATTTGTTTGTATAGTAGTAATGAACACTTCCAACGGGTGTCGCCGTTTTCCGCCAAAAATTACCTTTCCGTTTTCCGCCAATACCGTTTTTCGCCAAATTAGAAAAACCGTCATTCCTTTTTCCGCCAGTTATAAATTATAAGATTTTAAAGTTTGAGAACCCTTTTACGTTGATATTTAATGATAATATGATATTTAATAATATTCTTGTTTTATTGAGTATTACACGTTTTTACCCACGTCTTTATCCACATAGAAAATATAGGTATATCTAATCTGCAGATAGCGTACTGCAATTTGTTCAACTGTCGGTAATAACAGTATTGATTAGCGATCACCGATTAGTTGGTGATGTGCGTTAACTAAGACAAACTACAGCCATGTCCGTGAAAATAATAAGTAGTTATCGCGACAATCCACAAATTATAATTAATAATTTTAAATTTCGCAAAGCATATGAAGGAGTAAATAAAGTACGTCGGAGGTGTTAGGTTAGGTTAGGTAACATATTTTTAATAATTGTATTAATTTTAACTATTTTACAGCTTTTTACAATGTAATTTAAATTTCAACCAATTAGTCAAGGCGCAATGACATATTGTTATCAGAACAATGCAAATGCAGTTATTATATTATATTATATTATATTAATTGCCTTGGTAATTTTTTTTTAAAGTAAAATATCTTTATTAAAAAAAAATTTACTATTAATATTATCAACGTAAAAGGGTTCTCAAACTTTAAAATCTTATAATTTATAACTGGCGGAAAAAGGAATGACGGAAAACGGAAAGGTCATTTTTGGCGGAAAACGGTGACACCCCTTCCCGCTCAGTGATGTTTACCGATTTATTAATGGATATAAAATTTTTAATCGTTGGTATCCTTGTTGTACTTTGGAGGATATATGTGGGTTTCAGGTAAGTTTTTTGTCTAAAATCAATCCAAGATATTTTATTTTATGAGACCATGGTATATTATGTCCGTTGGTTTTTAAAGAATTATAATTAGTGGGTCTACGAAGTGTGAAAATAACTGCAGTGCTTTTAGTCGGATTGAGAATGATTTTCCATTTTTGCACCCATTTTTGTATTTCGTCAATATGAGATTGGATGTTTTCTGTTATATTTTCGATTTTGTCGGAACTAGAATAAATGACACTGTCGTCCGCATATAGGGCTATTTCCGTGTTCGTTGATGTAGGAAAATCTCATATTAAAGGTTAAAAAGTATTGGAGATATTTTTGAGCCTTGTGGTACTCCTGCATTAATTTGTTTAACGTCCGAGTTTGTGCCATCTATTTGAACGGTGAAACAACGAGAGTAGAGAAAAGATTTGATGATATTGAAGATAACAGTGGGTGTGTTTAGGCATTTTAATTTATAAAGCAGTCCGTCATGCCAGACCTTATCGAACGCTTTAGCTATGTCAAGGAAGGCCGCTCCAGTGTGTTCTTTTTTTTCGAAACCATTATTTATGTGCTCTGTAATACGTAGAAGCTGTTGTTGAGTTGTGGAGTGGTTTGGTTTAAAACCAAATTGGCAATGAGGAATTCCGTCAGTTGCATAAATGACTAATAGGCCTGGCATGGATAATTTTTTCGAAAATTTTTGAAACAGATGATAATAAGCTGATTGACCTGTAATTGTTTGGGCCAGTATTATCTTTGTCAAGTTTTTTTATTATAATTATAGTGGCCAATTTCCAATTTGAGGGAAAGCAGCTCAATTTTAACAGGACATTGAATAGCACTGTCATAAATAAAATTGCTTTATTAGGTAGTTTCTTTAATATAAAATAGAGTTAGTAATTTGGTCATGACCGGGTGATTTACGGTTTGGTAATTTTTTTATTATTTCTGAAATTTCTGTTGGGTTAGCGTATGGAAAAATATTTTGCGGTAAAATTTCAGGCTCGCTTAGTTTCTGAGACACCAAATTATTAGTCGCATAATTATTAGGCATTATTAGGGCAATAAGTGTGAATGTATTTTCTAAAGTTGAAGCAAACAAATTGCATTTTCCATGCACTGTATTTGTAAAATCGGTTCCGGATTTTAGAGGCGGAATTTTATTGTCATTGGGCTTAATTAATCTTTTGGTCGCTAACCAAAGATTAGAATCAGCGGGATGTATTGAAGATAAATATTTTTGATATGAGTTTATTCTATGTTCTTCGAGTAGTAATTTGACTTTTTTTGTAAGGAAATTTAGCTTCTGACGATCTTCCGGTATTCAATGAAGTTGCCATTGTTTCCTTATATGGTGTTTGTTATTAATAACTTTTTGTATTGATGGGGTAATTACCGATTTGTAATTTTGAACCAAAGTGTCCACAGTGTACACTGTTCTGTAGCATTGGAGATTGTTTCACGAAGGTGAGATATTGCAACATCAGCCAATAATGTATTAGAAATATTCTTAGGAATTGTTATATTATTATCTGAAATGTATCGCTTGAATTTATCTCAGTCAGGTTTCCCGTTTATAAGTTTGCGAGTTAATTCAGATTGTATTAGAGATGCGCCAATTGATATACTGGTAAATGATCTGAATCTAGTTCAAATAGGGGTTATTGATTTATTATTAAAGAAGTTGATTTAAGTAAAACAACGTCTAAAATATCTGGTTTTTTGTTAGGATCATAAGGGTGATGAGTGGGATTATCAGGTGCAGAGATCATCGCGGAGGAGTTAGATAGGTACTTTTATAATTTTCTTCCATTCGCGTTGGTTGTGTTGCATTTCCAGTTTACGTGTTTTCAATTTAGGTCACTTATGATAATAATTTTACCATAGTTGATTATACCTACGTCGAAGTCGTTTATGTACATATTATAACTCGTAGATTGGTATGCACTAACTATAGTAGTATTTATATTATTAATTGATAGTGTTATTGCTACGGCTTCCAAAGATCGCAGCCGTGGATTGCAGGATTATTGTGCACTGAAGAAAGCGATCTAGTGAAAAAATAATTTCGCTGATTAATCAAGGATAACAGTGACGATTGGAATTGGTGATTTATGACGGTTTTGTAGTCGGGTTACAGAAGTGACATTAAATTTTAGTACAGATTTTAGTCCATCATAGATTTCTGCTTCAGATATTGAGTACGATATTTAATATTGTTTTCGGAAAAATATTTTGTGACAGAACGATAATCATTGACGGTAGATAGATTCAGTTTTAAAAATTTATTTTTATTATGAAAGTTGAAATCTGCAGTTATAACTGACGAGATTTCATTTAGAAAAACAACATAATCGTTAATTTCGTAAATAGATAACGGAGGTATTTTTTACTTTACCTCTTCGATGTCCGTATCAAAAATTTCTGTATTGACGTCATCTGTATCGTTTAGATTTGAGAGTGGAGCATATCTATTTTTGTTGACCTGCTGTGGAGAGTGGGTGACACTCCTAGCACGTTTGAATTGTCCATTGTTGGAGGACCCGGTATTTAACATGCTTGCGTTGCACAATGCAGTGAACTTTGTATTTAGGCACAATATATTAGATAAACGAGCGATTTACATAAACACGACCGGTTACGATAAACGTCGCACGAAGACTGTAGAAATGTCATGCAGTTGATACTTTAAAAAGGACATTTTTCTCTATTATCAATAGTTTTTTTTAAGCGTAATGAAAAACTTCCTAAAGAGTGAGTAAAAAATGGTAAAATTTAGTGTAGACAAGATTTTAATAAATTTCCATTTTTGATATGTAGCCATAAATCTAAAAATAATGGTGCAAGATATTTGAAATCCATCTAATATCAACATGAATCTGATACTGCAGACTGAACAAAACATTCAAAAATTTTTTGCTAATTTCAGGCTATAGATAGAATTTTTTAACTATTAAAAATATTTCGTTTTTTGGAAGTTTATAACTAAATTATTAATATTCTATATATTAACCTAATAATATAGTCACCTTTTTCTCAAATACCGAACTCAAAGTATAGAAAACTTTTCTTTTTATTTGTAAATTATTTTTTACTTGGACTTAGAAAATTGAACCAGTTGTTTATACAGTGAAACCTTTAAAATATACCAGATATTCTTAGTCACCAAAATATTGTCCGTTATTTAAAGTTGTCCGTTATTCAGAGGGAAATATAAAAATGGTGAAAATTTCCTCGTTCCAATAAATACTTCCACTATTTAGAGGTGTCTTTTAAGGAAGGTTTTATTGTAAAAAATAATAAATATAAAAACTTAAAGTAATATTATATCATACAAATATTTTAATATTTGTATAATATTTTATAATTTTATTTTAATAATTTTCACCACTCAAAATAGTGGTTCATTCAAGGCCCTCCTCATCCAACACCATTGTTTTGTTCAAGAGCTGACAGGACTTAGAACGAATATAACCTACCGCTATCTTACTAGCTTTTTAATAACACGTTGTTGTTTTTTTTTTTTTTTTTTTTTTTTTTAATTGTTATTTATTTAAAATTGCTAATTTATCTATAAGGAAACGTAGGTTTATTTGAATTTAAATATATAACATAACGTTACAAGGCCATGTTTATTAATTGTTTGTTGATAGCATTATTAAATTGTTTTAAGTTAGTAACATACAGTATGGTAGTTCAAACGGCATAATTCGTTAAAAAGTTATAGGTCGGCATTTCATTTGACGTCACTATTTTTCTGTCTGAATTCCATCATTTTTCGGACAACTGCCATCAATTGTACACTACACATATACGTGGGATACGCATCTCCATGCGTGCGTAAGCACACTCAACACACACACACACACACACACACACACACACACACACACATACAGATATTTGTGTGTATAACGAGCAGTGTTCGTGTAAACTGGAGCAATTGACCGGTGGCTAGAGTGAAAAGTTCGTTGAGAGGACTCGAAAGTAATTTCGGAAATACATTTAATAAAATACGAGTATATATTATACATACATAGATGTGCCGTTCACAGAGCGGCCGAGTGTTGTAGTTCAGATAGAGAAAGAGAGAGAGAGAGAGAAAGATAGAGATAGAATGGTGTTAAGGGAAAGGGACGAAAAGCCAACGGGCTTTGTTGCCGCGGGTAAACCGGAGCAGTGTGCGCGTGAGGAGACGCATCGATGGGCCAGGAACTGAGGAGAGTTGAGGTTGGGTCCGTTTGATGGATGGACGTGACGTTACCGTCGAGCGCGCTCACGTTGGAATATACGGACCCGGCCCGCGGCTCTTGACGGCACAGAGGTGACCGATGGGCGAGTGGAGAGACACGCTAGGCCGGAGCGGGGCCGAACTCGATTGATGGACGACAACCGACTTTCCGGGCAAACGGTGGTGGCGGCGGCGGCAGTTTCAATGCCCCACGGGACGGCCACCGTCGTTTGTGCGTCGTGAAACGGTAGCCCCAGATCTTACCCGATCCCCCCACCGATCGTGAGCTCTCTTGTGCATGCTGTTTACGCCTGGTCGGCACCCATGGCCAGCCATAGGGGGGACTACGCCCCACTCCATTATTTTTTTGAAACTTGTTTAAATCAGTGACATGGTAATAATCCTTTTTAAATTTAAAATTTAAAAATATTCTTCTTTTTATCAAATGTTTTATAACTTTTAGTGTTTTTTTTTCTTACGTGTGATGAGAAAATAGGTAATTGTTTCGTCACTCAAAACAATAGATTGCAATAGTTACGGAAACAACTTTATGGAACAGCTGTTGTAACATGTGAGTTGTAACATTGGAGTATTTTGTATAGAACTTAGGCGAGTACAACGTTTATCGGATGTTATGATTGTGAATGATAATACGACGGAAACGAATATTATTTTATGTATGATGATTTCAGTTTTCATTGATTAATAACTGATTATTTTTTGACTGTATACTATAAACTGTTTTCAATATTTATTTTATGTTTTAGTTAAAATTTGTCGAGACAAGTATCTTATAAATAATACATTTTTAATATGATTAAAGGTACTATGTTATTTACTTATTCTGTTATTACTTATTAATAGTGATTAACGATTAATAATATTTAGTTATTGTATTGAGCCTGCATTGAAAAAAAAAAGAATTAAAAATAGGGTGGACATTTTCACTAGCCCCTCTGAAATATATTTCATTTAAATATATTTCTGCGGGCAGCCTCTACACCTGTACCGTCAACACCACCGCCGCTGAGTCTGACGAGAACGAAGGGGTGGGTACCAAGGGTGTCCACAAAAATAAATATTAGGGGTTAACAAAGTAAAAAAATCAAATATTACCGTCATAAAATTTAATACTTACCTATTAAGGGTGTGAAAAAACATGCTTTTACTCGAATCAGCGTATTTTCAATGGCTATTGAAAACAATATTAAATCTAAAAAAATCGTTTGTATTAATAGTAATCGGCATAATATTTCCACTCACGATCAAAATGTATGTTAAATGTTTGAAAAAATAGCACGTATGATGTAAAATATCGCACGTGCTATATTTTCACCAAACTATTTCATAATGAAAAAAATGTATGTTTATTAAAAAAACAGAATGCATGGTACCCACGTCCTTGGCGTGAACGGAAAACCAAATTAGAGCATTCGGTGATATTAATAATTATTGCGATAATAATTTTTGGTATCGTATGAAAATCATAATCATTTTGATACGTTGATTCGTTCATGGGTTGAGGGTTTCGAATTTTTTACGAATTTAGGAGACCGTAAACGTGTGTTTTCGGTGTGGTGTTATTTCGACGATCTGTAACAATAATAATTATTAGAAAGCACTGGAATCTTGATGCATCGGCATCGGCATTTTTTTTTTTTTTTTGTTCCTGACGTGAAGCACCAAATTGTAGCTGCGTGAGTGTAATTTAACGTATTATTTCAATTCGAATTTTTCTTCCCGTTTTTTCAATTCATCAATACAATGGTAATTTCCACAGTTGTTTTTCTTTATAGAGTGGTTTTATAAAGTTTCAACTTTTATTGACAAATTAATAATTTTTCAAAGAAATATAATAAAAAAATTTACACCACAATAACTGCTTGCGCCACTCTCATCAGAAACATGTTTACTTCTCTCTAAGGGGGTGCGCTTCCCAGATTGGTAATCACTGGTCTAAGTACTTATCACTCGGATAACAATAATTGTAATTTATAGTATCTATACTATTAACCTCAACGAACTATTCAATTTGTTATTTAATATTCCTTTAAAAAATGTCAAAAAGTATAGAAAAGTTATATTTCATTGATTAAGTCAAAAGTGCGAAAAATTATACCGCATTATTTATATTATATGATAAATTATTTATTAGTAATTGAGTAGATATATAATTAAACTCATTCATTTATAATTGTGTTTGTTTGATATTCAATATTCTTTAATGAAATCTATTAAATAGATAATACAAACCAGTGGACATACACTATTTTAACATCTAATTCTCACTACATGCGCTCATAAATGCTTACAGAAATTTGGACGGTATAAAATACATTTTAATTCGTTTTCTAGAATTTTAATATCGTTGTTGTTTTTGTGTTTTAATGAATTTTTGGTGACTTTGTAGAAAGTTAAAAACTTTAATAATAATAAACACTCCATTGAGAAATTACGACTTAAGAGTGTAATAAAAGTATAATATTTTTTACAATAGTCACAAGTCTCTCTTTAAATCGGTACCCACGAGACTGGTTCAAAAAGTTATTTTACGTTTTAAATGAATTAAATATTTTATTTGATGTGCACTTACGCAATTTGTTTTTCAACTCGATGATATTTAAATATGAAAGCTCTGGTGAAGCAAAAATACCACCATTGGCAGTATATATTTTTTTGTTTCGAATTTAAATTATATTATATATATTATCATGTATACACGTATTTATACATAGGTATAAATGTATAATATATACTGTTTTCATTATAACATATATAATAGTTTATGGTTGACGTGTAGAATGTATTTGATAATATATATTTATCTATCATTAAACTACTATCGAACTACTATAAAAACATAAAAAATCTATGTTTTTTTTTTAATATTATAAAATAACAGTAATATTAGTGTCATTTTAATCGAAGTTATAGTAATAATAAGTGGTTATTTTAATTTTCATTTGTTATTGATTTATCTTTAGAATGTATAAGTAATGACAAATATTTAAAATATTAAATAAGTAGGTACTAGTGTTTATTTATTAAAAAATAGTATTGAAAGAATGTATTTAGCAGCAAATAATTTTCGTACACAACTTTAAATTAAATATTTGACTGTAATACATGCAGTCTATTCATTTAACGGCCTATTGTTAATTTTGTTTTAAATTAGTGGCCAGTAAAATATTAAAATATTTGCTGTGTTCGATATTTTAATTAATATTACACAATTGTGGATTTGACACTTCTCCTTATATTATTTAGCCAGGACTGCAAGTAAAATGACATTTTTCAGATGATAAGATGTACTGATAAATGAATGACTATAACACAAATGAACATAATAATATATTATATGAATATGAAATATGTTGTATGCTGGAACCACATTAATAGTTATTAAGTTTGCTGATAAAATATGATTTACTTGTTTGCACATGCAATTTGAGGAAGATATATCTGGTAAAAAGTTTTTACATCAACATTGTATAACAAATATGAATCCAATACAAATGGTAATCCGTTTATACAGTTAGTGGACTATTTTTGTATTTCCATAATTTTATTTTGTTTTGTTATCCACAACATATTTCTATAATAATTTTCTTTATGTTTGTTTTAAGAAGTTTGCACATCCGGCAATGCAAATGGTCACTTCGGATAAACGTTATGTGATAACCACTTTTTTCTAGGTATTCTAGTTTGAAACTTTATGCATTTCACTATACATTAAACGATAAGGACGATTAAGTGATTATTCATCCTTACATAAACTTTGTATTGTCTTGAGTTTTTCAGCTGTAATAACAATTACTCTTTTGCTTATAATTACTTGACATTTTGAAATTATTCAATTTTGATAATCAATAGAAAAATATAGACAAAAGTATCATGCAGAAAAATGAATGACAAAAACGTAATTACTATGAAACTGATTATGGATAATCGTATTGATATTATGATCATAGTAAATAATAATAATTTCTATAGAAATAATATAAAAAAAATTGTACTTAATAATTTATTATAGTTAATATTTATTATAAGTGTATGTTTGTATATAATCTACCGTTTATATATTTCATCATTTTTAACTTTATTTTCGTATTTTTTTTTTCAAACCTTTTTAAAGAAAAATTTGAGAAAAGAGAAATTCTTTTTTACTAAAAGATTTATAAAATGTTTTATCTGTATTATTCTTACTATATGTTATTCTTGCTGATTAAATTTACTGATTTGTTTTTATAAACATTTTGAAAATTGACACGAAAACAGTAAATTCCGTAAAAATTGTATAATAATTTACTTTAACACTTATTAAAAAAATCCTAAGTATCGATTTAAAATTATTTCAGTATCATTACTTAAATGATATATGAAAATGGTCACATTCAATATTCGAAACTTACTATCAAATATTACATTTTTATTAGAAATAAACTGAAAAGATATTAGTCAATCCTATAATAATCGTTCCTGAAATGCCAATATTAAAAAAAAAAAATTCTTACTAACATTTTTTGACCTTTTCTTAGGGGTAAGCTTAAAAAAACGTATTATTTTCAAAGTTATATTTTTAGTCTTTATGTTATAATTTTTTTTTTTTTTTTTGAACTTTTGTAAAGTATGCATTTAATCTACATCTTATTATATTATATGTAGTGAATATTTCTAGCAACATTACATTCTGAGTTATGACTAATATCGATTTAGTGGAAGCGTCATTTACGGCAAATATTACCCTTTTTATTTAGTTTTTCTTCACACTTGGAAAACATATTGAGATGAAAGAAATATTATCGGTTTAAAGTTCAATTATCATGTGATTTCTGGTCTATAGAGTAGGTATCTGCATGAAACTTTTGGACAGAGTGTGCCAATAAGTGTTTCAAGAAAAAAAAAACAAAAAAAAAAAAAGAAACAACACTGTATAAACAATAGATCTTTCACTTGACTCAGAATCTAAAATTAAAAATAAGTACTCGTGTACTTATATACGTGTAATAATTTCACTATATCCGGTGTTTAGTCAATAAAAGAGCCATGAGAAATGCTTTGGACATTTTCTTTAGTTCGGAAAAGTTTTTAGAGATAAAACAAAAAATTAAATCGTTATAGAACCAAAAACTTCTTTGCCGCCATTCAGAATATGAAAATAAGAAAACCCACTGATAGATCTGGGCCATAAAATTACCTTTTAAATATATACATACTTTTGGAAACATATCCTTAAAAACTTTTCTTAAACTGCCGGTTCCGCTAATGTGCGTTGTATTTAAGAGTTATTCCCTCGTGTAAAGACATTACAAAAGAACTTTCACCCCATATATTTGGTGTAGAAAGAATTATTCCTAAAGTGTTGACTTTGACCCAACGGTGTAGTTCACAAATTAACAAATGTCTCATGAAAGTTTAAATGCACCTTCTGGTGAGAAACTCGAAAATGTCATAAAATAAAAAAGAAAGTATTATTATTTTAAATTTAGAGGAAAGATTCGTATTTCTTTTGCATAGATGAGCACTATGAGCGATACTTTACAGGGGTAATTTTAGTGACTTTTAAGCATTCTAATAATTTTTGAAAAAGTTAAAAATTTTAATTAAATTCTCAGTGAAACAGTTTTTGTTATGAATTTATTTAAAATATATGGTATGAATCAAATAAATATTAATTTTTTAATTTTATTTTATATTCCTTATTATAACAAATTTCAAATCAATGTCCAATTAGTTGTATAATATATATATATATCCAAGTACTTTCTGTGTGGAGAAGTTCAATAGGGTCCTATTTCAATATAGTATACTACTTTGTATTTATTTTATTTTATGTATTAGTAGTTTATAAAATAACAAATTATTATTTTCAAAAATGGCATATAGTAAAAATGAGTATTTAAACGAAAAGAAATATTATTTTTCGAATCAATCCGTTAAGTCCAGTCCCACCCGATTCAAATACTCACCGACTATTTCTGTCAATTACAAGGATCATAATGATAAAACGATATAAAATGCATCAGTATATTGTGTGATGACCAGAGCTCGGATGACATAATTTCACTGCGAAAATGATAAAAATAAAAACGTAAGTACCTATATACAAATAGTATACTAATAAAGTAATAAACAACGGTTATTGGTTACATGTTAGCTGATCGATTAAAATTAGGTCTGCATGTCGGTTTTTTTACGATTTTTCTTCATTCTTTATCTATTTACTAGCTCTGTAGTTAGGGCTGTCTTGGCTCGCGGTCCGTACCATATAACTTTTATTGGGTTACGATGGGCGGGGGGTTCGCGGAATCTCAGCGCACAGACGGACCGCGGTTACGCATACTGTGTAAATATATAGATTGTTATTGCTCCGTGAAAACACGGTATAACATTCTGATTACTTGTGACGTATCCACTAACCAAAGTTCGGCAGAATCGCTATTGATGATGCGTAGTTTCCATGAATATAGTAGCCAATGGAATCGACAGAAAAGCGGAGTCTTAGATGATTTTTATGAAAAGCAGGCGGTAGAGTCCGATAGATTGACGGTGGTGCCGTCGTTGTTGTGAACAGTGTAGCCGACGGAGTCGATAAATGCCCAACCTGTGACCACGTGATATAGTGTTTCGCACAATTTCATTGGGCAAGTCAATCGATGTAATGAAATGTAATAAAAAGTGTATTGGCGATACATTTCAATTTTGAGTATCGAAGTGTACCGAGAATAATCAAAATTTCGTTTTGACCGAACAAATATAATATCCGTAAAAATTGTGTACCGTTTTATTTGAATTATTTCCATTTTTCAAATGACGTACGACAATCTCAAATAAGATAATTGCTACTAACTTTGCCGACAGTAAGTACACAGAAAATGCATGTACCTAATACAAACATATTATACAGTTCTTAAGAGAACCCGAACTAATCAATAACTGTTACACGTCTTAAAAATATATGGCTTGGGACGATAAAAAGTGTTTTCAATTTATGAAACTAGACTTATAAACTAAAATATTTTGGAGAATTATTTTCTGCGCTCTTTTTAATCTGAAATTGGAAATAAGGCTTTGACTTTGAAATACCATTGAAATGTATGACGTTAAGAAATGCCATCAGAAATCATTTAAATAACAGCAAGTTAATGGGGCAAAGAATTAAATTATTCAAATATCGTCGCATTGTCTAATGGGCTATAGTCTATAGACAATAAGTTAGGTTAGGTTAGGATTGGAGTATCGATCGACTGGAAAAAAAATAAGGGCGTATGCAGTAATATAACGTTTGGTCTTGAACGAGTAGAAGATTAATACGACTGCTTGTTTAATGGAGTGTAACGCGAAATTAATAGGTCATTCGATTTTTAATGATGGAAATTATCTTAAACTATTTGAGGAAATCATTTTGAACATGCACGTGAGCGTACAAATCGGAACATGTGCGTGTGAAACAAATTATGCATGTCCGAATGTACACGCGCATGCACAGCACACACACACACACACACACACACACACACACACACACACACACACACACACACACACACACACACACACACACACACACACAAACACATAAACGCAGTACAGACGGTTTCACTATATTATGTTACACGTGGGCGTCATAAAATGTCAGGCTTTAAATGGCGTTCGTTTTTTTTTGTTTTTTTTTTTATTTTTATGTAGGATATCGGAAAATGCGTTCAGTGATATTATTGACATTTCAATTGCAAATATTGGAACGCTAAGTTACTTGTGTGGCGAAATACGTACTTGTTTTTGGGTGATTTAAGTCAAACATATTTGATTCATGTGCACTTCTATTCATATCAACTCTGAGAAGATGTTGTCGAGAATAATATAAATTAATCTACCTCAAATGTCCCGTATGAAAGCTATAGACGTAACTGTAATCAGATACAAATAAATTGTGATTTCATAATAAGTGGCGAGAACAATGGATACAAGGGATTACTCTTTTTGATTTCAATAGAATCCTAACCACGTATTGAAAGTCTAAATTACAAATATATTTGAACGTACAGTTATATTTTATCGACATCATAATATATATTATATAATACACTAAATATTATATTATGTATTAATATCGTGTGTCGAATGTCGATTAGTATATGTATTTCTATTTAAATTTTTTTTTCTTATTAATAATTAATTATTAAATCCATTATTATTTATTGTGTACCTACCTACTTATGTTTAAAAAAAAAAGTAATGAGAAATTATCTAAATGTATTGTAAATAATACAATTACATAGACTTAAAAGTTAAAATGTAGAATAGGTAATACGAAAACTCAAAATACAATAGTAATTAATAATTTTATGGTTGATTCAATTTGTAGGTGGATACAATATACATAATAAAAAGTATTGAGTTAGAGTTCGAGTTGGTAGAAAATATGAAGGTTCGCTTCGGTTCGAGTTCGAAAAAATTATTCAAAATTCGGTTCAATTTTGGTTCGATTTAAAAAATCAGAGTTCGACCCATCACTAATATACATATATTTATGTAAATTAAAAATTAATTTTATAGTATTTTTCATTATGATATTCATCGATCAACCACTCCTAATGCAAAGTAAAAAAAAAAAAAAGAACAGAAAATAGTGGCATGGCAATGTATAATATTTAAAAGCAGGAGTTTCTCATTTAAAAATCATGCAAATTTTAGGTCGCATGTAACAAATAATTAATTTACTGAAATAATTAAATATTATTTTAAATAAATAAAAAAAATGTATTTTATTTATTGATACATATATTTATATATTTAAATAAAATAAAATAAATTCGTGTTTAGTAAATAAATTAGCAAAAGAAAATAAGTGTATTTTAAATTTAATTTACATAGGTAACATAAGTAAACATTATTGTTAACGTTGGAATTAATATATAATTATTGGTTTGTTTTTTTTACCTATCCTTTTCCGTTTTATACACTTAATACAACTTAATACTAAGTATGTACAAAGTACTTTCATTATTTTAATATTTAAAACAATTGCAAATACTAAACTTTATAGTATTATAATAGTTACTCACTGTGATCTAAAAAAATAGTAACTATTGACTAATGAATCTAAAATGTATAAAAAATATTAAATTTACATACATTTTCAATGCGAAACAAAACGAAAACAAGCCTCCGATCGAATGGAGCGCAACCTGGCGGGCCGTCGCAGTACTACCAAATTGCCGTCGAAATTAGCACCGGGATTATATACAAGTAGTATCACCTTATCTTCTCTACATCGTGTGTACAATGCATATAATCCGATTTGAAATAGTGGAGATATTAAATTTTAGTGACAATATCGTAGTTATATGTCATTCCTATCGATTTAGATTTTAATTTCCATCAATAATATATTTATAAAAAAATAAATATATTCGATATGTTTTCCATACGTCAAAGCAAATATAGTAATTATATTACTAAGTTAGTAATACTAACTAACTATAATTACCATGCATCAATATTACCTTCGAAATTTTGTATAGTAAGAAGTGTTTTAGATTCTAAAAGATGAAGAAAAACTGTTGATTTTACGATGATGTGTTATTTACTTATTTTCCTCCTGAAAATATTTGTTAGTGCAGTAAATATATTAAGCCAATTCTTATATGTAGGCACCACATTCAAACCATCTGTAAGAAAATACTAGCGTATTCAGATTACATTTTGAAAGACCGGCCCATTAGGTTTATTTATTTATTTTTGGTATCAGTTAGTGGAGCAGATAAAGACCGTGGTTTATTCACAACAAAAATAAAATTAATTGAACAATGCATTACATTTTGCAATTAAAAACGATTATCATGGGAAATATATTTTTTAAATTCATGTTCGAAATAAATAGGATAAGATTTTTTTCAATCATGATAAATAAGATTTTTATTTTATTTATATTCGTACAAACGTATACTTTTTTAAACTGTTATAAGAAGCACTGGTCTTTTTTTACCATTACTATTTATACGCGAAAGTCTCTTTGGAATACTATTGTTTATTGCTTTAGAGATTCATAATAATAATAAACCTATGTTATAGTTTATCCGAAAATCCAAACAAGGTGACTTATCAAACTGCACCACAGTGTAGCATATTTTTTTCCCCGTTTTATTTTGGAAATACAACTAATCGAATTTAGGTCATATCGTTTTAAAGAAAGAAGTCGTGCATTTCAGTTTTCATTGATGCACCAATGATAGAAGTTAATTTACAGTCACATTTTGTGATACTACTTATATAATACTACTTTAATAAGTGTCCGTTATATTTTTTTTTTGGTTTTCGTAACTTTTTTTATTTTGAATCATACTCCACATAAAATATTTAAAATTAGATTTAAAATTAAATAAAGTATATTAAATAAGTATATATTATAGTATAGCTATAAAAATAATACATTAATTATTCTTCAAACGAATAATATTTAAATACATTTGTTAATTTGTTGATGAATCCTATTGTTAAGACTCTATAATTTAGAGATACTATTCAAACGTATACAGATATTCAGGATAAAAGTAACTCATTAATTATATGGATTTAAATTTAAGTAAGATAAGATATTGATTTTTAATATGGGACTGATTTATCTAAGTCGTTGGATTTACTAAAATATTGCTGCAGAGTGTATCTCATATCCAAATATAGTTATCAAGAAAAAAAAGTGAACTTAAGCGTTCGTTCATTATGACAAATATATTTATTTATGTATATATATACATTTTAGATTTTGAGAAATCTGACCGATGTATTAGTATCACAATGTTGTTTTTTATATACATAATTACTTTTTTGAGTACTTAATCATGGTCCAAAAGTTACGTCCAGGAACATAGTAGATTAGATATTGTATCTATTTGGTACTTTAAAGATGTCATTTTTCTTATCTCCATAGTTTTTCCAAGTATTAGGAAAAATTATCTAAAAATTGAATAAAAATGGTGAAATTATCTGTAGACGAGATTTTCATGAAGCACACATTTATATTAAGCCTTAAATCCAAAAATAATTGTGAGAAGCACTCAAAATGTTCACCAAGTATTAATAATTTTAAAGAGACAGATTTGATAAAAATACAAAAAAACCTGAAAAATTAATATCATCTCATTGATATAATTTAATGTTGGTCCTGAAAAAGTCTCAAGAACTGTTAGTCTGTGTTTATTCGTTTAAGCGTTTTAATTTAGAATTATATTGAAAATTAAAAATTAAAAATTATTTTTACGCAAAATTGATATTTTTTCATTTTTAAGCTCTTATAAAATATTTATCTTTTCATCTGGTAAACATTTTCTTCATTAATAGACTCACCAAATATTTTCCAATCTATGGTCTAAGTAAAATTATTTTTGTTATTCATTTAAAGTTAGAATTACGGTTTAAATGACCACATTCATGTAACATTTAATATACAGTTTTATTGTTAGGTCATTTTTTGCTATTTCACACAATTGCTAGTTTTGGTATTACGATCGAACATTTTTATTTGAGTTTCTTTGAGTATATTCTTATATTCTTAATTAAAATTATATTTTCATAACAATTTGCTATCACCATTTTTAAATTTTTTTTTTTTTATACGTTTGGAAGTGTAAATACGGAGAAATGGATCACTTTTACGAACATTATAATATCGATATAGGATATTCTTCTGATAATTCCAAAACTATTAATGCTTCAAATTTAAAAATTGCACTATATCTCTACCATAAGGTTTTTATTTTTTGAAAATCTACCTACAGAAGATAAAAAAAATTCCAAACAACTGTAAGATAAAATAAAAAACATATTATCATACTTCACTTATACCGTTCATTTATATTCGTTCTTTATATCCACTACCGTTATCTTGTCTGAGGATCGAAGGGAATCAAAGGAAATCTTCCACCACAATTTTATTATCATACCAATTTGTTCTATATAATCGGACGCATGGTAAACTATATTTATATTATGAACTTAAATCATAGTTATTTAATAAACAGCTTTACTTCATGCATAAAAAAACATGTGCAATCAGTTTAAAATGTTTCAATCAACAATTTTTCTTTGTCATAAACGACCTTACAAATCTAAATTTTATCAATCGTGTGGCACGTCAAAAATTTAGATTAATAGAATGTAGATATAAATAAAATAAAATGTGTAGACAAACAAAATAAGTTATAGGTTATATTATAGTTTAAATTATTGTGTACTCACGAAATTACCTAACCATTTACCTAACTTTTCACAGTGACTTTTGAGCTTTTATAAAAAACTAATCAAAGGACTTAAAATCCAAAAACTGCATATATTCTAGTAGCTTTAGTCTATGTTAATCAAACAATTAAAGTAATTCAGTATAATTACTGAAATTGAAGTTATAATTAGACATCTAGTTAATTTATCACGAACATACCTTCCTTTACCCTACAACTATGAATATAAAATAAAAATTGAATAACGTCAAGAGAATTACCTTGTAAAACTAAGGTGAAGATGATTATTGATGGAGTATAATATACAGGTGGTTAATAACAGATTATTGATCAACAGTTTCATTTTAGAAAGTTTAAACAGATGTTAAGTATGCACAAACGAATGATTCATTTGGCGATGTCATCCATCAGGTGTTCGACAATCTCTAAAAAAATGTAATTACTAATTTATATCAGCATTATGAAAAAATATGCCGTTTTTTATAAACGGCTAGGTTAACGAAAAATTATATATATATACGTAAATCATTTTAATTAAGTTCTTTATTTTATCGGTAGTTGAAAAATGACGACTTTTTTGATGATTTTACAAGTATCAGTGCAATAAATACAAATCGCGTATACTTAGTGGAAATTAACTTGTAGGTATCGTTATTGTATTTAGTAATGTTTCGTACGATACATTTCAACTGAAAGTCATTGGTTTTGACTTGTCGGACGTTAATGCTTGTTCATAAAATATTATAAAAATAACAAACATAATAATACTTAAAAAAAAAAAATTATACACGCTTAGGAAAAATAATTGGAAAAAAATTGCATTTACGGAAAATAATATTGCAACATTTCTGTACGTGCGTATGTCTGTGTTTTGTGGGTTTTAAAAAGTTTACTAAAGAAAATGGTCCTGAAAAAAGACAACACGTTGTGAATGCATGCGCGTCAAAACTTTAAAACTCATTTTGTGTTTAAATTTCGCAATTAAATATTGTAACTTTTTGAGTTTGAAAATTAAGAAATTAAAAATATACATAATTTGAAAGAATTAGTGAAACACTTAGAATATATTTTTAATTAATTGTGTGACATATGTTTGATTCAGTAACATTTTTACTGTGCATTTAAGTTTGACCGAAAACATTAAAAAGCAACTATAGAAATTTTTAAGTTGAGGACGTATTTTGTAATGTATTATGTATGGATTACGAAGTAAAGAAAATATGAAGAAAAAAACGTGCAACTTACATTAATGTTTAAGAGAATTATGATTTTTGAATAAATTAAGTACACGAAATTACTCAGAATGCAAATGAGTTTCAACAAATTTATAATAATGATATTTTAGATAAACCGCTTTTTTTTTTTTTATTAATGTCTGATCTTACGGTTGTATGACGAAAAAAAAGTTTTTTCAGAGTTATCGAATAGCTATTTATTATAATCAAATGAATATATAAAAATATTTTTCCAAGCATTGATATATTGCGATCCGTATTCTTTAATTTATGGTCATATCTAAATGTTCAGAAGAATATCCGTTTTCTCTTTAAAATGCATGAAAAAAAAAATTGATTTCAAGCAAAAAATATAATAAATTATTTGAGTTTATTCAAAATTTAAATAAACTGTGATAGATAGCTCTCACTTTGAAAATTTAAGGAAGAATTTTCAAAAGTTTCATTGAAAGTTATTACTTATCAAAACATGTACAATGTACATTCATATTGTTTTTAAGTTAATTAAATTATTAATTATTAATGCATCTAGTATCTAATTATTAGAAAACCCTATGGCGAATATCCAATATAAAAAAAAAAAAAAAAAACGTTAATATTTCCACAAACAAAAAAATTACTTTTTTTTTTTTATAATAAATAGATAAATCGGGTATTGGTAAATTAATATTTCGACTAGCTACTGAAAGCCGTTGTTATCGCCTGTCTGCATACCAAAAAAAGTTAACCCAGTAACATATCACCAGTGATTATAAAACGTTCATTAATTTTGTGTTCTCGTTTGTGATAAAACTATGATTTTGCTTTTGTTTATAGTATAATTATAATTTTTATATGAACATAATTTTCATTTCATATTAGTTTATCGCTTTTGAATCAATTTTTTCTTCTTTTTTTGTTTTTGTCATAAAAAGTCTATAAGAAAAGGTTTTCGTATTCGCGTTTACCTTTTGTGATTATATTAACTTTTTAGTATACTAAAAATTCAACTCCAGGTGCACTGACGTTTGAAACTTGCTAGTATTTATTTAAAATTCGATATTTAAATACGTATTTCATTATTTGTGTTGTAAATAAAAAGTAAAATTGTCATAATATATTCCTTTTTTGAGTATGACGTGTGTAATTTCATGTAATGTATAAGTTATAGGTTAGTGACTAGTTACAAGGCAGGTTTAAAATATAATCGCGATAACTATGATAAATTTTTTTTAAGTATAACATAAATTTACGAATTTAGAATATAAATTTAGTATATAAATAGTAATATGTACCTATATATATAGTAACTCTAGTTTTCCCTATTTATAAATTATTTATGTAATTATTGTTTTTTTATTTTTAGTACAGTTAATACTTAATTACTACTTAATTAAATGCAAGTTTTAATTTTGATTTTAGAATTTTTTTATAAATATTTTATGTCATGCAGTTGGTAGAAAATTGAAGAACATTAAGTAACGTTGTATACAATTTACATGAAAGCAAAAATAAAATTGAATTTTAAATGTTAACATAATAATACGAAAGTCGACATTATTTACGTATAACATGTATTAATAGTTAAAGAATATGCATAAAGCAGTATCATTTATGTTAAAGGATTGTTTGGGTTATACTATTATATATAAAAAGTTAAAAATCAATTTTGAAAAAAAGTTCTCTCGATCATTTCAATAAGACGTCTACTTGTAATTTCACCTTCTTTAATTTTGTATGTTTTTTTAGTGTGTTTAAGATATTACAGTTTACTGCTTAATAAATTGATGCATTAAATATGTAAATTAATATGATAATCAACCAAAATGTTTATGTAAAAAATGTCCAATGAGAAATTATCTACGTGGAAATTTTTTTATATTATAAACGTGAATGTTAATATTTATTTTTATTATACAGGCTATCAAGTCTTTTGAATTTATACATTTAATCTTATACATTTTTGACCTTCAGATAATCAATAAAACAATTTTATAACAACACAATTATTCTTAGAATTACAATATATTACAATTATCATACAATTTTGTTACAAATAATACACCCAAGTCTAGTTTACTACTTTAATAGGATTTGGCGATTTTTTGGCATTTGTTGCTCCCTTCGGATGAATTCGTACGCCGATTTCAAATCAAATATCGTAAACCACTACAGCCGTATTAGAACAAAAAATAAAAAAGTAAATGGCTACGGCCGTTCGAAGTTGGAAAAAATAACGTATAACATAAGAATACGGTAGACGGTTCTTCCTTTGGGACATAACCTGGTCGCGATAGCTGTATAATAAATATTACTCTGCCGGACCGGTAAAGGTCAAAGGGCAAATGAAAAAATAGCGGGAAAAATGTATCTCGGTCGTTGCTTTTGACCGGGCACGGTAACTTAACATAATATTACTGTACATTCAATCGTTCGTTTATTCATCACGTTGGATTTGGAACGAGAAATCCCTTCGGGTCTGTTGTATGGTAATTAATAAGAAAAATATATTTTTTTTTTTTTAAACTGTCCTGCAGACTATTCAGATAAATATATTGTTGATGATGAATCGTACGACTATAGCTGTTCTAACCGTATTAAATTTCGTCCAACGACCATCATATACGACATGTTAATTTTAGACGTTTCATTGTTAGCGTAACTTGTATGAAGGGTGTTTCTCAGTTTGGACATACTTAGTACACAAGTTTACTGATACTCAGAGCCAATACCTATTTATTTGTATTATAAATGAAAATAAAACAAATTTATATAAATATACAAATGTAAATATAAATAATAAATCCATTATTTTGATACGTAAATTAGAATTGCAACAAAAATAATTATCAATCAAAACAGCACGAACTTATTAACATTTTCATGATTACAAAACAGAATATTATAAGTCACAACAGTATTAATAATCGATCTTACAATACTTACTATCTTCTGAATGGCTATAAATGAGGAGAAACAATGTTTTCGCGATGGGTTTTGGAAGAAGTAACACTAAAACATTTGTACTGACCGTTTTTAATCTATGCCAACACGTGTAAAATGAAACAAAAACGAATATTTTGTGCTCATTTCAACCGAAGTTTGAAGAGCGTAAATATGGTTATATATGACATATTTTTAACAGAATTTTATTTTCCCGTTCGGGCGAGACAGCGAAACAATTACCGAGTTAAATATTACAGCATTTTTTAATCACTCCCTGAGGAACTTAATTACATTGTTTTTCGTAAAAATCAGATTTATATTTAGCCCTTTTTTCAAAACGAACGTCAAAATGTGAAAATAAGAATTCAAAGTGTAAAAGTCTCTTTTAAGATATATTTTCGGGATTCTTGCCGAATTTCAACTCATTTCAGTAGTTACACGACTCACAAGTCTGTAGGGTGATAGAAAAGTCCCGGTTAATGCGTTTAAAATTATTTTTTATAATGCTGTTTAGATCAGTGGCGAACCTATGGGGGTGGACCCCGGGTACGGACCCTCTCCTTTGGCTTATGTCATAGTGTTGTTTTTAAAAGTTTCCGTAAAATGTTCATCGAAACTTATTGATTAGATTGATTATTACTTATTAGTTATTAGATTAGATTTGGACATTAGATATTTTGTTGATAACACTTCGAACCTGATGCATTAGATCAGCGGTTTCCAATTAGTGTGAAGCCACGGATAGCTATAGCTTAAATTGTTCCGCGGACCCCTTTTTTGTAAATACTTACTTTTCAATTTTATTTAATTATGAGAATGAAAAATAAATTTGTACAATTTATTTTAAATGTGATTGAATTTTTAATTTCATAAACATTTTCGTAATATGCTAGAAACAAATTATCTCAAAAAAAAAAAAAAAATATATATATATATTTATTTATTAAAAAAATGTATGGAGATATAAACAATATTACTTATTTATATTTAATTATTGAAGAGACCATTTTATCAAACACATTTCAAAAAGTTTAAGTATAATCTTAAGAAACGAATGACGTAACTTTAATCAGATATTTTGACATCAACATTTTTCTAAAAATCTGATATACGATATGGTTAAAATGATTTTTTTAACTGCTGAGTAAAATCTTATATTTCCGAATTCAAGGTCTGAAAATACAAAAAATAATTATTATTCTTTTTTATTATATCGCACCATTTTAGTATGAATTAAAAAAAAAATAAAATAATAATAATACAATGAATAGAAAAAATTATTTTATTTCTCAAATGCTTTATTGACACCCTGTATTTTTGCTAAAATTTTAATCAACTCTGTTCCCTTTTCTCATTTCCTTATACTTTTCTCTTTTCCTCTAATTTGAAATTCTGATTAAAACAAAGGATCTATATTTTATTGATTTTATAATGACATTCATTTTTAGAATTTAACATAACTGTAAACGATATTTCTATTAAATTATTTTAGTTAATTAGTCATAACTCAAAAAGTAAAAATATTAAAAACATGAAATTTCCATCGATTACCAAAAATTATTCCTAGACATCTTTAATAAAGTTTCAAGAAAAATGAACTATTTTAACACAAAGTTAAAAACTGAAAATATCAGTTTTTTCGCACGTTTTTATCTAATAATATTTTAAATTCTCAATTTGAAGATCTGCAAAATTATTTTTAGTTATCTTAAATACTTCAATAATGATATTGAAATCATCTCAGAAATCGTTAGTCGGTATTTTTTTTTTTTACAAAAGTAGGTATAGTAATAATTTTGATGGATCAACCGTTTTTACACCTTCTCATTACTTTAAATATTTAAAAAATAGTAATTGATTCATCCAATTTTTATTCAATTTGAGATATAAATAAACAGAAATAGTTTGCGAATCTTTTGGTAAAAGAAATTACAATTTTATGATGTTTTGATTCCAGAAAACCCACCAATAATTGTACTAAAATGGTGAAATGTGTAAATGGTATATAAGCGTATTATACTAAAGTTTTGCTCTTAACCATTTTAGTAAGCAAATGATTTATCGTTTCTTCAAAATTAAATACATTCATTTGTCATTATTATTATCTGGACCAAGAACCAAAAGGACTATGGACAAACTTCCACCATCATTATCTTACTGACTTTTTTTTATGTACCTACCTTCCTTTTTTTTAATTTTAGTATTTCTTTAAGTTTTCAAAACTTTAATTTAGTTTTAAATTTTTCATTTTTCGCGCTGAAATATCCAACATATTAAGTTTTCTGTTAGTTCTTTATTTTAACATTAGCCTTACAACTAGCAATACTAATTTAAAACGTAGGTATGTATGTATATATATATACAGGGTGTAACAGGTCTATTTGACAAATGCAATAACTATTTTTCTATTCATTTTGTTTAACTTTTTTTTTTTTCAAATAAATTCTGAGTCCTTGCGCTACAATACTGTCGATTTCAAATATTTTTTTGTCTTTGGAAACTCAAATTTGAAAATTTAAAATTTAATTTTATCATTTAAAAAAAAGTCAGGAAACCATTTTATAGACCGGATTTTTAGAAAAATTATGATATTAAAATATCTTATTAAAGTTTTGTCATTTATTTCTTATGATTTCTTAAACTTTTTGAAAATGTGAATTAAATTACTAAAATTATTGTACAATTAATATTGTACGGGTCTATCAAGAAGTCGGTGATTTGATTAATTGTTCCATGAAAGCGTACACTTGATTAAAAATATTCCATTCATATCAACGCGATAATAAGATATCTAGTATGTAATAGTATGTAAAATATTATTATTATTATTTTTTTTTTTTTTGCTTTGGTAACTTTTTAAATTTTAGTGTCATTTTTGGTATAACACATAAAATGCTATGAAATCTTGGCCCTGTTAATAAATAACATAACAATAAATTAATACAATGATTAATGGTGTTCATGGTGTGGTTATAAAATGGATTGAGTCCTATCTATACTGTCGGATGCAACAAGTTAAATTAGTGAATACATTATATTATTTTATAGTTTGTTCTGGTGTACCTCAGAGCCCTGGCTCTTATTTAAGTCCATTATTATTTCTTATTTTTATTAATGATTTGCCATCTGTTTTCGATGATGGGATTAAAGTTTTATTATTTGCCGACGACACTAAATGTACACTGTTATTCGTTCACTCGAGGATTGTACATTTTTGCAATATAACTTAAATTGTTTTGTTGATTGGAGTATAACGAATTGTCTACCTTTAAATATTGATAAATGCAACATAATGCAATTTGTTAGAAATACTAATCCGATTATTTTTAATTATAATATATCAAGTATTCAGTTAAAGAGAGTGTCTTCATCAGGGACTTATAAGTGATAATATTGGCATGATATCAAATTGGATTTTTCTGAGTTCATAATTGGACTCAGAATAGTTCAATAATTTCTAATAAACACCGTATATCTTCTGATTAAGGTCGTATACTCTCCGTTGTAGTGAAATCAACAAATAATAACAATATCAAGATGAAAGTCATACTCGTATTATTATAAATATTTTTTACAGAAAAATTAAAAATAAACTGTGAAAAACGTACATATATTGTTAAAATACATGATTTGTATAAAAAATAATTTATATATATATAATTTTATACATTTTGGGCGATGGACGGCAATGCACTGCAGATTAGATTATAAACGATCGACAATTAAATAACATAAGTGCTGTTGTAATCTCTGCGTTTAATATAAAAATACAATTTCCTACCTAATGGTGGTATAAAGGGGCCGTTCAAGTATTACGTAAGCACTATGGGGGGTCTTTTTTTGCTTATATTTGATGACGTGGGGGGTAGGGGAGTCTAGATGATGTTTACATCATCGGTAGTTATTTGCTTTTTTACACGAATGGCAACCCTCACATTGTCTATGCTTGAAAAAGTAAAATCTAATCTGTATCCTAAATCTAAATTATAACATTATAATTATAATATAAAATAAATACATTTATATTTGAAAAATGTTTAGGTAAGCATGTGAGAGGGGGTAAAGCCTTGCTTATTTTTGTTGACGAGGGTGATGGGGGGTGGGTAAATAAATAACTAACTAGATAAATAACTAGGTAGATAAATAACTCTGCTTACGTAATATTTGAATGGCCCCAAATGCAAGGCCGTATTAACCATTAGGCACTGTAGGCACTGTGCCTAGGGCCTACGACGCACGGAGGGCCTACGAAAGATGGTTAAATTTAATAAAATAATAAAAATTATAAAAACAAGATCTTTTGCGTCACTCAAAATCTAAAAACAGTCTAAAATATATAATCAAATTGTTTACATGAGCGCAATACCTATATTATTTAAACGATGAGCTTTGCGATGGCCATGCGATACGGAAATTATTATAAGAGTATATTGTTACATTATTACAGTATATCACACCTGAATTTGAAACAAATGTACGCGATAAATTTGAAATAAAAACAGTTTTTGTTATGATAGATTCCTTAATTATGGAAATTAAAAAACGAAAAGAAGCATACACAAAATCAAATGAAAGGTTTAGTTGTTTAACTGATGACAAATTAACCAAAAGTGAAATCAAAATAAAAGCGACTAATTTAGTTCAGGTATATCCATTAGACCTGGAAAATTATTTTGTAGCAAAATTCTAATTTTTGTAAATTTTCGTGAACCAGGCATAGCTGTAAGTGACATAGCTTCAAAAACAAATTGAAAAAAATTAATGACAAGTTTTCCAAATTTCAATATTGCTTTTAGAATTTATTTAGCGATATTTGGATCTTCTTACGGAGGTGAACGATCATTTTCTGTGTTAAAAAGAATCAAAAATTGGCAAAGATCTATATACTATCAGTCAAGGAAAATTATCATCTCTAGCACTGTTATCAATAGAGCCAGAACTATTGAGAGAAATTAGAAAAGATGATATCATTGACGAATTCGTCAACGCAAAATGCCGAAAAAAAAATGTAATCTAGATATGTTAGTGCTCGTTAATTGTATTTATTAGATAAAATTAAATATTTGATAATTCCATTGTAAACTCATGACGCAATTTAAAATAATATAAAATAATAATATTCAAAAGTGGCCGTTATGAAATTCAATTTTTTTCAATGCCTAGGGCCTACGGATGGCTTAATCCGGCCCTGCCCAAATGTATAATATTATAACTACAGCACTGAATTCAAATGTTGGTCGATAGTAGTACATTTATGACTAATTATTATTATAGACCAGAAAGGTCTAATTCACGGTTCGTCAAGACTTTATTTTTATTGGTTTTCCTAAAATTGAAATACTTGGAACTACGTTTTTATCTTGAATATAAATTCAACAGTATATTTATTCAGAGTATGAACTTGACAAAAAAAATTATATATATACTCGTATAATATAAAATTATTTCGTGAAGAAAATTAACTACGAAGTGGTCGATGACGATGAGTATTAAAAAAAATGTATCAATCTATTAACTTAGTACTGAGGAATTCTTCATAATGAAATCGGGATTCTTTAAATAAACAAATCGTCACTTATCAAAGATAAATGCATTTATAATGTTACTTACGATAACTTTCCTAACAAAAATAGCAATATCATTTATGTTAAAATTGAAAAACTGCTCGTATGAGGGTTTCGAAAACAGACTTCAGTAAAATTGTGATATGTTAAACAATGTACCAAAACATGGAAATTGAATAGGTGAATGTGTTAACGTGTTGAATTAATGTATAATTTAGATGCGGCTAAAAAAGGTTTTTGATGAATGAAATTATTTTACCCTAAAAATGATATTGGCAATTTCGCTATCACGAGCTTAACTTTTAAACATTTTGAATTGATTGAGAGTTAAAAAGTCAAAACAAAACATTTTACTGATTGAAATTTAAAGTTTATTTTTTTGAAGTTCATCCGTATTAGCCGGACATCCGGACTAGTGGGGTCGGAATTAGTGAGGAGACTCTACTTTTTACTCATACAGTATATGTGTATACGAAGGGTAGTAAAATAAAAATGCCGTTATTTACTGCCTGAAAACGCATATTACCGAAAACCTACAAAAGTCATAAATAAAAATTGTTGAAACAGTTACAAATAAAAAATAAATAAATAAATAAATGCAACCGATTACTGAACATGATTTTTTCTACGCTATCTGCGTAAATTAAATGCAATGTTCAGTGAATACTCTACGCGTAACACTGAGCGTTAAATAATATCGTTTCAAAACGTCCGACACGACGACGACTCAATATGAGCTGTTGTTTATTTCGCATGCTATTACACGGTGTAATGTTAGAGCGAAATTCGTGGGACAAAAACCGTTTGTCCTCAAAAGCGTAGCGTGGGCAAAGTTAGCACGTGTAATTTTCATTGGGTCATAACCCGTGCGGTTATTGATTTAAAAAGTTGACGTTCGGCGTCGGTTTTCGGCGTTGGTCGCAATGATTTCTGCAGACCGCGCTGCCCGAGAACTCTCCGTAATTAATTATACGGCTCGAACTCGCCAGGGATTTCAATCAAGACGCACCGCTACCACCGTCCACGAACGGAACGCACAAGTAAATCTCCCTAAAGTTTTAATATATTCGTCTGCTCACAAGGTGGACGTGATAACATAACACGCTTATAGTTTTCTTATCAAGTCTGTTTAGCACGACGACGTCTCTCGTTTGGTGTTTAAGTATTTTGTCTCTAGAGATGAATAGCATCGCGTCATCATTTCAGAAACGCCGAAAACTAAATGCTTACATAATATATGTATATATATGTTACGGGCAAAGTGGAAAATTCGGGCAATGTATACATTGTCCGATGCATAAGTATTTATACATTAATAGTATTAATTTGTATATACAATTTATTTATAAAAATTGTGAAATAAGTTAATAATCATTAAATTTGTAATTAGCAAGGAGTCATTTTTAAATATTGAAGATGTACCTCAAACAGTAATTTCAATGAGAGAGGCTGCCCGTAAATTTTCCAATTTAGGAGATCAAGGCTACGAACGGTGTACATGTGCGCAAAAATGTAGAACACGAAGATGTAAGTGTAAAGCTGCAAATAGATTATGTGCATCAAAATGCCATTCAAGCAGTACATGTGAAAATAAATAGGTAGTATAATAGTATAATAAATAGTATAATTAGTAATATAAAATAAAAATTATTTGAAATAAATTAGTATAAATAAAAATAATAATAATATAAAAATTAATTAATTATGTATAATAGTTAGTGTTTAATCAGAGAACAGACGTAGCATTTAATGATCTTATTAATTATGTAATTATTAAAATAAATGTACTTCACATTTTTTTAAATGTATAATTTGTATAAATACTTTACAATTCATATTGCCCAATATATATCGGACAATGTGTACAAAGCCCGAATTTTCCACTTTGCCCGTAACATATATGTCTGAGCGCACTGCTCAAATAATTTATATATATATTTTTTATGTGTCTTTAATTCGCCGTGTAGGCAACTCAATATACACCTACCGACGACGACGACCAGGACGGGATATTAAACGTAAATTTTACGGGGAACAAGGACGTTGAGTTTATACACAGGAGTGGGGAAGTCGAATTTAGTTATTTGGGTGGGAAATCTCTGTGATCGGGTCGATCTGGTGCAATGACCACAGAGAGCACAGTAATCGGATGATATAATAACTAAAACTAAACATTCAATTCACACTTAAATCTACGGCAGGTAACGATGGTAGTGGATGGTAACTTAATAATTCGACGATGCTCTCGAAGACCCGGGCGGCCTCTCACACACCTCCAGGTGCTGGCGGACTTACGCGTAGTGGGCCGGCGACTCGGTGGGTGGACGGAACGAAGATGACGATGACACGAAACGAAGATGGACACGAAGGTTACACACAATAATAATTAAACAAATAAAAACTCACGGACGCAGATTGGTAGGTTGGTATTTTATTGCTGGTAACTAATTGTTGTAATAACGAATGAAAAAACAAACTTAATAATTTATACAAATAATAATAATAACTGACACGTGATGTGTATTCGCTCAGTGCGAAAGAACAACAAAAAACTATGTTGCCTCAATGGCGAACGAGAAGCGACGACCATACAACAATGTTGCCTTAATGGCTAACAACGAACGACAGAGACAAAAAAAATATTAATAAAAATAATAATAAGTGGCCGTAATGTTATAATCGCGATAGTACGAATAATTGAAATATAAAGACGATAATAATTTACATAACACATAAAGACAATCAATTGAACGGTAATTAAAATTCACAATACAACGGAAGGGAAACAGATAAGGAAAGTCGTCGCCGTGCTCATTATAATAATAAAAATAATAAAAATAATTAATAATAAGATCTCGCGCATATGGGCGCAAACAATATATATATATAATGTATATGTTAAAAAATCGAAAATATTTTGTAGCACGTCTATTCTTTGCTCCCAAACAAGATAACGGTAGTGAGTAGTAAAGGATAAATCATTTATTTATGTAAACAAATTCTCAGTGAATTTTCTGTACGATAATATACAAGATTTAACATTTGACTCTGAACGCTCGTAAAAACACTATTGACTTTAGAAATCTTTCAATATCACCAGCTAAGTAAATGAGTAAGGTTTTGTCACTTACTGATACTTGCTGTTACTTACTGTTACTCAACTATCAGCGTGATCCTCAAATTCCGGCGTTATACATTTAAGGCCTGATAATTATTATCCTCAAAAATGCAAACAAAATAACGTGTCATGTTATATATTTAAATTGCAATAAAATTTCTTTTGAACTATTATTAATTTGGTTGTTAAATTATTCCAGCGTATTTAGGGCTTTAACGTTTATTATGGAAAATAATTTTAAAGTTTTTCAGAGGTGTTTTGGATTCGAATTAATATTGGTTAAAGCATCTTAATTTTGCAATATTTTAACCAGATAAATAATATTGATTTTAATGAAAATTTCATTTACGGTACATTTCATCGTAATTTTTACTAAATCTCTTTTATGCACTAACTAGATGACATCTTCGGATTTATCAAAGGTCAGGACAAAATCTTGTATGAAATCTACATTGAACGTATCTAACCTGGAAAAGAGCCTACAGAAAAAATAAAAAATAAACATCATTATAAAACCAAAAGAACAAACGTCTAACTCAGAAATCAGAGTCTTAAACTATATTAATATTCATATTATTAAGTGAACTATTTTTGTCGAAAGACTATCCAATGGATTACGAACATAGGAAATGTATTTAAAAAATTGCCATAGAGAAAGAGTGGAGTTGACGTGATCTGTATATTTCAAACTGATATTACATTATATAAAACCCTAATATTGTTCTACATGAGTTGGACAGAAAAGTCATAAGAGGCGCATTCGGCAAAATATGCATTCAATTCAAATATGATACAAAAATATAAAAATAAAAAACGTGACAAGAGTGTTTGATATTAGACTTTGTTTGAAGAATATAACTGATTTTAGGTACTACGATGTGTTTTATTATGTCATGAATATATGTTTATACGAGTAAAAAAGCTGTCTAAAGGCTCAGACCTTTTTTCGATCATATAATATTTCATCTTCTTTGTGCATATTTCAGTGATAATATTTTCGAAATGTTAAAATTTTTACTTAAGCGTAATGAAAACTACTGATCATTTTAGCAAAACAATAAAAAAGGCGTTTTTTATAAAATACAGTTTAGTTATTTAGTCTTAACTCCAAATTCAATGGCTCTAAAACCTAGAAATGGCCATCAAGATTAATCTTATATAGAATTCATTAGGTATTGTAACGATTATAGTCTTCTGAGTAATAGTTTTTGTTGATCTCAGCCAAATACGTTTAAACAAACGAACACAGGGTTTCGTATATAGTTTATGACAAAGTGGTGTAAAACCGATAGTCCATGAGTCCAGTTTCTCCGTTAAAGTAGAGAAAATTTACGCTCGTCTTTACACAAATTTAATCTTGTTTATTCAAATTGATTCCTATTGGTGTGATAACCCACCGTATTGATAAATTCCATTTACATACAAAGTGCTTGAAATAGTGTTTTCAGAAAAAAAAAATAAAAACAAAAAAAATCATTTTACAACCAATAGGTCCTTCGCTGCACTCAGAATATAAATCGCCATAATATGTAAAGGATATAAACGGGACGGAGGAGAGAGAAGAGTGGTCCAAAGCATGTCGATCCCTTACCTTTCGACACGGATGTAACGTTGCTATGTATTAATATTTTAACGGCCGCGTCGTGAAATTAAATCGCTCAAAATAAGTGTACGCGGGCGTGTGTCGATCATCCGAGTATATTACAGAGAACCGCCACCGTCCAGCGCGTTTTGCCGCGATCGCGATCGCGACGGCCGACCGCGTACTATTGTTTTGCACCTTATATTATTACGTATGTGTACGATATATAATACACGCGTATGAATGTACAGCGACAGTGATATTATTATCGTAACGGCACGGCCGAAAATCTATTCGCTCTCACACACTTACACACACATACACACACACACACACACACACACACACACACACACACACACACACACACACACACACACACACACTCACACATGCACGCGCGCACGCACTCGGACGCGTATTTCACACTGTGAAAGTATTGTTTATAACGTAATAATGATACCGTAAATAAAGGTGTTGCGCGTATCGGAAACAGCGTTATTAAAATTGATGATGTCTCATCGTTGTTGTGTTGTTGTTATTATTATTATTATTGCGACAACGATATTACCATGAAATCAAGCCATACGGGACCAATATATTATATTATAGGGGCTCGAAAGCATTTACGCACTCGTGAAATATGTTATTGTGTATGATAATAATAATAATGTGTTTAATGTTTTTGTGTACGACTACAGATGCGATTTTTTTTTTCCATTTCGTGTTTGGTTTTCTGTTTACGTTGGTTCGGCTTTTCGTTTTAGCGACGAGATCATTGTACGCGCGTAGGATTATATTTTAGTCATTCTCATGCTAAAAGTCTAATAGTATTGGACTTTACGTTTAGTCCTAATTTCCATCCGGTTAGTTCAATTTGCCATAATCCCCGCATTAGACTTTATAGTTACCCAACTTTCTTCTCTTCGCTATTAAATCGAGTTTATATTTGTCTAGGAAACCACGCAGCACTGGATATAGTTTGGAATTAATTGTAAATTTCCATTCGATTTTATGCGTTCGTAGTCCGTTTGAGTTTTTTGAGTTATTCTAAACAATGATTGGTTTTAAAATAAAAATAAAAAAAAGCTCCTGATTATTGCAATCAAGCGTAATTGTGAACTGTCGATTATCATCATATTTAGTTGGTGTAAAAGGTTAAAATTAATTTGGAGAGTAATGTTAGTCATAGTGTATTTTACTGTATTCAATATACTTAACTCGTGTGATTATTTAAATTTGATTGTCATACTAAACACGAGCAACAGCTAACATCCACTACTAGTGTTGAATTCAAATGTTTTTTCTAGGCGAGAACTCGGGCACTAAAAGAGATGGAATTAGTATAAGAAAAAATTAACAGATTCACTGTACATATATTAATATAAACCTAAAGATGATTTGATCAACTCGGCAATTTAACTTATAGCTAAGCTTAGGCTTCTACTTAACGATAAAGCTGTAAAAGTGAAATCGTTAAAAAAACAACAAAAAAACATGGAATACAGTATATATATAATTAAAATGGTAGTTGGAGGATACAAAATAATATATCACATTTGTAGAATTCTTGGAAAAAAACTAAAATTAATTTTTCAAGCTTTTTATTTAATAATAATATAATATTTAATACATACGAGAATAATTGAAATTCTGAGTGTAGCAAAGGATCTATTGGTTTTATAATGCTATTTATTTATTTGTATATTATTTTTATTCTGTAGATACATTTTTCTTTAAACTCAAATTATTCATTATATTATTATACTATTAAAACCGTTAATATTGTCTCTACATTATTATTTTTTTATTATGTAATGAAAATAATCCAAGAATAAAGTTTACAACAAATAATGGCATTACAATTCATAAAAGTGTATACTATTCTTTATTTAATCGGTTAAAAGCTCTAATGATTTTAATTAATCTCAAGTATTCGAAATATTTGCATAGTTTGTTGAATGTTCACAGATGTTAATTAAATTGTGAACATTTTACTTTGCACTTCGTTGCACCTAAAAGCAAAAAAAGAACTCAGTATGAAGAAAAAATTCTCATCTGGATTCTGTATTTTAAATAAAAAAAAATTCTCATTTTATTTTTATAACAAAAGTATGACCCAGTGGATATTATTAAACGAATAAAATTCGATATCTAACATTTTTGAATTATTGCTTGGATATTTGAATATTTGTGAACTTAAAAATTTCATTATTATTTTATATTTAGTAAATATTATTCGATTCTCATGAGTTATGGTAGACAGGTGGACATTTTATACTTTTTATGTTGTAATGGAAAATACACCTTTTGTATTTGTTATATGATATAGATTAATTCTAATATGTATAATATGTATAGTGTATATTATAAATGTGTGTGTGTAAATATAAATAAATAAATAAATAAATATGCATAAATAAATGTATGCCATTTTTCATCAAGAACTGAATTTTAAAAAGTTAAGCCTATAAATATTGCGTAAACATAACATTTAATGTTTATATGGTATTTGTTAGTAAAACTGTACGTACGTGTACTAATAATCAATCAAAATATAAAATAAAATTACAGCTTAATTTAATAATCAAATAATAATTTTAACGATTTCAACAATTGCTTTTGTAAACTATAAGTATTTTAAGTGTATCGAAATAAAACGCATATGAAGCTACATGGCTGTGAAATTAGTCTAGTCTTCTGGCCACCATCAAGACCGAATTAACCAGAATAAATTATGAGTTGCAGTCCTCAATTCGTAAGTAATTGTGTATTAATTTCAGGGCTTAGTAAGTTGATGGTTGAAATAGAGAGTTGTCTTTCAGTCATAAAAACGTCAAGCGTAACTCTAGGTATATTTATACGCATTACTTATATATACACATACGTATTTCCAAAACAAAACTTGAATAGTCATTAAAAAAATAAGGCACAAAAAATAAGACCATTCATTTCTGACGCGATGGTAAAAATACTTAAAAATATTTAACTTTTTAAACAATCGATTTGAATGGATATCGGGCGAGAAGGGCAATATAGAGATAGAAAATGTATTAAAAACCAATATATTTTAAATTATAACAATATACGTATCAATAATAATATAAAGTATAAACCATAATAATAAATTGAGGAAAAAATCCCGTTCGTAACTCGATATGTGCGAAAAATACGAGTATATATGATGATTAACGATGTGCATTGTGACCGTGTTATCCAGTAACCGTACTATCGAGAATAGCCCTTCAGCGTTGAATATTATGGTAAATTTTCGAAAAACAATGGAAAAAAATAAAAAAACCTAAACAAACGCTATCTTTTTTCTAATGACGACAACGTATTTCAAAAGACGTCATATTAAAATCAAAATGAGAGCAATAGGGGAAGAAAGATAGGTAGAGAGAGACAGAAAGAGAAAGAGAGAGAGAGAGAGAGAGAGAGAGAGAGAGAGAGAGAGAGAGAGAGAGAGAGAGAGAGCGAGAGAGAGAGAGAGAGAGAGAGAGCGAGAGAGAAAGAAATCTCATGTCGTTCGAAATCCCTCGTGATGTTAAACACGTCGCGCTGTTTTACGCAAACAGTGCACGCACGGCGCAAAACCTGCGCTCGATGCCCGAAGCGTCGTGTTCACATCAACGGCGGTCAGATCTCGCGAGCGCGATAACGACACGGACCTAAGTGCGAACCCCCGCGTGATTATTACCGACGACAACGTGAGGAGCGGAAACCCGTGACTACGCGAGTACGCTTATGGAGAAGTTTACACCGTTCCTCCTGCACTGCGTCACCTACCTTGAGTTCTGTATTTTGATTACTTTACGTTGAATGAAACGTCGTTTGGAGTTTCGGTGGAGATCGGAGCAAAACCTCAACGAAAATTTGCAGACTTCGAAAAAAAAATAATATGGAGAGTCAGACATTTGCACTCCGTTGCTTATCGATTTTTAAACAAAATACCGATCGTTTAGGCATAGAACGCGCTTTCGATAAACCGTTTTGACCAGTGGCGCCCAAGACATATTTTTTAGGTGTAGCAAGAAATAATTTTACCCACCCACCCACCACCTCACAAACTCAATTTTATATTATTTTATACATTTTATTGTATTTTAAATGATAATATTAGTAAATAGGTACTAATTCCTATTAATTCCAACCAATCAATCGATATGATCTGTGTTTTGTCAGAATAAGGGGTATTAATTTGTAATGAGATATTATACGTTCATACAAATATGTTAAATTAAAACCTTCAATATAAAAATATTAAAAAAGTATTGCGAAACAGCTTGCTTTATTATAATCTTTATTCTTCAATGTGATTTTTATAATACATTGTGTGGTTGTGGTAACATAATATTCTTTTACTTTTAATAACCAGTTATACCATATAGGTACTATAATACTATTATAATACGTGTAAATAATACAGATATGACTATTTTGAGTTTTACTATTCGTTTATTTATAAATTATAAGTAATAACATATTTATTAAAATTAAAATGTAAGATTTTTAATCAACGATAAAGATTTGAGACTAAATTTATCAATTACACATGTGTAATCAATATCAATATCGATGATTATTATATTTATTCGCAGTCGCACGCTCAATAATCAATAATTAGCATAAACATCCAACACTGTAGCACTGTCACTATGTAAAGGAAGTATTATAGGGATTTCGGTTATTTTTAGTCGCATCATCGTTGTTCGACGAAGACGACGACGATAACGTCGATAACGATATTTATTTTATTATAGTATGCTAGAACTAGACACTAGATAGGCTGTATTCGGTCGGCCTCCTCCCGCCCGTGCGTCTGTGTGTCAGTGAGTGTCTCATACGCTGTTTTCTAATATGCAATAAAAATATAATAATTAATAATAGATTTCTGACAGGCATCGAACACACGTTTATTTCTTTCTCACATTTACCAATAATTACTATAGTGGTTATCCCCAGTCCCAAAATATTATCTTTGGATAAATGATTTTCGAGTATGATATAAACATAGCCGGATAAGGTACATTGGGGACCGTAAGCAAATGATTTAGATGGGCCCAATTAATGACTAAATACATTTAAGTAACATCAATAAAATATACAAAACATTATTGTTTTCTATTATATATAGTATTTATACAAATTTAGTGGGAGTGAAACCTACAAATAAGACAATATATTTCATTATTTTATAAATGTTGAATTGAAAACTTTTAATCTAACAAATACATTTTTAAATTAAAAGTTTAAAAAAATTAATATAGTTTTGGACACATAAGATGTGTGTCCTTTCCCTCGATTTCTGTGTACAGCGGTATATTTTGGGCTAAAAATGGGTCAAATTTTGAAAGAAGCTCCAATATTCCAAGATAATTTCCATTATGATTGATTAGAGGGTTTGGTAGTACACTGCCGGATCAGTTAGTCATATATTTTTTTTATACCGGACATTTTACGGGCCGAATTTTTTCTAGGGCCGTAAGCAATGCTTATTTTGCTTGTAGGTAAATCCGGCCCTGGATATAAATAGTATACACTATAAAGTATAGATGGTTTACTGTTCAGTGTTCAATGTTCATTGCAATCGGTTTACGAACTAGGTATGAACTATGAAGATGAACTAAACTAAATACATGATATTATATTATAATCATTATTTTATAATAATTAATAATAAACATATTTAAAGTTCATTATTTTATGTTATTATACCCACCCACTCCTTATTTTCAAGATTTAGCGAATGCTACACCTAGTAATAGGGTTGGGCGCCACTGGTTTTGACGACTGGCTCATACAGCGCACGACGTTGTTGTGTGATCACGTATTTTTTTTGAATTTGAAATCGATGATAAATGAGTTGCGTTCGCATGCTACGATTCTGAACGTAGTTCGAGTGAACGATTTTAACCCTAGTTCGATTATTGAGAGGATGAAAAATCCTGAAAGAAGTCATGTGAAATTTTCAAGTCTTGTGCATTTGGCTTTTTGGAACAGCAGTCAGAATAATCTGTGTTGATTTAAATATTCGTAACAGTTGTTCATCTGAAAGTTTTCTTCATTTATAAAAACAATCGTCTATGTTGATTATAAATAAGGTTTCGAGTTTTACACTGATTACAAATAAAGGTACCCATGAAAAAACAGAAAAAAAAATATCACAGGGGAGAATTGATCCATATTAAATTCCACCGTAAACACGCTCTGCTTTTATAGACTACTCACCATAAACAGATATCAATCGTAAGTCGTAACGGTACAAAAATATGTATAACCGTATTATGTGAATACGATATTAAAACATAACCAGTCTTGTTGACGTTTGAAATAACTTAGGTTAGAAATAACACAGAAATGCTGATTTTTTTTCGGTGCGGGTGGTGGGACAAAATATTCCGTAGTTTTTCCGCATCCCTTCCTCAATGGACGCTACTGCTGCTCACGAGCACCGTGTCTACCCTTCTTCGGACGGGCTCACAGCGTGCATATTTGCGTATTGACTCGAGGGGCGCTTAATAATTAATTTGTTTTTTATTTATTACAATAAGATATATGTACACAAACTAAATTTTCCATGCAATAGAAACAGTCGAGAAACGAATAAAAGTGGAGTTTTTTTTTTTTTTAGAAGAGAAGATTATATTCAACAGTATCACGTTTAAATAATTATTATTATTGTTTATTATTCAGTTAATTTCGATACGTTCATGATGTAACTACGTTGACTGATAGATAATCACTGTACACACCACTTAGACGTTGTGTGTGTGTGTGTGTGTGTGTGTGTGGTTTTCCGTGGTGGAATAAGAGCAAGAGAATGGGAGAGCCCCGCCTATAGTCACGGTCGTCACACTCTAAACGCTCGTTATCCCCTACTCACGCTTGCAGTGTGTTTCTCTAATGAAATCTTCGCGTTTCCGAACGAAATCGTCCGCCGAATCGTGAGATATTATTATCGATTATCTCGCCCGCGTCGCGTCGTCTCGTGGCGCCTCGTTTTTTTGGCAACCGCCATGGCGGTCTGTCTCTGCGAGAAGTCACCTAATTTCCTCTCCATGCAATATAAATATATACGCGTGTAGTTACACACACACACACACACACACACACACACACACACACACACACACACACACACACACACACACACACACACACACACACACACACACACACACACACACACACACACACACACACACACACACACACACTTGTATATACATGTACATTAACGTGTAATATATTATATTTGTTGTTTATCACAGCGCCCCGCAGTTTCGGCGGAGATTTAATACCGAAAGCTCGTGTGTATCAGTAAGTGTACAGTGCTGCGTGTTTGTACCACGTCTACCTATTGACAAATGGACCGTTAGAGTCTTTGCCCCGGAACTGCCGTAGAAAACGCCCCGAACGAGACCATCACAGACACGCTGTTTTTTCCGATTATTCTTTTCCTTTTTATACATACATGTCGCGCGCGCGCACGCACACACCCACACGCAAGCACATAACATATATGTATGTGTATAGATATAAATATATATATTTCTTATTCCCCCAGAAAACGTTTCCAAGTTGAACAGTCTAAAACCGTTGTTGAGTTGGAAAAAATAGCATGTAAATTATGTTTATTGCCTGTGAAAATGGGGTGCATGACTGAAACGAAAAACAAAATAAAAAAAAATAAACTGGGATTTATTTATTTATTTGGTTTTTATTTTTTTAGTCTGCAATGTTTCCTATACCCTATAAAAATATGCAAAACGGCTTTTCAGTGAACATTTTTTTTTTTTTATATATATTTCATCTACACTGGTCGACAAGAGCTTTTAGAAATCATATTGTGCATACTGCATTGCTCTATTTTTTATTTATTTATTTATTTTTTTTTTTTGTGTTCGGTTCGCTCTTCTGAAAACCATTTGGATATCGGATGTCACGATTATCGTCGATGTTTTATGACTCGTGTATTTCGCGCAAAACACGAACAGAACTCTGTCGTTGACAGTGCCGAGCGTCGGTGGAGCACGCGGAAAAATTCACGCAGTCATTTTTCGACATAACATTATGAAGAGAATAATACAGACCGTTATTACGCGGCATTCGTTATAAATCAGACGGGATCCTTATCTCAGAGCCAGATTAAAGAGCACGCATCCTCCTAGACCGCCGTTACGGTAACCGAGGGTAATTTTTCTCGAACGCTGTTAACTGAATTTAAATCTCCTCGGAATCTGGCCGAGACAGATGACTGAAGTTTGTATAAATTAATATAAAGGCTCGAAACGTTGATACTATATACTATTATTAAATTCCGCAAGAAATGCCTGTTGTATACAATATCTGCGTAAAGTTGTGTTATTTATATTATTATAACGAGGGATACGTCGAACGCAAGTTCGAAACGTTCGCGATACTCTAATGAAAAAAAGAAAGCGTTGAACGAGCTTTCAAAGACTGCGCCTACGTCTCGGCACATACCCACGTTAAGACGTACATACGCCAACAGCCAGTGGCGTATTTACGGGGGAGGGGGGGGCCCGAGTCTCGACCCCCCCAGAAGAAAACAAAATTAAATTTACGTCTGAAATGAAATGTTCTATATAGTAACATAATAATTATATTTACAAGATTCCCGACTCAAATACAAAATATTTTATAAAATTGTATTTAGAAGTCATAAATGAATTATTAGGTAAGAATAGAGGAAGAGAATATTCTTTTACTACCTATATTATTATGTATATATATATATATATATATATATATATATATATATATATATATTTGTTTATTTATTTATTTATATTTATATATACATATTTATATTATATTATAATTTGTAATTCAGCGATAATGAAGAAGAGGGTTACTCAGAATATAAAAAAAAAATTTTGGACCCCCCCCCCCCAGAAAAAATTTGAAAATACGCCACTGCCGACAGCACTTGCCTTCCGGATCGGTTGATTAATCGGATGAGATTATAAACATTTCCCAACGAATCCGAATCAATAATATTAACCTATTAACAGTATTACTGACAAAGGTATTTAACAAATGTTCGTATTCGACAATTATTTACACTCCGTAATTTTACAATTTGATATTTTCCATCGTACTGATAATTACGACTGTCAGGAATGATAGAAATTGACAAGGAACGAAAAAACATCGAATTCAGTATTTTTCTAGTTGAAAATTAAGAAAATTATTGCGGTGAAAAATATCAAAAGACATAGTGTTTTGGATTTTAGTACTTAATCAAAGTTTTTGACTCGTCGATGTTTGATTGCACGTGGATCATCTACTACCAAAATTCACCGTAAAGTAACTCTTTGCCATCGATAACAATGTTTATTCTAACCTTGTCTGCAGTCTCGTATTTATATTCATCGTGTTCGACGGTTAGTTTAATCGGATAATTTTGTCATTCGTTAATTTACTGTATCCGTGTCATCGCATGACGCACCGTAGATATTTTAGACATAATATATTATTATTTTTTAAGTATTTACGTTTAAAAGTAATTTAGTCAAGCTGTGCATATCGCGTAACGTTTTTACTTCCAGATTGTTCAGATTTTCCTGGTAAGGCGGCGGAGGAGTCGGCCAGCCAAATGTTTTCACGTTTGCACGTATAGAGACTCAGCGTGATAGGGCGTACACGGCGATATACTACTTTATGACACGTTATATTATTACGTTATCACAATTCGTTACGCGGTAATGAAACATTTTAATTTAATTATTCAATAAGAATCAGTTTGTTGGCATACGTACCTGCGCGCAGTGCTCCGAAATAACAAAGTGACCATAAATATCGCGTGAATAAATCACCCGGACCAGATTGCTGCGTACCTATGGTGTGTATTATTATTATTATTATTATTGTTATATAACATAATATATGCACGAGTTTATGTGTCGGCGTGATCCGGCCGCTAATACCGTTGTACACTAGCCATTACTTACTAGAAATCTGAAACGTTGTAAATCGGTTAACGTTGTCGGTGGTCTCCGGGGGAATATACCACGGAGTGGGAGTTCGGTAAAAATAAAGGATTTTAATCACTTGTCGTTTTCCGACAAACCTGTCCTGTGTATCGTATTAACGAGGCCAGCGACGAAAAATAACGACAACAGCTTAGTTCCATAAAAATTAGCTACAATTAGAACGGCGCAAATCTCTTTTTCAGTTGATTTTTTTTTTTTAATTTATATTTACACACCACACACACACACACACACACACACACACACACACACACACACACACACACACACACACACACATTAATAGAACAAATAATTGTCCGTCCCATGTGCGCTACCCGACCACGGTACGCCCTGACTGTTATAATAGCCGAACTCTTCGCTATTGTACACAGCTTACCAGTGAGATCACTGCCGTTTGCAACGGAACTAATGTGGTCATAATAGTAATAACCGATGGTAAACTTTTATAATTGCGCCTTCCATTTAATCCGAGTATTTTTTTTTTTTTACTCGCACTGTTTTAGTGACATATCTTGTTGTTACTCGATAATAATGATGACCACTATTAGTAATAAATAAATAAATAAATAAATAAATAAACAAATAAATAAATAAATAAATATATATATATATATATATATATATATATATATATATATATATATATACAAGTGTGTGTGTGTGTGTGTGTGTGTGTGTGTGTGTGTGTGTGTGTGTGTGTGTGTGTGTGTGTGTGTGTGTGTGGTGAAATCTGAATTGAATTCAATGGCAGTAAAAATATCACGAACATCACACTATAAAACATGTAAACATCCGATAGTGAGATAAAAGCAACTGGGTCAATGGGTAAAACTTTATGTGTGTTAATTTTTTTTTTTTAGTGGTAATCGCAAAGTTTGAATAATTATTTAATTAATATTATTTAAAGGCTCGGGCGCATAAACGCGTGCAAAAGAACAAAAGCCGTTTGTTCCTGAATTTAATTATTTCACAAGAATTATTATAATAGTAATGTATTTGATGCATTAAATAACACAAATTTCCATTTTTAACAATACAAAAGTGCGTACGCAGTTCGAATTATAAGTAGAATGAATAATAAAAAATAAAAAAAATTACAATGATTATAATTTCGTGTAAACGAGGCTTACACTATTATAAATAATATTAGATTTACCAAAATTACACCATTTGTTGATATATGATTGTTGATTAAGGATCGTCTATTTATTAAGTGCGTAAAAGAAAAAAAAAAGGAAAATTACTTTTTAATTTGATATTGTTCAAGAAGACACTGTTATACTGCTATGTATCCCGTAATATATAAAAGGTGAGTCAGATCTATTTGACAAATGTAATATTCATATTCATTAACTTTTTTTTTTGTAAATCTTAAGTCAGGCGCTACAGCAAAATTACATTTGAATTTCGGTTAAATTCAAAATAGCCATTTGGTAAAACGAATTTTTAGAAAAATGTTTCTGCTTAAATATTGTATAAAGGTAAATTCGTTTATTTTCCACGATTTTTTGGAAGTTTGTGAAAAAGTTAACAATAACATTGTGTTTTGCATAAATGTATCACATATTATTGTATACCTACCACACTTGATCAAATAACTGATCGAAATCAAATTTATTCCAAGACTTTATTATTTCACGTAGCATTTAAATGCATAGTGATTAAACAAGAGAATATTATCACATTGATATTTTAATATCCACAGAATATTAATTTTTTTTTAATATTCACATGGTTTCAAGAAAAGATTAATCGAAATTGCTGACTTAAACTTGATAAATCGTTCATAATTGTAATACAATTTTTATTTTTAATTAATACAAACATATTTCGATACGATTTTATTGTAGCGCTTTAATATAGTATTTATTACAAAAAAAAAAAAAAAAAGGAAAATAAGTTATTTCACTTGTTAAATAAATCTTACTCACTCAGTATATATACTCGCTATGTAGTTAACATACTACCGTTTGACATCAGCCCTATTGACTTATGAAACGTTAAAAACTTTATAGATTTTATGAAGATTAAAACGTTTTCAAACTCGTGCACATTTGACAAGTTTTAAAACATTTGAGAGAAAGGGTTTATACGTTTCAATAAAGTTCTCTAAGGTGCTTTATTCGTTGGATAATTTGAAAGTTGACGTACATATTATGTTACACGATTTCATGGTAGATTTTTTTATGGTTTAAGTAAGTCATGAGTTAATAAGTCATCAATATAATTGTTTATTTCTAAATGTTGCAAATTAATCAAATAGAAAATAATTTTCATGTAAATGAATTTTTTCCGCAGTGTATTTAATTAACTTATGATTTTGAGCAAACAAATTGAAATCTTTTGGTATAACAAGTAATTTTATTGATTCTGAGTGAAATGTATGATGTTTTATGATGCATTTTTTTTATGTCTTTAAACAGTTTCGGAAGGTAGAAAATATTTCAAAAGTAATGTACAGCCCTCTATAAATCAATATATATTGAATACGAGTACTTGGTACTTAAAGAGATCATTTTTCTAAATTCTAAAGAAATTTCAAATATTTAAAATTTTTAGGAAACACTATCAAGAACTCGAATAAAAACAGTAGACGTAGGTAGATAAACGAGATTTTCGTGACATTGATAAGTATTATTTATATCTATCTGAGTGAACAAGTGTAACGCTATAAGAAATTTGAATTTTATAAATTTATTTTTACATATTATGCTTAAAATAATTTTTTTTTCAAACTTGAAATTGTTGAACCTAAATAGAAACATTTTTAAATTTTGGAAATATGTCGTGTTTTGGAGATTTTTATCTATTATATTTTTTTCATTCTTAATGTTTTGGTTTTAAGGTTTAATTGAATCTTTTTCATGTATTTTACTTACACAAATAAAACAAATTTGCATAATAATAATTTTTCAGACAATGTTTTTATATGTGATAAATTTAAGTATGAAAATAATAACTTCACCTAAAATAGCAATTTCTGGTATCCAAACCTTAAAATAATTTGATATTTTAAGCTAATAAAAATTTTCTATGGCTAAAATACTTGTACATCGATTTTTAATTGATGATTTAAGTTTCATCAAGATGAATCCCATATATTAATACTCTAATGACTTTCTTCTGTCAAACGCCTGGTTTATTTTTGATTTAATTCCATACAATTTTTAATTTTTATTTGAAAGAATTGATATTTAATACAATAATTCAAAGGTTTTTATTTGTAGCCCGACGCACTAATTTTCAAATTTCCAGAACAATTAGTTCTGATAATTTATGTTGCAGATGTTTTGCGTGTTTAAAAACATGAAAAAGGCTTATAATTTCAAATATTGAATAAATATTGGATTATTTTGTGATTATTCTATTACTATTTTCTAAATGACTTGAATATTGCACCAATGAATGATTAATCAATGAGATTAGTTGGTAAGATTGAGATTTGCTATAAATAGCTTTCCAAAAACAATAACTTACTAATGGTTTAAAATATAAAATAATATCGAACATGGGCTGCTAGGTTTTCTAATCGTAGAAATAGTCTAAGATATGTACATCATGGTTATCAAATACGAAGAGCGAAAAGACGAAGGGTGAATTTTTCCAGCACTCTTATCTTATAGGCTATTTTATGTATGTATGATACCAATTTTTTTTTTTTTTTTTAATGGAAAAAATGATTAAAAAAAAATTGTTTTCATTGATGAAAAAGTAAATTTAGTAGGTAACTTTTGAATACGATTCCCAAAACTTCTAGTAGTTAACTCAAACTAAAGAAAAACTACTGAAGAATCACAAAAATAAATAATTAACAATATTTGTTATGCAGCTTTTTTTTTCGTAGTAACTATTTTCGTTCTTTTGATGTAATTCAATAAATTAATTACCATAGATATATAAAATCTATATGTATTATTTGCTATAGTATTGCATAGACATAAATAAGTATTTCATCAAGTTTAGGTTAAGTTGAGAATTTTGAAAAAAAGTTTTAAAATTATTTTTTGTGGAAATTAATATTGTAAAATTTGAAAATGTTGTTATGAAAAATTACACGTTTAATACTTATTATACCATATTATAATACATTTCTACCTAATTAAAAAAAAACATTTTTTGAAAACTTCAAAACGAAAAGTAGCAGACGATATTTTTACGAAGGCATTATCGATGTATATAATTATCACTTGTCACTTATAATAAATTACCTGCTTTATCATAATATATTTAAAATAATAAATTACACTTATTGAATTTTTTGTGATCGATTTTTTTTTTTTTTATATATATATTTTTAAAGTTTACGTAAAAATACAAAAATCGATAAGCTATTTATTTTTCTACAAACGCTTAAAAGTTTTTTTCGTTGCATATTATATTATTTTCATGAAAATTTTCAAATTATCGTTTATAATCTATTCTTACTGTTTTAACACAAATATGTGAAATTAAAAAACAACCATTGTATAATCATGATCAACTTGGAATTTATCCTAAATTCAATGATTTATGGTTGCTATTAAATACAAAAATAATAACTCACAATTATCATGTGTTAAGCACCCACTTCTATACTCAGCCACTAGTATTGCGCGGTAATTTTTAACTTATGATTTATTGGCTTCTACAGTTTGTATAGATTAGCAACAATAACCACGGCAGCAAGTGTAACTATAAATGAGAGAACATTCAACAAACCTCGATTAATCAAGAGCACTCTACACTAGATCGGCTACAAGTGTTCTCAGAGTAGATACACTTATGTGTTGGAGAGCTGTTGAAAAACACCATGTCATTCAGCCGTGTGTAAAAAACGTATAGAATTTTTGTTTTTTTTTTATAACTACAGTTGTGATTTTTATCATGAAAAATAAGCAGTACCCCGGTTGAATATAGAAATCATATTCTAGGACGTTTCCAGGGAACTTGGATAGTAACTCAAATTACATGTTTTATTATTATTTTTATTATTATTTGAAATATATAATTGGGAGCGAACACTTGTTAATTAAATCTATTCAAAACTTAGTAAATTTATTTTATTTATCCCAACTAACGAACCATTAAACGACTCGTAAACTTTTATAATTACCCCGTTCCTTTAAAACATTGACTATAGTGCTTTATTGTCTTTATAAATTACTTATTTAATTGTCGTAGCAAATGAGAAGATCTCTATACATTATTTTAGTAACGAAGTAATTTAGCTTTTGTGTTAAAATTATATGCTTAGAATATTTACGATCAGTTTATAGCTCAAGTGTAAAGATACGGCTGAAGTCTAGACTCTGATTACTGATTAGATTTGTGACCAAACTACAAAGGACGCATTTCTCTTTTTTGGATTTAGATTAATTACTTGAATAGACGTGTAACGCTATTGTAAGACGATTGTAATATGCGATATTGAAACGTTTTGCATTTTGTGGTGTGTTTTAGATTTGAAATCAATAACGAATTATTGGATTTTAAAAATTACCGTAAGCAAAGCACGGCTAACTTAATATACTATAATGTTTCGCATTTATTTGTGTATTCATTATATAGTATTAGAAAAACTGCTGAAATTTTGAGATTTAAGATAAGCTAGAATCATACACGAATAATCAAAAAACCTATTTGTCTCACTCGAATTTATTGCCTCTATCTGTTTGACGGGCGTAATAAAGTATAATAGTGAATACCACAGTTTTTTATACTACACAGATTTCAAATTGTATCATTTTTATAGATATTATTATTGACTGACAATAGTTTAGTAAGATGAAGAATTTTAAGAAAATATCATTACATTTTGTGTTAAGTTACCGATATTTAAAAGTGTTAAAATATACCCAAACTTGAATATTTTAAGAAAATATTTTACGTAAATTCAATTTGATTAGGTGTCACTGCACCAATTTAAACTTTAACTCTTTAATGTAAGTTTTGTGTAATGCGATTGTGTCATTTTACTCAATATACAGACGGAGATAATAAATCGTAGTATACCTAATATCCACTTATAAAGCGAGAGAAATACATCAAGTAAGTGTAAATTCCATAACTTACTAGAGATAATAATCATTATAGATAATTATCAAGGTTTATTATTTTTGAAAATGCATTGAAATCATCAAAATCAATAGGGAGGTTGTATCTTGGCTCTTGGAGATTTTTTAGAGGTGTTCATGTTTGTTGTTTGAAAAACCACGGAAACATAGCCCGAGGATGGCTCAATTAATTAAAAATTACAAATAAATATTCAAATCTATAATCGAGAATATAATCATGAGATTCATGTTATACCTACTCTTCGTTTTGCTTAGAACCTAAAATTAATTGTGTATTTATAATGAATAATTATAACTTTGAGTAAAATGAAGGACCAAAGGGTTCTATATTTTCAATAACAACTCTGAATACGCCACTGATTAATCGAGGCATCGGACATCGGATACTTTGTTAGTAACAACGTAACCTATACTTGGAGGTCACGAGTATAGGAATATATTAATGAAAAAGGTATGTATTCATACCAATATATTGATAAAAATAATATATAATATCAATTTAGTAACGTTTGGTTAAAAACTGAAAACTAGCATTAATAATATTTTTTATTTACAATTAAAATTTAATAAAACGTGCTTATTTTCTAGCTTTAGTATTGTGAGATTTAGATTGTATAATGTTGTGAAAATAATATTTAAATTCGATTACATATATTATTTTCGAATATTTATGGTGTCAAGAGTTGATAGAATGTTCTAAATTCTAAAAATGTAGTCTTCTCTTTATAATTTCCATTTTTACTTATAAAATCCTAATATTCATAACATATATTTTACTTGTAAATATTTGTAATATTTAATTAATACATGGCTAAAAATAAGAGTTTGAAAATTATTTTTCAATTTTAATAAAGCAGTAATTTGTATCTTATTTAAAAAAATAATAAAAATGGTTGCATTTAATTTACACGATTTGTATTGTGTTTATGTTCTTTATAAAATTATCTTTTTAATAATGATACTAAATCTTTATCTAAACAAATATTTTGGTCGCTAAATAAAGATGATTTAATATAGTAAATGTGATAGCCAAAATATTTGTCAAAGAAAAATGTGTTTTGACCCATCGCAGTACATTTCGCTTAGCTTACTCAGTTTACTTCATCTTCTTGGAATTTTGGAAGAATTATTAAATGTTGTCTAGTAAAAATATTATTTTTGAAAGTTGATAACTATATAAGTTATTAAAATGTATGAAAACATATTATCATATGAAAAGTACAATATATTTGGGATCAAATACAGTTTATTATTCAGAAATAACATACGACTAGAGGCAAAATAACTAATTAGTCAAAATAGAAATAGATATATATGTGTGTGTGTATAATATGGGTATATAGAAATTAAGCGTAGTTTATTACTAATAACGTAATGAGTTACATTAAGTTAACCTTCAAGAAGGACGTATATCGATTCCGCCGATTTGGTATCGATTCCGCCGGCTACTGTTCATAAAAATCATATATCGATTCCGCCGGCTACTGTTTATAAAAATCATTTATCGATTCCGCCGGCTACTGTTCATAAAAATCATTTATCGATTCCGCCGGCTAGGTACTCTTCATAGTACGCACAAAAATAATATAGTTTAGTAAATGGTTAATCATATGGAAAGACCATCAAAAATTATAAATAGGAGTATTGTAAATTATCCAGAGTATACAGAACATTTCATAAGTACTGATATGAACAATATTTATCAATGTTTATACCGATCTCGTAGATCAAATTATCCAAAACTTCCAAGAAGTATTTCTGAAGTTATTGATGTAATGAGCGAGCGTCATATTCTAACAATTCAAAATGAGGAATTTTTACTTAATACTGATGCAGTACACAAAATTATTTGTTTTTCTACTACCTCAAACTTAACGCTACTTTGTTCCGTAGATCAAATTTTTGTTGATGGTACATTCACGTACTGTCCAAAATTCTTTTATCAACTTTTTACGTATCATATTTTCAAAAATGGACATTATATTCCACTTGTATATTTTTTACTACCGGATAAAAGTAAATAAATAATAAAAGTATGATTAACCATTTACTAAACTATATTATTTTTGTGCGTACTATGTATAGTACCTAGCCGGCGGAATCGATAAATGATTTTTATGAACAGTAGCCGGCAGAATCGATATATGATTTTTTTTTTAAACCAGGTGTTTCGGCGGAATCGATAAATCCCCTTCAAGAAAACATAAAAACGATAAAATTGTTAAATTTATTTTTTGTTTGATTAATCAACATTTTTTTCTCTTACAAATTGAAATATCAGAATGTAAACATTTTAATAAATAAAAAAAAAAAATAAATATTGTAATAAGTAATCATAATGATTTAATCAAATCAGTTTATAGTATAATTATTGACAATAGTAATAATAATAATTATATGTTCGTTCACTAGAATTTATTATTAAACCTTTTATTGTTTAATTAAATCAATCAATTTCATTATTTTTTTCATCATTAATATGATGTAATTAAATTGAAATGAGTGTAAACTTGAATATCCTAAATAAAGTTAAATTTTTTCTTAGTGATTATATTTAAATCATCACATAAATACATGAATAGTTTATTTTATGCTAAAGCTTGGTCACTCATCGTCTAACTAAGGAAATGATTCATTGGTTTTTTAAAATTAAATACACCCGTCACCATTATCTTATCCAAGTATTGAAAAATACCTCATGGTACGATGTGCGTCTTTTTATTTTTGTTTTGTCGTCAAATTACAATACCTTTTGAAAGTGCTCGATATTTTCTTAATGGCAACACACTTACGTGATACTAATAAGTTAATGAAAATCTACAGGCAATAGCTGATGGCACAATGGTATTGTAATACCCAGACACAAAAGAAAAAACGTCATTCACTTGAGGGTGTAGCATATTATGTATCACAGATAGAAGGTTAACAGTTTTCTATGACATCTGAGCTTTTATCCTAAAAAAATCGTCAGAGCTCTTCATCTCATATTCCCATCAAATAATACTAGGTATTGACATGAGTATTGGTGTCACACACAATAATAATTCACTTTTTGAACGCTGAAAATGTTCGGTAATAGACATTTTCATTCCCACGTAGTTTTACTCTCTGCTTTTTTTAAAACCATAAGAACTCAGACTTCTAGTTTTAGAATTATTCAACGTTATTTTCGGATAATCATGGAATCTATGTCTGTAGAAAAAATATTACATTCGGGATCAAATTTAATCCTAGAAATGTATTGTAGGTATCTGCATAACTATACAGTATAATACATAAAACACACACACACACACACACACACACACACACATTATGATTATACATTGTTAGTATCTAATAATAAACAAGATAAACACTCAATATCCGAAAGAAATGCCTTTCTAATTCTGAATTCACATTCATTTGATTAAGATGTTATCCAACACTTTAAAAAAACTACTGAATTCATAACTCGTGTTTAAAACAATTTCGATTTTAAGTTATTATATTTTTTTATTTTATTATTTGAGTTGAATTTGACGATTTTGGGGGGGTTGAAATAAAATTAAATAGAGGGTGAAAATACTTAGTTGAATAATTTCGTCAGCACTAGACAATTTCAAATTGAATGATGAAGATTTAAGTGCATTATGTGGAGAATTTAACATTGTATATTCAAAGTTTAACCTAGCAGCCTACACCACTTGCGACCTTAATACGGGCTTGAATTAGTCCCGCGGCGTCTGTTACCACGACCTAACCGTGTTAACACCCTCGTCCTTGCCAAGACAAGGACCCGATCTAATGGCGGTGCCAAACGCACCGAAAAACCTAGCCAAATAAAGGCAAGGTTTCGCTAGACTCTGAAGTATACCGAACGATTCTGATATTTTTATCGACTCGCGTTAACATCGTCGTCTTACGGGCCGCAATCAAAATATCGAACTCGTCGCACACACTTTGCTGCTCGTCACCTGCGATCAGCGGCATCGACACTTACTTTCTTGGAAACGAACACGCAGTGGTGTGCCTAGAAATGTCCAATGAGAGGGCGTGTTATGACTCATTAGAAGGGCTCGTAAGTTATGGAATCTAAATATCTACCTCATTTTCAACCCTTTGATTTGTACTTAAAAACAACGAATCATTTTCGAAACTGCATTATAAATTTAAATCAAATCACAATCGCAGACACGTATATAAATCAAACATGTAAATTGTGAAATGAACACTTTTATTATACTCACACTTTAAGAAGTTTCAAACACATTTTTTTTCAAAAAGTTAAATCTGTTTTAACTCAAATATAATATTTCGAGTTTGTCGTTTTAAAATTAGTTTTCAGCCACTGGTATACCGGCAATTTACTTTTTTTTATTTAAACAAATCAATTTCGAATACATTTTGATTATTTATAGCCTTTGGGAATACGAAATTTATACGACGCTTTTACGTACATTAGTAAATGCCCATAATGAAATAAACAACTTAAAGCAAACCCAACGAATATTTTAAAACAATAGTTGTAATTTGATTGCTATAGAGTAATAATTGGTTGTATTGATATGCTTGCAAAATATATCCATGTATTGATTATAGAAATAGGTGTTTGGGTACGTTTTTAAATCTACAGTTGAATTGAATTCCAATATGAGGTAAATTACCATCAGTTTGACAGTTGAATTGGCACCCGACAAAATGCCCAGTTCATTGGAAACCATCTATAAGAATATTTTTTCTTAATAAGATTTTTAAACATTTTACTATGTCCGTGAACAATGCAAATCGATAAATAATTTTCTATGAGAAAAAATGTGAATGAACACACAGCTTGGTAATGTACTGAACACACAATCAATATAGTTAAACGATATATTTTACTATTCATTTTTTAACATAATTTTTATTTCTATGCAATCTGTTATAATACAAAACAATGTACTTAATTGTGAACAAGAATAATAAGATCAGGAAACACAGTACACCTCACATCGCAGGTAATCCGCCAACAGATAGTAATAGTTAACTTACATGCGTTTACGTTGAGGTATATTGAATTTTACATTTGAAATTGCATATCATCAAAAATAATTTCATTCGTGTAAAAAATACGAATTTTCCCGTTATAATTAAAAAAAGAAAATTAGACTTTAAATCATGTTAATCGGTCATTATGTTCTCCTACTTGTGTTGATGTTATTTGTAATGGAGATAATGATACATTAGCATGGCAACATATTTCATGTGACAAGTATGTTACTAAAAATGTAATTACTTTAATACAAATAAAAACATTTCAACAGTAATTAACATTAATGAACAACGTTTAATTAGCTAATTCAATTTTGCAAAAAATTAACTAATATAGATTGGGAGACAATTTAAATATGCTCTTAGCACATCACCCAATTATTGTTTTTGTGTCATGTTTAGTTGAATAAATGTCAAACTTTGAAAATAAAAAAATACGTTCACAGTTGTTACGTGTGTCGATTTTGTGCTATAATATAATCTAATTACAACAGTTAAAATATCAATTTAATACACGACGTGATACTAAAACAGATGTTACTAGCTTTGAAGCTTATTATTTAATGGAAGTCTTGTTTGTGGCATATTTTACCATTTTTGTTTAATTTTCGGCCATTTTCAATTATAATTAAATATACTATTGAGTATGGATAAAAAACCTAACCTCTTTAAAATATCAACTAGAAGACATTTTAGAATATAAAAAGAGACTTTGGATTGTCTATTAATTGAAAAAAAGTCTTTTGAAAATAATAAGTATATAAAGTTATAAGAAAGAACCGTAAGAAATTACTATGCTCCAAAAAGATAAGTACCCATATAAGAAAAAGACTAGTTAAAGTGTTTGTGTGGACCGTGGCCCTATATGAGTCAGAGTCCTGGGTTTACCACAAAGCAGAAGAAAGATATTTAGAAAGCTTCGAAATGTGGTGCTGGAGGAGAATGCTAAGAGTCGGCTGGACTGAGTTTCGTTCCAATGACAGTGTACTCAATGAAATAAGTGAACCTAGAGGATTATTAAGATCAATTAAAGAAAGAAGATGGAGAATAATATTATTAGACACACTTTAAGACACGAGGAGGTACTAAATTACAGAATATTGGAAGGACAAATAGAAGGTAAGAGAAGCAGAGGACGTCCTAGAACCATGTTAATCAAAAAAATTATTGGAGATGCCGGATTGAGAACCTACGAAGAACTGAAGAGAATGGCCATTAACAGAGAAGAATGGAGGGAGCAAGGGAGAATGCTTTAAAACCAACCGTAGGGTAGATTACTGAAGAAGAAAGTTATAATAAACTATAACTTCACACTTACACATAAATACATTTGACATATCATAATATTATGGCATGCTAATATGTAAATGTTTTTAAAATAATTAAACATGGTAACAAAGTAACAACGTACTTAGTTTTAAAATGAATAGTTTCAAAATTATTTACATTTTTACGTTAGTAGGTACATTTAATTTTCTGCGATTTAAAATGTATTGTTCAAATTATTTATTTCAGGCACGAGTAATATTTTTTTTATTCACGTGGAAACCTTAAGCATTAAAATTAGTACTCGGCGTAGAAAAAATAGTTTAAAATTCTAAAGACATTGTAATCCCTCTAATTCCGAAAGATGCAACACTGTGGGTATTAACGGTTCTTTTTTTATTTTGGAAAACTTTAGTTATCCTTTTTATATTTTACCCTATTATCATAACAATCCCCATAGCATGGAAGTGTTTGTTGTTTAATATAGTTGCTTTTAAACGTCGGTAAATAATACAATTAATTTAAATTTTTAGTTTTACGTTCAAGAATCACCTAATTATTTTCTTACCGGTATACTTGTAATGTGAATCTGTTGGAAATTGTTTTTCTTTCGCATAATACACGACAAATGGCGACGATTAACGAACACGGTTATAACATGGCATATTACAGTTCAACATCATGCGATTGGACTGAACAGTTTGAACACCAGCGTTTCTCAATCCTAGTTCAACTCAATTTTGGGTCACTAATAATTTTGATTGGGTCACCAAAAAATTATAACATTGATACAATATTTTAATCTTAAGACTACATGTATGACATAGTTTTAAAAACTAAATGAAACATTTTTTGAAAATTATTTTATTGTCAGATTATTATCAAACGAAAATAAATTTATAATAGGTTTGTTCCAGCATAGTGTTGGTAACTAGTTATAATTGTTAGCAACATAAAATCAACGCGCATGCGTCTTACACACCAAGTTTGTAACCAGTGATCTGCTGGAACAGTTTTTGGCTGAAGCCTGAAAAAGTTATCGGTTGTGGTTATTACAATTTACCAAGGTATATTACTGTGTTAACGTAGGTTGTTTATCAATTATACGGTGTATCTTATCACTTTCCGCCAAAATTGTATTATTACTATTATCATTTACCATGATAAATCGTGCTAACTGCTATTTACTACACAAGAGCACAAGACGTAGGTACCTACAACCAACACAACATCAAAAAATGGAAAAGGTTTATACAGGTTAGTAAAATGTAATTAATTTGAAAACATAAATGTCCATTGTACGGCAAACAAAACAGTTTTATATAATTTCGGGCATTGGTCTTTCAAAGCTATAAATATAATTAATCGGTTGACATCTATGGAAACGATGAAATTGTATGTCGATACACATTTTTCTTGGTATCAATTATCACAATTGTGAACTTGAATGATAAAAAATGTACAACTATTTCATTATCAGGGGAAAAAAATGTTTATTTTAAAATTATGTGTAAAATATTATTACATACTTACTAATCATACAAGTAATATGAAAAAAAAAAAAAAATGAAGTAAATGAAAAGTAATAGGTACCTAGTTTATTTTGGTAAGTGAAAAATAAGGTGGGTGGAGGAAGATGGTTACAACCCCTCCCCATTGAACATGATTTTCCAAAAGTCACATGAAAAATTGGATAAATATTTTGTTGGGTCACCAGCATGCAAATGTTGAGAACCACTGCTATAAATTGTACCCAGATTCGATGTTACGTGTAATAATGTAATTGTATACCACACACACACACACACACACACACACACACACACACACACACACACACACACACACACACACACACACACACACACACACACACACATACACACACACACACACACACACACACACACACACACACACACACACACATACACACACCCGCGCGCGCGCCTACGGAGAAGGATTGAATTGATTGGCGAACGGCATTTTTCGAGGCTTATCATTCGCAACGGCGCGCGAGAACGGACTCGTATAGAGCGCCCGAAACACTCCACGGGATGAATACGAAATGTTTTTACGACCGACCCGGGTAATTATGTCGACGCGAGACTTTCGGCGTATTTTCTCTCTTTCTCATTCCGCGGCGGACGACTTTTTATCCAGGGCCGTTTCGTTTTCCCGAATCTTTTACTGCAACATTACACGCGCGCAGCGATTTGCCTTTTAATATGAGTGTCGGCCGTAAAAAAATTGTTTAAGTCGTATACAGCCACTCAGACACTCAGGGTTGCGGCCGCCGGCCGACCCCGATGATCATTTCATCGTACCGTCAACGGCGTTCCGTAAACATATACAATGATTGTTGTCCTAATGAACGAAACCAAGTTGGTATTACGTGATTCTGATTTTCATGCGTCACACGGACGAGAATGCATTCCACGAAAACTCGTGGAATCTTAGATTTTAATTTCCCCCCGTTACTACCCGGCGTCCCGCCAGTGCTGCAGAAACACGAATTTAAATATTACAGACGCGTCTTAACAATTACTTAATTATTTCGTTTTACAAAAATCGTTGTCGGACGGCGGAAAACAATGTAAAATAACCTCTATAACATTAATGCGTTGCGTACAGCTCAAAATCAGTTTTTTTTTGTAAAATCATTATCATTATAATCTGGAGAAATTCGCAAATTTGTCAAATTCGTTTTCCGATTTATGGAACGAAATAAATTAGTTGAGTATTGTTTTCATAATTTACAAAATCTACATTTTGATAGTATTTTTCTCTAATCTTTATTAATTGTCACAGATAAATTACATACACTGTGCTCATAGGCGTGCGCAGATATTGCTCGCAGGTTACCACGTTTGAGGTGCATACCTCAAATATTTTTTACTATCATTCAAAAATATATTTTCCCTACAAACTATAAGAAAATTTTTTTGCTGTGGTGTCACTAAAAACAAATTTTTTTAACAAATTATACTTTAATTTTGTATACAATTTTAATAAAAAGAATTACAAGTTGTTCATTAATTAAAGAAAGAGAAACTAAAGTTCAAGTCGGCGAATTGCAGGTGTTAAATTTTTAAACTCTTCGATGACTTCTTCAAAATCTAAATTTGTAGCCATTTCTTGCTCGACAAATATCATTAATAAAGACTCGAGACGTTCCTGTACCATCTGACATTCCACAGAGTAATTCATATAAATTATCATAATAATTTAATACAATTTCAATTGTATAATATAACCACAATTTTTTCGATGACATACACCAGACCATACAGGTGGTGCACTTGCATACCTTGCACCACCCGTGCGCACGCCTATGACTGTGCTACATACTGTTGTCACGTGGCTATAAAATTAAAACCATTGCCAAAAAAGTACGTACATTTTCCCATGGAATATTCGTTGCTCTACGGACGAGTTGATCAGGATGGGTGTATTAAATTTTAAAGAAATGATAGATCATTTCTTTAGCTAAACGATTCTGAGCAAAACAGAATTAAAATATACCTTTTGGATGGAACAATTTCTTTATTCTACATTGAAAATTGATGAAAAATAGTTTATTATATAATAATCGTATCACAATTTACTTAAATGCTTATGAAAAAAATCTGAAGTCACGATTTTTGAAATTTGTTCATAATCGTTAGAGAAGTGTATATGTAAAGTCATTAAATTTTCAAAAGTTTATGTTAAATATTTAAAACTTTATTAGGGATAAACTTTGTGAAACTTTTTTGAAACTATTTTTTAACTATGCAATAATACGTCAATAATATATGATGAAGATAGCAAGTTTCTAGAAACATTACTTTTGGAGTAATGACGAAATTACTAATACCGATTTAATCAAAGTGTCGGTTACGGCGAATTTTGTCGTTTTCGGTTCATTGTAGGCAGTTTATCCGCTCGCCTGGAAAAACTACTAGGACGAGAGCTTAATAAACCCTTAAAGTATTATCTACATCAAATTTTTGATCTATAGAGTTGCTAGATAATACTTTTGGACAACGTTAAGTTGAGCAAAAAAGTGTTTCCAAGTAAAAAAAAAAAATAATAATAATCATCATTGTAAAACCATAAGATCCTTCGCTTTACTCAGAATCTAAAATAATTTTGAGAAATATTTAGGTTATGTACCTCGGAACTTTTTTTTTTAATACAAGAAACTATGGCATTAATATGATTCATTATTGAATATTTTAAATTAAATAATATATTTACTTTGTTATCGTGACAAGAGCCAGATAGTTTTAGTCATTAAATTATATCTTTCACGGTAAGTTTCGGTTTTAATTAGGTGTATTATTTGTTGTTGTTTTTTTTTTTTTTTTTTTTTTTTTTTTTAATTAGAAATTTATTGTACTCACATTATTATTACGAACTGGGTTTTGTTTACTCTCTGGTTTCATTGATATTCTGAGTTTGAGACTTCCGTTATCTTTGGGTCTCACTGTCATCTTAGTATAATTTATCGGGTTATATTTTATAGATTCAATAAATTTATAATGTTCATTAATTCGTTCGTGTACCAAGTCAGTAGTTAACACAAAAACGTAAAATGTTATATTAACACGATACTGTGCATTTATTAAAGATAAACTCTAAGCACGCTATTAGTTAAATGCATGTGATAAGAAGCAAGCATAAATAAAAATCAATACATTTTATTACAGTGAAATAAATAAATTATTATTTTTGTTAGAAAAAAACACGAAAGAACAATAATTTTCATCGTTTTACATTGGTCTTATTTTTGTGAATTTATTTTCGTGTACTGAATGGATATTTCAATATTGATAATCTATCAATGTCGTGTTAAATATGATGCATTTTTTAATAACTGTTTTCATATTTTAATGTTAAAATAATTTTAAATTAAATCTATAACAGGGAAAATTAATTTTTAATCATAGTTTCTTTATTCATTTATTCGTGCTATTATTTCATTCTTGCATAGAAAACATTTCATTTTTAATATAAATTTATGAGTACTGTTAAATGATGACGAGTCACATCACCATTATAAAGCTATTGATATAATATGTACGGCAAATATCTAATTAGGTTTGTACAATAAACAATTATCGTTCTCAGTAGCCGGACCACAATTACACCACTAGGTCGTTTCGTAGGAGAAAATGGGTTGAATAATAAATATTTGGTTAGGTTTCTATTTACAAATCCAACATTACGTGTGATAAACATTTAACCGTTCGAATCTACATTTAACCCATTTGAATAGGTTTATTTCAAACTAGATCATTATTAAGTAAACTATTTAATACTATACAGTCATCCAACTGTCTAAAATGGTACTTCACTTAGTGCATAATTAGATACAAATTAAAAGGAATTGTTATACCACTTACAACTTATATAACTACCTGTTAAGTAAAAATTGTACTTCAGCTTAATATTTGTACTGTGGTATTCCTTTCCAGTTTATCAATTTTTAATTTAAATAAATGAAATGTATCTAATGTCATCAACCTAAACCATTATTAAATTGTATATCAAGTTCACTGACTTCATTATATTTGATGTCAATATGATTATCTAAAAAATGTTAAATTAACATCTAAGTAAAAGTTTCATTCATTTCAACGCGGAAACAAACACATAAAAAACTCAAATTTCTAATAATTAACATTTCAAATAATTTTTTATGTGCGTATTTGTAACATATTTATGTAAAATAAAACAGGCATCATTCAAATATCAACTAATTAATTATTTCTCAAACAAATGATTGACCAATTGCAGCTTTCATGACACTATGTACACGATTCTCCTTAATAAATTTCAAATTACTTAAATCTACTCATAACATTGAGAAATTCTCAAATCCAAATTATCCTAACACACAAAAAATATTATATATAAATCAAACTTAAGACCCATTTGAGCTCATGCCATCCAAATTTGGGGTCGCGCAAAACCATCGCAAGTCCACACCATACAGGCTTTCCAATCAATATCAGTTAGACTCGTCACCTCTGCACCTTAGTACGCATCTAACGATACTCCGCATAACGATCTAAACATTGAAACAGTCAGCCAGTTATTTTCTAAACACTACTCTAGATTCCATTCTAAATTATTTACACATCCAAACCCAAAAATCTTATCACTCTCAAGCAAAACTCTTCCTGGAAACCCTATACGTAGGTTGAAACGAAAATGGTGTAGAAACTTAGTCAAATGAATTCACAATAAAATAATTCACGTTGGGTTCCATCAATGGATGGCCTCCCTCCTCATATTAATCATGTATGTCTCACCTGTAAATTTATCATCATATTTACTTATTGTGCTCCACTAGCATAGATTGTTTATTTTCAAATAATAAAAAAAATTGAAAAAAATTGAGAAATTATTAACATTTAAAATTTAATTGAAATTACATCTACCTGGTTATAAATTGAAAATATACATAGGTTGTTTTTGCTAAAGTATTACTTTAAAAGTAATATATTATTGTTCTCGATGATATAAAAATAAAAACGTATAGGTACGTATGTCGATAGTAATTTGTTTCGTGTAATAAAACAAAATTCTGTGTATTTTTTATTAGAACCAGAGTTATTAAATCTAACTAACCTAACCATAAATTTTATGGTCTTATTCGTTGTTTATTATTTTGGCTTATAATAAATTAGTATCTACAAATTCATAATTTAATATATTACGTATAAAGTAAACGTAAAGTATAAAAAAAAAAAAAAACAAAACAAAACAAATTACATTAACCAGGATCGTAGCCAGAATTTTTGAATGGAAAGAATTTTATAAATTGTAATTCATCTACCAGTCACCGTAACTTTATAGCTATATTTTACTTCCTAGTCACTGTATTAATATTATAATATAGAACATTAAAGAAATTCATGCAAATTGTTATTTTTTTTATATACAATGATTATTTTTATGAAAATGAATTTAAAAAACCAATAGTTATTTTAGGGATGTATTATTATTTATTATATTTAAGCAGCTATTATAAATATTCAACAAGTTATGAATATTTTATAATACGTTCAAGTGTTTTATTTATTTATTTATTTTTTTAATATAATACTAATCGATGCGTTAATTCCAACATATAACAACAATAAGCCGAGAAAAAACAAAAAAATAAAAAAAATACATATATATTCTAAGGGTTTCAAACAATTATAACGTATCCAGCTCACTTTGGCCAATAGTGAACGTTTTTATGTGAAAAATCGGGGATTATAATTGTTTATTTTACGGTGAAAAAAAACGTTCTGATTCCAAATGTAAATAGTAAATAAAAAAAAAAAACCGCGTTTATCTTTAAAATATGCTATCTACAAAAGATAATGGTTTTGAATTAAAACGGCCGTCGCCAACCAAGATAACACCGATCAAGATGATGCGCTAAGTTGGAATCAATTAATAATTTTAATTTCCGAATAATTATTGCAATTATGCCGTCCAAAACAATCGGTGCCAAATGAGCGGCCCGTTATTGTCCACGACCGCGTCTCTCATCGTACAATAACGGAAACCGATATCGAATACTGAACAATACACGTTTTTGGCGTACGTATAACGCATATAACGGAATTCGTTAGCGGGACACGATTCAGAGTACTTAATCATTATAAATCACGGGGATGCCATACACATCCAAGGGCGTCCCTGACCCTATTTTCAGGGGGGGGGGGGGTGACTTTTAGACTTGTAACGTTGAGGCATAAAAAATAAACAAAAATAATTTAACTATAATATTTAGCATTAAAAATAAATAAAAATTATTTTAAATGAAGCAAAAACTAATTACAATTATTATTCTATAAAACAAATTCTTTGAATCGTTTGTGTTCTGCAAATCTATCTATTATTTTGCACAAATCTAGTGTACTACGTGAACTGTGAAGACGTATTCGTGTACTACAATAATATAATTACTATTTCGTGTTTATCAAAAAAAAAAATTATCGAACGATCAGTATCAGATAACGTGTATCTAAAAGTATCTATCGTTATAAAATCGATACGATACGAGCTGGGTAAATTCCGAGCGCTTCTATCAATATATCATACACCTATATCATAATCTATGACAAAATAATTTCGTAATTTTTTTCTAATGATTATTATAATATAATACAGATAATGTAAAAAAAGTAAAAAAAAAAATTGAAAAGGCCCAGGGGGGGCGATCGCCCCATCGCCCCCCCCCCGAAATACGCCCTTGTACACATCATAGTTTTCTATCGGTCAATCGAGTCAAACATCATTGAAATCGTCAAGCGGTGGAATGAACGCCAGGATGAAACGGACATCAACAGTTAGTGGATTTTACGCGCTCAATATAGTATGGTTTCATTCCTGCGGTCGACTCGTACGTACGTGACGACGTATGAACCAGAATTCCCTGAGAAATATTTCACAGGCTTTCATATCAAATAAAAATTACCAGTACAATTTCATTTGAAAAAAAGTCAATATCTTGTTAAAAAGCTATGAAATGTTTTTAACACGTTCTTCTAATCTACATGCTGTCTGTTAAGAATTCGAATGTGAGGTAATGGGCTAATGGGGTAATGAGGTAATGTTGACTACAAAAACTAGCCATAGGGCTTCCCCGATCGTCGAATGTTAACTAATATTTAAGTATTCGAATATTTGTGTTTAAATACATTTAATTCGTATTTTTATTCCAGAATACTAAATAATATGTTCGTATTACTGTCGTTTTTAATTATAAATATTTTGTATTTTACGAATTAGTTTTTGTTTTGAAAATAATATTTTATAATACAAATAAATCAAACCAGTATTTCGTCAAATAAGTATATGACACATCAACTCCCTCCATCTTCCTCGGTCCTACTCTTACTACGAAAGATAGTTGGTTAGATTAACCATTATTTTGAATATATAAATCGTCATTCGTTGTGTTTCAAAAGTTTTAATAACTGTAATAAGATTTTAGAGAAAATTTATCGGTGTATTTATTACCTAACTGAAAGTAATAGATAATATAAGATATGTTTATTTTATACATTACTGTTATTTATTTATAATAAGCAACATATTAAATTCTTGAACATATTTAAGTAGGTATCTATGTGGCAGCTATCAACTTAAATAGGTACTTGTAAATAAGTTAAAGTATATATTTGTAATTGATTCACAAATATTTTTAGACATCAAATTCATTGAATTTAAACTAAACGTATTTTCGTTTATATTTAAATGCTTTTGAAAGAAAGTATTCGAACACGTATTTCAAATGCAAATAACAAAAACTATTTATATACGTATTCTGAATAAATTTTAAAATTATTTTTAGCAAGACTGCTTCAAAATATATGAATGTTGGTGAAATTCGGTTGCATTTAAAGTTTCATGCATTATTAATTGTAGAACTACATATACGACTAAATTACTAAAATCAATTTCATGCGAAGCTAATTTTCTTCAAATTTCAATTCAAACGGTTTGTTTTCAGCTTTCAGCAGTTTTACCAACTATTAGGTAATATTTTAAGAATAGAGAAAAATGACCGAGATAAAAAATATAAAGATGAAATTACAGATTCTAATATGAAAAGCTAACAAAAAATTTTCTTCACTTAAAATCTATAAACAATAGAAATATTATTGTTAAATCAAAAGATCCTTTGCTTTACTCAAAATCTACGATAAATTGTCATTTTTATACACCGGTTCGATGAAAAAAATACTTCGTATGACAACAATTGCGATTTGTCAAAACATTGTTAGTTTAGGGCGGCTCTTGTTCATAGTTTTACCCCTCGATTACACTGCTGTGAAGACAGTACACAGTGTGGTAGTTTCTCTTCTGACAAGTTTTATGGTTATGGATACACCGATGATAATAATATTGTGTGTTGATATAATCCTACCTAGTCTAATTTCAAAACCAACAGTCATATTCGGAACGTAAGGCCGTGTTCTCACCAAAAGCAACTGATGACGGCAACTCAACCGCGACTTGTATTTTTAAATTGACGTGTTCTCACAGGTCGCAACGGGACTGGAAAACAACGCAACTGTTTGAAAACTATTTTTGAGCAACTCGACGTGTCAGTCTCTTTTGTCTAGTTGCTAGTGTGAATAGTTCGATTTTGTGAATAATTCAATTATTTGATTATAACCTACTCTGATTTATAATCAATTTCATATTTTGTTAATAATTTATTTAAAAAATATGGCAAATATGGCAAATGAACAAGAAGAAAATATGGCATTCGTACAACTTATAGAAAGTCACCCATGTTTTTATGATGTAACATCATCTAATTAAACTCGACAAGACATAAAAGAAAAAGCATGGAACGACATTTCAAAAAAAATTTTTTGTTTTTTGTTTTTTATACCTCAAATACATAAATGCTACAACCATATCCTCATCGGATGAAGACATTTTGATAACTGAATATGCATTGAAGTTGCATTGAAGTTTCATATTAATTTTTTAGATGAGAACAACTGGGCAACTCAACTACAACTAAACTCGAATCTCTATCACGTTGCCGTCATCAGTTGCGTTTGGTGAGAACACGGCCTAAATTTACAATGCTGTTTGAACCCGCTCAGAATAAGATAGTTTTCAGTGGATTTTGTAATATCATGATAATAATAATATTAAAAATGTAATACGAGATGTTAAGATATCATAAAAATACAATTTAATCATCGGTGAGCATCAAGTCATAACAATTAAACACATTGTAACTATTAGATTAGTCATGATAATAATTATGAAAAAAACAATGATTGATACACTTCTCTTGATTTTACGATTACCAACACATTTTTTGATATTTGATAACATTTTCGAGTTTATAGCGACGTTACTATTGGAATAAAACTATTACTAAATAGCTCAAATCAGTTAAACGAAAATATAATTTTCAATAGATGTCACTGTTTTCGTTAAATATTTTATTAGATTTTCTTTGCTCATGGAAAAAAATGCTGAGAACAGAAAATAAAATACACGCAAGATGTTAGTACACATTGTCAAGGTGAGCATTATGTGTAAAAGTTAGCCCCCTATGACTAAGCGAGCATTATACCCCGAGGTGAGCCTTCTATGTGAATTTTATCTTTTTATGCCAAGGTTAGCCGTTGAGGCTATAGTGACATAAAGTCAAGACGGAACTTTTATTGGGAAGAAGTACTTTAATAACGTGGCTTTATTTTGCGCGCGAATAACAACAGAAACAACACGTTTGTACACAAAAGTACCATTCGTTTAGGAACAGTTAACATTAAAACACGAAGAGACTGTTTTTTTACATTATGGTAATTTAATATTTTCACTAACATTGCTGATTTTTTTATGTGGTACGAATCAGGTGGGGATTCAAGACTTCAAGTCTTTGGTGGGGTGAATAGATAAAATAGACCAACTACGTAAACATTTTTTACGTTTTATGCGCCTTTTTCTTTTTAATTATTTAATTTCAAATATATTATAGTATTCGTTTATTTTAGTTTTATGTTACAAATTCACATAGTATTTTTTAAATTACTTTTAAATTTCCATAAGTATTAGTAGAAGTAATTTTGAAATGTATGAGGGATCGCCTGTGGATCCAGGCCTGGTACGTATACTTTGTCGTTTAATTTAGTACGCACGCTCTCCAAATGTTCGCATTAAAAATATTGCACTCGCGTTGATTGCCTTGTGTTGCACAAGTGACAGATACTATAATCAAGGTACACGCTTAATGGAAGCATATTTTGTCCCAACAAAGTCCGTCTGTTTAGAAAAAAAATATAGATTGTGTGCGAAAATGCTGTCACCCTATAATAGCAGAGCTCCCCAAGTATTAATAGGTCAACCATTTTTGAGAATTGAAAGCAATTACTTCAGTTAAGTGTCAACTAAATGAATTATCATAGATAGATTGATTGTGTCTAACACAACAGTCCATATCTACTTCTTCGAATTTGAATTTGTCGACATCCAAGTTTGTCGACAAATATACCGATGAGATGAAATTTCAAAAATATTTTCAATTTGTTGGTATGGTAAAATAAATATTGATTTTATTGAGTTTTAAAAATTTCAAAAGATTGTAGTAACGTAACCAAAACTATAGAAAAGTTCAATGATTGAATATATGTTTCGTTAGAACGATAATTTTAGTTTACCTTCATTTCCACTATATACTATATGTGTTGGGTATGTTTGACTACCTAAGCACTTAATTAACAGCGATAACATTGAAAAGTAATTTTTAGAGATTTATAATCATCATAAATACAAGTGGAACTGAAAATATGTTTATCCGGGAAAGACAATGATTTATCAAATGTCATTTGATACATAATACTATAACCAATTGAGATAAACCAATTGAAATAAAAAATAATTTTGAATTAGTAAAATTGTTTATTCGATATCTGGTAATAAAAAATGTTGATTTAAATAATAATAATAAAAATGAATTACCATTTTTTAAGTACTTTAACTGAGTGGTTGACAAAATGAAATTAATTTAAATATCAGAGACGTGAGAAGACACGGCTGTAACACATTACACAGGTAGCCCGTTTAACTTCGTTTTAACGTAAGTGCGTGTGTTATGATCGTCGTTATCGTACTAACGGTACCGAGGTGAAAACGTACGCGGCCACACTAGTACACCAAAGCCAACATCCTTCAGCAGAGTCAATTTTATGGGATCAATCAGCTGCCTTGTATTGATAGGGTCATGGATTGCTCATGGGGGTAAGTGCATGGGTCTCTGAGATACTCTTATTTTGGAATTTTCGTTTCTTTGCATTCCTATAGCGTCTTGTCTAAATACGATCACGAAATATATATATATATATATATGAATAACAAAGTAAAAAAAGTTATCATCACGTTAGGCCTAACGTTATTATTTGGTGAAATACAAGTGAAAAAGTGCCTCTACTTTTTTTTTTCATACAAAAATTAATAAATATAAAAATTAACATGATTGTAAAATCAACAGATCCGTCGTTTTCCTCGGAATCTAAAAGTAAAAACCAAATCAAATACAAAAGATAAAAAATATTTACATTATGTCTACAACAAAACTATCATAAATCATACAATAAACCATTTTATTTGTTGTAATTAATTTTTTATTTTTTTTTACTTCATAATCGATTTCTGTTTTCTGTTAAGGTTGTGTTGTTAGTTGAAGATAATTTCAAGTGTACTCGGTAAGTATACAATCTGTTATTATATACAAAGTGTCATAACATGATATAAAGTCTCTAAGGATAGATAAGATAACATATCTATATCTAGTATCTACATAAAATGTTTCGGGTGTACAAATTTTAACACACGGTACGTATGTTAATAATTATTGTGTGTACTGTGTACGCTATATCGTATATACGCGTACAACACGTGCGTGTTATCCCAGATCATAAATGATATGAACAACTGATAAGTCATAGTAATGACTACGATTGGATTGATAGTAATAAATGCACTTATTGCAATGGTAAAACATATTAATATAATTTATTCCAATCGCATAAAAAAAATTGCGTTCTTTTTCTTTGCAAATTTTAAGCACTGATAGTTGTATTATGTATGATTGATTTCATTTTGAGAATGTATGCTTTTATATCCCGAGGGTTTTTTTAAAAGATGTATACATATATAGAAATGGTGCAAGTCATGATAATTATAAAAGTTTTCTCTGATTGACATTTTAAACAAAGTTTGTTATCGTAAATTTCTCAGTGTTTGGATTAAGTTGCGTCGAAAAATTCACGAACCGATTTACGGTAGAATTTAACTTTGAAATAAATTTCCTAACCATCTATATACACATTGCAGTCTGATTTGTTTCTACCTGTCGCCCGAAGTTAGTATTCAAAATGTTGAAACAACTAAAATTCACTGAATACTTACAAGTATTAACATACATAAAAACTTACATAAAAAAAAATCTGTGTAAAACGTACAAAAATCTTATTGAAAAATTTTCCATTTGACCCATAAAGCTTGAGTCATAGTATTTTCCGTGTGTAAATAATCTGTTATTCGCTAATAAGTATCAATTATCTCGACGATGTTTTATGTAATTACATCGCAAAACTCGTCTGAGTTTCCATTTAATTCTAACGTGTATTTTTAAAGAATTATTTCAGCAGTCGTGATTTATACTACACTAAAGAGTATTCAAAAATATGTTTTTCTTTCATATCGTCTATACGGATTGGATGACTTGAACTCACTGATATTATTTTATGCTTGCATTACTTAGTACGTTTTAATCGGTTGAAACTAAAGCTTATAGCTTGTTTTTGTACGGTTTTAGAGTTATAAATAATTATTCATTTACATATTTCAGTAAAATGTTTTTTTTTTAAAAATTATTTTCAATTCTGATGAAAAAAAGTGTGTTATATTAAACATTTAAAACATGGTATCTGCTCAGTATATTTAAGTATCTATATTATTTTGTGTGTTTAAAATAAAAATACTTTTTATGCTCTAGAATGTTGTACCGTTTATTAAATTCATAGCCAATAAACGAATTTAATCAAAAATGCATTAAAATACAATGTGTTAGTATCCGTGTGATAAAAAACATCCAAGCTCGCAAAATTACGAAAGAAAAAAACCTGAAAAAAATAACCAAAATGTGAAATCGATTCGGAGATGAAGTTTCGCGTAATTTATTATTCTGACTTCTGATAAAGTGCTCTGACTTGACAAAAACGCGTATCTGGGCACTGTTTTGAATCACAAGGTACGAGCTATCGGAAGGACGAAATAGCGTTCAGGATGATCTGACATTTGTCAATAAATTTCGATTGCTCACACCGGATGCCCTACTTATAATTGTAAAAAAAGGAAAATTAAATTTAACAAACCTTAATTCATTGTGAATTAAAAAAATTAAAATAGTCTATTTCCAATGAATAATTTGAATAGTCATGCAATTTTAGAATTTATATTCATTACTTTTAAACATTTTTTTTTTGTGGTACCTACTTCAATGAGAGTTGATTTAAACATTTATTTTCAGTCAATATGTTTTCGAGAGTTATTTTATTGAAGATTTCAGCACATGCTTTAATTAGTTATCAAAATATGTCGATTGTTTCGGTATTCATGCATGAGTTAATAGAATATATTTTGATTTGATCGAAACTTGTATGCAAATTATTGACAGTTCAAATCATGGATAAATAAATTGCTCGGTGATTAGAGTTTGATAAACACTTTTTTGGTTATTTTTTAAAAGTTGCCATTGAGAACAGGGCTTAATTAAAAATTATATTCTCCTACACAATTATTATACTTGGGCGAATCTTGATCTAAACCGATTAATTTTATTTCATCGGCAACCCGGAAAACACATTATAGCATAAACGTGCATAGTTGTCTGATGGACAGTGTCATTACAGTTTAAACTTGATTTTAATGTTGTGCTTCAAAGTTTGACAAATCCGGAAGCTTTGCATTCCGTACTTTTATGATTGATTCAGTAAGAATTAGAACTTGATCAATTTTGATTATTTGCAGTATATTTCAATGCGTCACACGAACCACGTCATCTTATTCCGTGATACTCGAGTGCTGTCGAATTGGCGGTGGCAAGTGAACACTAATGGTATTTTGATTTCTATCTCTCAACCGTCACAGGAGGATTCACAGCAGATTAGGCGGGTAATTATTTTCTAATCTCCAAAAGGGAAAATATCAATTACATGTTGCGATCCACAACGATTACGGGATTCACCGGATCGGTACCGAATCGTTACTGGGGCGTACAATAAACAAGGTTAATCACGTCTTTACAACATTATAAGCTTATTGAATATTACTACTATTCGTATGAATCGTAGCCGAATTCGAAGTACCCGACGACTGGGTTTTAAGTACACTTCATATTATACATGAGATTGCTATATTTTTATCCATTCCTGAGATTGTTATGTCGTACATTTAAAACATAATACGTACATTTGAATTTTTTCAGAGTGTTATTTGAATTAGACCATACATTAAGAAAATAAATTCATTTACACTTGCCTAGGAAATTTACTAAGTTTATTATACGTGAAAACTCCAAGTTTATTCCTTACATACAAATAAAAAATGTGTTGTTAATTTATGAAAAATCACATATTTAGTCATTATCAACAGCTGCCCGTATACAGAGAATTACATTTTTTTTTTCACCAGTGCAGTTCAAAATAAGATAATCGGCCGTACCTACAGCATCCTAAAACATGAAGACTTTGTGGGCACAACTAAATAACAACGTGTGGTCAGAAATAAAATATGTGTTACCAAACCATTCATTAAATATTTACGCACAAGTTTGTATAGTACCTATTTATAAGCCGAATAAATAATTGAACTAGGGGGGCTAGTGTGTATTTGCGCACTGCGACAATCACATAAAAAACAATTTAAACGTTTTTTTTTTCAACCATGTAATATAAGTGTACATTGGACTGTTATTACTAGGGCTCGGATTTTGTAGCAAAATGCTTCTTTTGAGGGGAGTGTGATAGAAAGATAATTCTTATATATAAATACGTTTTGACTCATTCTGATTTCAATGAAGTAAACTTTATTTTGCTTTTTTTGTTTTTTTTTCCACAAAACCTACTTTTTATTGATTTTTCCCCTGTTTGGTTCTTTATTCTCAATTTTCACATATTTTTCTTAAGAAATTAATTTATTTCTATGCATAGTATACTTGGACTATATTATTATACAGAAAATTTCGTCTACATCACAACAAATTTTGGATTTACACACACGCAATTCCAAAATTAGAAAAAAAAAAAAAAGGTATTTTTTATTTTTATTTCAGGTATTTGCATTTATTTATTATTATTTTTTTTTTTAGGCGACCCTTGGCAAAAAATATAGCTACTGTTTTAGAAGCAAAACAAAAGTAAGAATGCTAATGGTTAAGAAGCGAAATTGATTATAGAAAAGTGCAATCGTGTTTTTTCAAAGAATAATGGATGGGTAGAACTTTAAAAAATCAATAGTATTCATAATGGCACTACACTTTACATTAATGTTGACCAGTATGATTTAAATGATTTAGTTTATATGGAATATGCACTGGTTACATCGGTTGATGTGGAAAGATCTTATTCTATGTATGAAAATATATTAGCGCCCAATATGACGAGTTTTAATGAAAGTAACTTGGCCAAAGATATGGTCGTAAATTCATATTTAATATTTGATTTTATGTATGATTTTAAGATTTAAAGTTATTTTTTAAAATTAAATTTAATAAATGCTTCTCTTTGCTTTTTTTGGCTTCTTCAAAGGATTTTTTAAGGATATATTTTGCTACAAAATCCGAGCCCTAGTTATTACTAACACGCACAGTGTTGCGTCGCACACACACACACACACACACACACACACAATATTTGTGAATGGAAATCGTTAACTATTTTTCATATGATTATAAAAGATTTTTAAGTTTAGATTCTGAGTAAAGCGAAGGATATTAAAAATCGTGAATGGGGATTTTTTTTAAAAGCTTTTACATTTTATTATACGATCATAACGTAATAAACTGTTTTTACGTTAATTTTCAACTTTAAATATTTATTTGAAGAAATCGTTCCATAAAACTATATATTTTAATCTAAAGTTTTGCTCAGAATCATTTAACCAAAGAAGAGACATACAATTTCTTTTAAATTCAATACACTAATCCCCATTAACTCGTCCGAAGAGTAAAGAATATCAAATGAGGCGAAGTACGTACTTTTTTATATATCATATCATCATGTATCATTGGAACAATTATTTGAGATGTATAAGCATTTCAAGTTAAGAGAAACGAAGATGTGTCATTTCACTTTGAATAAAATAATTAAACTAAAACATAATCAAAGTTCTTAAAAAAAAAACATATCGACTCCTCCAAAGAAAAGGGAAGTAACTCGAATTTTATCATTTTTCACTTTTTGTTGAAATGTGATAAAGGAATATGTTCTGTACCTCGGACCTCCCGCGAAAACGGCAGTAACTTTACTAGGTACTCCAAAGAGGTTAGAAATCATAATATTAAAATATATTTATAATCTCTCGTGATAAAGTTTCCGGCGAAGAAAGACGTATCTTTTATTTTATTTTTATTTTTAAATCAACATTCCCCGAGATAAAGGAAGTAACTCATTTTTGTATACAATTATTTATTATTTATTTTAATTATTGTATTTATAGTGTTTAATGATAGCATGCATAATGATATACATACATAAACGCAATAAACTTGACTGTTTAGTGTCAGACGTCAGTAATAATATTATTAATACAATTAATAATTTTAATAATTATTATTATAGTGTTTTTTATTATCAATCATGGCCTACAAAAAAGTAAGTTATTCGATTTTAATAATGACAATGAATTTTTCTACTTTATAGTTTGGTTTATTATCATATTCTTGTTGCTAAATTAAAATAAAAAAGTTTTATTTGAAAATATTTTATTTTTATTACTTATCTATATTTACCCAAGGTTAAGGAATTAACTCGAGTTACTTCTTTATAATAAATGATTTTTCCCAAGAAAAAAGAAGTAACTCGAGTTACTTCTCCGAATAACTTTTTTTCCCATGAAAAAAGAAGTAACTTAAGTTTATTTTTCATCATACAATGTACTGTGGAAGTTGAAAAACAAAAAATTATGGTGATAATATTATATTCAATCAAACAACCAAAGTTCATATAAAAATTTAATATGAAACAGTTAAAAACCGATAGTAATTTAAGTTAAACCTTATAATATAGCTCTACTGAAAAATGATAAAATTCGAGTTACTTCCTTTTTCATTGGGGGAGTCGATATACATATGTTTTTTTTCATAAGAGTATAATATAGTATAAAATCGGTTACCTTTCAAGAAAACCAAAAATCTTAAAAATCACATGAATACAAAAACAGAAAAAAATTGTTTTCGCAAAACTATCATTGTATTAATGTTTAAAAATTGACCATGACAAAATTCAAAGTTATGTACTATTCAAGTGAAATTGCACTGTGTACACTTTATCATAGACATCCTACATGCGTAGCGATAAATATTTGCGTGTAATTTATTGGAATTGATTTGGGTGCGTATGATTTCATAGAAACACACACAAATATGTAGATGTACGTGACCGGTTTTCGACCGTCTCTTCGACGTGTGTTTTATTGCAATTGTAAAATACTGCTCGTCCATAACCCAATAACAGTACAGTAAATCCTGGGTTGGCGTGACGTTTCATCTATAATAGTCGTCCTCGTCGTCGTCATCGTCGTGGCCGTCTGCAGTTTACTCGATTCATCGAAACTCGTCTGGGGATCTGAGGCTTGAGAGTAAATTTTCGCGCCGTCGAGTTCTTTGAACAGTAAACGAGACAAGATGCGATTTAAGTGCCATTTTTCTCACTCTCGAAATTCCTATACTCAGCGTATTTCATCGGATTTTTTTCTTTGCCATTTGTAGCGTTCCCGTCGTACAGCGTGTATAGAACTCGCATACTACACTATAAAATGACAAATATACAGCATAATTTGTAACATTATACAATTTCAATAGAATACAAATTAAAAACATTAAAAACTAGAAACTTGGGATTTTCGTTTTTATGTGGGCTGGCCGCATCGGTTATAAATACACTACGGAAAATAACCACCGAGTCAATTTGATCTGAACTGATGTGTTTTGAAAAAAAAAATAATAATATTGCCATATTGGTGTTACCGAATTCCTTAAAAATAACTTGAAAGAATGAAAATATAACGCCTTTGTATCATTCATAATATGGTCACTAGTCTACATTAAAGTATGCTGCTGCGTAGAAAAACAATCTGTAAAAGTTTAATTTTTGTTCACCAATTTATAAGAAACAGAGTAACAAAAACGTAAAATACCAAGTAATATTACTAATCTATATTACTAAGTATTAACTAATCAAACTTATAGTATACAGTTTAGAGGATTTCAAGTAACATATTTTGTGGTCGTAAATTCGTAAAAATTACTTTTACATGACGTCAGCTATGGGAATACCGATCTAAATCAAACTGGATGCAATGAAGATTAATAAAATAAAAGTATTTCTTTCATTTTCCTTAAGTAAAATAATATCAGAATAATCTACTTTTGGAGTAAAATGTAGTTGATAAAACAGAAAAATGTAGATGAAAACGGTAAAGTTAAACGTATTTGGAAATATTTGTTCACCGGACAAAAAAGTAGATAATTACTTAAAATGAATACATATTTTTATATTTCCTTGATATAAAAGATAAGTCTGTATAAATAATTTTTTATTGAAAAAATCAAGTATTTATAGTTGAATTAATTTCTTGGTTTAAAAGCATTTGTTTATATTTTATATGAAACCAAATTATATTTGAGTGGCTTTAGAAAGATTGTGAAAGAAAAAAAATGGAAAAATCTCATACATTAAGGATTTTGCGAACAATAGATCATATAAAGGATATTTTGAAGAAAATTTCAATGATGTTCAATATATGTAGTTAGATCATTTTTATTGTAATGTATTGGTAATATTGGTAATTACATATATGATAGTTTTTTTATGTTGTATATCCTTCGACTGCGATACGCACTTTATAATGATAATATGCATATAATTTAATGTTCATGTATTGACGTTGTTTCTATTTGATGATGATAAAATTAAATCCGCATCTAAGACGATGAGTTAAGAATCACTTCTAGTGGCTTAGGCAAGAGGAGGATTTTCTACTTAGCTTCCTTCAAAATGTATTTTTATTTATTGTATGTGTCGTGAGAAAAAATTTAATTTTGAACACGGTAAGAAAAAAATCAAATTTTTTCCAACTTAATCCAGTCTAATGCAGACTTATAAATAATTCTCGGCCATCATATTTACAAATAAGTTTAAAATATAAATTAAACTGAACGCTAGATTATAAAAAAAAACTCCCAAATAGCTGAACAAGTTCACAAACCATGAATTGGAAACGTATATATGATTTTTTTTTTGCTATTTTTGTAAACTTTCACTGTGAACTTTATTTTATAATTTATAGAATGCAAATATTACAGGGTGCAATATTTATATAATTTATTAATTTTTTTTTAATATAATTAAATATAATAGTGGTCTCTATCCATTGACTGTAACAACCAAGTCCTATTTCGGCTAATAATCAACAAAAAAGGTAGTTTATTGAAAACAAAAAATAAAAAAATAGCTTATTTTAATACTTCAGAAAATACAATACTAATCTTTTTCTAAAAATACCAATTTTTTTAATTTACTACGTAGAATATACATGAAAAAGGAAGCTATTCCTTAATTATTCTGTTTTATTAAAACATGTATTTATAAATTTAGAGTAAAAACGGGTTTGGGAAAAAATTGTTTTTATAAAGAAAAAGAATAATATTTGGTTGTTGTATGCATTTAAGTCGATACGAAAATATTAAAATGCTTGATGTACTTTTTAAGAATAAGAATATTTTTCAGAAAACAGGACAACATAATTTTGATTATGAAGGTGTGAGGTGATTTGTGTGTTAAAATATTAATCATACATTTTTTTTTTTTTTTTAATATTTTACTTTTAAATACCTTTCATAACTTTTTCGATTACAACCATCACGAAAATATTTTAACCCCTTCTGTAAAAAAAAAAAAAAAAATTAAGGACTTAAGTCAGCGTCTGATCGCGCGTTCATGTATTGCGAAAGACGAGTCTTCCGGTGTTTCTAGTCAACTGAAGAGTTGGTTATCTCATGAACGTTAACCGACAACCTATTAACGTTAGGATTCAACACATCTAGTTTTGGTGTTTATCTAACCTACAATATAAATTATATTTTTTATTCAATAGTTGAAAACTATTATTTATATTCCGTCACGTAATTTTTTTCTTGTAGTACGTGACAGCTACTGTAAGTGTGAAATACGACTATAGCACATTGACCACCGCACAGTCGTGCTCGACAATTGTTTCTGACAATTATTCCAAAAATACCGTTGCCCTCTATGTGGTAGAATTCGTTTTTGGTATGATATTTTAATATTTAATATATTAGTATAGCAGCTGTTAAAGGTATATAACGAGATTTTACATAGGTGCCAATATACCATATTATGGAAACGTTTTTCTTAACGTCAATTCCACAGACTTTACTGGCCAGATCGCAAGGGTAGGGCATCGGTAGAATAAACACACCCCCTTTTATGATTACGAAGTCGTTCACGTCCGTACGATCGTGTTTCGAAAAAAAAAACATTTAGTTTTGACGAGGGCCATACTGCCACCAACAAGAGTAGAGCGCAGTTGGACTCGAGATCCGTCGCCGGCACGGTGGTGGTCTGTTCTACTCAGAACTGTCTGTGTTTTCGTTTTAGATTTAGGCTTCTAGTCGGTCGCCAACCACCAGCAGTGGTGCAGGGCACACGCGACGTGGTGGCGCGAATCACCATTGCATATACGTACACATTGCAATATTATCGCGCACTGCACGAGGTCACGGGTGGAGGCTGCGGCAGTACTAGTTTAAATATACGTCTCCGTTCGCAACGTTTGCAGCGCATTGTTTTTCTTCGGGATTAAGTCGAAATACGGTGCCAAAAATACGAGTTTTTCTTTTTGCCCGGCGTATACCGACGACGTCAGCGTGAAAACACCGCCGCCGCCGCTTGCTCTCAGCGCTGCAGCTGTAGCACCCTTTACAATCCGCGGGGCGACATAATAATTCAGCCGCGGCGGCAATCGGGAATCTGGATCTTGGCCCGGGTCCCAGCGCACACCCTTGTGCATTGTATTATTACCTCACTCCTGGGTCTCTTTCAAACTGAATTTGCGTGACATTTATCCCCCGTGCAGATTACACGACTTTGGCCACCGCGCAAGTGTGTATAGGTACGGAGTAATTGGGTTTCGAACGCGGTTCGGCGTGTGCAGCAGCGCGGTCGGTCGGTCGGTCGGTATTTGTGTCTTGTATCGACTACGCCCTTCGGACACATTAATTTCCAATCATCGACGCGTGACGACACACACACACGCACACACACACGCGCGCGCGTGCGTTCGCTCGTACAAACACGCGTTCGTCGTATTTGTATCACCTTTAAAAAAAAAAAAAAATAATGAAAGATCAGTACAAATTGATGGTGTTAACGTAACATCACGTGAAAAATGGTATTTTTCCGGAAAACGCGTGTATATAATACAATTTAAAGACAACGTGGCTTTTTTTAAATAGATTATACTTTCACAAATATCTTGTGGATCACGGAAACGATGTAAATCCAATATACATAAATAATTACTGTTAATACAGGTATGTTAGATCAATGAGAATTTTGTCTTTTTTTTCCTTTTGTTAAAAATTCCTCCTTCTGATCAATGAATATAGTGCAATTTAGTCTTAGATTTTGATTTATAATAATAATTTTAAATTATTAAAAAAAAAAAAAAAAAAAAAAATGAATTCTATGATAAATTCTAATATGTTCAATGAAAATCATAATGACTATGTTTACGTTAAATTTAAACAATTTACTATCTAAATGTTATATAGTTAATACGTTAAGTATGTTTAATTGTTCATGTTTTATTCTTCTACTATATTTTAAAAAGAAACAAATGTACAATATACTACTAGTTACAAAAGAACAATTTACGTACCTAATATTTAACCAACGTTCAATTAATAGCAACATGAATAGCTTAGTGAAAATTACTGTATACAATGGAACCGAGAACATAAGATAGTAAATTGTAATAATAATTCAATAATATATTGTATAATGTACATTGAGTATTTATTAAAAGCTCTATTCTGAATAATATATGATATTATCATCTTATATGATCATTCTCTTAAACATCAGATATAAATGATACTGATTATGGAGATTGTAATTTATTAGTTTAATATTATTTAAATTTAATTAGATAAATGTTTATCTGGGTACAGAGTATTCTTACAGTTATCGATCTCAGACACATTTACCTAGTACGCGCGTAACTACCGCGTAACTAACCTAACGCGTAAATACCGTGCACTTAGTTAATAAACTGAGGAAGTCACATTTTTTTAACGTGTTTACGATATTTTTTTAGGTATTGTTAATTAAAACACGTTAAAATATTATAATTAATGGAAGTTTTATTTTTGACGAGGTGCTCTATTAGAGTGTTTAAGATTTTAATATTTTATTTGAATAGGAAGTTTGGAAATTCGATTTAATTAAAAACGATCGTTGGAGTTGAGCCAAAAGAGTTTGCTAATCGACAAGGCGTTTCTTGTTTGCATAATGTTTATTTTATTTGTAGACATTTCAAATTACTTAATAAATAATATTTATTTATGGTCAAAATACCGTAAAAGTTCCAGATAATTTTCGCGTAAACCGTTTACGATGCGTTCACTTCGTATACGTCCGGCGAAAATTGTTTTTAGTAGTATAACGTAAATTAAAGCAATTATAATATCGATTCGTTAGAGATAATATAATAATACAATCGGTGCATTTCACATTATCTTTTCTTATGACTGTATGATGACGTCAATATAAACGGTGTAACAATTGTTTTTCAAATACTTATTTATCACACAACATTAATGTGTAGCAGCTAAAAATAATTGTATATTTATTCGTTCTCCTGATGAAATTAATATACAACGTTAGGTTTTGAAATCTCTTTACAAATAATTTTTAAACATTTTCAATCATTAGAGTATTAACTATTAATACATTTTCTAGCAAAATGTAAACATTAAATGTACAATGTACATGGAAATTATCATTGATCTAATGCTATAATATTATACTGTGTATCGATCTAACTAAGGTAGCTACACTTAACATTTTTGAATATCAAACACCGATGTTGAATTATTGATTTTAAATACTAAACTATAATAACAAATTATCTTTCATCGAAGAAGATTGATCGATAGTCAAGTACATATCTTTTAGTTACCTCTTAGTACCGCGTTTCATTCTACATTTTAACTTCGCTCTCTTCGGGTTATCGTTTTCCAACTTCCAATGCTTGTTTGCGTAGGTTTTAAGTAAATGAACCCTCACAACTTTATTTTATAAGCCTTAAATAAACGTTGGTTATCTTATTTTTGATATTTTGAATTCATTTTGTGTATAATTTATAATTAAAATACCGAATGAATATTATTTTAGTTGATTAAATTTGAATATATTTCCATTATTTCATTTCTAAAAATATATTATATAAGAACTAAGGCACTTAAATATTGACAATTTTGTGTACATGCAGTTATAAAAAAAAAAATTAACTAAAATATTCTATAGTACGTAGAACGAACAATCAATAATAATCGGAAAAATATGCATATCTTATAAAATATTTAGTTTAAAGAAATATGAGGCATATCAACGTAAATGGATTTCAAATAAATTAATTCATTAAAAAATCATACAAAAAATATATTTAAGTTGATCTAGGTTAGCGTAAAAAAAAATAAAATATTAAATACACAAGTATTTTGTAAATTTAATGAAGAAATAATGAATGCAAAATTCAATGACAGGATGTATTAAGAGGCTAAAAAAGTGATGCGTGAAAGTAGTTGGATACTTTTTATTTTTAAATGAAAATAATTATAAAATAGTTTTATTGTAAACATTATTTATCAATACTTTAAAGTTTAAATTACCTCAGATTATAGTAAAACATCAATATTTTGTATTGTTTAACTAAATTATTTCGTATAACACTAGATTACATTAAATGTTTTTATACATAAAATATAATGAATATTTATTAGAATAATTATATAATCAACAATATATAATAATGTAATATTTAGTGTTTTAATTATTTAACTGGCATACAAATATGTGAAAATATTGGTACAAATATATTAAACTATTGACTTTTATTATTGTGGTAATAACTGTGATGTAACCCATTTATCGGAATTATTCGATTCAAAAAACAATGTTTAAAATGCAATTTAACATTTTATTACACACCCTATATAAAATGAATTCAACATCAATGTAGCAATTGTTATAACCCTTTATGAAATGATTCAAAAGTCTATCCTTTCGTAATGGTGTTGTTTATTGGACTTATCGTTCATCTAAAGATCCTATAGCCAGTGGCATTGGCGATAAGATATGGTTGATTTAGCGTTTGGGTCCTTTTTCCTCTATACGTACTTACCCTTTCGTTTTCCGAAATAGGGGTCGGTTTGAAATAAATAAAGTTCGAGTAAAGGGTAAAAGACTCAGACTCGGTTATATATATATATATACACACACACACAATATACATGGGATGATAGAGAGAAAGAGAAAGAGAGAGAGAGAGAGAGAGAAAAACTGCTTTTCCGTATTCATATTTTGGCAACTTTTATTTGTCGCAGACGACCAAATGAATTGGATTTTGGTTTTAAGAGTGAAATTAGATAATTGATTATTATTTACAAAAATAATATAGTGTCACACACGATGACGACGTCGTTGTTGTTTTGACACGTTCTAGTGTCGTTACGCGGTGAACATAATACTGCACAAAAGTATAGCAATTACATAAGAGAAAAAAAACCACCACTTTGTAGTTACGCATGTACGTGTCTACTGTCTAGTCACTAAGGTAATACCCCACACATAGGTGAAAATAACTGAATGTGCTTTTATGTTTTTTTTTTCATCCAAAGGTCGCAGTATAACAGTTCGTATTCAAAACATTATTATCCTTTCATAGCCGCTCGAAAGTTGAGTGTTTGTTTGGCAAACGATTCAAGTGGAAATATATTATGAATGTCTGTACTGTACATCTTTTATACGCGTAAGTGTTTATTTCCATTATGATCGCACCTACTATTTTGTTCGCACTATAGTTATGACTTGTAATAATATTATTAGTGAACATGTGTTTATGCCTGATGATAATACATATATACACTTATAGTTATGCGTATATGTATATAAAATACGCAATATATATATATATATATATATATATATATATATATATATATATATATATATATATATATATATATATATATATATTATAATGTATATAGTGTATACATGAGTCACGACTTTAATTATTTTCTTTACACTTGTTAATTAAATATCAAAGTTGGGTGTGCATAGTTGACGCGTGTAGTAGCGTACTCGAGTACTCGACTTATTCCGATTTCGCATGTATACACGAAGCATGGTTTTACACTCCTTTGAAACAGTGCACGCGTATAATATAATTTGAAGGTATGACACACGACGGGCCCCATAGGTTAAAACTAATCGAAACCACTAGTTGTGCACGTTTCGATCGGTGTACCGAGTCGAAACGACGACCGAGGACGATCGTCTGAAAATAAAACGGATTGGTCGTCATAAGGTCACGATATATGATAATCACTGTCGAAACCCTATAATACAAATGTGAAATGCTATTTTATGTTATTAATAATGTATAATGCTTAAAGAAAATTCTATAATAATATGTTTATACGGTTAATTGTTGAGCTATAATAGTATCTGACTAACAGCTAATAAAAGAAAAAAAATAGGTAACGATAAACGTCGATCGCGGCGGAAAGCGGGCGCGAACTGTTTCAATCGTTAACGTCTCGTATACAGGCCTGTCGTGATGCTCCGTGTGCAACAGTACGGCTACGGCGGCGACGCAACTTGTTCCCATAGGTAGTAAAAAATCGGTGAAGCTAAAGTTATGCCAAAAGTGGCACGTTGAACGAATTTCATTATAATGCAAAAAAAATTGGATTTATCAACATTTTTTATGAAAATAAAAATTTAAATCATATTGTTTATGCAATTGTAGCCAAAATAAATACGATGAAACTAATTTTTTGAATTTTAATTATTATAATGTAGTTATGATAAAATATCCTTTAGACGTATATGCTCAACTTGTGTCACAAATATAAATTAACTATCCACAAGGAATTATGGTAAAATATACGGACGCCAAAATTTTGGAAGTCTGATATTCACTTTTAAATATATAAATGTACAATACGTTAAAAAAGTAGTTTATTTCATACTTTTCATTTTTTTTCGACTCGTCTTAAAAGTTTATTCCGTTTTATGAATTTGGCCAAGTCAAAGAAAAGAAATGCGTTGACCAATAAAACTAAAAAGAAATTTCGATATTCCGATGTCAAAATTTAAAATTTCATCCACTGAAATACAGCGACAAATTTTCACTTTAAAATATAATTACATTTTCCATACGTATTAATCAATATTGACATTGGCTTCAAATATATTATACTATATTTGATCGGTGATACTCGTTTGCGCTCATACAGATTTGTTCTAACTGAAAATTTGGTAACCGTTTGCATTCAATGAAATAAGTGAGACCCCGCTATTAAAAATTTTTACTTGAAAGTTGACAACTCGTTTGTGCCTTGATTTGCAATAATATCATACAATAATATGATTTATAATCTTTAACATTCCGATATGATATCGAGCAAATTTTCGGGTTACAATTTTAGTTGGTGGCAATGTGATTTAGTTTTGAGTGTGTGCGCCCATCGTTTCATCACAAGAGCATTTTATTATTTATTATGAATTTACTAATACTGGGAAAAAGATATTTCAGTATTGAAAATTTTAATTGTTACGAGTGTAATGAGATAATTTCATGGATTGTATTCTAGAAAGTTATATTGTGTCTGACTTTGATTTCCCTCCAACTTTACGGGGAAGTTCTCAACTATAAAAAGCGAAAAGGAAAATGTTTGATAAAAATATCTGTACCCATGTAAAAATTGTAAATTTCAGTTAATTTTTGATGAAAATTATGTATGAAAACGAGTTCTACGTTTGGATCGTTTTAGAAAAAGTATTAAAAAAATCTTAGTGTGCAATCGAGTCGTGTTTTTGTGCACGACCGAGTTATAAAAAAAGGTAAACGTACGCAAATTGGTAACGCCTTTATTTGATATATATATTTTATAAATATGAAAACGAAAACCGACCTAATTTAACTAAATTTTTGTCGATGGGGGGAGTTTAGGGGTGGAGGACAGTTTTAGTAAACTTCGTTCGGAAAATTTTGACACTTGACCCGGAAAAACCCCTGTAGTATATAATCCAGACCGGCCGGCTATGAAAGATCAAGACGTGATCCTTACCCTGTGTTACCCGTGCACGGTCCCCGGCCGACGACCTATTATGCGCCTATACGTCTGCGAATAAAATTCTTCACGTACGACCCATAACGCGGCGTGGAATTTTTATTATCACGCCACAACCTCTGGCCGGTTACATTATGACAGATGGCGGAGTGCGTGGTCGAGCGCGTTCCTGTGCTATAATGACGCACGTCTTCCGCGCGGAGAAAACCCCACCGTACGCCGTTGCCGTCGCCGAGAAAACGCGCGTTGCACATGTGAGCGTATGACGACTTTACGGTGGCCCAGAAGTGTCGCGCCCTTTCCGCGCACGTCCTTCCATCGCGGCGTCTTTTAGATTTGGCGGCCGCACGGAGCTATCGTTCGCGTGCCGCGCAAACGCGAAACAATATTATATTCCCGAACCGAACGGACGCGTAATTGAATTTCGAAATATGACCGCGTCTTCTCGTTCATTTCAAATCGACGACGCACACCGCCGTGGTCGGACGTCATACCTCCTTTGATTTTTTTCTCTTTTTTTCTTTTATCTTTCCCCCCGCCGATCCCGATAGAAATACGACTGTATACGTACACTTTTTCTCGCTCTCGAAAGGACCAAGTCACCTATGAAATTACATTAATTTATCCGTTTTCTTTGCGTCCATCCACCACTAGCCAGTCATCTTGAAAAACGGTTAACTATGATAAATGAGAAGGATATTTTTATTCCTGCCATATCTTATACAATATTTCCCAGTCCTCCGGACAGTTGATAACGAAACACACATAAAAGGGTCTCTCTCGCCTTCATATTGCACATGAAATATTGATGATCTCTGTGGTGAGTGTACGCGAAAGAAAAACCGATCAGTGACCAAAGTCACACGGCCATTTTTTACGTCTTCCCTCACAAAACACCGGGCAATATGTCAAAAATGCTTTCCGAACACTTAGGCTTCTCCTATAATAAAAGTCGTATTCCCGAGTAATACAGTATTTTTATCCATCATTTACCCGTTGTATTTAAATTTATCAATAAAAAAGATGGCGAGACATTTGTTTCCTATTTTCGATCGTAATTACATACTTTATTATTTTTTTTTTTTGACATACCATTGTGATGTCAGAAAAGTGTCTCGGACTTTGATTTATTCTAAAAAAAAAAAGACATGATATAATATATATTTTTACTTGAATGACGTTTTTTAATGCACAATGGAACTGTAAAATAAACTGTAAAAGTATTGAGTACGCATGTCTCTCTAATAGCCAAACATTATAAAAAATTCCACTATCCGTTCAACGTACGGCGTGTCCACATTGTATAACGTACTTACTAACCAGTAACCATAAGTATGTAAGCGTTAAAAAAAAAAAAAAAATGCAATCTACGAAAAAAAATGTATGGAATCATCGGACTAAACTCAATTAAAAATCTTCTCACCTTTCTTAAATCATTTTATTCGGATATACACATTTCTATTAGAAAATTCACAATATCATTTATACGCGTACATCTTGCATATAAACCATTTATAGAAACAGTTCCAACAATATAGTAGTATTCATTTGGATTTTGCTGCACTGATTTCTAACAATTAAAACAATTATAATAAACGTTACCTGTTACATTATTAATGAAGAATTTAAATTTATATGACCACAATATGCTACGTATTATCTTTCTGTATTAATTTAAAACAACGTCATTTAATTTAGATTATGCTTAACCTAATTTATTGAATAAGTATGGTACGACGCGTATGCTTACTTGACACATGTCTGGGGAAATTACGGAATTCATTGGAGTTTATAAGAGACATAGATGTAAACTAAGAATCACATTAGTCTGTTTATGTTATAAAACATATAAACAATCTATTATATATACACATATCATAAACAAATTAGTGAGATAGTTTTCATCTATGTCTTATATAAACTCCGATTAATTCCATATCCACATTCTAAATATGTACGTACATACATCTCAAAGTTCTACTGTATGGAATAACTTAAGTTCAATGCAACATTTTGAAATTTTTTTTTAATAAATATTTTATTGACGCGCGTTAAGATTTATTTATTTTTTTAAGTTCTAAATAAATTGAAGGTTCTGTTGGTTCTAAATTGATGTTTATTATTTTTAGGTTTGACTGAAGCGCATGATCTAGTGGTTTTACAATAATGTTTATATTTTTTTTCTGGAGAAACTTTTTGGCACACTTCGTTCTGTCCAACTTTTCATTCAGCAAGTTTATAGATCAGATATTGAATGTTTATGAAATTTAAAAGGTTAATTTTGCTATGTTTAAAAGAGTGGGGAAAATTGGCAATAAACCGAATAAAACAGTAAAATATTCCGCAAACTAGTCTTCACAATTGATATTATTTAATAAGTAATAATTTCCGAGGTAATATTGTTAAATAATTTGAAATTGTCATCATATATCATTGATATATTGTTACATAATTGAAACAAGTTTAAAAAAAATTAACTACTTATGAGCTAAAAATAAAACTTATATAAATCGTTTTTCGGAATTCGTATATGACTTTTACAGAATTTTATATAAATTTTTAATTTAAAATCTTTAAGAAATAATTGGTCTATCCAATGCGTAAAAATCTTTGAATTCACAGTGAACAATATGTCGTGAGTTTTTTGATGAAAAAATGTCTTTCTTTTCAGAAAGTAATGTTCAAATGGTTTTGGTAAAAAAAAAACTAACAGACAATTAGACTAATAATGGTTAAATATGTGAACGGTTTATTTTACACTTAAGCTTTGCTCAGAATCATTTAACTGAAGAAATGATTTATTGTTTCTTTTAGATTCAATACACTCTTCTCTTGTCCGAGGGAAAAGAATATACTATGATATGAAGTACGGACTTTTTATGAAGTGAATCTATTCAGCAATTGCCCAACAGAACTTCACTAACTGACCAGTTTTCAGTGAACACTACATTATAAAGCATGAATATAAATTATTAAACATAGTGCTGTTTTTAGGTGTTTTATTACTAGAAACACAAGTGACAGTAATAATGTAAGTACAATAGGCCAACTTTTTAAATCTGATAATATTATGTTATCTATACACTGATAGTTATATTTTCTGTTGAAACATCAAAACTCAATAAACTTTGAATATTGTATAGTAAAATAGCAATAATGTGTTTATTTATAAAAATACCCACTTGCTGGATAAATCACAGTCTGAAATATAGTAGTTTACATAATATTCAATTTTTAGGTAAAATGTTGTATTTTTTTTTTTAAGTTTTGAATTTATTTCAGTACGATTTATCTCAACATTGAAATGAGTATTTTTACCATAACTTATAGATATCATTCTAAGTTCATGATAAAAAATATATTGACAATTCGTATTAATTACAAAAAAAAAAAAAAAATACAAATGTAACATAAATTAACTAAAAATAAAAAAATGAATGTTTTACACAACTATTTAATACTTTTTTGTTGTTTCTTCTATGTTTTCTTAATTGTCTCTTTTTATGTAATTTAGAAAATATTGTTTATTAAGTAATTTTTAATTTTTTTTATAATTTTGAAGTCACTCGGTGCCAAATAGAATTTAAGAAGTCAGTTAAAAATTATAAACCTTGCTATATACATTTCCGTTATCTGTGTTACATAAAGATGTGCAGATTGTACGAAAATTTTCCCAATTTCAATTTTACCCATTTTTGTGGATCATTTCTTTTTTGTAAATTGGACTAATAAATACGATGCCCCAATCCTTCAAAAGTCTTTATTCGTGCCAAATACTCTCTATAATACTATGAATTCAATTTATCTTTCCCTCATCCAGGTTTTTTTAGTACTTTACTTTTAAATGGATCTAATTTTTAAACATATTGTTTATGAAATCATATTAAAATGACGTGGTGTTTACTTTTCAATGGTATGTGTATTTGTACTACTTGTATTGATTTAGAATATTCCAAAATTTCCTATTATTTAGTAATTAAATAAATATTTGGAGTACTTACGTATAGGTAGAAAATTATAAGATCATAATAAAACATCACTACAGTGTACATCCTAATTTTTTCATTCAACATTTAAAAGGAGAATTTTTTACATATTACTTATACAATTTAAATGTGATATTATATGATTTTATTTAAAATAAAAATATAGGTATTAATATAATGTGTTTGTTGTTTATAAATCTGAATTTAAAATATTTTAATAGAATTTAAAACTACTATGAATATGAAAAAAATAAATAACCTTTGTCGTGTAAAGCCGAATTATTTCCGCATCCTGCATTTTAGATGTGCCTGTTGGAATTGAAATTGTACTTAAGCCTTAAGTTTTCTTCACCATGTTTTCCGACTTAAGTCTGTAAGGTGCATTCAGGAATGCAGTTTCATTGTTTCGAATATTCTGCGCAAATTTTTGAAGTTTTCACGTGTACATTGTGTTAATGTTGTTTATCACGTACTACGGGACAGTTTTGATGATTTTCTAACGTTGTCTTGGGATAGCATATTTTACGAGCAAATGGTCTTTTGTACTCTAAACACTACTTTATTTTTACGATACAAGCCACGTCATTTGTGATCAAATAATATGTAAACCAATGTTTTATGAATGAAAATTATAATTCAAAGTAATATTTCTTCTAGTTAACTGATACCCAACCGACAGAGTTTAATGTATACAGCTAGGTTTTATAAAATTTAACTAATTCACTCGATCACACATGAATCATCTTTAAATTTATTTGATGTGTTTATTATTACACATTGTGTATGTATAGAAATTCAAAATACTGCAATATTACCAGGGACATCTTAGATGCCTCTTATATATTATCTAATAACAGTGAAGATTGAAATACTCATTAGCTACTTAATATAATAAATGGACATTGCAAAGTAAATGTTAAGTGAATGCATGTTTTAACTCCTTGAGAGAATTCGTCTTTAAAAGTATTATGAAAAAGAATGAACAAATGATTAAAAGATAGTGCGTGCTAAATATGTCCGATAAAATCACTTCTCCAACAATCTTAAATTTTAAGTATTATTATTTAAAATTAAGCGATTTCATTTTTGTTTGAATGTTAATCATTTAATTGGCATAATTTAAATGAGAAGTACATAATGCAATATTTTAATGAACTCTTAAATTAAATTTGAATTCATTATAAAAGTTATACGAATTTCAGCCAATTTAATGTAAGTAATACTTCAAAGAGAAAAAACAGTTAGTTATTAATAAACTTTTCAATCAGTGAGAATAGTATATTGTTATAATTAAAAAGGTTCATTATTAATATCATTAACTATTCTGTTTTTTAAAACAATTTTATAATGTTTAATGTTCGTGACGCGCAAACTTTCTAGTCGCAAGGGAGAAGATATATATTTAGAATATTTTTATTTTTTTTCACATGGACACTGTGGAGGACATAATATTCATTAATCATGGTATGGTAAAAATGAAAAAAGTGTGGTTTTAATTAATCCATATGAAATGTTATGTTAAAATAGATATCACGAATGCGTTAACGTAATTTATATAAAAAATACTTATTTTACTATCTATAGTTTTTCATAAAATATAAAAAAATTTAATTTTTTAATTTAAGTCATTGTTCATTTGTAAGGATCACGTCATGTTTTTTAATGAAGTGAAAAAATACAATTTTAAAATTAACTGTTTATACAATGAAGTGTTTTTATTTAATTTGACCTTTTTACCAGTAAAGCATGTAAATATTATCACAAAATGTTATATTAGTCGATTACAAATAAAAAAAAACCTACCTAATTTTAATATATTTGTCAACAATAAATAATAATTATAAAATAATTTAGTTTTGAAAAATATTTTCAAAATCATTTTATAATCATATAGTTTGCTATATAATTACATGTTCTATAAATTAGAAACACATAGTGGGTTTTACTGATAATAGCTGGTAAATCTTCTTTTGAACACATGTAATTTTGTGTGTATAATGCAATGTTATAAGTGTTATCAGAATTACATATCATAATATTATCAAAAACTAAATACTCACTTGAGTCGGTTTGAAAACAGTTTTTTTTGTTTGTTATGGTTGAAAATAAGATGATCAACTGTCACTAGTACCTACGAATTTGAATGCGATTCAGGTACATGAACTTCAAAAAGTGAGCAATTTTATTTTGGTAATGCAGTTGTTTTTTCAAATAGAATTTTTTATTTTTAGTTAATTTTTTTTTAGTATTTTCAAAAAAAAATAAATAGTATTATTCCTAAATCTACTGAAAAATTATAAAAAATTGTTTATCAGTATACAAAGTTTCTTTAAAAGATAATGTCCTGGTTGTTTTTTTTTCAAGTAATAAAAATATTGCATAAATTATCAAATTTATTCAATGTGACAAATAATTCTTAAAAAAATAATAATAATTGTAATGGCTTAACATTGTGTTATAACAAAATATAAAAACGCTGGTAAGATGATTCATGTGGGCCAAAATATGTAGAATGTTTTGATATTATTTTCAATTTTAACGTTATGAAAAACCTTATCGAATTATATATTTTTTTTTTTTTACAAAATAATAAAGGAACTGGATTATTGATTTAATTTTTTTAATTCATGAAAATGGTGTATACATTTTTCCGTATTACGATACTAAAATGATTATAAATTCACTGAGCCTATGTTTATAAAAATGTAAATATGTAGACTTACATATTATATTAATAAGTTCGTATACAGTTTACAAGTCCTACAATACTAAATTACTTACCTAGTTAAATTACTTACTTAAAAAGAAAAAAAAATGATTCAAAAGTAATTTTACTAAAGGTATTCGTGTAAGACGTACATGATAAATGATTTATTTATTTAATTTATAATTCTTCTAATTCATTATTTTTATTAAGTTTGAGTACAAATACCAATATTTATGATAATCTATTAATAAAATAACATTTTACTATATGCAGAATTCAAAATCTGTATGGTTTTGATTAAATAATCGTAATTTAAGGCATAAATTACCAGTGAACATTATTAAAAATGTTTACATTAAGCGTTTTAAATAAATTACAAAACAGTTTATCGAGTATAATATATTCTAATTTTGAACATATATAAAACAACAAATTGGAGAATCCTTAGTGATGAAATTTTATACTTAATTTAGAATTGAAATTATATAAAGTAAAAACGAGATATTTTCAAAGTTACATATTTTAGAAAAGATTTTTATCGAAAGTCTTAAGTTTATTTCCTCATTATTTTCATGATCATATAAATAAATATTTTCAATCGATTTTATTGAATTCATTTTACAACATATTTTTCCATTTTCACTCATAATATAGATATTGTTTTATTTTTAGGAAAAAATATAAGTAAATTCAGCTCTTCAAAGTATCAGTAGATGCCATTTCTGAGAAAAAAAAATTATCATTCACATCATTATCGTCCAAAATCCAAACCATGAAAAATATCATGATGAATCTCTATATTTCATCATAGTTTAAATTAAAAATGGTTTATTATTTTTGTTTTTATTTTTTTACTTTATTAAAATCCCTTTTGAAAGTGCCATTATTAATAAGTCCATTAATAATTAGTTCATCATTTATAAGTTCATTGTAATGATGGTCTTAAGTTGTGGGATAATTACGGCTAAAACAAAATGCTTACAAAATACAGAAAATACTGCACTTAGAAAAATTACTAACACTTTTTCTTGTATTTCACTCTTTATCAAGCTCTAAAATAGTAATGGCCTTAATATTCAACTTCAATGGACGGAAAAAGTACAGTTTTATAAAAGACTTCACTGTAAATTGAAAAATCAATTCTGATTTCATTCATGCGTTCATTTAACTTGATAATAACATGATTGATAATACATGAACTTTGCTGGCATTTATTTATTGTCAACAATGCAATTCCAAAACGAAGAAAATAAATTTCAAAGAAATGAAAAACTCAGAAGTGAAATCAAAATGATTTGTTATTTAAAAATTTTTTAGGTATCTAAGTATTAAAAATCTTGGACATGCCTACTTCAATCCATGGATATTATTCGCGTCTTTGACAATATATTGTTAATGGGTAGGTATACTAAATTTTAAAGAAACAATAAATAATTTGTGTCGTTAAACGATTGCGGGCAAAAATTCAGTGTAAAATATGCTGTTCATATAATATATAAGTATATGACTATTTTTGGTATAATTGTCAGTAGGTTTTTTTTTTATCAAAACTGTATAAACATTTTCTTCTGAATAAAAGAGACACTTTTCTTTTACCAAAAGATCCAAAACTTATTGTTTTATCTGTCTATCTGTATCCGAAGGTTCACATTGATCGAACGGAATTATTTTTTATACACATTTTAAGTTGAAAATAGATTTAAAAACAGTCTGTTCGGTGAAAATTGTATGATAATATAATAATTTACTTAAAAGCTTATAAAAAAAATTCTCAGTTATAATGTTTTAAACATTTTTCAGTGCCATTAGTTAAGTAAACGAGTATGGTCAGTGACGTATTTCCGGGGAGAGGGAGGGGGTCTCGGGTCTCCCCAGAAGTAAAAAAATTACATTCACGTCTGAATCGACATTTATTATAAAAAAACTTTTTTGAATTTAAAGTGTACAATTATTAATTTCTAAATCGTATAGATGTTAATCATAATAATAAAAACTAACTGTTTGGATAATAACTATTTTAATATACATAATTATAAATAAAAATCCTTCGCAACACTCAAAATATAAAAAGTATTTTTCGGATCTCTCCACCAGAAAAAATTGAAAACACGCCACTGCTTATAGTTATATTATATTTGCAGTACTTTTTGTCAAACATTCAATATGTAACTATAGATGAAATTTGAAAACAAGGTAAGTATGTTTAGAATTCTATTTTAGCCCAAATAATTTTATATTTTTAAAAAATTTTGTGAAGTATGTAACTATACGACATTAATATATGGTGAAAATTAAAAGTTCAATACAAAATTACTTTTGATTTTATAACTAAATAACTAATCGATTTAATTAAAATGTCATATACGTCTAGTTTTACCACAATTACTCGGTTTTTCAATAAATTTTCGTCACGTCTAGAAAAAATGTTGAAAAGAGAGAAAAATTAACTCTTTAAGTACCACTTATATACAATTTTAAATATATAGAGTTACCTTATGAAACTTTTGAATAAAGTTAAGTGTACCAAAACGCGTTTACAGAAAATTAGAAAGATAAACATCGTTGTAAAATCAATAGATCATTCGCTTCACTCAGCTTATAAAAATGCATACATCATAACTATTCTTGTACTCAATCACATTCATTGTTTATACTGCTGTTTAAAACGAAAAACATTAGAAAAAAAATATTATTCTAAAATCAAGACACTCTATAGTTTACCTGGAATTTAAAAGTTTTTTAAACACTTACTTAAAATAGTCATTTAAAAATCTAAGATTTTCTGGAGTGCATTCTTTCGCCTGTTTTCAAACTATGCTTAAACGTCGAATAGTGACTAAACCATTTAGCTTCTAATGGCCGTTATAGCCAATGGATTGCCAAGTAGATTACTTATAGACACTTCGAACGAGTAACAATGATTTATTTGACACGGTTATTGGACCAATTAAATTCAAACACAATCGATGACATTGAATCAATCTATTGTTATATAAGTATGTAATATGTTTATTATACATTTTAATTTCAACGGTGGGCATTTTTTTAACTCATTCTTGTTTTTTTCAAATCCGGAATTCAAAAATAAGCGAATAAATACGGTACAATTCTGTTTAATTGTCCGTCGTGTGTAATGCTCCCATTACGCTCGTAACTATTTCCCCCAAATACTTCATAGTTTAGACACCGACCCTCTGGGGTGAATTCCTACGAGTGTGCCACCACGTCACGTGTTTTTTAAAATTATAATTATTTTAATAACATGCCGAGTGCATGGCACTCTGTGCACAAAAAATCGCGTCGGTCACGTCTTTGTCTCTGCGAGCCCGCCTCCGAGTTAAAATGCCGACGAAACGCGTATTGTTAATTAATTTCCACGGACGTCCGCATTACACTGCGTATACGGTATACATATTCATCACGGACGTAATTATATACTGTAAACACTACACAATAACAGATGTAATAATAATAATATCAACAATAATAAGAAGTATTTACCATACACGAATATCGACATTGAATACCGTATATATTATATATTTGTATGACAGTTTGCTTATGAGACAGTACTTGTACACTTAGCACGGGTGCGTTTCATTGACGTTAGGAAAAAAGGAAAAAAAAAAAAGAAAAAAGAGACGTTGCATTATGGAGAATTTTCGTTCCACAAACAAATAGATGATGGAGATGAGTGTATTGAATTTTAAAGAAACGATAAATCATTAATTTAATTTTTTTTTTTAACATTTATTAGATATATACAATCTGTATTAAATATTTACAATACGCATATGAGCTGTAATAAAATGGATGTGAGTATTTGATTTGAGTAGTTACTCAGCAATTAATTTAATTAAACAATTGTTAGCAAAGATCCAGCCTAAAATATATCGTATTAAATACAGGGTGATTCACTAAGCGTGCAAACCCCCTTTTTTGGTCGCAAAAATGCAAAAATTTGTATTTTTTTTTTTTGGAATGTTCAAGTTACCATAAGGGCTATGTTTTCCTCTACTTTTTTTAAGTGTATCCTTTAGTGCATCCTGTGCATACAAACTTTTTTTTTCAAACGGCATCCCCCTTTTTTCACCACGGAATTTTATTCGTGTCACTTTTCTGTAAATTTTGATGTATTAAAATCAAAATTCGAACTAGCAGTTTTTGAGATATCCTTGTTTGATTCATTAAGCATGCTCACCCATATTTTTTCCCGTAAAAATGCAAAAAATATGATTTTTTTTATTGGAATGTTCAAGTTCCTATAAAAGGTATTTTTTACAAAAATTTTTTTTTCATATCGCCTTAAGGGTGTCCTATTGGCATACAAACTTTTTTTTTCAAATAGCAATCCCTTTTTTTTTACCTCGAACATTTTTCAAGATATTTTTCTGTAAATTTTGATATATTGAAATCAAAATTAAATATATTAAAACATGTGAAGAAACAAGTTAAATATTATTTAATTTGTTTCTTTGCATGTTTTTGAATAATAATGTGATCATGATCTTTGATGTGTCACTGTGTTTTAAATACGTTGATTAGTACAATTGTTATAAAATCGTTCCTTATGAGACTTTGTGTCACAAATCCCAAATATTGATCATAGTGAAATCGTAAATTGTTGCTGAACTGTTCGTTTAGATTGATTTGAAATTAAAGGGTTTGAGTGGTTTGACTGATATGGTTGTGCGTGAAAACTATTCAAGTAAATTTGTATAACATTCAACCGACATTTATTGGATAATAGTTTAATATTAGCAATGAAGATATCAATATCAAGAAAGTAAGATAACAACAAATGTTAAATACATGTAAATATTGATAATAAAAATAAATGCTAGATATTATATGGAAATATTATCATTATACAATTTATTTATAACACAAAAGTTTTTGTCAGTCAATAGAATCATTAATATTAGACCTCTCAGAGTTTATATCTGAATAAAAATGTCTAATCAAAAACTATACATGTGCCCGGCAGTAAATGTAAAACTTTTGAAAAAATATAGTGTACAAAAGAGTTTGCATTTTATATTTTGTATTTAATACATTATGATATGAGTTCAAAGCATTTTTTTAACCATCATATAATTTTTCTGATTATGGTTACTTAAATTAGTCGAAAAATGTATCTAATTTGGTTTTTAAACTTTTTGTTTCAATTCTGCTATTTTTGTTGACAACTGTTTAGAAACCATTATGCGTAATAAATATAAAAATATTATGCTATATTTTACATTCAAAGCATGATTTTGCTGCACCGAATTGAAAATAACTAGAATACTATATTTCAATTTATTTTTATACTGTATAATTTTAATGTAATTGCAATATCAAAAATCGAAGTATTTATTTATTTATTTTGTTTTTATGTATACTGTAAGATTTATAATGATTTCTGAAAGGTTATAAAAATTTCTACAGCTGATTTTTACCCTCAGATATTTTCAGATATTTCTTTCGTCCCTTATATAATTAATCACATTAATATAAACATATTTACCGGAGAAAGGAGGGGTAAAAATATCTTAAGATTCTTTCTTTTTTTAATTATTTTTGCTAGGAAGGATGAGGAAAAACTATTTAAGACTTAATATCTCGCTCTAAAATTTAACCAGATTATTAGTGAACTAGAATAATTTCACCCTTTCGGTAATATTTTAGAATATTTTAATTGAAGAGAGAAGATAAAATTAAAATTGAATAGATAAATCGTATGAGACTGGTATATAACGTGAAGAATCCTGTCCATCAGAGCTCACGAAATAAAATTACACTATCATCTTCATTGACTTCATCGATGACCACAAAAGAGACAATATCATGTTAATTTTATAATTGTTACGATTGTTTATATTTTAACCAATATTTGTTATTATTACTTATTTTGAATATAATATCCAATCAATATAGTATCCTTTATAAGGTAATATTATAAAGTTGACAGTATATTTACTATAAGGCACGATAAAAGTAATAACTTATTATAATAAATTCCATACATACTTTTTGTAGATACAAACTTACCATTACTTATATCTAGTTTGAGTGAAGTACGAGTTTCATTTTTCAAATATAACCGTCTGGGATTCATGTCTTATTATGTTTCGTGTCTTACACTGAGCTAGCTATTTTGCTCTAATTCTTTGCGTTTAACCGGTATTTTTCAATTTCAAATGTCCAGTATATTTAACTGCAAATAAGTAATTATTAACATAGATACTTTTTTATATATAATTATCGACCATTATATTAATGATGGACAAATAACTACTTCCATATAAGTATGTTATTTTAAAATATAAAAAGTTCATGGATATTTCAAAACAATGGTTTAAGTATTTGTTAATTTTAGACTACATTTCTACATAAAATCGGTATGAAAATATTCTGATTTAGGGTTCAAATGTGCGTTTATGGTAGTTTGTTAGTTTTAGTATTGTAATAAATATTGGTTGTTTTCAAGTTACTTGTTTTTTAAATAACTGCTAAGAACTATTTGAAATAAACACTAAGATTTAAACGTTTTTGATAATATTTAATAAAATACAAATGACGTTTTAAAGAATTTCGTTGGCACACTATGTTTTAAATAATATTCTACCCTCCGTTATTGGGTGATGGGCATAACGTCGTAATATTTTAATTTATATTATGTATAATTTCACATTGTAGGACTATGTTTTCAAATAGAAGCTAAAAGAAAAAAAATACAGGGCACCGAACAATTTAATTAGTAGCTTACTCTTCCTCGTCTGTTCTCGCTCATGACTTTTTAATTTATTCTCAAATTAATGATTTCATGTTTTGCTCCAATTAGGAAGAAAAACATAAATAATTGTCAGATTGCTTTAATCCGCCTGGCTTCTTTTCCAATATAAATTGGGCGAAAAAAAATTTACTCTCCCCAAATTAAATTGTTTAAATTGTGTTCCTTCTTCACCCCTAGCGCATGTCGTTTAAACTTCGGTGTAAACGGTGGTATCGTCGACGAGCATTTTTTTCTTACGTTATTAAACCCAAAGATGAAACATCTGTATTCACTAATAGACAATGTAGTACAAATATATTAAGCGATATTTAAAATACTCGATTTCAACACGAAGCGGCAAAGATAGAATAATATAATATTTTCAAAAATGATTAATATTTCAATATAACAGACTGGGTAGAGCTCCGTGTAAAATGTATTATTTGCATTCGTAAAAAACGGAAAACACTGTAATCTAAATCTTTATAGCATGGTTTATGTTTTAAAATAAATTTATTCCCGTACCAATCGAACGTTTAATGAATTCATTCAGAAAAAGTCAATGTTTTTAATTTTTTTTGCCATCATGAAGTATGAAAAAATATTTAAATTAATTAAATTAATGACATCAATATTATTATTATTTTTCATACCTAATACAATTTGAAATTTTATTCTAAAATTAAAACTTTGCAGAATTAAATTTGCACATCTTAGTAGTATAGAATTTTATGAATTTCAGACATTATGAAATAGGAAACTCGTCAACGTGTCTTAGTAGAAATACAAATATTAAGAAAACTCTTGTTAAAGAAGAAGAGCAAATCGAATCAGCCTTCATTGATGTTTAGTAAAATTTTGCTCGCGTCAATAGTCTTATATCACGTCAAATAGCAGACCTTTTTTTTTTTTTTTTAAATTAGAATATGACTTCTATGTATTGTCACAGGAAGGTTTCATGGTTAGAAAAAATGCAAAAACATAGTATTTAAATGAACGGATGGAGAGAAATACTTCACGGATTTCCCGTCAGCTGAAAATAATATAAAAACTGAATAGCCTTAAAATACCTTAAAATGGAACTTTGTTATTTAATCGTGTCATACCTGATTATACTTATTTACTCGAAAACAAGCAGGCCAAAGGTCATTTGACATAGAAAACAAATGCATTGATTTTCCATAATACACAAGTTAACAAAAAAAAAAAAAATTTTTTTGGAATTATTATCTAATAGATAAGATACTATACTGAATTTTATCAAAGAAGACATTTTGCATGTTTTTTTTCCAAAACAAAAACTGAAGAAATTTAGATTGAGCCGGAGACAGATGCAGAATATACGTTAAAGTATTAGTATAATGAGAGATTGAGAGAAGTTTTACACGTTTGGCGAAGAGGAGTGCCTGATAAATTGTCAAATTTAAAACCATTCAATGAATATAAACGCTTCATTGATGATCTTTACTAAAAAATAGAAGACAGGGTTCATTCTCATTAAATTTTGTTTAGCCTGTAAATGCTAAATGAGTCAATGAAAACCATCATGCATGTGGTTCATGTTGAGGATAATTTTACGAGTGTATAAATATTTTAATATATAAATAACAAAAAAGGACCAGTGAAAAAACTATTGTTTAACGTTTATTTAAAATTATCAGTCGGGTAATGCTACAGCTTTTTAATAAGAATGAATTAGGTTGTGACCTGTAACTGGACAGGAATATTTTATGGGGGGATCATAATTACATTTAGTTGGTAAAAAAATGTTATAGGCATGTGGGTAGATTTCTTAAAAGCAGTTTTATTTTAGCGCAATGGGTCTGTATTAATTTTGTTATATTGTTTACATTAAAAAGAAGGAGGCAACGAAGAGTAAAATAATTTTATGTTAAATGCCAAGGCATTGATTTTAATATCATATAGATCTATGGATAATTGAACAATATGATGTTTCGATAGTAACTTCGTATATTTCTTTATCGAAAAGAAATATCTAAAATCATTATTCTGTTCTAAAGTTAAATAAAAGATGGCCGGGGAAAATATTATGAACAGAGAAGTGGGTTTACACAGGTGGAAGGGGACAATATCACTATAGGATAGGAATCACTCATCAATTAATGATAAAGTTCCATAAGAAGTTAAATTTAATACTTTGTAGGTAAACTAAATTTAATTCCATGATTAATACATTATGTACGGTAGTAAGAATAAGTATAAAAACATCCAAGTTCTTGTAACCGTATAACTCAGGAATATATCGTTATAATTTTATGATTTAGAATGATTGTCGTTTTTTTTTTTTTTTATTAGCTTTTGAAAATTAAAATTCAGATTATTTTATTATTGCATGGAAATAAAATCAAAAATAGTAGTCGTTTATACATTTTCCACACTGTAAAAGCGAATGGGTAGGATGGGGGGTTTGAACCCCCTAAACCCTCTCATTTCAGCGGCCCTGCTTTAAGCACGCCTATATTATGTTATCGTGTTGAAACCATTACTCGATTAGGTGTTTATTTCTAATATTTCAATCAAACTGTAATCTCAAATAGTCGAATCGATAGTGTTAATCCTGAGACAATTGAATTCCAATCATAGCCCTACTCGCGGGTTCGACTGTTCCGTATTCTTCTGGAAAAAACGATTTTTGGTGAAAAAAAAAATGTTTTCCAGAAAACTACATTCAATTTCCGGCCACACGCGATGATCGGAAAAAATCATTAGGACACCGCGTCGATTTGTTACGGAAACGCACGTTGGCGGTACAGAAGGGGGGATTAGTAGTATACGTACACTAGCGCGTGTGTTGTACGTGTGGGTACGACGCACAAAGCGCGCGGCCATCGGAGTTCGATTGCGTATTTCTTTTGCGTCCACGTCTTGTACAGCATTTCGTTTATATTCCGTCCGTCGCCGCACGCCATCGGTCATCTAGTCGGCTAGTCTCTGGAACGCGCGCGTGATGGCCGGCCAACAAGTCACCGCGTGGTCGGTTTTCGCTAAGTCTTAGCGCGGCACCGACACCTCTGTCTCTCTCTCTCCCGCCCGTCGTTTTTCCGTCCTACCTCGCTCCCGAACCCGCCCCGCCGTCGCCGTCGCCGCTGCCGCCACCGCAGACGCCCCCGCGTTGTTTATTGTTTATCTTATCTGTTTTCCAGTCGGGCCGCGTGCTTTTTCGGTCCACGGCACCGACGGGTGTCGGGGTCGAGGGAGAGCTGCCGTTCGGCAGTGACGGGGCGGCAGAGTGGTGGCGGAGGCCGACCGATTGTTCTTTTGACGCCTCTAATGGACGTAATTTTTTACGCCTAACTCCCGCGCGCGACTCGCCAACCGGTGCCCCCCGCCGACCCACCCCCGTTCCCGGTCGACCCGAAGGGACTCGACGGCGGCCGGCCGCCGACAGACGTTCGGCACTCGGTTCGTACGCTTCGCGCGCAGCCAGCCGGCAGTCGGACGACGATGTTTCGCCCCGGCGGTACCGCAGTCCCACCGTCCGCGTCGCCACGCCGTGAGATCGCGTGTTTTTCGCCGCCGCCGCCGTCGTGTCATTCGCGTTCGCAGCCGGTCGTCGCCACCGTCGGTCACAGCCGTGTCACAGCAGTTCGTGCGCACTACGTGACGGTGCAGTGATAATAGATCGTATCGGTTGTGATAAAAAAAACCACACGATCAAGTGCACCGCACACCCTGCCGACGCCGTCGTCGCGAATATTATGCAATAATCGTTCGCCGACCGCACCGAAGACTTTGGAGACGCGTTTTTCCGTTTACGGATTTCTTTTACTTTTTTTTTTTTGGTTTTTTTCTCTTTCTACTTTTTGTTTGCGTTTCGTCGTGTGATTGATTTCCACCCGGTTCCGACTCGATCGCCGTCTCTTGGTCCGGACGCACGCTGCGTATCATACTATACTATCGTATCATCACGGATCGCACGTGTCGTCCGTGAACCGTTCAGTCCGATGGCCACATTCCGGTCGCCGTCGTCGCCACATGCAATATTCGTATACCTGTTACTTGTCCGTAAGTGTATTTGTAATCAATATCACACACACACATACACACACACACACACACACACACACACACACACACACACACACACACACACACACACACACACACACACACACACACACACACACATAACATATACTATACGCTTTAATGTGTAACTTATATGTGATTAATTTTACTCTCAATTATCAAAGGTGTATGTGAATCATCACGAATACGTCAGACTGCAAATGTCATTGATACAATAATATTATTTTGTTCGGCGTTTCTTTTGACCCACCTTGATTATAACACCAAAAATTACTTCTGAAGCGAAACAGGAAGTAGGTACATCATAATACACAGAGTTTCCCAGAATGATTTTAAAAATGAAATAACTTTTGCTCAATTCATTGTTTTAAACTTTTTTTCCATTAATACTATAGTACTCTGTTATAATACAAATTTATTAAAAGATTTACTTTTTATTTTTAAACCAAAATTTAAAATTGTATCCTGCTCTAAAAAAAGGGGTTTTTTATAACCGTATAATATTTATAACACTAAAGATTTTTGAAATATTTTCAATTTGTTGAAGAAATATTGTATGCTTGTAGTATGCGTACATTACATTTCCACACATTTTCCTTATATATTAAAAATGTTATTAGAGATAAATTTGATCAAAATATGATATTTTTAAGCTTTTACTTAAAGCCCAAATAATTTTACATTTGTTGAGACTTTCATATAGTATAATTATACAATACGCCATTTATCTATGGTGACAATGTCAAGTTTCTACCAATACTACTTTTCGAATTATAACTATATAACTTTTTTTTTAATTAAATTTTTTATTTACTCAATCTGTTACGTAGTAATTAAACAATAAGTGCAAGGGGGGAATCATTTTCGGCAGGAGTAACAGATTAAAGAAATCTTCCAGTAAAGGCACGTTGACAATTATAATACTAAATAACTAAAATCTATTTAGTGAATTATGTCGTTTTCGGAAAATTTTACCATTTTTATTGGGAGTTTCGGTACTTTTTCTTAATTCCTGGAAAAGCTATTGAAAGGAGGGATAAATTACCTTTTAAAGTTAAATTTACTCACGATTTTTAACTATAGAGTTCCTGGATCAAATTTTTGAATTATTCTAACTAACTGAAAAAAAAGTGCATAAAATAAAAAGAAATAAAAATAATTTTAAAACCAATATTTTGCAATTATATAATGTAATAATAATTCAATTCACTCAGATCTAAAAAAAAAAAAAGAAATATATTGAATAGGACAAAAATTATTGCATTATCAATTATTCTGGGACACCCTGTAGAAATCACATTTTAATAGACTTATGGGTGCACGTGAATATGATTATATGGCTAAATGGTACACTGCAAGCGTACTTCTTCTCGTAAACGAATTTAGACATTGTAATTAACCAATACATTTTATGCAGGGTGGGCACAAAAAACAAAAATAATTTATCTTTATGTGATAGGAACACCATCCGCTGTAATCAAAACAAACAATTTATTTGTTAAAAATATTTTCAATTTTGCTGTTATAACAAGACTGTAAGACTTAGAATGATAGAGATGAAGTACATTTTGATAGTGATTATAGAAGTACAGAAATAAGTAGATTTATGTAAGGAAACTATTAACGTATGATTATTGGCTCGGCACGTAATATTATTTTATTAATGAGTTCGTTTTTGGTGGGATAGATCATATTCATAAATAGGGAAAATAACCCTGAATTGTGTAGTATATTCAGGAAAACGCCGATCACACTACGATCACGCGGTGCTCCAAAAAGGGCGGGAGGAGAGGCTCGTCGTTTAATAGATTAATTTACCTCGGGTGACGAGCGTGTAACTGTGACGCAAGTGCCAAGTGTTACTGACGCCTCGGACGTCGTTGTGCAAAACGGTTTTAACTATTTTCTTCTGCACTCAAAATATTATCTCGTCCGTCGTGAACTCGCCACCGCGGTCATTACGGCGTAAACGACAAAAATCAAAACGCATTTTCCCTACTACCTAGACGATATGACTTGTGGGTCAAAAATTGTCGAAATTACAGATTACCACATTAAAATAATTGTCTAAATCGATCCGGTTTTCCTTATCGCCATTTCCGTCCAGACGCTGATTTCAATACTGAATTTCGGAATACGCTAAACTACCGTGTCCTGTGTTGAAATCGTAACGCATATGGCACGTTTGTTAGTGTAAAATGCAGCTGACGCTCCCTCGTGCAAACGTTCATGTACGAGTAAATGGTTAGCTAATATACATATAATACATACAAATACATACAATAATATATATAATGTATTATGTTTAAATCTAGCACAGTTTCTGGTTGATATTTCTTCCGGTAAAGTAGTGAAAGCTCACATTAGAACCCCAGTAGGTTGCTTCAAATTTAATTTTGTTTATTATCTTCAACGTTTATTATTATACAAATGTTTTACAAGTAAACAATAGTTTTTTACCTTTTAATAAAAATATTTTATATTTGTGTGTGTGTGTGTGTGTGTGTGTGTGTGTGTGTGTGTGTGTGTGTGTGTGTGTGTGTGTGTGTGTGTGTGTGTGTGTGTGTGTGTGTGTGTGAATAATGATAATAACCATATTTAATGTTTAAAATCATTTTGGTTGAATGTCAACTTTTTTTTTTAATTTAACAAGATCTCTGAACCACAACTTTTCTTGTTAAATTTTTTGATAAAGTTTATTTTATTTTATTGAAATATACGGGCGATACCCTTTGTAAGATACAATATGTGATTATAACAGGATAATAGTATACAAAAAAAAAAAAATGATTAAATCTAGAAAATATACAAGTAAATTAATCAAAGGTGAAAGAAGAGTCAACATTAGCGTTAAACATTAGACGCTGAAGATGTTCATTAGCTAAATAATTTCTTGTGGTAAGAGGTAAGTTAAAATGAGTATGGGATCTAGAAATACGCTGGGGAACTTTAAATGAAATAAGCGAGAGCAAGGCAGGAGAATCAATAGTATTGTGTAGGATATCTTTTAAAAATCTAATTCCAGCAGTGTGTCTTTGGTCAACTAGAGAGGAGAGGCCGAGAATTGAAGTAACAGAAGAAAAGTCTTGGGGGGGGGCAAGGGATTTGAAAAGAGAAACTAATGAACTTGAGGAATTTACGTTGGACCCGTTCAAGTTGGCTAATATTGCAGGCAGCATGAGGAGCCCGAACTAGGGCCTCATATTCAAGAATGGGTCTGACAATAGCACAAAATAATAATTTTTCGGATAAGATTGAGCGGAAATTGTTGGCCAGTCTAATGATAAAGCCGAGCATTTTGAAGGCCTTCATACACACGTAGTCTATATGGGGGCCAGAATCAAGGTTAAAGCTTAGTTTAAGGCCAAGGTCCACAACGCAATCAACTCGAAGAACAGTAGCGGTACCAAAGTTATAAGAAAATATGAGTGTAAAACGACGGCGGGAAAAAGTCATAACCTTACATTTATTGAGATTGAGAGAAAGGCCTAAGAGTCTGTGGTCCATTTATAAAACCTAATTAGATCAGCTTGCAGACGAAAAGAGTCGTCCAGTGAGTCCACCCGACAGTTTAATTTCTCGTTAAGTTTAGAGTCAAGTTCGGAAATTAATGAGTTATGATGGGTGAATAGACGTGAATGAAATCATTTGTGTAGGTAGTTACTGTAGAGGCTGTTTCGATAAAAGTAGGCCAGTGTGAAGGTTTTCATCAAAAATACATTTGTGATGTTATTTATCGGACAAAAGACAACTAATTAGATAGCTTGCATTTTTCTATGAAGGAAACACCCTACATTTTAATACTGTACGTTCATATTATAATATGGACGTCAGTTAGATTGTATTATTAAATACTTTGGTGCTTATTCGTTTAATTTCCACCAACAAATACACACTTTTTGTACTTTCTTGCATGAATTGACGAAAAAGTGCATAAATTAACATGATCACATCGAGTTATGTTTGAGAATTATATTAAACACCTAATGATATAAAAATATAATATTTATATTCTTAAAACAGTAAAATAAATTATTATTGATTATATTATTTTCATTAGTCATTTGAAAAAAGATTATTTATTATTATTATTATTATTATTAATTAATTATTGTCAATATATAGTTAATAATATAATCAATTATACTAAATAATAATTTAACACGATATTATGATACATTTTATATATGTTTAAACTTAAAATGTTTTAATAAAAATAATGTAATATTAACATAATTATAAAATAATGTGTGATAATAATAAAATATGATATTAATTATTGTTAGGTATAATAATTATAATTTAAAAATATACTTTTTTTAATTAATTACTTTATTTATTTCAAGTATACACTTTTTCTTTTATTAAAATAGAATAGGTTAGGTTAACAATCTGTATTATTTTATACAGTAAACAAATGGGTTTGAGTATACATAGCTTTGGATAGGACATGAGGAATGAGACTATCCAATGATAGAACCCTTAAAATATACTTAAAAACAATAAAATATTCCTGAAATGTATGGAAGTTTTTTTCTAACATTATTTGATGTAATTTTGTTAATCTTTGCCATTTTACACTGGTTTCAAAATAAATATTATTTGGTGGTGGGGAGATATGAATAAACACCAATAATTTTTCCGTGTACACGATAAGTTCAGCTTTAATAATCTGACATAACTACATTTTATAATTTTATTAAACACTAATAAAATATCACTACAATGCTTACTATTTTATGGTTTTCACTTCATAACTGACTTTATAATAATGTTCAATCATTCTTAACTCGGTACTTATTGCATATATTTATAATAATAAATGAGTTGACACATTCAGGCATAGTGGTGTAATATTATTATTTTAATATTCAATATTTTTTTGTGATTCTCGTCGAGAAATTACTATTATACCTATATCGCAGTTTAAAATCATAAAAAAAAAAAATATTAATAATAATAATAAAATAAAGAAACCAAACATGTTAACATGCATGGAGGAAAAAATCTTTAATGGAAACAGACTGACAATTTCTAAGTTTGTTATTTCCATCTACCTTGCTTAAGATTAGAAATAACCTCATTGAATAAACAAAACCGTTGATGTTTTCTCCATGAAATATTTATAATCTATTGTTAATAAACAAGAACAATTTAATATTATTTCAATATTATGCGGTACTATTAAAATAAAACACGAAGAGAACAATAAAAATGGGTAAGCTACAAAAAAAACGTGAACTTCCTGAATATTGAATTATAAATAGAACAATCACCTCGTAACTGTACTGTTTCATTGATGTGTACTATCTATCCGTGATAGTGTACCGATTACATGTAATTCTTTAAACGTATAACATTGCTTGACTGAAATCAAAATGATAATTTATTGAGATATAAGTAGAGTATTTTATGTAAGATACTCTGCTGACTTGCTTATACGATTTTAAAACTATTGCGTTTTTTTTTTTAGTAGAGATTTTTTAGTTTACAATTAAAAATGATTTCATGAAAAGTCAAAACGTTTGAAAAATCTATTAAAAAAAATTATACATTAAACGAACTGTTATTAATATAGACAAGAGTAATTTAATAAATTTAAATGAATCAAATGTTTATCCATGCACTCTAAAGTATAAATTTACATGTTTTCAATAACATTAAATTTTCTCACAAACTTTATAAAATATACAGACTATAATTAGTATTGTTAATTTTTTATTTTTACTTATAAATAAATTCATTTTGAAATTATTATTCTTATGGGAAATAATAATTTTGTTCGGATACCATGTATATTTTATTTGTATATATAGAGAATATTGTATTTTTTCCAGTATCAGATTAAGTTATTCTCGATTTTTTCATACATCTTTTTCAAATATCAATGGCTATTAAAGTGCACATTATTGTACTTACACGTCATGTATTATGTAAATATGAATTAATGCATGCAAAATTAAACAATACATACCACACATCAATTGGAATAAACATAGTAATGATACACTCTCATTAAAATTTCCGTTTACTCAGCCACTGGTTACGTATACATTTCAATTACACAGATGATTCATCAAAGAAAAGCGACTTAAAAACTAAGATGAAGTAAAACACAGGGTCAAGTTTATTTTGAAATTTTGAAAATTAGGAATTTTTTCAAACTTATTCATTCTTGTCTATTCTCACTTCACAAAAATTATGACTAAGTATAATAATAAAATATCAATTTTAATTAGAGAATAAATTTTATTTGGTTTTTCATTGGATTCATAAAATATAAGGAACGTATATGATAGAGCAGTGCTAACTAACTATGGATCGTGGGCCAAATCCGGCCCGCTATTATTTGTTATCAAGTTTGCCAAACAATGAAATACAAATGTTCACATTTATTTAAAAAAGCAACATCGTTTTACTTAGTATACAAATAAATTTTCTTCTTTTCTTAGTATTCAATGTTTTACATAATTTTAAATTTAAAAAAAAAAAAAAAAACAGATTCTCCGACCTTTGTGTACCATGATTTTCGAAATCAGTGTGATGACAATTATTTTTAAAGAATCCTTACTCAACTAGAATTTTTTATTTCGTCTTTCGTAAAAAAAAAAGTTGGTTATCACTGCGAAATACTAATAAATAAGCCATGAGAATATGAAGAACAATATTATACGTATTATCATGGTAAGATTATCAAAAAACTAGGTATAAAATTTCTTTACGAAAATAAAACGCTTGATTTAGCTAATTTATTCATGTGTTAAAGTTCTAGCTTGAAATTATAAATTATAAACCAAGTCAATTTTAAAACTATTTATTAAATGTAAATATATAAAACTTATTATGAAATGTTTTTATAATAAATACCTACATGATGAACGCCATATACATATTTATTTATTATTTGTTACAATAAGCGTCATAATGTATAATGAATAAATATTTAATTTGTCCTTTTATTTTTATATTCTGATTTTTGACATGTACGGATTAAATAGATTTAATGTGTAATGCGGTTACCGTTGTCGTTTATATTATTATAATCCATTAATGGTTTTATAAATGATTTATTTGTTTTAAACGAAGAGAAATTCTACTGAAAACTTTTTGAATCTATTTAAATTATGTACGAAATGTGTATTTTAAATAACATGTTAAAAGTACAATATTCTGTTTTAAAGCTGGTTAAAATACATTTCGATGATTTGTCTGCACGTATCGTTTACTATTGTGTTGACATTTTCTTAACGACGTGCATTCAAAAATTGTATTCTTGAAAGATTCAGACGTAATAACATGTCTGTCACAATCATTCAAAGAATTTCTTTTCTTTAATAACCATATTTGCTTTGAGCATAAAAGAGTTTCAAAAATTACACGTTTTAGCCGTTTTAAATTTGAATAAATTATTGTGTGATACGTGAAGATAATGTTCCAAGTTTTTGTATACGGCAAAACGTCAACAGCTCAGGACATACTATATTTCCAAGATTAACTTTTTAAAACAAACTTTAATTTATGTCAAAATTATGTTATGTTATACGATACGTATCCTATTTAATAGATCCAGTTTAAATACTTTAGACAGGTTTTTAACATGATATAGTGAATTCATATTTTTTAATATTAATATTTTTTACTTCAAATAAAACATGGGGCTATTTGTTTAAAATTTAATGATAATTTAATTTTAAATTTGCTGTGTTTTTAATATTTTTGAAATTTGTACATGTTTTGTAGTTATCAATCCTATGAAACATTATATTGGAGATATAATTTATTAATAATATTAGTTGAAATGTTAAATAATTACCTAATTAATTCTACGATAATTCGTTCGGAAATAAATTTTCGTTTTTTGATAATTATTGGGATGAAAAAAAACATAGAAGCAACATTTTCAACCATTTTTTTGTATAAACACATTTTTTCATAATAATTATCAATTTATTAAAATTTTCTGTGACTATTTTCAATAATAAATCACGTAGTCTCAAATACCACTTTAACTATGAAGTTTGAAAGAAAAATCCGATAACTCCTAATAAAGTACTCAAAAATGCAACAACAATAATTTAGTACTCATGATATACTTACTCAATCGCTCTTATCCGATTACCCATAAACTATAATTCGAGTTTTTGACGCTAAAGTATTGGGGATGCATCGTTATGCTTAAATTGTTTATGTACATAATGTGGTTGATGTGATTTAAAATGAGTAGGGTGAGGATAAATACATTATATTGGAATATCGAATAACACTTAATGATATGTAGGGTGTTTTAATGTGTTTTATTGAGTAGTATTACGTGCAAATTTACAATAATACACCGAAAATGCATTATTTTTTTGTTGAAATCTGAATGAGATAAGAAAATACAGTTGACAGAATTTATAAAAACATTTTAAAATTGAAAATGCTCCAGGAAAAAGTCCAGGGATTTTTTTTTTACCAGACATGACCATATTGTCAAATATTTGTAGTGATCTTTGCTTATTTGGTAACAAGAATTATTTTCAAATAACATTAAATATAAACGAATTTAATACATTTATTACATTGATAAAAAAATTAAACCAAAAAGTAATTTCATTTCTTTTTCTTTTTCATTGATTTATTATTAATATTGTTCTTATTATTATTATTATTATTATTATTATTATTACTATTATTATTATTGTTTTTTTTTTAGCAAACAAAAAACTTGAAGGAGTAATATAATTACGAGATGTGACTAAATTATGTTAAAAATTAAAACTTTATAGATAAATATTATCCGTATAATAATAAGTCAAAGTGTTTAACTAACGTCAAACATTTTGATGGATGCTTCTCTACGAGTTTTGGTGGGCCAAAATTCAAGCGTGAACGCATTTTCTTGGATTATTACCCACGACAACGGTCTTTATGAAATACGAGTTTTTTGCTTTGTGCCAAGTTCCAAAGTATTCGACTCTTATCTTCTTCAACCAATTCTTTTTCTATTGTGAACTCAACATACTATAAGATGATATAAAATTTAATATTTTATCCAGTCCATTAATAAATTGATTTTTAATTAAGATTATTTTTTTCCTTATTTTTCAAATGCCGTGTTCTAAGAACGATTATGAACTTATTAAAAAGAATACGTTGATCACTATACACCTTCCATTCTGATGCCTCAAATAAATTAATAATTTTATGTTTACTTCGATTATTAAGAAATTTCATGACACATTTAAATATTACCGTACGTTATTAAATATAAATGCATTTCCAACTGTTTGGGAACAGTTTATCATTCCAGTTTTTTTATTTCTTTATTTTTAAGTTGTTTTAAAATAATAAATAAATATATTATAAGGATAAATTAAAAAGAAATAACTTGATTTTATTTTATTCAACACGAATTTTCAAAATGTATTACAATTTCATTTAATAAATTTCAATAATTTCCAAGTATAAACAATATTGTTCGTATCATAAATAATGTGTGACATTAAGAAAAAATATTATTCTCTCATCGGAAGAAAAACACGTGAATATTATATTCTACATGTATGCTTTACGTAAATTTATTTTTCGTTTGTACATTCATCTTTCATTATTATTTTTCTTTTGATCATTTTTTTTGTTAAATGTCGTATAAAATTAAAAAAAACAAATCTTCATGACATCTATTACCTGTATGTATAGTATATTACCATATATAATTGACTCCACTGTGAAATCGATGGTAACAGCAAAATAACCATTAACAGTTGTAAATTTAATAAGAGATGTATATCCATACTACTATGTTATTCAAACTTATACGTAGTAACGATATATTTGATTGAAATAACAATGAAGTCTATTAGTTCTAAGGCATTGTTGATGGTTTCTGCTCAAGTCTGCGTTATATCAAATTCAACTTAATTAATTATGCGATTCGTTTTGTCAAGAGAAGCTTTTAAAGTGATTAAGATGACGTAGCACGTATTCTCATTGGTACACGGTAATTAACATTCAAGTACTTCATATACATATGTAAAGTGTGTGTGTGTGTGTGTGTGTGTGTGTGTGTGTGTGTGTGTGTGTGTGTGTGTGTGTGTGTGTGTGTAGGTATATTCTATACATTATTTATGATATAAATAATTATTATTAGTAGAATTTCAAGAGAATGATTTGTAAAATGACGATTTCGTCAAAACTCAAAAAGGTACAATTATTAGTTTCATGGTGAAGTCCTTTATATTATTTATGTGATGAGGTATTGCAAGATTATTTGTTTTAGTTTTATGAATTTCAAAACATTGGTATATCTTGTAATGCACGAAATAGAATTAAAGTGATTACTAATAAAGTATGACAATTCTCTGAAATCGGTCTTGATTTGTTTTAAAAGTATCACATTAGAATTATGAAAATAAACTCCTTTGTAATGTACAGATTACCAATTATAATTATTTTTTGATATTTCATCAGTTTCATAAAATAAAGTTTTAAACAAATTTAACTGTACCTAGTTAAAATAGTAAATTAAAAGAATAATTAACTTAAATAGATTAAATAAAACAAATAGTTTACTATAGGGTTTATAACATCGTTGTCATTAACTAAGGTATATCTTTAGTAGAAACATAATGTATAACATGTTACATTAAAATGTTTACGTATACCTGTATATATATATATATATTACACACATAATATAACTTAAATGCTTAGAATTATCATCGGTATATCAACGGTAATTATATGACAATATGTATCGTATTATTGTGTTATCCATATCTACTAACATGTCGAATACCGATATCTAGGATATTCCACATCGTTGTCAGATCACCACTGACGGCCTTTATCTGTGGTCGCTTTTTTGTTAGATTTCAGGTCAAGAGATTTCATAAAAGACTTCTCCTTCCATCTTGACTCGACAAATAATAATTAGCTCACTCCAGTCATTGTGTCTTAAGGAAGATTCTAATATTTGGTTAGTTGTACTAACTTACTAGATCAGCGTTTTGTCATGTCTCATATTTACCATTTTGATTTCATACAGTCTCTTGAATTTTACATAAAACTTTCTCCTTCAAATGTAGGTAATGTATTTACATTATCTTGCATTGTGAACCACGTATTTAGATTTTCTTAATTCCATTATTTATTTCATGAATCCTCGTTTTCATAACTGATGTTTAAAATTTACTGAAACATGTCGTTTTATTTACATGCTATAAGTACTGTTGGAGAAACAAAAATTTTTAAGTCAGAATTAAGCATACCTTCTATAAAATTGAATATGATATAAAACATAGTACTTTTCAAATGTACGTTATCTATTGTTTACCTGTGCATATCTTCATTGAAAATTAAGATATTAAAAACCATTCGATAAATAAGAATTTGCTCTTATAACATATTTAAGTATACAACTTATTTATTCATTAATTCTAAACTAATTTTACTTAATGGAAACATGATCAACGTGTCATGAAACTTTGACCATGTTCGACGTGTTTAAAAAAATCATGTGATTATTATGATATTCACAAAACATATTATCTAAAAATTTAATTATACTATAAAATATTCATCGTCTCTCATGGCCTCAGGTGTAAAACGTTATAAGTTTCTTGGCAAAAAATATTTAAATGTATATATATATATATATATATATATATATATATATTTATATACATATATATGTAATACCACGATGTATTCAGTTGTTTGTTGCTAAATTAAATTGCGTTTAAAGTGTTTTTATAAAGAAACCAAACATGTTATTTTTACTGAGATGTTTTCTAACTTTGGTTTTACAGATTAAACATTTTTAACTAGACATTTAAATAATTCAAGTTAAGTTTTAAACCCTTTTTTATACATAGCTACGACTAATTTTCTACATTTTTACGACGGACACGTGAAAAAAGTATAAATGACTTTTGTTGAGTCTTTAATCCTTAGTCTAAATACTTTTTGGGTATACTTAAAAAAAATTGCTATAAAAAATATATGAACTATTTACAACAATTTGGTTACATAGAATCACAAATATTTTTATTCATTGTCACTTGCATATGGTTTGTAAAATTAGTGTTTTAAAAAATGACAATCCGTTGCGTCTGGTTTGTGAGTATGATTGGTGTATTTCGGCATTGTATCATAATAAATTAATTTATATTTAATCTATTAACTTTTGTTTAATAATTTTGAAGATAAAAAGTGGTGTCGTACTTTTAGAAAAGTTCACTCCTAACGTCAAACTATCTAACGTCAAAAACGATATCACATTTTGGAAATTTCACGTGGCATATTATGACTTGCAACATATAATGTAGTGATATAGTAAGCTGTAGCTGAAGTCGACTACGATTTATAACTAAACCATTGTGAAGTTCAATAGACAGTGTAAATATAAAAGGAACTTACGTTCAACTATTAATTGCCATAACATGCTTAGACCACGTAGAAAAAAACAGCATTAACACTTAAACATGATATCGACATACATACCCAACAAGCCTTCGAACAGATAGGTTCTGGCATAATGAATTAATATTGGAAATTTACACAGACAATATTCAAAAGGATCGCCAGTGGGTAACTTCCCTAATAATGATTTGCTTGTCAGGTTTAATGGGTACATAATTTCTGTTCCAAAATTATGTGTCAAATTGTTTAGATTTTTTTTTTATTTTTACGAAACATACACATTCCCATAGTTATGTTTATCTATGAGTGGATCATAGGTATGCGTGGCCCGAATTGATTACAAGTCACGTGCTTCTTAACCCACGTATATCGTGCGAAAGTACACGAGTGTGTTAATTGAGAGTCAGTTAAAAAAAAAAAAAAGCCCCGATAATTTCTTATTTGTTCAATAATTATTATTTCTTGCTTGGCCTGAACTCCAAGGTGCAATGGTGACTTGAGATGAATTTAAATCAATACGACTCCAATATTCAGTGTCTTGTTCATAAATGGATACAAGAGGCTTTCGATTGAAATTCCGGAGCAATACACACAAAACGCAGAAAAATAAAACGAAAAAAGAAATGAAATGGATTTCACGCGCGCATTCGGTTTGTGTTTATAGTCCGTGTTTGATTATTTCGGGGTTATCCGTTGTCGAAAACGGTGTCTGTATTTTTATTTATTCATTTCCGCGGGCACGCGTCTCGAAACAATAAAAAGTCCAAAAACGTTCACGAGTACAAAAGAATGTTTTGCCATGGCGTCGTTTTCGTCGTTGTCGTTGCGTTCAACAACAACAACTATACAGGGTGGAACAATTACTACTTTGAGACCCAACAAATAACAACAGTTAATTATCGCTGGATACGAGTCCTCCTTCTCCTCAACGCGCAAATCGTTTGTCACGATACATTCACATTGTGACTTTTAACATTGCTGACGTTATCGAATTGCCATCAAATCTTCTCTAATGTTTGGTAAATATTTAGCAAACCTCTATTGACCATGAGATTTTATCACACTTTTGTTTGGACTTCTACGCATAATTCTCTCTTATTTCATCTAAAAAATATCAGTAAAAATTTGGCAAACATTCTATGACAGGGGTAACTTAATTTACGTTCATGGCAAAACGCATAATTGTTCCCCTTGGAAAGTAACAAAAAACTGTTTCATCACGTTTTGTTACTAGGTAATTCCAATAGTGTGTGTGTGTGTGTGTGTGTGTGTGTGTGTGTGTGTGTGTGTGTGTGTGTGTGTGTGTGTGTGTGTGTGTGTGTGTGTGTGTGTGTGTGTGTGTGTGTGTGTGTGTGTGTGTGTGTGTGTGTGTGTGTGTGTGTGTGTGTGTGTGTGTGTGTGTGTGTGTGTGTGTGTGTGTGTGTGTGTGTGTGTGTGTGTGTGTGTAACCAGACGAGCTTGGATATTTTTTAGATTATTTTCACACCAGTGCATATCATTAGTTATGAGCTCTGCCATATATAAAACGTGGAAAAATATTTTTAAAAAAATCTAAAAATTGATTGAATTTTAATCGCTTTGCTAGTTATGAAAAACGTAATCGTAGCGAAATTAATATCGGTGATATAGATACTGGTCCTGCGACGACGTCACACTTTTATTATTATATGCATCTTTATCGATATAATTATAATAATAATAAATATTCTCGCGTTTTTTATCACTTTAATAATAATATAAAATGGTATAGTGACATGCCACTGTGATACGAGTGAATCGAAATTCAATGCGATTAATATCATCCACGATCCTTGCATTTTGGCACGAGAGTCGTCGAAATTAATATAAATTTGTAATGAACACGTGGCAATTATAAGCTCTTCGGAGCATCATATACCTATCAACAAGAATACCAAATCAACGAGGAAATAATAAGTGCCATGAGAAAGAATTAGATGGATTCATGGCGAAAGAAAATGATAATTGATGTGATAAATATCTAAATAAACGAAATTCTCATTTAACGATTATACGTAAGTACTGTTGATTATGTAGAGTGTGAATCATGTACACATGTTTATTTTTTAACGATGAAAATGAAATCTTATCGTTTCACAGCATATGTCCGTTTGAAGTTGGTATCTTATAAACCCGACGATATCCTCCTCGGCCTCGACGAGATCGATTTCGGCGTCAAAGTTTTACAGAAGCTTTAATGGGGATTTATCCAAATACATCGGTACTTATTTATGCATGGTCATTGGTCAAACTAGGTATTAAGACCGACAAGCAGAATTCCCCTGGTTGATAAATCCGACGGAACGAGTCCCAAATCCTGGGAAAGAGATTTTCACAGTTCGAACGACTTTATTGTACGACCAAATATTATTGCGGACCTGTTTCGTCATTGTTTTCACGGACTTTTTGCTTATGCACATAAAACGAGACGTCCATGGTTGAGAGCAAGTCTCAAGTCGATGCTTCATTAAAAAAAAAAAAAAAACCCAAAAAAAACCTACCGTGTATATAACCTTTTTATTTTTCTCTCGCGCTCTCACGCCGTAATAACTACCGTACCCGACATTTTCTCTACTACAGTTTTCGCTCTTTATAGAACGGTTGAACGTATGAATATTGTACCGGGTTTGAGCACAAAAGTCTTACGTCAAAATCGACGTTTTCAACATGCCGGGAAGAAGATAAAATAACGCGAAAGGGTCAAGGCAAGGGCGGGAAAAAGGTTACAGAGTGAATAGCCGACGTTCACCCCAATTAGACGGAATGAATGAGCGGCAGATTATATTTACGCCGGCCGTTTATTAAGGATTAACCGGTCCGGGTCGAGGAAAATCCCGTAAAAACGCTGACGATAACCCGAAAACGGTGCGCGTATATGATTTTGAATAACATTTACCGTGTCGGAAAAGAGCGACCGAAAGGCGAGCGCTGGCAATTTCTTCACGCCCGATCGATGAACGACTGTAAAAGTGCTCGGACATATTATCTCGTTTTCGACGTGCCCGCGTGTGCGACGTTGACCACAAAATATAATTTATCTTTCATTTCGTGTGCTGATATTATTTTTTATGGCCATGCGATATTATTCGAGCGGGTTTCGAGAGGAGGCATGCCTCAAACACAGCTGGTGTATAGGTATAATACGCAACGCGGTCTTGAATTTTATCTCTTAGTCCTCTGGTCAAACGACCGCAAAGATGGTCACGCTGAATCTCTGGATAACGCACGACGATTTGCACGCGTGGACGCGATACCGTATTCACTTCGAATGTACCAAAAACGCTGACGAAAAATCATAATGTATAGTGTGTGGGAGGACTTTTATTTGCACGCGCGTGATATATTTTTATTTTTTTTTGTTGTTAACACAAACTGTTACACGTGAAATAAGTAATTAACAAGTCAGGAAAGTCCTGTGAGTGATCCACGTTTCCCGTTTTTGACATATATTTTAAGATGACATTATACTCACTCGTGTCGACCTGTCTCCTATTTTACCAACGCACACCACACAGCGAATCTGCGTTCAGCAGAACCGATGTTGCGTCGTTATCTTTGATGTTAAAGTAAATTGGCCTATTTCAAACTTAAAGTTGAAAACATCGTCTGAAACTGCATGTGTCGTTTTCACAGTGCTCTTATTTCTAAACGAGTTATGAGCATTTTAAAATCATTGTGATTATAGTTTGCATGAAACGTTAAAACAACAAATAAAAAATCTTACGTTGGGTCATAGATAATGTTCTTTCTTCAAGCTGGATGATAGGCAAATTTGCTCAAACATCAAAGCTGATAACGCAAAATTAGTTTTGCTCCACGTAAATGTTCAATGTTTTATGTGGAAAGGACCGAGACAACATATTATTATGCAGGTATAAGTATGTAACGTCATTTTAACATGCAATTAATTATAACTAAAGCAAAATAATTCAAATAGAATATTGTCATCTTATATTTTGGTACCTATTTTGTTTTAATATTGACTAGTATAATTGAATACATATTTAATTTAATATAATGAATTGTGGACTAAGTGCCCTGATTAAAATAATCCAATTACGTTTGTCAATAACAGCAATTGAATTTGTTATTCATTTATATTATCATCAAACGATCGTAATGGAATAACATTGTTATTTTTAATGATTTTACAATGTATTTTTTACAATAAAAAAATGTACACCATTTGTAACTATACAGGAGCAAGCTTGAAGTGTTATTACAAGTTTCTCTGTAAAATGTACTCCCATTCAAACCAACTTTCTTACATAAAAAAATAGTATGACACAGTTCATAATAAATCAACGATTTTTAAATATAACCAAAATTAAACGTATAACTAAAAATTGACACCTCACGAATTCTATAAGATTAGAGTGGAACACATCAGCTACACGTTTATTTAATGTTTTAAAGACTTTCTAAAAGTTGACAAGAATCAATGTGTAAACAATTAATAATTTGTCTTATTCAATGCACTTTATTTTATGTTTTTATCATGGTAATTATTCATTTCTCCAATGATATTAAAAATGATAATCACTATTCACAATAGTACTAAGAATATAATTTAGAAATACGATTCAGTTACACCATACCTACATACTAATAGGTACTCATTTCCGCCCCAGACCTTACTAACTGGATTGCGTTAGATTTTATAGTTATGGTTATTGCAAAAATTATACAATATAGCCCACTGCAAAGACCGTTAACATTTCTAATCTTTCATATATGTATGAATAATATTTATTTCAAGAGAAATCCAGCTGTTTAATAGTTTTATATTTAGCTAATTCACCATAACGATTAAAACGTACAATACTTACGTACAACGTGCAAGTAGAAAATTTAATATGATGGGCCATCTCTGTATATTCCAAGCATTTTAAAATGAAAAAATCTTCATGTACTACCTTGTATTATAAGATGATTATTACACATTGTTTTTTTTTTCATACTTGATGAAATAGTGTTTTTTTTCATGTTTACAGAATTTTTTTAATAATAATTTTCAACACGAAAATAACGATACAAAAACTGTTTGTGAACAGTTTAACATTGAAGTCGTAAGTTTTTCTCATTCATTAATTCGACCGTGGTTCATTAAAATATAACAGGCGCATAACCATTAATATTTAAGGAGAGTTTCACAACCAAGATATACTAGTGATTACAATTCAATGTGATGTTTTAAATTCACGATTGGTGCTGGCATAAAAAATAGTTTTCTTATTTTTATTAGCACAAATGTTCTGCTATTTATATATATATATACATTTTTTTATTAAATTGAACTAGGTATCATTTGCATCTTACTATGTGCAAATAATATAGACACAATAAACATATTATTCGATGTCAAATTTTTCGTTTGAAAGGCAAATGTACATAACATTTAATATGCATTTATAATAAAAATGCAAATAAAATAACGTATATTAAAAATAATAATTAATATGCAGAATACAGCTTAAGAGTTCTCAATAAAATCGTAAAATGTGCATAAATATTAATAGGCAGGTACTATGTATTTCTAGAATATTTAAATAGTTAAAACGTGATCATATTTTTCACATACAACTGTAACATATATTTTATAAAACTCTGTCACTAAAAATTAATGAAAGTATCAAGTATCTACCAAACTAAATGTATTATTTTATAAAGAACGACCGAATAACTCAAATTAATTTCGTTAAATTGAATGAGAAAAGAATTTCTCATCATGTTTTTTTCAATAAGTTCTTCCTTACGTGTTTTTCTTCTCATTTTCTTTCTTCGAAAATTCGTTGAAAAGTCTTCTTTTAGTTCGAAAAAAAATAAAAACGTATCATAAGGAATCCATTACATGCATAAAATACCCTGTTCTAGAGGTTAGAAATTATTAAAAAATAGAAAATCCGAACCAAACACGATGACCGGGTGTTGGACATTTATCTCGCTCTGCCCACCTCGGTACAAAATAATGATGAAAATTTGAACACAATAAATCATTGCATTTAAAAAACGATTTTCAGCGATACTCGATTTATACAAAAATAATCAAGATTTTTAAAAGAACGTGTTCGCTTATACAATTCTTCATAGTTTTTTCTCAATTTGTGATTGATTGATAACACGAAACTTTCGAAGCTTTTTCAGTGCCCCGAAGAGAGTTTTTCCCAGAAAAAAAAGAAATACACATCATTGTAAAACAAATAGCTTCCACATAGAATCTAGAGAAAAAAAAGTTGAAGGACATACGCAAATATATGTAAACGATTTTGTTAGACAATGTAAAGTTCCTTACGGCCTACGGGACAGCCTCTAGAGAATACACAGGGGAAAAAAACACTGTTATAAATTCGATAAAGAAGACTTTAGTGAATCAGTTAGAGTAGTATAAAAATAAAGGTGTAGAGGTCATATCATACTCCGCTGCTTTGTTTTATACTTGAATCAAAATATTTACATACATACGGCAATCCTAATAAAAACGTCATGTCACTATTTTGTTTTCTATTGATTCGTCGCAAAATAACTATATTGCGTGTACAAAACGATGGTACACTAAAAAAAAAAAAATATATATATATATATATATATATATATATATATATATATATATATAAATGTAATCCTTGAAATTTGCCCCGTGGTGTCATGCACCTTCCTTGGTAGGTCACTGCGGTAACATAATTTTTTTTTCACGTCCGTTCTACGCGAAAATTGCGTCTCTGACTTTCTGCGCGACTAGCAGTCTGGCGCGTTTCGCCAAAACGATTTCCACGGATCCGCGAAAATAATAATAATTTATCGCACAGTACACGATAATGACCGTCTCGTTCAACGACGCGTTTGCGTTAGTGTTGTAAGTGTAATAATATTATGTGCTCGCGAGTGCACACGATGTCAGCGTTAAGTTCTGTTATACGAATTCGCACGACAAAACCTGTAATTCTGAGGATATAATAATACAACAATTCGTAATATAAGTATTTCTGAACTCTTTTTGTCGAAACGGTTTCCTCCGTTTATAACTTTTGCGTTCTACACCGTATACGATAAAGGACGAGAACCAATTATTAAACTAATACAAATCGGTCGCTTCGTTGACGTTTAACGCAATTTTTTCATCCCACACAGTTTAATGCAATTAAAACGATCGACTGCTGTGCGGTAAAGGGCGTGTGTTTTTGCATTCTACTGTAATATAACATGTTCTCTTTACAGCCGCCAACACACTCGTACAGTTTAAAACAATTTTATTAAGTCACGTGCACGCATAATACATAGTTTTTTTTTGTCCTTTTGGAGGACTTGCTGTTATTAAATTTCTTCTTTTTTTTTTTGATTATTATTTTTTTAATAAAAACCATCTTTAAAACCATACATTGATTTTCATATGAAAATTGAACTTTCTGAATATTTAAAAAAACAAATTTACTCTAAGAAACGTTTATCTTGAAATTGTGAAAAATAAAAAAAAATATTTTTAAATAGTTTGCTAAAACATGTGAGTATAGTAAAAAGTTGTCACCTACTCGTGCACTATGCTGTCTACCGTAATTTTAAGTTGATTTAGTATGCCACTGTTTACACGTACCTTCAAATGAAAATTCTTCCACTTTTATGATGTAGTAAGAAAGAAATGTACTAAGAAATTTTTTTTTACATTTACAATGTGTAAGTTATATGTAGATTATTTTTACGTATTTTTGGCAGTTTTGAAGAATTATTCGAACCAATATTCGGTTAGTTGTTGAGCCGAGCGCCCCCAATCTTCCAGGAGTAGTTCCTACATTGTAATTGGTCGCATCTCTTAATGTTGTATTTGTTTTTGACGTGTTTCCAAAGAGTTTCTGTTTGCGTCTCAGCGCTAGTTATTGGGTCAAATTAATTGTCCGAATGATGAATCATATTATGGATAAATCAATGTTCATTTAAAGTTGAACATGTACGTCATTTGTTGGAATATATTGTAGTACCTTTTTCATCTTCATTATATATAATTTATAGTAGATTATTTCGATCTCGATTTCATACTTGGAAAAAAGTCTCTCTAAATTGTTATCATTCCGGCAACGCATACCCAAAATCTTTGGTCCTCGAATTCGTGGTCTATAATTTCGATTGTTCACTACATCGTCTTTATGTGAACTAGCTTTATCTTCATCAGACTCGTCGGCAAGAGTGCGATTTCCAAGACGTGATATTCTACGATTATATTACTTTTTACCTTAAAAGAGAGTATTAATCTATTCGCATGTCTAGGCGAGAACCTCGCATTTTCTTACAGTTTTTAAAACCACCTACTATTACGTCTCGGCATACGCATAGGTGTGTTCAGACTTAGGTGGCTGAGAAGGCACAACACATTTTTAAATCGTGAAACCAATTTTTTTTTTAGATATTTTTAGACATTCTTTATGTTACAAAATTCACACTATAGGAATATTTATTAATTATGATCAAAAAGTATAACCACTGTCAAAACAATAAAAATACATTTAAAACTAAATTAAAAACAGATAGGTACATAGTATATTTTATAATATTTATACATAATTGTTTATAAATCCATTCTTCTTTCATATGGTTTTCATACTTGAAAAGATTCAATGACATCATCAAAGTTTATATTTCTAGCCAATTATTGTTCGATGTTCATGGTTAATGAACTATCCAGGCGATCTTGATTCATAGTACATATGTTAAGTAGGTAGTTATAGATAATTGATGAACAAAATATTATATTATGATAATATAATCACTACTAATTAATAAATTCTTAAATATAATAATTCAAATATCAATAAAATGTTCTATTATTTCTGTGCAACAGTAAAACAAATAACAAAAATTACAATTAATCAAATCTATAGTTACTGCGGGGTACACACAGCACGACTTTTTTTTTATCCTGGCATTTTGCTCGTGGCACAGTCTATCGGGGGGTGGGGGCAGTGCCCACCCAGCCCCTGCCGTAAACACGCCTGTTGACATAACTTATACCAGTCAACTATAGTTAGTCTTAATTTTGTAGTAAATACCTCGGCTTGCGTAAACTTTATTTGAAATACCCAACACAAAACAAGTTTTAGGAGGTCACACAAATCCAAACCACTGTTACACTTATCATTTTTATCCCTAAATATGAAACAATTATTATAATTATTTTTTTTTTGCGTATTGAGTGAAATTTTTGGCACCTTTTTATAGTACATCACAAATAAATAGTTTTCAAAATATTTCCTTCTAAGAATTTTCATTATTGTTAGCTTTATAAAAAAAAATAATGTAGAATCGAACAATCACAATCAACATTGGAGATATTGCAAATGAGTACTTATATTTTTGCAAAATACTTAACTATATATATAACTCAAACGTTGTCTACATTTTACTTGCATACATTTTATTGAAGTTTATTTTATGATATTACTACAAACTATTTCATGTAACACACAATTTACGGTTTATTAATTAAATAATAATGTAATACGTATATTACCTACATGTGTGACGTGTGTGCGTTGGTTTACCACGTGTCTCCGAGGTTAATCACCAAAGTGTGAAGTTTTCAAAAATTACATTATTGAACAAATCGTAATTATTAAAAAATGCTTACTACTCGTATAATAAATAAATGCCACCATGTTTTTTTTTTTTTGAGTTACATCAATTACACTTTCAAGTTTGTTTAATTTGTAATTATAAATAATAAAAAACCTTACCAAGTATTTTAGATGGTGAAAAATAATTTAATTTGATATATTTATACGAAAACTCTTTCAGAAACAATTTATTATCTTTCACAAAAAAAACCTGCAGTATCGATGGTTAATTTTCAAATTTTTTCGATTTGATATACAATTACTTCTAGTTAATGATTTTGCAGCGTACGAAATCCCATAGGTAATGTATAGTTTTTTCTTTGTCCATTGAATTACGTAATAATGTGAAATTATCGTATTACAAAATAAAATAAAACCCATCTCACAAAATCTTTCTCAATTTTATTTTCCATATTACATTTCTATTTCAAATTGGAAACGATACATTAGGATTGTGACTAAATTTATTTCCGATAAGTGTAGTGGACATTTTAAATTGTTCTAAACGTGCTGTATGAAAAAAAATTTATATATAGATATCGATGTTTTTATAATATACTATATACATTATATATTATACTATTTCGTATTTGAAAAAAATATAATTACATAACAAAACTCAATTATTCAGAATGAAAAAAATGGAAGTTTCATAATATTCTAAAAGGCTCTAGAGTGTCATGTAATTTAGAATTCATATTATAAGTCATAATAACGTCTCATGAATTCAAATAGCTTATAGATATAATATTTTATAACAATTAATAAGTATACGTTGGAAGATAAAATTGTTTTGAGGTGCATCTAATGAAATTGATTGGAACCAAACCCTCAGAAAAACCATCCACTTACGTTTACACAATTGTAATACGTATTTTTATTTATATTTATTTTTTATTATGATTTTTTCTTCAGGCCATGAGAAGTTATTCAATGAAAAATAATATTAAGACAAAAGTAATTATTAAAAAAACGTATTTAAATCACTAGCCAATTTTCAACTAAAAGACGGAATTAAAACTGTAAACCAATATACTAACGAAAAATTGAAATGTAATATTAAAAACAATAGGTTTTGTTGACCAAAAATGGTCATTTTTTGTGGCCCATGATCATAGATTAAATATCATTTATAATCTACATAGAAAATATCAGAAATAATATTATCATTGTGTTGAAAAAAAAGAATTACTGTCACTCAAAAATATGCCGGTTTATTTCATTTTCTTTTGACTGTTTGTAATTATCATACACTTTCAAAAATAAATTATTCATAACATTCAGCTCGTAAATAATATGTGATATTCTGTTGCTCGTGTCTAAAAGAGCTGATTTCCCTTTTTTCAATTTCTTACAGCAAATGGTTTTAAAAATTGTTCATTTTAAAATATTTGAAGAAATGTTGCTTTAAAAGTTTTTCCATGTTTACTGTCAAAATTCGTGATGAGAGATCAGCCGTTTTCAAACTAGAACTAATGAATAATATTTGTCACATTAGCCCTTTACCTCAGTTACAATTTGTAATAGAGTTACGGCCCATTCTGTTAACACACAATAAAATGCGTATTGAATTTTATGCATAGGCTTTTTTTAACTCGATTTGATCAAAAAGTGACATTGACCCTTTTAAACTAGAACTACAGAATAAGTTTCAATAACCCAACACAATGAAATTGTCCCAAGTGGCATTCTATCGACGGAAACCACCAGCATCAACCCTTTCCCTCTCCATGACGATCAAAGTCAAATATTGTCTCTAGTTCCGCAAATATCTTTAAAAGCTCAACCTAACATCTAGTTAATATGCAAAAATTTAGAGAAACATAATCTCTGCTATATAATCATAGTGCCGAAATATACACTTACGCTACTGTGGTGGAATATAAAGTGGGCGTAACCATAATCTTCGATGAAGAAGTTGTCACGTACAAAATTACTTGACAAAGTCCCGTTTTCTGGGTAGAAGCCTTCGTCATTTACTAAGCGCTTGAAATGGCTCTTGAAAAAGAATTTAAGGACTTCACTATTCTAAGTGATTCCTTAAGCGTATTAATTAGTTTACATAATATAAGTAAAACCCTTCAGATGTTACGAAACTCGTACAAAAACGCATTGTTGTAAGCTATGACAAGGGTGACACCGTCGGATTTTTGTGTGTCTCAGGTCACTTCTTCGTGCATAGTGACGAAAAAACAGACGTTCATGCTGAGCGAGCGTTTTCGTCTCCTTTCCTTTTCACTCATTCATCATGTCGATTTTCATGATCTCGCAAAACGACTTGAACAACGTTATTTGCTCTAAACACTAAACTCATTCAGATTTGAAACAACAATGTTTCCTCGGCCGCTTTGGACAAACTGAAAACACCAAATTATTCTTAACTGGGTGACTATTACTCGTGGCTTAACCACAGATACCTAATGCGAAAGAAGACGTTAACTAGATTTGACATTCACGAGGAACCTAACCTAAGATTTGAACATGCAATATCTCCTGAAATAATGAAAATAATCGAATAATGTGGTTTTTTTTAAACTTACAAGAATAAGGAGTATAAATAATTCAAAACCAATTAATTTCATTATGCCAATAAAAAATTGTAAAAATAACTTTTGATTTAAATGTTTTCAAAGAATTTGAAGATAGATACTAAATATAAAGTTTATTTTTCTGATACTCATGACGTTTAAACTTTTTAATTTCAATAGCTTGATAATTTTCAATATTTTTTTACTTTTCCAAAAAATTATGTATTGCCTAATATCAATTTATTTTATTGCAATTATTACCAGTTCATATCATTCTATAATAATTATTGCTTCATTGTTTATTACCCGTATAACACAATTATCGACTAATAGTAATTATCGTATTAAATAACAATTTGGTGACAGTAGTTATGATACAATAAGTTATGGTATTTAATAATACGTAATTTTTCTGGAAATAAAAAGAAAAATACTAAAAATTATTCAGTTTATGAAAATAAAAATTTTGAACGACAAGGTTTCAGATGAATAAATGCTATATTACAGTTATCTTCAAATGTATTGAACAAATTTAATATAATAAAAGTTATTTTCATCGAAATATTTAAATTAATCAAATTATGAACTATTTTTAGTCCTTAACGTTATGAGTCTTCTACAGTAAACATAACTATATTATATTTATTATATCGTAAGATATCGCAATGGAGAAATTTGACAAACTTTCTTTTTATTTCATTTAAAGTTTTGATTTCGTTGTTATTTTTAAAGCTATTGTCTGTAAACCAAATATGTATATTTGTAGATAGAAATCATAATATTGTATTACTTAAAAGGGCCCATGCACCTATTGGAATTAGATACTCCTGAGTTTTCAATTTAATATATATATATATATATAAGAGTGTACTAACAAATTTAAGCGAATTTCAAATGTATTATTCTTAATACAATTTTATCATATCAAAATTACTATTTTAATGTAATTTAGTTTCAAGATTTAAATAATATTAAGTAGTAATATGATTTTTTGATAAATGATAATTATAGAATGCAGGTGCCATTATGTTATCCTAAGAGAAAAATATTATACATAAGTATAATAGTTCGTGTACACCATGATAGCTTAAAAATAATAACCGAGAAGAAACTAATTAATCACATTCAAGTTATCACTGGTCCAGACAAAAGTAACATTTTGGTTCTTTACATTTTTAAAGATAAAACTTAAACGAACAAATTGTACAACGTATCAACAAGTAATCGAATAATTCATAATGAGTGTTATATATATACTCGTATATATATATATATATGGCTGTTTTTTGGGTATCTATACTTATTGCGGAATTCAAATATTCCTTCTACCTATCATAAATATATTACTATAAATAAAATGTTTCTATTTTTTGCGTTGAAATTTTTAATCTCAGAAACACATAAATTTATGTGATAGTTTTAGGGAAGGTAAAACGCATGGATATAATACATTTTTTTATATTTTAATTTGAAAATAAAATCCACCAAAAAGATATAATTTTTGCATATTTTTAGTTTTAAATTAATGTTATTAAATTCCATTTTTTTCTGAAATACTTGAAGTAATGTTACATCCATCAAAACAGTAAATATGTATGTATCTTATAATATTTCATTATTTATGATTTTGTTTAAGACGTTTTTAGTTATTTTATAAGACGAAAAAGATTTAATACAATTCATTTTTTTTTTTAATAATTAGTTTTTTTTAAGTGTAACTAAACAATTATTTCATGCATTTACTTTTTTATTTAAAGTACTTATACATTTCATAATTGCATTCATTTTTATGTCAACACATGACGATTCAGTTTTTAAATCATAGGTGAAATAGCAGATAAACAAAAACAAAGTATTGGATTCAGTAATTTATATTCAAAAATGCATTATGACTTTATGTATAGTGAAACTATGTATCAATAAAAACATACAAATGAACTGATAGTAAAATGATAATTAACTTGAGTAAATTTAACTTCATATACTTAATAATATTATTGGTAAATATACTACATACTATAGAGAAACAAATATTATTTTAGTCTTAAATCTGTAAAATAAACAAATTATAAAAATTTCATATGTCGATTATAAATATTTATAATTGCTATTAAATGTAAATTGACTCGTATGAAATATTTCATTGATGAATATATATTTCATGTGAGATCAACCATAAAAATGTTGTATTTTATTTATCATTTTACAGACTGACTTGTAAGTACTATTTCTGTAGTGTATATTTTAAGGAAAACTGATGTTTTTTTTTGTTTATATTGCTTAGATGCAGAATCTATCATTGATACATACTCGTACATTTACTTATTATTATTTATTTACTTTATAACATTTTTTTATGATGTTTATACAATTTTAGACTAAAAACGAAATTCAAGCGATACATTGGTTTGTTTATTTATTGTTATCTATGGCCTGTTTAAACATCTAATTATAATAGTCGTCTATACGGTATATTATATATTTCAGAAGTTTCTTTACTTTTATTTTTAGTTTCGAATTTTTGGGAAAAAAATAATCACTTTCTTAACGTTATAATTAAAGACATTGTTAAGTTTATTTTGTTGTTAAAAATGGATTAAATTTTCCCGAGTGAGCAATAAATATTTTTTGAAGCCTAGGAAAAATAAGTTATTGTCCGTCATTCTGAGTTACAGAAATTAAAAATATGAGTATCAAGAATAAACAAAAAAAGTTTACGTAATTAAATAGATTGTATTGCGTTTGAGTAAAAAAAAAAATATATATATATTAAATTGTATTGTTACGTTGTTCCCAGTTGTCTCTATTTAGTGAAGTTTATGAGAACTGTACAACATTGACCTCGATGTTTTTTTGTTTTCGACGAATTTCAGAAAGACGTATTATATACGAATAAAACAAAGATATTTAAAACGCTTTGAAAGTATTATACCTAATGTAAGCATAAACCGAATATGAAATCTATTAATCTTTATTTGAAATTGTTGTATTCCATTTGAAATGATGTACCTAATAGACAATGTTATGCTAGGATATACATCGTACGCTTACCTTTGCTATTATATTATTAAAATAACATTTAAATGATTATTGCCTTAACTTAATAATTAATACTATCTACTATGGTCAAAATCATGTTGTTTTCAATGTTCAACGTGAATATCGATCATAATATTACATTATCTTTCGTGTTTTTAATTATATTATACCTTATTTATTTGTTTTATTGCATATCACATACAATCAAACTAACACAAAATGGAAATTAATTTTTTATTATTTGTATCATAGATGGAAAGAAAATTGTAAAACGTTTAAACCAAGAAAAATTCCATGTATATTGTATATATATATATATTAGTGATGGGTCGAACTGTTCGAATCTCGAACCGAACCGATCCGAACCCTTAATGTTCGGTTCGGTTCGAAATTAGAACTCGGCATGAAAAAAATTCAAACCGAACTATCATTCATCTTTTAATGTTCGAAAATCGAAGTTGAAAAAAATATTTGTCGAACCAAACTTACTAGCCACGATAATTTGAGAACCAAATATTTGTACTATTCTTCAACAGTTATTTTTGCAAAATAAAAATTGATAATGATTATTTATAAATAATTAGGCTATTGGCGATAGAAAGTGATAATCTGTAACGAGAACGTTATGAATTATTGATCATAATAATGCTGTATTATGATATATTTAATATAATATAATGCTATATAATATGCCTAATAATGTTATTTTTCCAGGCGCCAATTACACATCCACCCTCCGTCGACCAAAAACATTGATAAGTTGTTTATCGCCAATAGAGGCAGTGTACCTACATTCATAAAATTGCTATTTTTGTTTTTATCATATTTATTGTAGAATGTAAAACTATATTTCAAAAATAAATAATAAATAATAAATATGTTTTATGTGTATTTCTATTTTAAATTTTATTTTTTTCTTATTAATAATTAATTATTAAATTATTATTATTTATTGCGCACCTACCTACTTATGTTAAAAAAAAAATAATAATAACAATAATAAGAAATTATCTAAATGTATTGTAAATAATACAATTACATAGACTTAAAAGATAAAATATAGAATAGGTAATACGAAAACTTATAATACAATTGTTTAAACCTGGAGCTTTTCGCGCTTGTATAGACCCAAACCAGTTTCGGCGAGATTTGGCGAGCGGCGGAGTGGTGCAACATCTTCCCCGCTCCCACATCGATCGGTTCGCACATACGACGTCCACGACGTTGTGCGACCTTTGTTGTCGTTACCCACCCACCGCACGATACGGTGATCTTTCGAGCGTATGCCGTGATCGGTAGGTACTTGCAATATAATTTTGTTCTCTTCTTGCCGCTCCTGATACGTGTGTGTCCGCGTAAGTTTTGGTCGCCTTTCCGATCGCGTTGTGGGAAAACCGACATCACGTCGTGAGTGCAGTTCGTGTCGCAGCCCCTACAATTTATTTTCGTATGTACACAAGTGTGAGCCGCCCTTGCGTTGCTCCTTGTGGTACACACCGCCGTAAGTTGCGTGCGTTATCATTAGCACCCTGGGGTGTTAATTGCGGTTTATTGTGGTTGGCGTGTATGCGTGATGCTATTCCGCTATCCGGTGTCGACGTCAAGACTATTGTTAAGGCTTCAAGAGGTACATCATCGTCTTCCTTTCATCGAGTCACCATCGCGGGTGATATTTTGTATTATTTATTATTATTATATATTCGATTCATTGTATCGTATTGTATTCCCCCCTCGGACGCCCCGAGCCATTTATTTGTATTGTTATCTTGAATTATTCAATAGTATTCCGGAGTCGATTAGCTCGTTGATGAGCACCATATTTTGTTACATTTTTTATTTTATGCATTGGTCACCTTATCCCCAAACAGCGCGAGTCGTTGTCGTGCCCTCGTTCATATCGAACACGGCACGGCGTCAACAACAATAGTAATTAATAATATTACGGTTGATTTCATTTGAATGTAGATACAATAAAAATGATAAAAAGTATTGAGTTCGAGTTCGAGTTTGACTTAAAATTATAATAGGTTCGGTTCGGTTCGGTTCAAGTTCGAAAAAATAATTCAAAGTTCGGTTCAAGTTCGGATCGATTTAAAAAATCAGGGTTCGAGCCATCACTTATATAATATATATATATATATATATATATATATAAGTATGTGTGGGTGTGTGTACTACACGTACAAAATATGTACTTCAACTCGAATAGTATGTCTTTTTGTCAGTTGATTTTATATTCGATTTTTTCTCATGAATTCTATTTCATGTCTGCTTTGAATGAAAGATTGAACAGTATAAAACAGTTTTTTCTCGATAAAACTTTTGATCTTTTGAACTTGTAATCCATTTTGAAATGTCCAAAAATGTTGTTTAAAGGTCACATTAAAAAATATGACTTTCGAAATCTTTTATCGCATTTTTCCGACTAGACAATCATATATAAGTTATGGCTTGGGCGATGAATTGAAATATTCACGTTTGGTGTACATAAATGGTGAATACCAAAGGTTTGAAATTGGTTAACAGTTAACACATCGTATTTCTGATCGTCTATTACGCGAACACAATTGGTCCAACACAGAAATATGTGGGTATTATGAACATACGAGTATAAAAACGTCAAATAACGTGGTAGTAATTTATAGCGTGAAATATTCATTCTTTGCAGAGCTATTTTTGCGTGTGGGTAGATAGACTATACACTAAATGTACGTACCTACTTACGTTTGGTTTTAGTTTTAACAAATGTGCAATAAACCGTAAAATCATACACCATTAAAATATTTAAATATTCATGATCTATTATGTCATATAGATTTTGTTGCAATTGATTTTTAAACCATTACACTGTGAGGCAACAGTGTTTTCCGATAGATACTATTAAATTGAATTTGACCCGTTGGAAAATCTACAGTTTTAAAATGTCTTAGATTCATAATGCATTGCATTAAAACTGGAATTACAATTCTGCTCTCAGTTCAAAGTCATCTGAATCTACGGTTATTTGAATAAAACTATATTCAAACGTTTTGGGCTATAATATTTAACGCTCCGAGTACCTCTCCTACGGTCGCCGAGTGGCCGAATTTCCACGTGAAAACCTAGTAGTAGACACCGGAGACGGCAGTCGATTATGTAAAACAGTGTTTGGCTGTCGTGTTTTTTACTCAGTTCAATTTTTTGTCGCTATCATGTCAATGGCCCATGAATACAGTGAATACCATTATATGTGTGTCGCGGAGTTCGTTTGGCCCCGACTGGTGTAAATGTTCCGGATCAGTGGAGCTGCTGACGATGATGGGGGTTCTAAGCCCAAAAGCATCATTATCGCAAACAGGACGGGGACGAGTTAATTAAAACCTTCAACCCCAAAGTCACCGAGAACCCACCTCAACTCCGTCGCTTAACAGACTGTTTGCCGGGTTATGTTTTTGATATGCTATTGCGTTTCTAGAAAGTATCCGATGGAATTAATACGTTATTATAATATGTATGATATTATTTCAAAACTTGAAATCATATACATGTTTCGTATTCGCATGCGTACACGTGAGCGCGTATAGTAAATTATTGTTCCACGTGGTACCAACGAATATTCCAATACACACAGTTAACAATTTATTCGATAAAAACAACGTAATATTATAATAATACGTTCCTTGTATAGTTAATAGAATTATTACAAAGTTGCCTTATTCATAAGTTTTAGCCGTATACTACAGTATACAAACGGTATAACAGATGGAAAATTTCTTCGTGTTCTCAAACGAAACACATGTTCGTTTTGGGGTGTGGGAGACTCACATTATGATCTATCATAAGACTATGGTATACGTTTTTCACATATTAAAATACTACATGACATACTGGCCATTCCGTACAGACATATTTATGCACATTTTTTTTTTAAATATCATCGCAAGCGCTTCTGTCACAGCGTTATGAATATGCGTGAATAAAGTAATAATAAATTCGATAAAAATATTATATAACAGTTTATTCAAAAAATGATATTAGAAATAAAACTTGCACGTGTTTAAGTCGAAATTAAATCCGAATCGTGTCATGTTGACAGCTCACGTTACACCTATATTGCGAATCGTCACCAAATGAAAGCAACCCGATTTTTGAGTGTAAATGTCTTATGAAAATTCCTGATTTTGATGGTTTAAGATACTTCATTTGATTTCTAAGATCACCACCTCTTTCATTATTGATATTAATTATGTTTTGACATGAAGCTGTGCAGAGAATATTATTTACGCAAAAACACGTAAACTTATTCGAGATAAAATCATTTCTTTTTTCACGGAGATCATCTATTTGTTTGTACGCTATAATCATATCCGTTATAGATCTGAGTTACCAAAATTTCAAGGAAACAAAATCCTGTCAACATTAAGTTCACAAACTACAAGCTATATACAAGATATACAATTATATATATACAATGCCATAGGTACTCACATATCAATCACATAAGTCTAGATAAACATTATTTATTTTCGATTTCTATTAAATTAAAACGAATTTTTTACCGATATGAAGAAAAGAAACATTGAAGTTCATAAATTAAACATTTTAATACGAATTAAGCGATAATTCAACTGATATATAATAGTGCTGTGGGTAGTCAGAATTTCAATAAAATATATTGTTTTAGTATTATCGGGATGAAACTAAATGCATTTGAAATACTAAATAAGTATATCATAAGTAAATTAACATAATACATTTTAAACTATCAGCACACTTATTTAAACTAATTAAAATTATATCAAAATAAAATTGCTTATTATTACGAGATTTCATTTACATGAAACTGTACATGAGTACACGGTGTAAATATAAATTGTGTATTTTTTCAATTTTTGCAACTTAAAGGAAACTCAGTTTAATCCATCTTCAGATCGTTAAGTTTAATTCTTTGTTTATATTATTAAAAGTGTAATATTATATTGAATTTTTCTGTAGTCATAAGCTATAAAAATACACATTTTAAACTTGAAAGTAATTTAAATTGACTCAAAACTTACATTGTGTAATTCTGTTTGTACTTTCTACTTTATTCAACAATTTTTTTTTTCGAAAATGTAAGTAATTTATATATTATATACATACATTTTTTTTTGACATATTAGATATGAACAATTTGCAGATTTTTTTTTATGTTTTATAACTCATCTTTGTTTTATGACTGCGCAGGACGTAGTTAACTATATAAGTATTTATTAATATTTTTATTTGTTTGGAGACTTGTTACTTCGTAAAATAACCAAGAAAAACAAATTACATTCGGATAACATAAATACAGAGTCACAACTTTTTCTCGGTAAATTTACTGAACTGATAAATACATTTTTTGCAAAATAGCATAAAACACAATATTAATATCAGTGTTCAATAGTTCTCATTGAAGTAAATATAATATAAGTTATAACTTAACCCAAACCGTTCAATGTTATTCCTAGTTTTATTAAAAACCTTCTTGGAAACTTTTCTTCTTTTTTTTTTCAAACTTATTTTTCGTCAACAAAATATATATAATTATTTACACCTAAGATTCTTCCAGACACTTTTGTTGAACTACAAACCGTACAATTTATTTAGCGGATTTGTGATAATTGATATTTTAAGAACTATATTGCTGATACACCATTTACACAATAATATGGTATATTTATACAAATCAAGTGACTTTAAGAAATATAATCGAAGCAATTTCGAATAAATGCAAAGTTATATGCGAATGTGGTATATATATCATACCGTCAGATTTTTCTTAGAACACTGAAGTAATATTGTTTGGAAATACGTAATTTTTTTTCCAAAATCATTACTTATTTAACAACTTCTGTGACAGCCAATTGCATATCATGGTCATATTGAACTACTCTGGATACTGATACCTATTCAAAGTGATTATTTTGTTTAGAGTCGTTAAGTTATTGTCATTGTACGTTGTACCATCGAATAAAAGTAAAGTGTTTAAAAATCGTATGACTATAATTACACATGGTTGAGACAATTTTAAGATGTCAAACTGTTAATATGAATTTAGTAATTACGTTACATGATTCTATTGTTTATTTGTAAATTATAGTATAACACAAGTGTTTGATTTTAGATTCTAGATGAAGCAAAAAGTGTGTTGGTTATGGTTGTGTTTGTTTATTTAATATTTTTATCATATTTTTGGACAACTGTTTTATCAACTTGTTGATGATTTGAGATACTTAATTTTCCAAACGTGAGGAAAATATACCGAAAATTCAAGTAAAATCACTAAAATATGTCTTAAATTAGATTTTAATGAAATCGATTTTCGTTAATTAGTCGCAAATTCAAAAATAATGAGCCTGAAAAGTTGGAAGAGTACGTTTTTTTTAGCTATTCATAAAACTTGGAAAATGTATCGTTTTTAAAAGCATTAATCCAAATACTTGAACCAATTTTACTTTCAAGTAAATTAACGATGTAAAAATACAAAATGTATTATCATTGTTATGGGTGTTAACGAGAGGAAGTCAAACCCGTTCTACTTCCTGTGTCCCGTAAATACGTTAATTTTTTTTTAAATATTGATCATTTTGCTCATTCATTGTTCTACCATCAATAATTGCGCACTTATATATGTCCACGGTATGTTTGAAAATGTTTTATTCTCTGAGCGTTATGCTTTGTAAAAGTCACAATATTATCGTTACCGGCAAAGCAATAAAAGTCGGCTGGGATCAACGGGCTTCGAACTATATTACACTCAGGAGGATGTTTTTTATTATTTATTTTTTTGTCACTATATATTCTATCATCCGTATACCACAATAAACTCCACGACGACCTGTCTACATCAGAGAGTTGTGACATTGTGATGAGCGCGGATTTATACCCTCGACGTGGTCTGAAATTTGAATGTATCGAGCTATCGTCGATCGTCAATCACGTCCGCTCTAGCGGTCGACGGTTCCGACTTATCCCCGCGTCGGAAACGTCATCCCTGATAATATGTTATTTTTAAATTGCTCGCCGGTTCGGTGGTGAACCGGCCATGGCAAGGTGTATACCTACGTACGTTAAAGTCGTACGGTTTGAACTCAACGCGAACTCATTGTTGTTAGACTGCTGTTATCCGGTTAAAAAATCTAAATTCACATCACACCTGGGGGCATTATCCGTGCGGGAAGCGCGTGCGCTGTTAGGCATTCCGACCTCACTTACGGCGCATTGGCGTTCGCGACCGAAAACAAAACGAAAACCACGATTCTCAGATAATGTGCCGAAATAATAGACTACCGTTTTCTGTTGCGATAAAATCCCAGAACAAGTGAATAACACGCCGCCATTCCGTATATTATATTATATTACACGGCGCCTATTTATACAATCTGTAAAAATATATTCCACGCAGTTATGTACAATACGCATACGCGACGTGTTAGCTTAGCAGCAGATATATTTTTACCCCCGAACCACGTTTGTACTTTGAAGTTCGTTCAATTTAAAACCAAAACGAAGAGCGCTCGTTCGCTGATATGATAATGTTGTGTTTCGTTAGATTCATGACTACTGTAGGCGTTTGCGTCATTCTCCTTTCGGTGGAATAATCAAAAAGTCGAGTTACACATCTCGAGATATCGCGTTTGAATTTAATTTTGTACACTACGAAAAACCCTTAAACTTGAGATGACATGTGTTGCATGTCGTGCAAATAAAATAACAAGATTTCGAAATAAAACATTAAAACTGCCACTAAAAATGAATGTTCTCTCGGTTTGATTTCTGAAACGCACTAAACAAATACTCGGGCAAAGAACTGGTAGTGCAGACAAGGGTTGACTTGATGAAAAAAAAAAAGATTAATATATGTCTATGTATATATCTATGTTGTTATAAGTACCTAGGACGTAAAAAGAAAACCCAATTCGCGTTGAACGACTTCATGATCTATTCAGAGTTATTGGTTATTTTTATCTGAAGAAAACATAATGCCAGTATATATTATGCTATTGGATTCGTGTTAAGTGGTTATTGCTTTTGAATATTTTTTTTTCTTTTTTAATTAAAAAGGAAAATAATTATATTTAATGGGGATTCAATAAGAGTACACTATTTCGTGTGTAATATAGAATTTTAAAGAAAATCATAACTCTGCTAACCTTACACGTTTATTCATGTAACTGGAGATTTTTTTTTGTCGTTGACAGTTTTCAATTCCCGAAAAAAATAATTAACGAAAAAAAAATTAATTAATTTTTATAAAAGTGAAATGCTTATAATGACGAACATTTATTTAATACGTACGCGGAAAATAATTTATTAATTCTTTACAAATAACAGTAAGCATTTGAAACCTCTCACTAAACCCTAACGAACGCAAAATATTAAATATGATTTTTTTAAGGACCAATACTCTGACGTTACTGTTACCATCATCATTATACATTTGTCCATTTATTTTAATTCAATTCATACAAGTTCCAAGTTCAATATTAGTGTATTTAAGTACCTACATACGCCTTGGGTACGCCTGTTACGCGTTACATATTAATGGTGTTAAAGTTGCTCACCTTGCCAACAGATGTTGATCGTGTGGTTGGTATAGGTACATTAATTCCTAAAGTTTGCAATTATGTGACGATAAAAATTCCGTTTTCATTAAATAGAATCCCAGTGCAGTTTAAACAGTATGAATGCGTTTCTAACTTCATGGAATGGGTTATTTTTCACGATTATTATTGCACACGACGCTAGGATTTTCTAAAATTGAAACTATAAAAAGTGACACGTGATCTGTTCGTATAAAATAACCAATTATTGCCCTTTTTTATTTAATCGACCATTACACACTTAGCAGTGGCGTATTTGCGATAATTTCTCAGGGGGGGGAATACAAAAATCTACTACGGTTACAAAATAAATCAATTTGAATGCCAGTTTTTTTTTTTTTAGTAATGAAATAATTATAAAATAAGGTCTAAATATTTTTTTAACATATTGACTTAAGAAACTCAAACAGAAGCTGAACAGAATGAGAATATTGAGAATCAACCTTAGAATATAGTTAGGTAATCAACTATTAAGTATATTAACTATAAAGTATAAAGTATAATACAAATTAACTATTATCACAGAATACTGATTATTGATTTTGATAACAACTATAATATACATAATAGGTTTTCTTTATTATCTATGATTACAACACAGAACTCTATTGATGTTATGAATGGTTTCTATAACTAAGTAGTTACAAAATTGGGTACTGTATTTGGCGGAAACGCATGATATTAATACTCATAATAGGTACTCATAATAAAAGAATTTAACTTATAACTATAGTTTCCGCAAAACAGTAAAAACAAAAGCTTTGCTTAAAGGAGATAGATAATCGAATATTTTATCTGCAATGTATGTATATTCTTTCTGTTCAATCAATAGAAAAAAAGTCTCTTGGCCCTCGAGGGGGGGAATGCACCCCTTCTAATTCTGATGATAGTATTATGTTTATGAAGGCATGCTCACGCGAACGCGTTATAAAATAAAATTATGGTCTTTAATATTATACAATGGTTAACGTAATAACTGTATGTGTTAAATTATTTAGAATTTTATCACCTCAAATATTTTTTATTTTTAACTATAATTATTTTTTGTGAAAAACATGTATTTCTTGATTACCACAATACAATATTAAGTGCCTCCGTGCATTTATACAACAAAAGTAGGCATTTTATATCCATATATACGTACGTTACTATGTACAATGTACAAGTATACCTAACATTGCGTTGATTTTATTACATTTTATATTTCCTACGAGCATACTGCAGTGAGGTTTCTAGATTAAAATTTTAATCTTATTAAATTCAGATTAATTTCGAAATTGTTTTTATTAAATTTTCCGAATGTCAGGTCCTGTATTTTTTTCTTTACTATTCACTAAAGCGTATACGAACATACAGTGCACCCCACATTTGATACACTACAACTATTGCAAATTTAAAACATTAAAAACGTTCAGAATTATTATTTTTCTTTTTTTTGATATACTATAAATATCAATGCTTAAAAATAAAATCAGAAAAACAATAATCCGATGTTTTTTTTTTTTTTTTTTTTTTTTAATATGAAAAAATCAATAATTGCTCTCTATTAATTAGAAAGCGTTTTAATAAATTATCAAACAAAGTGCTCGATCTTCCCATACATGAACAATTTCAAACTTAAACAAATTACAAACATTTCATAATTTGAAAAATCTTCATATAATTTTGAGATCTAGGGATGCTGGGTACTTGCCAAGCTCCACTTACCTTATCGAATATTTCTCAGAATAGTAATGTATTGTTAATTTAAATTTAAAAGCAACGATAAATCATACAATTTGATTTACGATTCTAAGTGGAACTGCGAGTAAAATGTATGTGGGATGTTTTAAACATTTGACATGCTCTTACAAACAATATAATGTATGAATAGAATTTAGAATTTAGTTATTGGTTAATATAACGTGATAAAAAATAATTCGATTCGTAACTAATTACAGAAAATGTGTTACATAATATTTGCTAACCATCCAAAAATATTTATAAAAATCATATTAGAAATACTATTTTAATGAAATTGAAAAGTGGTGAAAAAAAAAATTTTACTCAAAATATCCTTAATAAATAAATAAATAAATAAATAAATAAATAAGTGATCATTTCTAAAATTGAAAAAAAAACTTAATTAATCGCGTACCTACACGAAAATAGTGAATTTTTTCTCCATAAAATATTATTCGATTATTTTTTTGAATTGTACTCAAGGAAAACTAAAATATACCCGTTACATAAAATTAAATAGGAAATCGTTTAGTGACGCTGATACATAATATCCTATACAGTCAGGTGGACTTCAATACAGTACAGGCAACGGTCCTGTCTGCCGTGTACGCGTTTTAAGTATACCACATTATACTTGTTATTGATACCCCAGTTACAGAACGCACAATAAAGATATTATAACAAATCATGCGTAACTGAACGGACACTGTCCGGTATCAAAGTTCACGTACCGATGAACTCAAACTCAAACTAGCTCATTTTTAAAACGCACACGCTGTAGGCTGCCTATCTACACGGATGTCACACGTATATGGGTACCGCGTGACAAAATACCATCGCGTTGTTGAGTATTTTAATAATACCCTTAATCATTAATATTTTATCAATAAAATGACGCGCAAATCTTGTGAGTAAACGGAAATGGGCAGTATCGATAAGATATACACACACACACACACACACGTATATATATATATATATATATATATATATATATATATATATATATATATATATATGTGCGTGATAGTGTCTTCTATCTCTTGAATTTTTATTAATTGCATCTATGATATTGTATATTTGTACATTGCTACATTTTTCTTCAGATTATCGTGTTTCTCTATTTTGGTTTTTTTTTGTTGGTAGTCATGATCTTGATACAAATTAAGGTGCGATTTTAATTGTTAATTTTTTTTTTTTTGAAATTTCACTAAAATTGTTAATAATTATAATTTATCCAAATAATGTTTTAATTTCTCATAATATAAATTATAAAGCAATATTTCAGTGATATATTGATTAAATACAAAAAATCAGTTGAAATCACGTTTCACGAAACAAGTTGAATCGGATTTTCAGCACTAGAAATATTCTTACACTGGAAACTGTTGTTTGGATTTTTGACGATTAGAAAAAAGTAGTGACTTTATGACGTCTTGTATCTTTGATCACATATAACGATGTATGAGTAATTGTTGTAGTAATTAAGTTTCAGCTATTTCAACTCGATAATAGTGTTATCATATAACTCATGATTATTAAAAATAAAGCATCTCACATATTATATACGGCAGTATCTAGTATATTTATAAAAGCGTTGGATACCTATATCTATTGTATCTCATGTCGACAGATATTTTTTCCGAGTATCTTATCCGTCCCTTCGTATACGTACTTACAGATTTGTTCGACTACAATCTACAGGCTATTGTGGCCTTACGCGCGGTGGTGATGCAATAACAATAATTTTGTTTGGCTGCACAACGATACCTGACCCGGGCGACAAGGACTAACAAAGCATGACTATTATACGCGTCGTACGAACGTATAATGCAATAACGACCGTACGACGACGATGTAATATGGGAGGTGCCCTTCTCGGTACCATTTATTTATTTATTTTTTGGTCAGCGCCCGATCGCCGTGAACTCCGGGACGTAATATCCCTATACGATCTCGACACACACACACACACACACACACACACACACACACACACACACACACAACATACATATACGTTTTAACTTGTAACCCATATATGGACAAGTTTATTCCCAAGTATTTATGCTGTGTGTGTGTGTGTGTGTGTGTGTGAGAGAGAGAGAGAGTAACTTTATATATATATATATATATATATATATATATTTGTGATTTTTCACGTTGGACGTCTGCGACGGTGACGATGGAGGTTCGGAGGATAAACTTGTAAAACTCGGACGAACATACTTATATATATTATATAATATATGTATTATGTATATAGTTGGTGGATTCTGACCACCGAATGTGGGCGAAGTTTGGCAATAGTTTCAGCGCACGCGAACTAGCCGCGTTATGCGGGTTGTGCATGCCATCGCGTTTCGTTTGACTAACTGCGCGCGACGGCGGCGGTGGTGTCGGTCACGCGCAGAAGTCACCGCCGCAGCTTCGCTCACGATTTACCCGTGTCAGGGGGTGAGGGATTTGTGACTAGTCTCCCAACACGGTAAAATGTCACTACGTTCGTCGGACGTGTGCCACTCGAGCGGCGTTGGTGCAGGCGGCAGGCGAGAGAAATATACATATACTACGACGGTGGAGTGACACGAATAAAAAAATAAAAAATAAAAATAATGAAGTTTAAAAAAAAAAAAAATAATAATATTCGTTTTTATGGTGGAATCGCGCGTGACAACTAGAATTAAGAAATCAAAAATTGATAACGTTTCGAGCGGCTCTAATTTATTGGTCAATCGCTACTTTAAAATAGTGGGAAATAATTTTTAATTACTCGGCACACGCGCTAGCAGAATAATGTCTAGACACGTAGGGTAAAAGTATTTATAAGTGTTTTTTTTTCGAAAATCCACGTGACTCACGCTCATAGATAGTAATCACATTTCGGGAGAGAGTACCTGCCGCAAAACAATTTAAATGACAAACCTACCTAAAAAGGCATAGATAAAGTCAACCCGCACTAAAATATTACTTAAGGGGTCTAACTGACAAAATCTTACTACGTAGTTAGGTAAGCCGTTTTGAAACGTGTATGATCCGTTTTATCAATTTTAGAGTTCTTCCAGGATCGTTTTGTAGCCTTGATTTACAGACCCGTATAGATCCGTCTTTTAATCTGGTGACATAATGTAATTTTCGTTATTCGCCGATACCTCGTCGCCACGCACTGCACTCTTCCAGAGCTGTAAACGATAAAGTGCTTAAACGATAAAAAAGATATTGGATTATTGAAACTGCAATATTAAATATATCGTTTACTGATGAAATGTTTTGAAATTCTCAAACACTTAAACCAACGGTCGGCAACTGGCGGATCGCGGCCCAAATCCGGACCGCGGAAGGCTGTAATCTGGACCGTCGACATATCTTTCGTTGATAGTTTAATAAGTACTACGTTATTTCAATTTCCATCGTGATCATTTAAAAAAGGCGTCGTTTTGTAAAACATTTTTTTTTTTTTGTAAACACGTAGAGAACAAAGTTCACGGATTCTCACCTTGATCCTTGAGGACATATTTCGTATTAGATGTTCTACAAGAGTTCCCGATTTCGAGTTACCATAGCCATATACGACAAAATGTGATTTCTCCCGTAACATCACAAGGCTTGTTTACTCTTTAAATAGTTTTAACGTTTTAGTAAAATTCATTGAATAATGTAACGAAATTAATTATTTTTTCTACGGACCCCGTTCACGTGTTATTTTAATTTTCCGGACTCCAATAGAAATCACTTTCGGACCCCTGACTTAAACTATTATACATAATCAAACAAAAAACATTCGACATTATAAAAGGTTTACTATCGCATTATGAATTTGATTTTTATTCGCATAATATACACTGTTATTAAAACTTATTAGTTACATAAATTTATTGTATATATTATTCTTATAATCTTATAATTGAAATAATTGTTTTATTTGCCAGCCGTGTATATTTTACCACGTTCTCCTTCTCATAAATTAACTAAATCCACAGCTATATATTAAACATATTTATATATTATTAGGTATTGGCTTTAACAAAAACTGGCATAATAATTTTTAAAGAATTCATAACTATTCCTTTTTTTTTCATACAGAAAGTTTCATCATTGCAATTAATTTAAATTTGAGAATTTTCTATATTTTTGATTGCATACATTTTTTCTTTTATAAAGCACGCAAAAAATTTATCATTTCAATATTAATTTCGATTTCAAGCATTAATTTTTCTTTTGGAATTAAACAAATGTTTTTGTATTCATTGATATTCTTAAAGAAGAAAAACTGAGTTTAAAATTATATGGTCAATAACTTACCTTTTATTTTAATTGCAAAGCTTTCATTTCTCCAATTTAGCTTAAAAAAACGTAAGAAATAGTCAACCACAAAAACAATCTATTAATATAAGTATAATATTAAAACTTTCTTTTAAATATGTAAAATACGTATTTTTAAAATTCATGATAAATTAATGACCAAACTTAAATGAGATATTTGAACATTATAATTTTTCTAAAAATCTGATCTACAAAATGACTATTTTGATATATATATATATATAATATATTTTATTTTTTTTTATGGTAAAATAAAATGTTAAATTTAAAAATTTAATTTCCAAAAATAAAAAATAAATATTTTAATTTAATTTTTTTTGAGCGTAGTACTGCTATATTTCTAAAAAAAAAAAAAAAATAATAATAATAATAATAATAATTATAATATTGGATAGAAAAAAGTTATTGCATTTGTTAAATAGATCTGACTCGCTCTGTATGCATGTATTTTGTTCTTGCAATTATTTTAACGGCAAACTAATAATTTATTGACTTGAAAAATAAATTGTCACGTTTAAAGACTTGGAATACATACTTTATAATTTAGTTTTAGTAAGTCTAGTTATACTGTTTTTGTTCGGTTGACCAAATCGTGGATTTCGCAATATAATATGAATTAAGTATGTACGAGCGCTTTTTTGAAGATTTTTTCCCACTCTTTTAGTAATATCATACAAATACCATTACAATACGAGAAAATATATACCAATAAAATATGATTTTGAACTTTCGTAATAGTCGAACATTTCAGGAACAGGTTCGTAAAAACATCTGTTGATACATATATTTTAGTTGTGTCATTTAAGTTGGCTAAACGTGTGAGGTCACGTCCTACCATTATCATATTATTATAATATGTTAATCTATACTCTCGATGCGTACACGACATGTATCGCGGATCCTAATTATATTTGAATATCCATACCGAGTCCACGATTATCGCATTTTTATGTGAGATTATCCGTGTGACAAACGGCAGTAATTTTGTTCGATTGAAAACCGATCGCGGTTGAAACGTAGTGACATAGTAATAAAGGAGTATATGCTCCATTCCGTCACACCGAAGTATTGTCGGCGGAATTACGGCGAAAATTGATATCACTCATCATGATATTATCAACATGGCCGCTGTGTGACGTGTTTAATAACATACCACTTGGATGAAAAAATCACATCCCGTCGGTACTGCAGGGCGTTCATCACGGTCATCGAGCCTACCGTGGTCGCGGTAATCGCGAATCACGATACATGCGGTCAGTACACCGAGAACCGTTATCGCGGTTAAACTAAACATTTTTCAACCGTCTTGGCACAGAAAAATCCGTAATGACTAATGAATATAACTCTACAAAGAAATGTAAAAACAATGTTTTCATCTCACGATTTTTTTTCTTACGTTTTTGAGTTTTGTCCGACAAAGAAAAACTGACCAAGGTGAAAAGGTATTCCTCCTTTTTATCACATATCCTTTGGTTTGTCACAAGATTACTAAAGAGTGAGTACTAATTTGTTTGATAACTTAAAAGCACGAATTCGATTTTGGCGTTTGTACCATAGTAGTAGGATTAAAGCACAAAATTAAATTTTATTATCTGTCTATAAACAGTAAAATATACTGATTGCACTAAACATTGCAGCCTAAAACGTTTTGCTCGATATAATTAATTTCAAAATATTGTGTATTTTCTATTTCAAGAAAAACAGTAGTCAATGTCAGTTCAGTTTCATTGTTCTTTTATGTACTAGTTTTGATAACTTTTATTCGTGTACACAAAGTGAGTCAGATTTATTTGTCCACCACTGTACATTTTTTTCGATTTATTACTTTTAACTTTTTTTTTTTTTTAAATACCTAAATACTTGAGTCATGGACTATGGTACAATTTCATTTAAATTTTATTTTATTTTTTTAATCATACTCAAAAATTTTTAATTGTTTTGCGCCGTTTGGTAAAAACTCAACATAGCCATTATGAGTTATATGTATTTTTGGAAAAATCTTGGTAAGTACTTGGTGTGTAGTATTATAATATTGATTGAAAAATAATGAGTAAAAAAAAATTGCATTTATCAAATAGATCTGACTCACTCTTTAAATATATATGTATATGTTTTATACAATACTATTGCTCGGTATTTTTTTTTATTCGAGCCTTATTGGAAATCCAAGAGAAATTCTTTGAAATATATTATAAAATGTATCAATATCAGTGTTTTCACTTCGACTTGTGCGTATCCGTCCGGTTTTTCTCTAAAATTAAAATTAGAAGCGAACAAAAATTAATTATTATTCGAATGTAATTTACTTTTGCTCATACAAATTATAGGGCGCAATGCATTGTGTAGCATAATTTTAAGCACTGACAACAACGAGCGATGGCAAACGGAAATATATCTTGGATAACGTGAACTATTTTACTTGTGAGATTAAATTTATTCACACTTATGGGCGATTAAAAACATTTTTTTTCGCGCGCTTTTAGATTTCGTTAGGGTCATATTTTGCGCTTTTAAACTACTCTTTTCGGACGAAATTCGAATAGGTTAACGGGGATGGAGGATAGTTTCGATTCGTCTGTTCGCACCCGTTTAGCGTACCTACTCGTCCGCGATGCGACGAAACGGATAATCGTAAACGAGCGACCGACCGCACTGTCGGCGATTGCACTGGTGTAACAGGCAATATTTACCCTCCGGATATTTCTACCCCCCCCCCGGTAAAAAATTCCTATGATATTATTACCGGGAGTAAAAATATCCTATTTGTACCCCTAGTTAAAGTATTGGGGGGGTAAAAATATCCTAGGACATTATTCCCCCCTGGGTAAATTATCCTAGAATATTATTTTACTGGGGGTAAAAATAGCATAGGATATTTATACCCCTAGAAATAATACCCTAGGATATTATTACCAGGAGGGGGATAGAAATAATAGGAGGTGTAAAAATTTTATGACACCGGCTCTGAACGGTTTTAATTAATTTGTACTCATTCGTATTCGTAAATCACAAACTCGAACACTACTCAAACACTGAAACACGGCCATTATGCATCATGAAAACAAGGGTGCACGTCTGGGTTACGTCTCGGTTACGCGTGACGCAGGCATTTCCACATTGGTGATGCTAATTACCTTTAAACGCGTCATATTTCAAAATTAAATCAATGAAATGGATCACCCGAAATTAACGATACTTACGTAATAATATGATATTAATAATAATATATGTTACTGTTAAATAATGTCGGGATTCGTAATACGTGTTCGTATACTCGACTATAGTAGTCGTATAAAATAAAATATAGTACCAATACAATAATAGTTCGTCTACTCGTTGAAATATTTGTACGATCGAAACAATGCAGTAGGAATATAACATATTTATTTTAAAAATCAACGTATGTGATTAAAGTGGGAGCGAGGTGGGTGAAACGAGCTATCAAATGTTTAAAAAGTCCGGTGTTCTAGGAAATCAGTCGTAATTCTGGCAGTGGAATTAACACTCAACGGAGAAACATTTTTTTTTTTTTTAATAATTCGTTTAAAAGGGTATAAAACCAAGCAAAACATATGCTTTGAAAAAAATCCCTTTTTAATCACATTCGACAAACTCCATTATGAGTATAGATGTGAGTGAGTTTGTGTGCGTTCGTGTACGTACGTACGAAGAGGCGTGTCCTGGATAATTAAATGAAAGTTGACTTTTAAATTGTAAAAATGTAAAATAATTGTTAACGCATGTGAACTGTGCGTATATTTATAAGTATGCAAAAAAGCAAAATATTATTATTTATATATTTGAAAATAATTAATTATATAGATGTTATTATGTAATTATTAACGTGCAATTACATCAAATGTAACTTTCATTTCTCGGTGTTTATTTAAAAAAGCCAATTCATTTAATCTATTTTTTGATGTTTTGTTCCAAAGTAATATGTTTTTAAATGCTTTTACATCAAAAACGGTCTTTTACATGAAACAGAAGTCACAGGAAGTGTTAACTTTTAAAAATGTATGAACTCTCGAAAAAAAATTTTCGTTTCACTGAATTAATGTTTCTACCGCATTATTGTATAAAATATTATGAACTATGTTATCACTAGTTCCAATATCGACTGTATTTATGTTTGTACTAAATTTAACATTGCTTCATCATTGTTATTTGTACTTGTAGAATTTATCACACTTGGTAGAAGACGACTTGAGTATTTTTAATAATAAATTATTTTTTTAGTTTAAAATATCTGTTATTAAGTTCTGATAAAAAACATTTATATCAATGGTATAATAACTGTTGATTGATAACATTTTTAGCTGAATATTCGTCTATGCTCCACTGAAAGCACAGTTTATGTATGTTTTATTTAAATGAAAATTCATAACTTCTTCTAATTATTATGACCAATTTTGTTTATTTTAATAATCTTTGGTCAAATTCCACGGTGACATTCTCTTCGATCATTTTTGTAGCACTTTCAACTCAACTAGTAAAATTCAGCGTTCGGACTGGATTTAATTTTTTTGTTGAAAATTGGTGACTGAAAGGAAAGCTAATAGGAACTAATTTTATTTATTTGTGATGTATATTTATAACTATTATAATTATAATTATACTATAGTGATACAATATTATAATACAATATTTAGAATTAAGTGAGTCAGATTTGAGGGGAGATAATGATTCCATCTGGGCACACCACTGTGTGTGTGTGTGTGTGTGACACGAATATAATATAACGGGCATGATTTTTCAAAACAATTGAAATTGCACTATCCCGAGTATTACGTCCGAACATTGGACAACAACGTCCTCACACCATCGGAACTTTGGACAGTATACTCGAATAGATGGGTTCGGAGGTTGTTAAATATAGAACACTACGGTCGGTGACTGCATTGTTGTGTATACGTCGTATATATTATTGTCATGTTGTTGTTTCGCCCAAAACGGAATCGTAAAACCATGTCGCGCTACGCGTAACATATATATATATATATATATATATATATATATATATATATATATATATATATAGATGTATGTGTGTATGTGTGTGTGTGTGTGTGTGTATATGCATGTTATTATAATTATATACTCTTGGGCCAGATTTACGGTCGTTATATTGTAATTGTGTATAAGTATGCGTCGAAAGAAATCCTCGTGAGAACCACGGTAAAACCCTTACGGTTTGTGTAAATATTTACACGTCTTTATTATAACGTTAAACGCCTGTTTATCCGGTCCAAAACATCTGGTTAGGCGTTTAAATAGCCATCGTTTCACACATACCCACACACGTGCGGCGGCGGCGGCCGAAAAACCACGTCGGAGTCGAAACCAATATGACGCGCGACGCGACGGTCGGAAACGATTTGAGATGAAAACACAATGACGTGTGAAGTAAATTATGTGCCTGCCGGAGTTTTCGAAAGATTTTTTTTTTGTTTTACTCGCGATTTCAAAGGGGTAAGCACATTCATATTGTGTGTCATAGATACGCTATTTTATGTCACAAGAGGTCCAATACTCAGAACAGGGGAACAAAAAAAGGTTATTAAAAATGCTACTAAATGACATCGTTTATTTAAATTTATCGCCAGCTATTTTAATATATTCAAAATTACGTTTTGAAAATAACTTAAAATAAAAATATATATGTATTTACAATGCATGTATGACATTATTATATTAATATTATAACGAATGTTAATAACATTTTACATAATCTATAAAATCATAAACTCAATATGTATTATTTGTCAACGTTTACCGAGATTTTCCAAAGTAATTCTTATTTTAAATATATTTATAAGATTTCAAATTTTAAAAGACAACATAGGTTAGTTAAAAATGGCACACTTGCCATCAGTTGCCCATTCGTATTATACGTGATTACTCACGGCCACATAAACATATATTCAAAACGATTATTTTATGTTAGGTACTTAATTGATAATAACAATGATATTTCTGTTTTTTTGTATAGAATAAAACTAAATTAATTAATTTATTCAAAAATAATACAAAAATAATATTCCTGATAAATCTTCTGACGAACAATACTGTTGTATATTAATGACACAAATTCAACGAGGAAAAAATCTCTAGAACTGACAAAACGTATAAATTAATAAATTCACGAAAATTTAATATTTCGACACGTACTTTAGTATCATAGACGTTCGTGCAGACCCGGATTAACACTATCGTAGGCCCTAGGCACAGTTCTTTATTACCCATCATGTGCTAATATACGGTTCTGTAGATTCTTAAATGATTAAGAAACCTAATTTTTGGGAGAGGTAGTGTTTTAAGTCTTTAAAATCAAAAATATTTACAACCTAAAAATCAAATATTAACTTTATAATCAAAACTTTATCTAATGACAATTTTAACACATATAAAAATACATTTTACATTACTCAAAATATATTATTTAAAATTAAACTGCAGGAACCATATAAAACAACTTATTTTATACCATTTTTCATTTTGTTCTTTGTATTTAAATATAAAACAAGATAATTTATTGTAACAAATTTAAAATAACAGTATTATGTAGAATATCTCTTTATGTAAATTTATAGTTACAAAGGTTTTTTACGATATTTTTTGTTTGCAAATGATTCTATATCTTTTTCGGTATCGATGTCTTGGAGTGATTCGTGTTCAATTGCAAGTACCGATAATGATGATAATTTATCTTGTCCAATAGTTGACCGCTGCCAGTTCTTAACTCTCTTTAAAATTGAAAATGATCTTTCACCTTCGCACGAAGTCCCAAAAATTGATAAATATATCCTAAAAGCAATGTTTACATTGGGAAAACTTGTTGCCATTTTGGTATTTATTTGTTTAATTAGCATTTCATTAACAGACATCCCAGTTTCTCGAAAGCCCTTAAAAATCAAAAACTCATTAACAAATGAAGATTCTAAATCGGTTTTATAGGCTTCAGCTAAATGATTTGCCTTTATTTTTATTTCTTCATCTTTTAAACTCTCGTTAGTTAAAAAATTAAATCTTTCGTCTAATTTTAAATAAGCTTTATTTCGTTTTTCCATTTCAACAATCAATTTATCAATTATTACATAAAATGTTTGAGTTTTGAATTTATCTCTGGCACTCATTTGATCAACAGTATCAATTGCATTGTCATCATTTATCGAGAATTTATGTTTACGTTTTCTAGATTCTATTTCAGAATAATCAGACAAACCAGAAACTCTTTTTTTTTTTGCTTTTTCTTCAAATAAATCAAATTCTTCGGCGCTTCTCATTTTTTTAAAACATAATATAAGACTGTTATAGAGGTTAACGACAGTACATATCTCAATACCGGGTGTTTGTAACGATTTGTTTACAATATTAATTTGTTGTAAAATGTCATTCCAAATATTAGACATTAGAACAGTTTCAAGACGATTGAGTTTTTTAACAAGTGACTTAGCTTCATTAACAGCATTAGGAGGTTGTCTTTCTGATAATGAAATATCAATCAAAACCTGACGGATTTCTTCATAATTAAGTGATAATGCCTTCGTTGCATCACTACGCGTGGACCATCTTGTTCAGACAGACTTTTAACTACAAAAACAGACTCCTTCATATTTTTTAACATTATAGACTTTTTTTTATAGATTTGTTGTGCTAACATCTACAGATAGTTAATTAACTTAAAAAAAAAAAATATTACAGAAAAATAGTAACCAAAAATTTCATTTTCGTAGGCCCTAAAATGTTCGTAGGCCCTAGGCACAGTGCCTATAGTGCCTATTGGGTAATACGGCCCTGCGTTCGTGTATATAAAAAGACCCTTTCTTTTTATGAATAACTGCGTTCATAGAATTCTTTCTATGAAACAATACCATTTGAGTATAATGACAACAATAATAATTGATCGTGTATTTTGTGAAAACTTTTAAACTTTCCCATTGATTAAGCTGCAATTCATTTCGGGGGTAGGGATTCTGCGAAGTTTGTTTTGCCTTAATCGCTCTCTATTACCGATCTCCGGTTGAATTTAAAACACGTCTAAATGTGAATATATATAGTGCCGGTTCTACGACATCTAATTATAAAGCTTCCCACCTCAAAACTTTGAAGGCATTCAAGTGTCACATTGTAATCAATGTGTGCACGAATAAGAGACACAACTCGCATAGCCCGTCTCTTCGCCTTAGGTACTTTACTCCGTATTTCGCAACATTTTATGCGTGACGAAATATTTTAATTTAAAACGTGAATACAACGAAAATTGATTCATACAAGAAACATACTTAATATGCATTATGTGTGTGTGTGTGTGTGTGTGTGTGTGTGTGTGTGTGTGTGTGTGTGTGTGTGTGTGTGTGTGTGTGTGTGTGTGTGTGTGTGTGTGTGTGTGTGTATGTAGTTGTAGTCATAGCTGTAGTAGAAGTCGACACCAAAAAAATAATTTTAAATTTTTAGACAAGTAGAAAATGGAAATCTATAAAATCCAAAATTCAACAGTCATCTTTTCAGATTAAATATGAATTGACATGCGTTGTTTTTATGAGGTCATTGCAACATTATATTTTAACAAGTCACTATGGTTAGTTTGTTTCATTCAAAATGGAAGCAATTATTTTACTTGAAACTATTATGAATCATGTTTACATTATTTTTAGTGGTTATTTTAAATTTCGCTGAACAAATCACAATATATGTGCGAATATATATTGCATTATTTGGATTAATATTGTAAATTAAATTATATTTAAATTATGAGTATAAAATGTATTCATCGGGAAGTAAGGTCAGTACGTGCAATCCGAATTTTATGGCAGTTTAAATAATAATACGATCAAACCAAGGAATCGATACGATAAATATAAATAAATTAATTTATGGTATCTAATCAAATTGTTAATTTGGCCATTTTCCAAGAGTTTTATCGCAAAATAATGAAAACAATATTATATACATATATCTATACATTGTGTAGCGCAATATAAATTATAATCATCGTATAATTTATGATGATAATATATGTCACGGGGAAATATTTAAGGCACTTTATCTAGTTAAAAGTATTTTCAAATTAAAAAAAAAAAACTGTTTCTTCATAAATTAATTTCACAACTTTAAAGAGCCAGCCGGCAGGCTACCCGCAAAGACTAGATAGATTTTATCCTTTCAGTTCTCAACTAAAATACCGATGGCAGGTTTAAAAAGAACCTTTGGTAGGCCACTCGGGCACTGTTGCATGACGTGTTTGGACGTGAAATCAGAGATATGAGATATGAGATGATAATAATAATAATAATAATAATAATAACAATAATAATAATATTTCGTCAATTCACTTATCTCGACCCACAGAAGTATGTAACACTGGTATGTTCTATTTATTTTAATTGCCATACAAGGGAGTTACCATGAATATTATTTGGAAAGCAATCACTATTATTATTATTCCGATAGTGAAACTTAGTGTTCCCTTGTGTTTCACAAGCACGGACATTATCTGCAGTGTATCTATGATATTCATGGATAACATTATGTTCAAATTTCAATTATATTCATATCCTTAATTATTCCTATGTAGGTACCAATAGTGTGGTAAAAAAAAAATTTTTAAAAATACGAAGTTGAAAAATTTATACATTTAAATATTCAGTTGATAAGAATAAATTGTTCATAAAAATAGTCTCGTATTAAAAAATCATCGTATATTAAAATTAAAAAGTGTATTTCACTAAAAAAAATGTGAATAGAATAATATTTTTAGTAATCATATAATTATTATCAGTGAAAGTTATGTAAACTTTTAAATTTAAACATTTATTAAAACAGATTTGTATAATATGTTATATTATTAAAACTTAATGATTTCTGAAATTTTCAAAACGCAGTTAATTATTTATGGTTGATTTTATATTAAATTATCAGAAAATTTGATGTTAAGATTACAAATTAATTACAAAGTTATTTTTTTTCAAGACCGTCATGATTCGTCAATAGATCTTTTTCCATATTCAAAACTGAAAACACTAGGTAGTAAAACAAAAACAATCTAACATATTTTAGTAGAATTTTAGTGGCATCTGATTAATATACTATTTATAATGTCTATAGTCCACAAAACATTAAATCAAAAGATTAAAAGAGTTCAATTTAAAACCCACTATTTTATAGAAATTTTCGAATGCAAATATTAACTCGTTTACTTAAATAAAATGGTTATTAAATGCATTAGCGCGATAAAAAAATTACGTCATTGTATACTCATGATACACTCATCACTTCCACATGGAATCTTAAAAAGAGCTCTAAAACGGTGTTTTCAATATTCAAAATAATGTCGAATACGTATGTGTCGTGATTCTCTAAGTGAAAAATATCAATTTTGTACTACTTATATTTGTTCAGTAGTACTTGACTCCGGTTTGTACAACCTCTGAATTCTAAACTGACAACCCCTATGGTAAAAAACCGAAAATATGTAGTGAAGATTAAATCCTATGAAAATAGTTGAATTACTTGGAACTCTTTGATAACATGTTGCATCAAACGAGTTGTCTACAAAAAATGAAAATTTGCTTTTAGTTAAATAAAGTAGGTGCACGACATTTTATGGCATTGTTTATGTTCCAGATCATTAAATTATTTTCGCTTAGATGTCGTTGCTTTGACGATAATATCTTTTGCTGTATTTCATAACTATAAAATGTAACACACATAAAGATAAATTATTTGAGTACAAAGAGACAGAATGTGATGATTTTATTCAATTATAAATGTTGCGATTCGTCATTATATTATGTGTCAATAAAGTGACGACTGACAGTTTTATTGAAACGTCATGAAAACTTCCACTCATTCCTTTTGATATGTTAGGTTTTTTTTTCGAATTACCAAAATATTGAAATTGAAGGCACAAAAAGTTATCTTTTAATGTTATTGAGGTACCCAAGTGAATGATTTTCATTGCACTAATAATACAAATATATTTTTGATTTTTGAAATAAAATACAATTTTTAACATTATAAGAGTCATAATAGACGTTGCTATTGTTTTCTTTCATGAAACGATTTTTCGTGATGAATTAAAACAATCATTATTCATTCATAAAACGCTCAATTGTAAAACGGTGAATGCTTGTGCCGGCTTATAATATTCAAATGGATGGCTATAATTATTTTTAATGTATTTAGCGAAAATTGTTAAATTTGATTTTATGTTTGTACGTATTAATAGCCAGGGGAAAAACGCATAAATATTAATAACCGTTATTGGATTGTATCACATGCAATTATAGCGCAATACGAAAATAATGACTCATGAATTTCCGAGCGTATATTTATTGTTAAGCCCGATGTATAAAGTTCTTGCTTGTAAACCATTCGGAAATAATAATTTTTCCCAGGAATCTAAAACAATGGTTTCAAGTACAAGAAAAAGCGTTAGAAAAAAAAACACGTAAAATATTGATTTCGTTTGAGTTCTGCGGGACGCCAACTAAATATACGTAGTTGGTATACAAAGTCGGTATGCGTTTGTACAGAGTCTAAAAACAACATCGATTTGTGATATATTATTATACAGTTGGTTGAATTTTCGCATTTTAATGAGTGATAAATAAATGATAACGCGATTATAACTCGTCAACTCGGAGGTAATGACTCTTTTCGAAGAACGTTAAATTCATACACGTATGTCGTGGCTAACTTGACTGTAAATTTCCGATCGATTGAATTGAGAATCTGCTACCAGAGTTTGGAACCTTAATGGTTTTTACGGTATCGGTTCCATTTGGGTTTTTTAATAAAAAATGATAATGGTTTCGGTTTCGGTTCCGGTTTATAAAATAACAAAATTAAGATTCTGGTTCCGGTTCCGGTAAAAAACGGTTTCTCAAACGGTACCTCAAAAAGTTGATATGTAGGTAAAAATTTACATCTAATACATGATCAAATTGAATAGACTTATGCCATTTTATCAATCTCCAGTTAAAAGAAACTAATTTTTAGTTAACATTAATCCCCAGTTAAATGAAGCATACGTTCCAGTTATCCCCAGTTAAAGCGGACCTTAATATTGTATCACTTCCAGAAATATTCGCCGATTATATTACATGATAAATAATTTTAACATTAAACCTATTTTTAAAAACAAAATTGGAACTGAAGAAAACCGAAAAAATTTCTATCAACAAATATCGGCACCGGTTCCGGTTAAGGTTCTGGAGAAAATCGAATATGGGGTTTCGGTAAGGTTCCGGTTCCGGTTCAAACACCGGTATTTTTATTTTCGGTTCCAAGCCCTGTTTGCTACACTCCGGTTGGGAAATGTCACCGAATGGAATCTAGGATATTTTTCCCCGAACAAAAAATTACAGCAAATCAATGAAAAATTATTGAATACAAACATGACAAATAGGTACATTGAGTTGTAGAAAATGGTTTTTACACATATACGCTCTCTTAAATAAATGATGAGTATGTATGCGATTCTTTGAAGGTTTTAACTCCCCGTTCATGATATGAAATTCATTCGGTTACCTATAATTGTTCATTTACAATGTTCAAACATGGTTGATCATAAACAGGGTACAGTGTCGAATGATAAAGAATAAATTGGCACCCTGGTTTTTCTAGCAAAGGTCTCATAAACACATCAATGTATCGCACAACTGTTGTTTTTGATTCGGACAAAATCGAAATTCGTTAACATTTTGCAGCAAGTGTAAAAATCAATGAAAACATAGCGATTCGTTTTCGCAAAAAATACCATTTTCATAATTGGTTTTATGTTTAAAATAATATTCTAGAAATACGTAAATAAAGCCTAAGTCGAGAGATGGAGACGAAAAAAAAACGTCTTAACGCTCGTCATCGGACCAAGTTCGGACCATCAATGACCTCATTCCTTTCTAGAATACCCTTTGCACACAAACGTTCGCGTACGAGATTCAGAAGGAAAACACAGTAGGTACCTATTGTTTTTTTGATACGACTTTGGGGTCTCGACCGCACCGACCGATGAGGCCGCGCGGCATGGGAATCGCATGCCGTGTAATGCGCGTTACTCCCCCAAGGGGTGCGATTTTCCCGGAATATATTTACCTCCGGTACTGAATCCACAGACAACATTGATAAAGGTTTGATTATCTAACCGTCTAATACATAATAGATGTATAATGACGTTATACACACAATCATATTGCACAATGCTGACAGTCGGAGTACCGTCGTTTTACCGGGATAATCTGTGCTCGCAAGGCGGGCGTTCCTAGGTATACACTTGTCGTGAAATGGTCGGTTCTGGCAGCACACTACGATTTAATCGCACTGACGTGGTGCGCGTCATCCGCCGACGTCGTCAGTGCGGGCGCGTTCGGCGTGAAAAATACGATAAACCCCAATCACGGCCTACCAACTCAGTTAACTCGATCGGGCGAATCGTGCAAACCACTTAAAAACTTGTCGGTCGAATCGAACATATAATCGAACATATAAATGAACTACGAGGATTAATAGGAATCCGATACAGAACGCACGACCGTCATGTAGAACATAATCATAATAATATCCTGAATGACTAAGGTGACCGTACGTCCCGTTTTGAACGGGACAGTCCCGTTTTTTGAATCTCTGTCCCGTTGTCGCCTGGGAAATCTTCGGGACGCTAAAATGTCCCGTTTTCAAAAAGCAGACAAAAAAAATAACGAAAATAAATGTTCTTTGACGAAATATCGTTTTTAGAAAAATATACAAGTATTTAATTTTATAATTATTACACGAAAACATTTTGTTTATAATAAGTTAATTACCTAGTAAGTGTAATAAGTTAATTTAATTTTTTGTCCTTTAAAAACATTATAAGTACCACAGAAATTTGCTAGTAATATTATTAAATTTAAAATATTTGTTTCTAACAATTAATTATGATTTTTTTTTGTCCCGTTTTGATCAAAAAAATATATGGTCACTTTATGTATGACTCGTCCGCATCACGCCTAAGTCTTTGTTCAAGAGGACCTAAAATACTAAGAATTGATTCGTTTTTTTTTCTTTACCTGATTGGTATGTGAGCAATATTTTCGATGCGGTTTTATCTATGATATTTTTTATCGAGCAAAGCTTGACGTTTTATTTAATGATTCGAATACAGGGTGTTTTATTACCATATACGCTATTTTACGCTCTGCACACAGTCACGATGCACTTTCGTAAAAACAAATTTATTTTGGATTCTGGTTTTTTCTTAAGCCGGATTCCCGTGACTGGTGTACTAGGCCAATATTTGGTACTAATGGTTACTTGCCATGCCGTCACATCGGTATACTTCAAAAATTATTTATCACTCGTGCCGCTTATGAGGATTGTCAGTAAACGTGACACAAGTCAAAGGAACGGCCAGTATATTTGTGCTCAAGTATATAGGTGTCCTTGTCAAGTACGCCACTCGTGAGAACATCCAAATCGTTCACTAGGTCAAATGTAGAAATATGGGCGTTTTGGCAAGTGCACCAGTCGCGGGGATTAGGCTATACATGGCATTACAATGACGTGATGAATAGCGTTCAATTAGATTTCTCCACAGAAATCACGCTTGAATACGAGGTAACGCGAACACGGTTTTTTTTCCAATATTTGAACGGCCTACCAACAGTCTCTTCATTTAACTCTTTTGTGATAGTTGACAAAACTTCACATGATATAATATCATGATGTATTCCGGATACGGTATCCAGGTAGCGTGATGAATACCGCTATATTTCACATGTTTGTCCTTATGGTTTGAAAACGATTACTATTCCAACAATATGAATAATCAGCGCATGATTACGAGACGAAAAATTCGGTGATTGTTTTGCAAAACATAACGCTACGTTAAACTTATTAAATGCACAAAATAATAAATCGAAATAATAGTTCGTTTCACGCGTACGACATGTGTTGCACGACAGCGATGCAATACAGGATACGTTTGAAGTGACTATTTTCTTACCAAAATATTTTAGCGAGTGGGTAAACGATTTACGCATACGTTTTGTCTCCGTAATATAATTTTTCAACACAATGATAATCTCTGGAAACGTCGTGTACCTGTCTTCTAAATATGTTTGATAATATAATGTGAATATCAATCTGGAGTCCCGTTTAAAAATATTACTTTTTTTTTTTGTTTTTACTCGAAAGATATATAAAACAAATCGGTATTTTAAAAATACCAAAAACGTCTAAATTAAGAAATATTTTCTCCCTGTTGTTGTTGAGTATACGATCTTTTCGAAACAAAGAAAATATATATCGATTTTATATTATATATATATATATATATATATATATATATATATATATATATATATATATATATATATATATATATATATATATATATACATATAGATATAGATATTCAAAAACAAAAAAAGTTGTTCATAATATTGTATGAGTTATTTAAAAGTTATTTGGTGAGATACTAAGACAAAATTGTTATTAAAATAGTTTGATAGATCGATTAGAGCATTATAACAGAATTCTCGTAGAAACTTCAAATAATGATGGTTTGAGCTCCTAACACATATATCGATTATGATGAAATAAATCACTTAATTTAGTCACAGCTTTTGTCATTGCGATTTATATTAATTTTATTTTGTGGTAAATAGTAAAAAGTTGTGTTCTAAAACTTCGCTGGTTGGATCTCATTTATTTATTTATGAATCAAGAACCTTTGTTTAAATGTAATATAGTAGAATATTAAATTAAGAGGACGCCACACCGAAAGCGAAACGTATACAACGACCGAGAGAACGCGCTGTTAGGTGTTTTCGCGATGCGCAAGCACGCGACGTTTAAGCCTCGCCCACTACTCGTCGTCGACGGCCGGCCGACAATTGTGCTCATTCGGGAGCGACGTTTATTATTTTCTCAACCTTCGTTTGTGGCGGGTCGCGTAAATATAAAATGCATACACGTTACACGACATTATGCCGCATTGCCACCGTAATATTTTTAATATTCGCGCGTACTTACACGTCCTGTATTTATTGCATTTTTAGATACTTACTTCTTAAAGAATATATTCAATACAGTAAATATTATCTAATTTATAACTGTAACCTTAACTAATATTACATACCTAAATATCTAAATATTAGTTTTTAGTAGGTCAATTAATTTTTGCGTATTTCTAAATATTTTACATTTTTCACACATCATCTATTATTTATAAGCTTCTACCTTTATACCTATCTTATAATATACAATATACTTATAATTATTTGAAACCTACGATTTACTAATAAGTAATAACAAAGATATGAATTACGCGTGCATTTAATAATATATTTATTAGTTTGTAATTAGTAAATAATATAATATTATATAGAAACTAGACACGTATTACCGTATAGGATAAAAATTACTGCTTTACTTTTTCATATCTTTCAATCTTATATATTGATAAATAGTAAATCTATAAAAAAAATTACTTATTTTTTAACATTTTTATTTTTAATTTGTCGTTGATGTTGTGCGTTTAAAATATGTTGTGGCTCTCTAATATCACTAATCAACATCCTTTTCCCATAAAGTGGGTCTATAATTTCGGGCAACAAGCAATCCAAATAAAATCTAAAACAAATAAAATATAAATATCATAGATATCTTCGACACCTATGTATTACGCATATGAATAAACAAAAATTAAGTAACTACGTATACAAATACAATAATTATATAGGTTCATTTTAATACTACTTATAAATATCTCTAATTTCTTACGACTGAAGTTTGTTGACCATTTTCATTTCCCAAAAGGAAATATCAAAATGTATTTCTTCGACATTAATCCAATTTTTCGTGTACATTACGAAATAACACATATCTCTTTGTGTTATCCTTAACTGACCCATTACTTGAAAATAATAGACATGGTCTTTTTTTAACAAAATTTTTCCTTCATTAACCGAACAATATGGCAACTATAATATATTCCACACATTTTAATACAAATTTGTTTACGTATAGTCATGCATGCAGTAATATAATTTAATAATATTATACAAACTAATTTTTTTTCCATCGCTTCAATAGCACTGATTGTATCTTTGGCGGCGTATGGACATTTTATCTCCAAAACGAAATGTTCGCCAACTAGTCCATCTATAAGATAATTACAATTTGAGTTAAATATAATAAATTTAAAAAAAAACATTTATTAATATTTATATACATAATATGTCCATATTTTATAAATAATTAAGCACCTGGGCTCGCTGCGAAGTATGGATACTCTCGATCGATATACAAACCACACAACTGGACGGAAACTTGAAGTAATGCTTCAAAACTCGATCGGGCTAGGGGTTCGATTTCAATACCGTAAGCCATTGATTTGCACATAGCAGATGGTTTGTACAGCATTCCATGGACTTTTATCTTACAACTTGTAGAGTCTCTCATTTTGCATATCTCACCAAATTTTGAAGCTGTCAAACGTACTCGCCTTTCTTTAAACCATATCTCACTATGACTTTGATCCCTGGTTACTTTTTCAATTTCACATCGGTTCACATCAGAGAGCTTTTTTAAGAATTCGTTTTTTTTTTCCAAAAAATGTTCATTATTTAAACTGAGGTTATCGTCTAAAGGCTCAGCTAAACCATAGTTGTTATCAGGTGCGCTACATTTATACTTGGGTTTTGTTCGTATAATTCCAGAACTAAAAAGTTTTCGTCTCCTATTGTTGGTATTATTCCTAATTCTAGTAATATTAGTTAAATATTTACTACCGAATTTTCCTATTAAAAATACAATGAATCATAGTTAATATACTAAATATAATAAAACTATAACTATAACAAATAGTTAGTAAGTTAAGAGTACAAATAGTTTAGAACGCCATATTCGGTGAATAAAATGTATTAAAAAAAATTGTAGAGTAGGTACCTAGTATATAATTTACCTGGACTTTTGGAAATAATTTTTTTTTGTACAGCACGTATATAATTATGAGAGTTATACGCCACAACTGCAGCTTCAACCCGTGTTTTATAATTATTCGCCTGTGTATAATTGATCCGTTTCCCGCCAATGTGCTTGTTTATGAGGCTGTTGAATTGTTCACACGGGTTGTTATCTGTGTTTTCAATCAAGCTCTCAGTATTTGCTGCTAGTCTATTAACAATTTTTCTAATATCAGTCATGAGACCAGTTTCATTAATGTCCGTGAAGTTAGCCGCCCAAAATTACCCAAACGAATTCAGATTTGGTCATCCTTTAGTAAGTCATTAGTAAGTATTTGTAAGCACAAAATCAGAATTTGTAAGTCAACAACTTTCAGATTATCCCTGAAAGTTTAAAACCCGGCTAACTTCACGGGAGCCGGATGATCTTTTTTATCCCAACATCTGCACACACCAAACTTTAGTAAGTCATTAGTAAGTATTTGTAAGCACAAAATCAGAATTTGTAAGTCACCAACTTTCAGATTATCCCTGAAAGTTTAGCCAGCCGGGTCACTTCAACTTTTCGAAATTTTTTTTCCACCCCCGAATTGTGGTCCATTAGTAAGTATTTGTAAGAGCAAAATCGAACCTCGAAAGTTGTTATTTTCAAAGTTTCAGCACCCCAAAGTTTAGCCAGCCGGGTCATTTCAACTTTTCGAAATTTTTTTTCCACCCCCAAATTGTGGTCAATTAGTAAGTATTTGTAAGAGCAAAATCGAACCTCGAAAGTTGTTATTTTCAAAGTTTAGCCAGCCGGGTCACTTCAACTTTTCGAAATTTTTTTCCACCCCTCGAAAGTTGTTATTTTATTTTGCCTTTCATGTTTTTAAAACTTTGTTCGTTATTGTTTGAAATTTGCTTTTACATAATTTATAACTTAATTCAACAACTACTTATTAAATAACATCGTAGTGGAATAATTTGGTTTAGTTTAGTAAATTAATCATCGTATATTATACAACATAGTGTGGTGAAAGTTGTAATTACGAAATCTCAGAAAGTATTAAGCTTAAATTTGTTAGTTGAGCCAGCTGGATCACTTGTGATATTTTTTTATTTTTGGGCAAATGTACTTAAAATATTCAATAACGAATTAAACGATTTTCGTATCATGTAAAAGTTGGTATTTTTTTTTTCCGTCATCGAAGTGCACGTGGTCATGTAGTAAAATATAAAATTATACATGTCTTTTAATTATTTAATGGAGCATTTCTAGTTAGTTATTTAATGTTTAATAATTAAATTATAATTTGAAATAAATTAAAATTTACTTACGTGTTTCCCGTGCCAGTATACTGAAGTAGGGAATACCTGCTTGGAAGACTAAAAAATATTCAGAATAATTTTTAGAATAGAAAACTTTTTTTTTCAAATCCGTGTTCTTTATTTATTATTTGTAATTTGTAGATTACTAGAATGTAGTAGTCATATCAATACCTATAATGTATCAGAATTTATTGAATTTTTTATTTTTATAATATCCGTTTTATAATAAATTCTGTTTGTGGTTAGTTTGTTAAAATTAATTGGTTTATTAAGTGAATAACTTGTATCTACCGTAGTTACCAATTATATATTTTTTTTTTTTTTATTAAATAATAACAATAAAATAAATCATGTACCTCTTTGTAATTATCCTTTTTACGTAAAACATCAAAAAATAATAAAACATATTAAAATTACACAAATAAAACTTATGTTAACATGAAATTTTTAATTCACTATCATACTGTATACAAAATTGCACCAATGTTGTGGATAACACTTGTACGAGCTACTGTAACTCTGGTCTGTAGATCATTGTAAGTTTCCCATGCACCATCGTTTCTTCTACACACACAAACATAATGACCAATGCTTTTATAATTTAAGGGTCCACTGTATACAAGTGCAGCTCTTAGTATCAGTTTTTTTTTTAGGTTAAGAATAATTGGCAAATCCGTGACGGACGATTTTGTTATATCACAGTCGATCCATAACTGATTTCCAATTTCTATGGTCAGTTCATTTTCCTTCGTACAGTTTCTGCAGTGTAACGTTTCTCGGAACGATTTTGTAATCTTTGAATCCAAATGATTAAAGCTATTTAATCTTAAATACAATACTTTTTTTTTGTTTTGCCACTTAAATGAACAATATTTACAGGTATATGTTTCAATTGCACTTTCTATGCCATTACATATCTTCTCGAAGGACGTTGAAACATTTCCTTCGCATTTCAGAAGAATGTTATTATTAATCAGTCTTTCTGATTCACAAATATCTTTTAACAATATAATTCGTTGATTTATGAATTCTTTTGAAAATCCTTCTGTTACCAAGCATTTTATTATGTCATAAACCCAAATGGATTTATAATTTGATTCAATATGCATGCTATATTCTTGACTGTCACAAAATGCACCGGATAGTGCTTGAATTATAGCATCGAATGGGCACGTATTGGATAAAACAAATGACTCATTGTTATATTTGGTATTTTTAGTTTTATTTACTAAATTCCCGTTTCTAATTAACGCTATTTCCATTTTTTTGTATTCATTAGAATGCATTATTTCTGGAGCTGGAGCCGCATAGTATGAGGATCTAGTTTTTTTTTGTTTTCCCAATCCTCGCCAATTTTCAAGTATTTCACACGGATTTTCAGATTCTAAATCGATACAATTTTCATTTTTTTCAATCATATCTATCAAATTATCATCATTTTTTCTATTTTTTTCAACTTTTTTATCATGATCAAATATATCACTCAGATTTTCAGCTTCTAATTCAATACAAATTGCATTTTTTTTTTCAATAATATCTATAAAATTATCTCCCTTTATTGTATTTTCTTCAACTTTCATATCATGATCAAATATTTCAGTCAGATTCCCAGCTTCTAAATCAATACAAAATGCATTTTTTTTTTCAAACATATCTTTCAAATTATCTTCACTTTTTTTATTTTCTTCAACTTTCATATCATGATCTAATAACTTGAGCATACCTTCAATTTCTTTCACATGTTTACAGACAAATTTATCAGCGCGAATAGGTAGCTTATCATTGTGGAAAGATCTATTTTTCAAATCATTAAAATAACTTTCTACACTTGCAGACGACGCCGTTAATTCATTAACATTATAATGTTGTGTCATTATAGCTGACCACAACGGGTATGTTTTTAACAATTTGAGGAATGACTTTGAAAATGAAGGCAAATAATGAAAGTTATTTTTTTCGTATACTGAGCCTGTAGATTCAGTTACATATTTTTCTCTTGCAATATGTTCTATACTTAATATCCATTCATTCAAGCAACCATCAACGTCTTCCTCTTCATCAAGTTCTTGTGGTATGGAATCGTCTTCTTCATCCTCTATTTCTATTTCATCCATTCCCGCAATTTTTTTTTTCAGAAATATCTTGGATTTTTCACTTTCACATGGACTATTGTCATCATTATATCCTTCATATAAACTATTGGATGTTATTAAAACATTTTTAATAACTATCTCAGCATTTTTCAACGTTGTGCACATTACTACTCTGGATATGAGTTTAAGATAAAATTTTTTTACATCGATATTTGTTCCTTTAAAACAGGACCAGTTACTTACAAATTTCATTACGTGCGCATAATCAACCCGAATAAATGTTTTCAGAGTGGAATTTGATTTCATTGAAACAATTGAAAATGATTTATCTATGTAAGATTTTAAATTTACTTCGCCCGCAATTGATCTAGATATACCTCCTAATAAAGCTAATGAATGGTCACAAATTATAATGTTCGGTAGTTTTGCATATCTCATCCACTCTGAAAGCCAATAATTGATCTGGTTAATATTATGGCATTCTGATAACATCTGTGTAATAGGTATCTGTCCACTTTGTGACCCTGTATGTATGACTCCCTGATATAAAAATATATTACCAGAAATGTTATTATTGGGCCTTTCAATTTTCTTACATAATGTCCCAGTGGCGTCAATATATAATTTACTATATTTTTGTTTACGAATATAATCATTAAATATAATGGTTTGACTTGGAGTCCAATAAAAAATATAAAAAGGATCTAATCCTATTTTGTGGATGCTTGAACAGTATTTTTCTTCATATTTCAAACACAGAAGTGATACTAAAACATTTTTTTCCGATGAAATTTCTTTAAATTGTGTCTTATCTTTGTACTCTTGGCGAGACTTGCGTAAAACATCCAACGAATAAAGTTTACGATTGTTTGAATTTTCAGATACGTGTTCTCTCCTCCAATTTACTGCCATTTTCCCATCACATAATCTCTTTGAAACGTTATTTCTTTCTATTCCTGACAAAGGTCGTTTCATTAAATTAGAATGCATTTTTCCATTAACATTGTTCAACTTATAAGAAAATCGTACTGGTTCGTTCATTTTTGGTTTGTTAATACATCTTAAATCAATTGTTGCTTTACATTCTTTGCAGTATCCTTGACAATTAAAGTAGCATCCAGAGTCAGATACATTTAATGAATGTCTTTTGAACATCCAAATACAATTAGTTTCCAGTTGTGTCGAAAGAATTTCAAACATTGTATGTGACCAGTCAGTTTTCATTGAATAATTATCATCCGGAGAAAGTAATGATAACCAAACGTGATTATTAATAACAAACAGTTTTTCATCATCATCATCGTCATCATTATTCTCTGTAAGACTTAAAACATCTTCATCTTCATCATTTTCTGAATCAGCTTTGTCTCTGATTCCTAAAATATCATGACAGTTCAATCGATTACACTTGATAATTGTGTACAATGCTGTTGGTGTGATCTTGTTTCCAAAATGAAAACATATTCTGTCCCATAGTGGATCAGTACTTTTACCAAATGCATTTAATATTTCGGTTTTAAACAATTTCAGAACCTCTACCAACTCATGTTTATCGTAGTTACATTTTCTTCCAGCCATCTGAAATTAAATAGTAAATATGATCGATATTTCCCGTTAGGTAGAATTGTTTTAAAATATACAATCTAATTATAAAAAAATATTTTTATGATCACTGGAACTATTGATTGAATTAATGATTTTTATAAAATATTTTATAGTATAGTATCCAATCAAAATCATTATTATAAATATTTTTAATTTAAGTTTTCTTTATTTATTTTTGGTTTTTCTCAACGCTTATAAAAATATTACTGGGAATTCTCAATTTTCATCTCTTAAAAATACCGACTAGATTCACTTACCCATCACAAGAGATATATAAGTTGACATTTTAAGCAAAATTTAACCTACATATACTAAATACTTCTAATAGAAAAACATTTTAAGGTGTAGTATTTTAATTAGAAAAAAATTGGGAAGAATATCAGTTTTATTTAGTTCATTTAAAAATAAATTAATTAAAAGTGAGAATATGGCGAGGGACCTTTTTTATTCGATCACTGCAAACATGAATACTCTGTTTGTAATTAAGTACCTACTTACGAGGGGTAAATACCTGACGGAAGATAATAGTTACTGTACGGAGTCCGGGAGACTAGTTTCTGATATCGAGCAATACGTTATTCATTGCGTAAATTTGTGTACTTTTCTAAAATATACAGGGTGTCCCGCTAGGATTTACACAGAGCGATATCTCCCGTGTTAATAGAGATAATCGAATTCTGTTTTTTTTATTAGACTCACAGAGCTAAAAATATATATTTGATCTTCATTAGCAAACATGATTTTTTTATTAAAAAAATAAAAAAATAAACTTTTTATTTTATCATTTTTGTAAAAATTTAAGATAGCTATTGTATGAAGCTTATTTTTCTAAACATTTTTACGTTTCATTTTTTCATTTTCATTTATTTCGTGATATTTTATAATTTTTTTAGTTTTTTTATATGAAAAAAATATTTAAATAAATAAAAATAAAAAGTTTAAGTAGCAAAATTGCCAAAAAAATAAAGTCTATAAAATGGCTATTTTCAAATTTTACAAAATCCAAAAAATGAAAAGATAATTTTTTAAATATTTTACTAAAACATTTATGTAAAATAAAAAAGTGAAAAATTGTAGTCTTTAGCTATGTGAGTAATTTAAAAAAAACAGAATTCGATTATCTTTATTAACAGAGAAGATATTTTTTAACACAGGAAGTATAGCGAGTGTGTAAATCCCAGCGGGACACCCTGTATATAAACCTAACATAATATTGTATACAAGAAACTATGAAAAATCAATATTTCAGAACTTAGTTTAAATTAATTGCTTAGAATGAAGTAGAATAATTTTCTATAAAAAATTTAATAATAACCAATAGTTACACAAAAGTTAAGTCTTCCCGTAAATTGTATTCACGCACCGTTACCTATAATACCTATATTAAAAATAATAACTAGTACATAAAAACTAGAAAATAAGGTTTTAAAATAAATATAGCACTTCTTATATTATTATTATTAAAGTTATTATCAAATTAACAACCAAAAAACAACATTGGTCACACATTTTCGGCCCCCTCATTATTTTCAAAAACATGCTACTAGGAACAACTATATAATAAATATATTATATTATAGTGCGTAGTTGTACATACTACATACATCTGTACATCCAATAAAATATATTTCAAAAAACAATTATACACATAATTGATAAAATATGACGTATTGATAAAAAATATATTGTTCAATAAAATACAAGTTAAGTTATGACTTATTTGGCTACATTGTATGTTACTAAATGACAAAACTCATAAGATAAAATAAAAGTTGTCAACAAGGTTGAAATGTCCATAGTTTATATAAATATTTACTATTATGTATTATATTTTAATTAATGAAAAAAAAATCCACGCTCTAAAAATGTTACCATCAATACTATTAAAATTGTATTTTAACAGTGGCGGTTTTCCCGGGGAGGCAAGGGAGGCACCGCCTCCCTTGAAAATAAAATGGAAAAAATATTTTTTTCGTTTGATTAATAAAAAATGTTTATTTTATTAAAAAAATCTCTATTCTTTTCAATCTTAATATGGTACTTATTAATTTGAAAAATTTCAAATTTTTTGGAACAAAAAAAACATTTTTAACATACAAATTTGATTGTATCGTATAAAAATATGAATTTTCAAAGAACGGCGGGCAATCCGCTATAATTATTATTCATGCACTCCCAATTATATTTTATTCCATGATAATATAATATTATATTATCTTGTTATTTTCGTACAGCAGTGGCGGCGGCGACCGAATCAGTCGCCTACCTAGGTGTTATAGTAGTCACGAAATTACACACACAAACACACGTAAAATCGTTTGATTTGCGCATGCGCTTAGCTGGTCCGGCGGCGACAAAAATGTTCGCCGCCTTGCCGATGTTATCTATGATTTACCGATTATCAACGATGCACGTGCCGCACAGATATATATATTATATATATTATATCGGTCTTATATATATCAGCTGTGGCCGCGTGCGATACACCTTATCACAAAACTGTTTATCATTATACTACATACTTTATGTACTTTGTTATAGTATCATTTCCTTCTTTATAAATATAAAAAAATATTTTTTAATCAGATTCTTTGTTATTAAATTTGTAGTTTGTACAATTAATTCAAATAACTGATGTCTTTTTAAACAGTCGAAGGTGGGGGGGAAGACCACCATTTATCACTGGAGTTTATTTTGTTGCCTCCCCAGAAATATATGCTCAAGACCGCCACTGTATTTTAAATGTACATACTACATACCAGTAAAATAATTCAGCAATCAACAGTGTGTCGGGTACTCAGTGTGTCAGCCAGCTAGCCACATCGATATCTTGAAATCAAATGACTTAATTTCCCAGTTATTATGTTTAAAATGTTTAAACGTAGAATCTAAATTGGGATATTTATAAATGCGTTTGTGTTAAAAAAAATATCTATAATATAATTTCCATTATTACCAAAAGTAGCGATAAACCGATAAGAAATGCACGAAAAAATTATTACGTAACCCGGCTGGCTCAACTAACTATAATTAATTTATTATATTACACCAAATTATTCCACTACGATGTTATGATTATCATAAAAAAAATTCGAAAAGTTGAAGTGACCCGTCTGGCTAAACTTTGGGGTGCTGAAACTTTGAAAATAACAACTTTCGAGGTTCGATTTTGCTCTTACAAATACTTACTAATTGACCACAATTTGGGGGTGGAAAAAAAATTTCGAAAAGTTGAAGTGACCCGGCTGGCTAAACTTTGGGGTGCTGAAACTTTGAAAATAACAACTTTCGAGGTTCGATTTTGCTCTTACAAATACTTACTAATGGACCACAATTCGGGGGTGGAAAAAAAATTTCGAAAAGTTGAAGTGACCCGGCTGGCTAAACTTTCAGGGATAATCTGAAAGTTGGTGACTTACAAATTCTGATTTTGTGCTTACAAATACTTACTAATGACTTACTAAAGTTTGGTGTGTGCAGATGTTGGGATAAAAAAGATCATCCGGCTCCCGTGAAGTTAGCCGGGTTTTAAACTTTCAGGGATAATCTGAAAGTTGGTGACTTACAAATTCTGATTTTGTGCTTACAAATACTTACTAATGACTTACTAAAGTTTGGTGTGTGCAGATGTTGGGATAAAAAAGATCATCCGGCTCCCGTGAAGTTAGCCGGGTTTTAAACTTTCAGGGATAATCTGAAAGTTGGTGACTTACAAATTCTGATTTTGTGCTTACAAATACTTACTAATGACTTACTAAAGTTTGGTGTGTGCAGATGTTGGGATAAAAAAGATCATCCGGCTCCCGTGAAGTTAGCCGGGTTTTAAACTTTCAGGGATAATCTGAAAGTTGTTGACTTACAAATTCTGATTTTGTGCTTACAAATACTTACTAATGACTTACTAAAGGATGACCAAATCTGAATTCGTTTGGGTAATTTTGGGCGGCTAACTTCACGGACATGTTTCATTAGCTTCAGGAACGAAGTTCCTTTCTCCAACTTTTGGCCGGCCATCACAAAAGTAGTTGGCACAGTTATCGTGTTGTCCAAGACGATGATATGGGCTGTTTGTAATATCTTTTCTAAGGTCTAAAACAAAATATAAAAAGGTAAATCTTAAATAACATAACAGACAATTAATATGACAATTATTTATAAAATGTAACCTATCTGCTATACCTTAAAACAGTCAAAACCTTTATTCTTTATGTTCAATTAATAATTACATAAAATACAAATAGTAATTAAACTTACAAACCTATTATTTTTTGTTGAAGTGTTGAATTTTCATTTAAATGATGTTCAATAGCCTTAGTTATATCTGAACGAAAACGTTTAATATTAGTAGTGATAAATTTACGAATTATAACTGGATATTCAGATTTTTTTGAGAGAGCTGACATTTTCGTTCCATAGTTACGAAGAAGGTGATTTCTACATTCGATTTTGTGTGCTTTAAACTCTGGCCCATAAGGCATTACTTCGTTTAGTTTATTAGTGACACTGCTGTCACCGTCACCTGAAATATACATAAAAATATTTTACAATTATGTGTTTTTTTTTTTTCATTCCAATTATACTTATTTTAACTGGCTGAAATTAATTATTGCGTACCGATGAGCTTATTATACTTTAGCCCATGCATATTTAAACTATTGGAAAACCCTTCCAATATACTATCTGCCTCCATGGCGGTGGATGGTTTTTTCCAATTAAGGAAACAAACGTGAACAGGTGGCTCAGTTTTTCTGTTTGTTGCTCGCTGACAAACAGAACAGTAACTATTACGCACACCAACAAATAGTACTTTTTTTGTGTTGAACCCAATAATAGTCGCCTAAAATAAAATATAATTAGATTTATTTGAAAATTATTTTTATACGTTTTTTACCGCTCCAGAAAATGAATTATATTTTGTTTTATATGATCGCTTTGACCATTGGCCATCAGCTATCACAGTACACATGGGTATACCATTTTCATCGACATTTCCATTTTTGATAGCTATTTCCCTCTCTTCTTTACCAGCTTTAATCATCTCATCAATAGCTGTATCTTGCACTGAATTACTGACAGTCGATAAATGATTCATGTATGAAGTAGACGAGATAAATGGTAATTCGATTGAAGCCGATAATTCGGCGAGTTGTGTTTGGCCTATTCCTATATTACAATAAAAACATTTTTAGTTATAGATTTAAAAAAAATTACCCAATATTAAAATGAACATACCAATAGCTAAGCTACCATTTATTATGGCTTTATTGATGGGCAAGTAAGGTGAAGTATTATCTAAAATTTCTGATGTAATTTTTGAAATAATGTTACACAGTTTACATTTAAATGTAAAGACAGACATATACCCCTTACGAGTTTCTGATATGAATACCATGTGCAAAAATGAGCAGTTGAATGGTTCATGCCGGATTTTTTTAATTTGCTCGAATAAATGATTAATATCCACAATTCGTCGACCTTCGAGCCGTCTAAATTTATAAATAAATTCTAAAATAAATAATGTTATAATACATAATACTTTTATTTTATCATACTCAAGGACGATGAATTGCTCATCAGTAGTCGATTCTACTAACAAATTATGACTCATAAAATCAGCTGAACAAGGTTCCGAAATTTCAAAATTGATTTGTTTATCTGTATTCATTGATACTGGTGTACTATTCGATACAGGAAAAAATGAACTAATTTCCATGTCCGGTATAGTAACGGGCATAGTGGCATTCAAACTGCAAATGTTAAGGACATATTTTTGGTATTTTATTGCACTATTTTCAATTGTGTAACTCAAAGTTTAGAAATAATTTCAAGTCTAATAAGGAAAATATTAACTTAATTAATTATTAACTCAACACAATTATTATTCAACATATATTTTTTAAAGCATACGAGTATAATGCCAACTTTGAGGAACCTTGCATTAAATTTTAAAGTTGAAAAGTTTAAAGTTTCTACGACTAGAACTTTTTTAATAATAACAAAAATCTAAAATCGTTCAATACTAAATCATTATTTTACGAGTGAATAATATCTAATTATGCCAAAAAAATTACATTTTAAAAGGTCATTGTACATATAAAATACATAGGCGTGTGCAGACCTGCATTTCGGGGGGTGCCTACATAAAACAATATACTCTAAAAGTTTCATATATCCACAAATAATATTAATAATAATAATAATAAATAATTTTCGATATTTTGATTAATTTTATCAAAATTCAAACTTTAAATGTTTATAAAAAAAATGTTGCCCATATATTTTTAATATTTTTCAACACCTATTGTAAAAATATACCAGGGGCCTTTTATTACATTTTCACGCTTTTTGACCCAACAAATAAAATTTTATTGATATTTATAAAAGAAAAGGAACTATTAAATTGTCCTTTAACATCTCTAAATGAGTCAAAATAATTTCAAAATTGTATGGTGGATATAAAATGCTAATATAAACAACCCGTGAAAACACCTCATTGTAAAATCACTACATTCATCGCTCTGCTCCGAATCTAAAAAAATCGAATATTTCAAATGCCCATTTATATTATAGCATAAAAATAAACAAAATCTTTACGCGATTTCGTAATAATTTAAATTTCAGACACTTATAAAATTAGAGGTTTTATCACGTTCGAAGTGTTTGTATTTCAACTATTTGTAAAAAGTTAAATAATTAATCTACTTGGATGGAGTAATATACATTTTAAATATAGAATAGAGGAGTGAGTTACGTTATTTTCAAAAAAAAATAATAAAAAGTTTAAAGTCCCTACGATTAACAGTTTTTGAATTACAACAATAAAACTAAATATCGTAATACCTATACACATGGGTATTTTAAGATTTTTTTCCGAAAAAAACTAATATTTAAAAAAAAAATTATACTGTATCAAAATTATGAATAATATATATTATTTTATTATAGTTATAGATTTACCTGTTTCTATAATGATATAACATGCACACCGATTTATAGGTGCTATTTAAAAATAATGTTATTAGTTATTACCTCGAATTTTGATCAACATTGTTGAATTGAATTTGAACTGAAGGTTCTTCAGGATTTCTGTCGTCAACATCACTTCTAAATTTTCATAAAGGAATTTAAAAAAAAAAGTAAATGTAACTGCTCTACAATTCTGCTGCTGTATAGTAGGTGTCGAGTGGACCTCGTCATTGAGTCATATACTATAGTTATACTTTGATTGATGTGTTAAAATATGAACTTCAAACGCATTTTTTAATTACAATAAGTTCTTTATATTAAATTTTCAAGAATTTTTGGATGGCATAATTTTTTTTTATCGAGTTTTCACAAAATGTCAGCGACATTCTCTATGACGGGGTACAATCAAGACTAGAACTATACAACAGAGCAATTTTTTTCGTTTGAGACCAGCAAACTAAGTTTTTAAAATTAAATTTTAATTGGTAATATGTTTTTAATTTTAAAATAAATATTATGTAGTTAAGGGCACTTACCTCGGTTTTTTAGATCGTCTCAGCGAAAGTGACCTAGTGACCATACTTTTAGTCGATCGTTTGCGTTTTTGCAAATTTTTTTTATTTGCCATGATACATGTAACAACCGTATAGTTATAATAAAAAAAACTGAACATGTGATCACGTCGAATCATCCAGAAGGAATGGTTATTTTCCAGAGTTTACTTTATGATAATTCGAGTATTACAATAGTTATAGTAATAATTACCTATACTTGATTAGTTATTTTTAATTTTTATACACATTTCTGGAAATTCAGCTATTAGTAGTCTGATATTATTACATCCGCTGTCGTGATTCGCAATCACTAATAATTATTAATAAGGAGTACGGTGTGTATACTATAAGTTATAACTCATTATTTTGGGGTATCTAGTCATAAACCATAATAGTCATACTTATATTATAATAATAATTGTTTTAATTAATTTGAATATCGATTCAAGATTTTGTTTTACATTTACAGAAATATAGGTACACCATTATAATTTATAGCATGTATTATTTAGAGCAATACGAGATATTTATTTTATATGATTAGGTACTAGAATTTATTATTGCTGGACAAATTATGCATACTTTGAAGTTTGATGTACCTACTTACTGAAAATATTAGAAGGTCCGTAGTGTTAACATAAGCGTAATCTTGTGGGGGGGCAAACTGTGGTTAAACCCTTTAACCCCCCCAGATTACGCATATAGTAATTATATAACAAAAATGATTGTTCACAAATTGAACACAAATCAAATGTCGGTCAGTGATGGAATGTCGTATTGCCGTCTATGATTGCCGATAGCCTGATTATAATAATTTTATTTATTCATTGTTGTCATTTCTATAATGTCAAAAATCCATAGGTATTACCTCGGGAATTACTATTAGTATAACATTATAATATTGATATATATAATATTGAAGGTTCATAATCGGCGCATAATCTATTCTCGGAAGCGTCGGTCGTCGCTTCGTCGGCAAACGATAACCATACGAGACAGTCGCGTAGTGGGGGAATTCGCGGCCGCCGCGGTCGCGCCGTCACAACGGATAGTAGGTGGCAGCACATGATGGCGATGGAAAATCAAATCTAACGACGTAAACATGCTGTCGAAAAACAAACGAAAAGCCATTAAAAAGTGGTTTTAGAGTAAAAATACCTATAATAAATTTTATAGAGAACAATATTTCGGAGGGAACCTCATCGGGGTTTTGTATTAATCTAAATACTCAGCTAGATATTGAAGGCACAAAAACTCTTTTTTTTTAAATTTTTTAAATAACCACAACTTTTTTAATAGTTAATATTTTTAAAAACGCCGATGAGGTTCCCTCCAAAATATTGTTCTCTATAAGTTTCATTATAAGTATTTTTACTCTAAAACCACTTTTTGATGCCGATTCGTCTGTTTTCCGTGGACGTGTTTTTACAGCTGAAAATGACCGGTGTGGCGTCCTCTTAAGGTTTTGTGATTTTATTCTGAGTAAACATAAAATTTTTCGAATCATATAAATTATAATGTAAAATTAAGGTAGATTAATTTCAAGGTTTTATTATAAGTTTAAATCAACATAGACTGTAATTATAATTTCTTACAATAATTTTTATGATAAAAATGAAAATAGTTACGATAGTCATTAACAAATATGGTGAATATTTAACTACCTCAAGTTCTTAGAATCAGTAAACATAATATTTTCAAAACGAAACCAATTATAGATCAATTGAGTTCTTGAGAAAACAATAGAAAGAAGGTATTTTCAGATTTAATTGACCATTATAATCATAAAAACATTTAACTAGGTGATTCGTTCGTTAAAAGAGTCACGAAGAAAAAATCTAATAAAAACTGTGCAGATTTCGCATAGAAACTTGCAAAAGTCGATATTGAAAATTGTCAATCTAATAACATCAGTTGAAAAAAAACATTTCTTTCTCTCAGCTAAATTTAACGAAGTAAATGTACACAGTTACACACATCCAAGTATAAATCAATAACATTTTTCGTTACGAATGCCTGTGGGAAAGTATGAAGATAATAATTTCTAACAAGACTTCGAATCAGACATATATTCCTATCACACAGCGTTCTAATGCCAAAAGATAATCCTCCTTTGTACACGCTGTGCAATCTATCAGTCAAGCATATTACTAGGGATTATAGAATGTTACAGAGTGAAAATAAATAGTGGAATTTCAGAAAACTTGACAGAATTTCTTAATCCTAATCAAAATTCAACTACGTTTTTGCAGTCAATAAAAAATACACTCAAATTTTATATTTATACCTGTAATTAAAAAAATGATTCCTTTTTTTAGCAATACTTATACCTATGCGTAATTTACTTAATACAGACATTTTATCATAAATGAATTAAAAAAAAAATGTATCGTATGAAAGTTTTTATTTTATAGAAATCTAAAATGGTTTGATTATTTTAAACATTTTAACAGCCTCTACTGGACAGTTGTGTGGGTCGACTTTTCAGAAACAAATGTGGAAATATATCTTTTTTATCAACAAAACGTGAAAATATTTTTTTCATATAGTTTAGAGGTTAAAAAATTACGCACTTCGCCCCATGGAATATTCTTCACTACTCGAACGAGTCAATGAGGATGGGTGTATTGAATTTTAAAGAAATTATAGACTATTTCATTAGTTAAATGATTCTAAGTTTCAGAATTAAAATATACCGTTTGGATTTCTTCAAATAAATTGTTTAAGTTACAAATGCAAGTCAAAACAAATTAATACGTGAAAATTGTATCATAGTTTACTTAACGATTATTAAAAAAAAATCTGGAGTCATGGTTTTTGAAATTTTTTCAGAATCGTTAAAGAAGTGTATTTGTAAAGTCATATTCATTTTCAAAAGTTTTTGTCAAATATTTCGCCGGTTTTGGTATAATTGAGGCTGTTTTTTCCGGTCGCCTGGAAATACTATTAATATGAGAGCTTCATTAAGTCCTCAAAGTACCATATATCGAATTTCCGATCAATAGAGTTGTCGGATGAAACTTTTGGACAAAATTGAGCAAAAAGTGTCTCCAGAAAAAAAACACCATTGTAAAACCATAAGATCCTTTACTTCACTCAGAATCTAAAATATTAATTTTTATGAAAATATTTGTTTACAAGTGATTTAAAATGTTTATAAATGCAGTCATTATGATCGAACGCACGGCTCAAGAAAAGTTACCGATGACAAATCACACAACGTGCGTGTGGAAATAAGTATATATGTAACCATTAAATAATATAGGATTTATCAAAGTTGAAAAACTTTCATATCATACACTTAGTTACATTTTAAATTATTTAAATATTCAAAAAACATTATTCTATCACAAAATTTGAACCAGCATGGATATTATAAATAGTTTTCTAGAACAAATCAAAGGGTGTAATCGACAAAAGTGATAGGATGCTAAAACATGAATCAATTGACTACGGTTGATTTACATGGAAGTAAGACAAAGAAATGATTTGTTTATTAATTAAAGAAAAGCCGCAAATTAAATGTGAAATGCGTTGATTGCATTATCATGTCATGCAGTTTAGTGAGAACAGATTAATATAAAAAATGAAAGAAGTGGTTCAATTTTGAGCGGTAGAAAAAACCGATATTACGTGGAAAAATAATTTCTCAGAACTTAGGACGTACAAAAACACTTAGATAATAGACTCGCTACGAGCTTGTGAGTTTGGATGGAACGAGGACTATATGTACCTCAGTGGAGCATTTACCCCATAGTATTTAAACGTAGGAAGAAAAACAATGTAGTCGTTTAGAGTTTTCATAAGCTTTAATTGTCCCTCGAATGTCACTGTCTAAAGCCGTCGAGGTAAAAACTAATAATCATAAAAAGGTCCCTAAGATTACCAGACAAATTTAATTAGAAGCATCCTCTCTTTACCTTTGTTGTTTATGGCAATGTGTATTCATCCTGGGAATTAACGATACATAATATTTTCTTAATTAGGAGAAAACTGGTTCACGTTTAAAAGATACATACCTACAGATTTTGTGTGAAATTAAACACGTTTAAATATTATTAGATATTATTAGATTGTATTTTTACTATTTATAATAATTCATATTGTCACATAATTTATAAGAAGTTAATTATATTCGTAGATAGGTCAAGTTATTCATGATGTGAACATTGTACACTGGTTCATTGTATTCATCGTGATCTGTATTTGTGACATATATGTATGTATGTGTGTATCGTGTATGTACTCTATACAGTATTCACAGTGGGTTTATCGTGAAAAAATAATATGTTAGTCATAATATCACATGATAAACGTGATGATTCGTGAGATACTCTATATAATATAATATACATATACCTGTGTGTGTATGTGTGTGTGTGTGTGTGTGTGTGTGTATTTGTATACAGTGGATTTTATCCAAAACATGAACAATTACATTGTAAAAAATTAAAAATATTTCTAAATTGTATACATTATTCATGTCTTCAGTAACATACAGTTAATTAAATTAGAAAACAAAATAATAATATTAAAAATCTGTTCATAAAACGATGCTCAATGTTATCAAATTTAAAATATATTCAGTAAAGTAACTGAATTTACGGTAGTGTGAACTATGATATATTTTGTTTTAAACGTTTTTAGTTTATAATATATTTTGATTGCTTATACAACGAATCTGAAGTGAGCAACCGTTGAAAATACTTAGCTGTACCCTGTACATGGTTACTTAAAATCGTGAACAGAAAATAGAAATAGAGGACGCAAAGACAAAACCCATTAAAGTTGTTTAATTAAAATGCGAAATTCATTAATTTTCTACATACCGAAAATTGTCTAATTAAAATTTATATCGTTTTAATGTTGAACGCTCGTCCGATAGAAATAAACGCATGCTAACACTCATTAACGATGTAATATTATAACATTCCTTTATGCAGTTACGCAGTTGGTCATTGAGATAATATTAAAGATGGCGTATGGAAACAAACAAATATGCAGCGTGTCATTGTACAATTATTATGTTCAACAACCAATGGGTCACAGAATTAAAATGAAACAGGTAATGATATTACGGCCGTTAACACACGCAAAAATTACGTCATGCAGCAGACACGTGTCACATATTTGTTTTTTTTATCTCAAGTCCTTAATGACAAATCATTAAAATAGTGTTGTAAAAAAACGAGAAAATTCTAGATTATAATCGATAATTTGCATACAGTATTTTAACTAACGTTGTACGCGTGGCGTCTGCATTCGTGGTCACGAAAATGAACGCTTCTATATGTAACACTTCTTTCGAATTGTTTATACGGGACTGATGGTCTTTTTTGCTTTTTTTTTTGCTTTTTATATGCCGTCGCATATAAGGCGATATCTTTAGAAAAATAAATGTTTGAAATAAATGACTTGATTTACGAGTGACAGCTGCGTGCCCGTACGAAATGTTGGGCACCGATGGTTATAGAACGGAGGGCATGAACAACGGCCCGTGCTCTGCATTTTTTGTGCCCGTGACTTAATGTGCGTTGTTCCTTGACGTCACGGTCACAGTGGCGTATTTTTTGGGGGAGGTGGAGGGGGTCAAACGGCCCAGAACCAAAAAAAAGTACATGTCATATTTTCATTTATTTGGAGTTTTATAGATGACGATTTTTTTTTTCTAAATCGTGTTATATCGACAGAGAATGCAAAATATGACAAATACTTTGGTATAGCTGATGAGTTAATTTTATCATTTGATCTCATGATATAATATTTTAATAATTTAATTATTTTTAAAATTAATCTTTTATTTTTATTTTTTGATCATACGTTTACTAATATTTACTTAAAAACCAAGGATATTGAATCAATTATGCACCAAACAATCAGACAAGTTTTCATTTATGGATTGATATCTAATGCATTATTATCTTGTAATTACTACGAAATAAAATTCAGTTTTACTTTGAGAATTTTCAAAACTCTCCCACCCTCTCTCCTAAATTCGAAAACACACCGCTGCACGAGTGTCTTTTCATTTTTATCCCGTTAGCCGATTCGCGCGCCGCCTTCCTTTAATATTCTGCTTGCTGACTTGATCACAGACCGCAGACTTTGCGCCGAGCCACGCTCGTAACGGATTGCGCTCGCAACGTATTGTGTATAATCGTGACGGCTGTATTGTTTGACGAGACGACACACAATGCGTCGAAAATCGAATCGGATCCATGTGAAAACCCCTCGACAAAACGAGACGCGTGTTGTTTGTCACGAGCTAGCAAAACAAACACCGCCCGGTCGAGGACGCGTCACATATTATATTACATACGATTTCGCTTTGATTTAAAGTCGCATAGGTCGAAATTAAATTTGTTATGGAAATATTTATCGAAACACACGGATGAGAAAAGAAGAACGTTGTCAGAAAATTACTCTCGGTGGTCTCGTTTTAAATCACATGGTCCATTTATTTTACTTACAACTTTCGCAAGATTCACAGGTATATTTGCGTTGCACCCCTTGATGTATTATTATTATTATAATATTTTTTTTTTCAAAGACGTGTTTCAAATTTAAAAATGCATTAAAAGCAAACGAAAAACGTGTGTACCTATTTTGTTTATTTTTTACCCGGGACATCTCACGCGGCGTTGTTGTTGAAAAAAAAACGTGATTTTAAAACTTACTCCATATAAATGTGATTCGATTGAAGCAATTTATGTAAATTTAGAAAAATCACGAATGTAACACAATTAGTTGATATAGGCATCGTTCAATCAATATCCATATAGAACAACCAATACAAAAATAAGGTAAAAAATTATCTTGAAATAACAATGGGAACTTTTTCTGGACTAACTATGAAATGAAAAAAAAATTATGTACATAAATTATTTTGTAGTGTATAGTATATGTACATATATTATATATATACAGGATGTAACAGGTCTATTTGACAAATGCAATAACTTTTTTCTATTCATTTTTTTAAACTTTTTTTTTAAATAAATTTTAAATAAATACTAAGGCCTTGCGCTACAACAATATTGTCTTCTAATATTTTTTTTTCTTTTGAAACTCAAATTTGAAAATTTAAAATTTAATTTTACCGTTTAAAAAAAATTCAACATAGCCATTTTGTAAACCTGATTTTTAGAAAAATATTAGTGTTTAAAATTCTAATAAAGGTTGATCCATTTATTTTCTATGATTTTTAAAAGTTTGTGAAAAAGTTAATACTGTTATTGTATACTAAATAATATTATAACCAGGGACTGGAACCGAACCGAAAAGAACCGGTTCTGGAACCCGAAAACCACTAAAATAAGTTACTTATATGATAAGTTACTTATAGATAATTTCACCAACAATATTGAAAGGATGGTTGCATGTTATTAAAGGTGTCCTTAATACATAAATACGAATAATTTATAAACTATTCGTCCGAATTTTGATTTCAATATATCAACATTTACAGAAAAATGTCTTGAACAAATTTCCGAGGTAAAAAAAGTGGGTTTGAAAAAAAAAGTTTGCATGCCCACAGGATACAATTAAGGATACACAAAAAACAAAAGTAGTGGAAAACATAGCCCTTATGGTAACTTGAACATTTCAAAAAAAAAATTCAAGTTTTTGCATTTTTGCGACCAAAAAAGGGGGTGAGCACGGGTTTTGAATCACCCTGTATATATATATATATATATATATATATATATATATATATATATATATATATATATATATATATATAATTATTTGTTTGAGATGGGAAAACACAGGCTTAAGGAATCACTTTTATTTTTTTGCATATTAAGTCTGAAATATTGTACTAATTATTTCATACACAATACATTTGTAAATAACTTACGTAATTACAATTCAGTAAAACACAACAGATAAAAAATGCGAAAGAACTGAACAAAATCAAATGTTAAAAATATAAAACTATTTTCGATTTTAGATGATTAAACATCGAAGAAAATATGAAAAAAGGATAGAAATTTTCTTAGCAACAAATCATTAAATTTCGTATAACTAGATTTTATTGAAAACAAATAATTTAATCATCGGAATATTCTATAAAATAAAGTATCCCAGTTTACTTGCGATTTTTCATAATATGCATTTTAATCATTATGTATGATTTTCTTTATACTGATGTTTTTTTTCGAAAATAATCATTAATACAAATCATATCTTAAGTTTTTCTAGCTACGTTATATTTAGTTTTTAATATTATATTAGATAGATTTTACTAACTGATTTAATTTGTATTTTATATATGTTATAGTTATTTAAATATTCACTTAAAAAATTCTCTTGTTTTGTTTTTATTTTTTATTTTTATAATCTTAAATTTAAGGTGAGTTATAAAATTGTATTTTTGATTTGATGGATTTATTTTTTTTTACTCGATTATATTATAGATATTAACATAACAATTTTGTTTGTGAACTTGTAATTTAAAATACATTTTTGCTATTCTAATAATGATCAAAACCATCACGAAAATGTGACACGCCACAAATATAAGTTATGAGATACAATATTAAAACAGTTTATCCTATGTTAAAACCTGTGATAAATATTTGATAAAGTGTCTGTTTATGTCTACTTTTTTCACATTGATATAAGTAGATGATGAAATCATTTGGATTTATATATTTATTTTAATTTATAATTAATAAATTCCTTTCTTATTGAATAACAAGTAATCGATATTTCAATTAGTAAATAAGTGATCACTACCAACTCAAAATGATTTTTTATTTATTTATTTATTTTTTTTTTATTTTTTTTTACTTAAATTATAATAAAAAGAAAAATGAAATGAGTAAATAATAAATATTTTGAAATGAGAGTTTAATTTATGCTATATCATTATAATTTAAATGTAGACTAAAGAAAACAACTTAATGATAAATTAAAGGACATCCTTTGTGGATATGTATCTTAATACAATACAGTACTCGGTAGAACAGATTAATGAAATTATATTGATATTTGTAAGTTAAGAGATTTTTTACTTATTTGAGTGGTCTTCGGGGAATAGGGGTGGAGAATTATTTCAACCGTTATAATACTGTTGAATACAATGATCGTTAAGATATCGATGAAAAATGCATGATAATGGTTGATCAAAGCATCGGGTCAGTTTCGGTTTGAAAGACAAACATTCATAAATGACGGTGATTAATTTTTTAAATTAATCAATTTTTTTTTTTTTTTTTTTTTTTGGTACGTATCAAAAGTTAATATTGAGCCGAATAGATGAAATCGTTTGGTGAAATGTTTTCGCCTAGTATTTTATTCATTCAGAATAAATACTATTGTTCAACGTAAACATAGTACTGAATAAATATTAACACTCTTTTTAAATCGACATTGTACAAAAATGATTACATTTTTTCTTTTTATGTTTTCAGTGAAACGCGCTGTTCTGTAAACAAAATAACGAAACAAAAATTATGTGTCCCATACGAAAAAAAAAAATAAAATCAAATAAAACAAAATCACTCTACTTTTCTTTTTTTTTTTTTTAATTCATGGTGCATCGAGTAATAAAATATTTTCACGTTACATATTTTGTGACATAACGCACGCCGGTGCAATGTGGAAGCTGCCTCGTGTCGCGGTACGGTCCAATCGAATTATTGCGTCCACGTCGACTTATAAATATTTGTCCATTACTGTAATTGCACACAGTTCGTTCAAACAATTTTTCGAATAATCGATCACCGGGGAATACCAAAGGTACGATAATTTATCGGACGGACGGACCATTTAGACGTATCCTAAACCTATAACTATAAAACGACACAGTTCGGTGTAGATTGTGCCCGGGGTAGGTGTACGCGCGGTTTTGCTTCCAAAACGATTTTGACAATGGCGGCGAATAGTTATATTTTATCTTTTCTTTTGGACCGTTATAGCAATATTGAAAATTCAACTGTTTTCAACGTCGGACTCCGAGCGTTGATTGCGGATTCATATTATCATACAGAGTTCGTGGTAAAATATTCAAGAGATGAAAAAACGTTTATCTGTATATTATTTTCGAATTCAAATTCAACGAAAATATACCATAAACACCATGGTGAAACAGAGCTTCGGTCCAAATCGTTTTCCAATCACAATGATTTATCCAACGAATATAATAATAATACTCTGCTGCCGCACACCGTCGACACGGCATGCATGGACACGCGAATGAAGCTAAAAACCCTCGCCAAACCGCCCAACGATCGGTTTACGCATCATACCAACCTTTTCTTCGGGTAATTTAAGTCTATTTTAATTTTCGACTACATTTGTAAATACAATACTTATTTATCACAAAAAATATATTCAAATACATATACGAACAAAATACATTTAAAAAAAATTCATCACTTCAATATTAAAAAAAAAAAAAAAAAAAAAAAGAAAACGAAATTATCATGTTTTACGGCCCTCGAGCACTCTTACGAAACAAAGTATAATAAACTAACCACGTTTTTGTACAAAACATTATTAAAAGTGTTTTTATGTATTTTATAAAAATATTATTTTCTTCGTCTAAATTACACGTCTTATTTTTATTTAATTCAATTAATTTTAACGCATCTCCGACGAGTTTTTCTTCATTATATTTGTATATATATATCTTCTGCACAGCGTATCGAGAGTCTGAAAGCGTAATGTACATTTAACCAATTTTTTCTTTTTTTTTTCCTAAATTCCATTAATACATTTCGAACTGGGAATTCGATTGTGGGTTACATAATTCATTAAGCACTTTCTCTTAATGAATTTCGTACAATACGTGTATATTATGAACGATACGTATTAATAAATAACTTCACGGTGTATGTACGTGATGACGAATCTCATGAAAATTCCATAATGGATTTAATTAAATGTTTCCCTCTTCATCAAAATAGATATTTACTCGATAATTTCAACGTGATTAAAATAAAATTCTCTACCGCGTTAATCATAGTTTCCAATATTCCAAAAAAATAAAAATAAATCTGTGTTTTCACTGTTTTCAGGGAAAAATTTGAAAACTATGGTTCGAGTAAAAATGTCCATACATATATGATATACAGGGTGAGTTTGGACTATTTGACAAATGCAATAACTTTTTTTCTATTCATTTTTTTCCATTTTTTTTTTTTTTTTTTTTTTTTAATGAATATTAAGGCCCTGCGCTACAATAATATTGTCTTAAAATATTTTTTTTACTTTTGAAAATCAAATTTGGAAATTTAAAATTTTTGTGTAGGTACCGTAAAAAAAAAAAATCAAAATAGCCATTTTGTAAACCTGATTTTTAGAAAAATATTGGTGTTTAAAATTCTAATAAAGGTTGTTCCATTCATTTTCTATGAATTTTTAAAGTTTGTGAAAAAATTAAGAATATTATTGTGTACCACATAATATTAAACACACATCATTGTATAATGTATATCCCTATTAATTAAATGACCGATCGAAATGTAATTTATTCCATGATTTTTCTTATCATTTGTAGATAAATTAATATGTATCATTATCATCGCAATTAATTAACATATTATGTATAAATGTTCAATACTTCAATTATCAATATAAATTATAACCTTAAATATTTTAATTGGCTAATTTATAATGTATAATTAAATGTCGATCAGCCATTAAATAATAGTGTTATACGATAATATGTATTATGCGGTACACAATAATATTCTCAACTTTTTCACAAACTTTAAAAAATCATAGAAAATTAATGGATGAACTTTTATTAGAAATTCAAACACCAATATTTTTCTAAAAATTAGGTTTACAAAATGGCTATTATGGAATTTTTTTTAAACTGTAGACAAAAATTTTAAATTTCCAAATTTGGGTTTTAAAAGTGAAAAAAATATTTTAAGACAATATTATTGTAGCGCAGGGCCATAGTATTTATTTGAAATAAAAAAAAAATCAAAAAAAATGAATAGAAAAAAAGTTATTGCATTTGTCAAATAGTCCAGACTCACCCTGTATAATATGTATTGCATTATGCGCAATTTATCATTTGTTGTTTAGTACGTAAACTTAATTAAAATGGTCAATTATATGTCATCTATATTTTCCTGTTTTCTACTAGATTAATTTAATGACAATAAAATCGCACTTACCATAATAATAATAAGTTTAAAATAAATATCGATTATACGTACAAATACGGCATTGCTGGAAAATATTTACTTTATACATATATTTCATTTTAAAATATAAACCAAATAGTAACTCATCAATAAAAGAGTTGTAATACGGAAAAAAGTCGATACTATAATATTATTATTGACGTCAAACAACTTTTTCAAAGTACGAATACCTAAAACAAAATGTTTAGTTTTTATTGATGAATATAATAGAAATAAACTTATACTCCAAAATATTATAAAAAAACGATACAAAACCGCTTTTTACAAAATTTCAAACTATAGACAATTTGTATTATTTATACAATAAAAATTACTTTATGTACAAACATGTTTCCCCTAAAACGTACTCTTTCTTTCATTTACCTACTAAAACATATGTATATATATTTTTTTTTAATTTACCAATTCAGATTTTTATATTTTTTCCAACACTTCAGAAAAATAGTATTCTTTCCTCGACTTTTCTCGGAAAAACTTACAAATTGTTCCCTAGCATTAATAATAGTTGTAATAAAGAGCATGATTATGTTAATTTTTTTGCTATACCGTGTTTTTCCACGCGCGTTTTCACAAAGTTTAACACATTGACGGCCATTACTTCTATAGCAGTCATGCACTTGACTGAAATTCCAGCATCACTTCTGTAGCTGAATAAGTATTGGTGTAGCATAAAAATGTGTAAGAGCTTTTTTTTTTACAAATATCTATATAAATACATGTAATACATAAAAAGCTGGTAAGTGAGATGATGGTGGTACAAGTTCGTCCATCGTCCCTTCGGTCCTCGGACAAGATATTGGTGATGAATGTATTAAGTTTTAAAGAAATGATGACTCATTTCTTTAGTATAAAACGATTCTGAGCAAAGCTTCGGTGTAATATAATATATTATTATTTAAATACTGTTTACGTATTTTACGGTTATTTGTATAATTTTTGGTGAGTTTTTTTGTAATTTTTGTAATAAAATAATCAATTAGATATAACTCATTTAAACTTCAATTGTTATAACAATTATAACTCGTTAGAAATAAACATAAAAGAAATCAGACAATATCGAAAAAAATCGTATAATAATTTATTAAAGTGTGTATAAAAAAAAATCCTGACTAACGATTTTTGAACTTTTGTTAGGATAATTAGGTAGGTATATGAGTAAGGTTATATTAAATTTTCAGAACTTTTTGTCAAATATTTAAAATTATATTACATAAAAACTTTCAAACAATTTGGTAAATTAAAAGTTCTATATTTAAGTCAAAAGTGCTATAATTGTTCGAAAAATGTTGTCCAATATAAAAAAGTATGTATTTGATATTGGATTAAATTTTCAAGTTTCTAGCTTCAATACTTTTCGATTTATGACTAAATACTTAAAATCTGAACAGTGAAAATCTCGTTTACGGCGGATTTTTACCGATTTTACTCAGTTTTTTGATCGTTATTCTTGATTACTGGAAAAACTATGGAGATTTTGGAAAAATGACCTCTCTAAAGTACCATCTCAGTTCAATTTCGAATTTAAAAAGTTGCTGAACAAAATTTTTGGACAGGGATTTCTATACGAAAAAGTGTTTACAGAAAAAAAAAAAAAAAATAATAAACATCATTGTAAAACCATAAGATCCTTCGCTTCACTCAGAATCTAAAATTAACAACTGCTATAGCAGTTGGTTACCATTGGTAACTTTTTTTCTACTGATATGGTCACATGACTGCTATAGCAGTTACGTAAAAAATTGTATATTACATAAATAATATATATTTACATTTAATAACTTTTAGTTATCAAATAAGTTTGGGATGATACAAAAACTGCGAAATTCGCCGTAAACGACATTTTCATTAAATCGAATGAAGTAATTTCGTCATTACTCCAAAAGTAATGTTGCTGGAAACTTAAAATTATCACAATGAATAATTGCCAAATCACTACATGCGATAAAAAAAATTACAAACAAAGTTGACAATTTTTGGGCTAAAAATAGAACTTATAGAAAATACCTTGTATGAAAAAAGTTTATCTCTAATAAAATTTTAAATATTTGACAAAAACTTTTTAAAATTTAGTGTGACTTCACTCATATACTTCACTAACGATGCAAATTTCAAAAATCGTGACAAAGGATTTTTTTTATAAGCGTTTAAGTAAATTATTATATGGTTTTTACGTAATAAATGGTTTTACGTCTATTTTCAACTTTAACAATTTATTTAAAGAAATCCAAACGGTATATTTTAATTTTGAAACTTTGCTTATATTCGTTTGGCTAAAGAAATGATAAATCATATCTTTAAAATTCAATACACCCATCTCCATTAACTCGTCCGACTAGCGAAGAATATCCCATGGGCCGAATTACGTACTTTCTTTTTAATCAAAAAAATACTAGTAATACCTCTAAAATTGTCTATGTATTCTTTAATATTCGAGATACTTATATAATGATTAAGTACTAAATTATACCGCTGGGTTGTAAAAAAAAAAAAAGGAGCATCTATAACATGACGCAACTTACATTTCTCTAGAATACAACATAGATTTTATTTTTTATATGGTAATATTAAAACTATGAATTGATTAACAGTATTTATCAGATAAATCATTTTACATTACTGTTGTTCTCTTTCGGAAGGACTATTATTTACCCTTTTTTTTTTTTTTTTGTTATTTTTATTCTTATGAACACAAATCAATTAATGATAATTGGTACTGTGTTTGACAATATTTTTAAAGAAATGTATTCTTATGTGTATTCTTGTAAACACATCAGTTTTCTTAAAAAATTACCTCGTCTCTCATTATTATAAATGAGTTTTAGTATGGTTGGACGCCACACAAATTCACTTATTATAACTTCATAACGCTGAGGCTATTATGTTGTCCCAGACAAGGTACGCGGATAATATATTTTTTATTGAATTAGCTATTTGTTAAAATTTGTAGAAAATTAACCTACATTATAAATAAATAAATAAAAATAAATAAATAAATAAATAAATATATATGTATATATTATACACTTATAGGCTATAGTGCATTTAGTTGTGAGAAAAAATTTCACACAATTAATTTTTCATAATCGTTTTGCTCTGCATACTATTATGTTCCGTTTAAGGCGCGAATGATAATAATTTACAACTCATAGAGGCAAATTGTACTAAAGAATATTATGAAAACATATTATTTAAAATACTCATATCGGATTACCTATAATTAATTGAAATTAATAATTCAAACATATACAGACTAGTATGATAATATAATTTATGTAATGATATATTGTTGATTAACGTTCAATTATTATTATTCGATGTTCCGACTAACATTGATTAATAATACATTTTTAATAATCTTGTAATATGGACTGAATGGATTCATCGTTATCATATACGAAGAATATTTTTAAAAGAAAACTTTTGCCTGAGGTCTGAACAACTAGTTTATTTATTTGCCATAATTAGAACATGCAAAGTTTTAGAAAATACGTCGGTAAATCGCTTTTATTCTACGCATGTAAACTTTTTAACTTTCCACGATACCTACTTACGCATGAACATATTAAAATTTAATGATGGTGAGTATTTTCTAAGGAATAAATGGAAAACTACCAAAAAAAATATTGAATGTTACAACAAAAACCTTTTTTAATGCAATTTATTTTGATTGTTTTTTTTTTTTTGTAATTTTAAACGAATTTACTCTACAAAGAGTTTAAACATGAAATTAAATTTTATTCACGAGTAGGTATGCGCCGAAATTATTATTAGTTTATGGAAATTGTGTGTTTGTCGCAAAATATTCAACTCGCGAATTTGCTTCCGATGTCGAGCCAGGCATATAATTACACCACTTATCAGCGTACAAACAAGTGCCGATTATGACTAAACGTTTCGATTATTGTGCTGAATATGATAAATACAAGTATCACGGAGAATTTGTAAACTCTCAATTCGCAATGTGGATTGCACAACGATAACATTCAACGATCGGAGATAAATTATTAATTGCGAACTGTCAAGTGCTACCGGTGATTATTATCTTTAATCACTGCGTGAAATATGCATTAGTATTATTCCCATTAGAAATTTAAGGTTTCCATACTTTCCAGGCACGCTCTACGGAGATGTATATTTTGAATATTTTACTTGAACAACTATTTACATTAACGAAAACTTAAGAGGGTATTTGAATAAATAATAATTTGTGACTATGAAGCTGACCCATAAACAATGCCATTCATATTACATGATAATAATACTCTAATAGTATCAGACATGTTATCTCGTAAAACAAATTAAAACGCATGACGATGAAAGTTATCAGTCTACAATAATTTGCGAGCTATATTATTGTATGATTCGTTCAAATAAATTTCTTTATTATTATTATTATTATTATTATTTTTTTTTTTTTTTGTTTATATCTAGATTCGAGTTCCTAAATTGTTATTTATTTATTTATTTACATTTATTTAAATTTAACACCCCAAAAAGGGTAAAATAGTACAGTTAATACCATATAAACTTATATCTAGTAAAATATTAATAACAAGATAGTTACATAGTAAGAAAATACAATAGGTAGATTAAGAACTATACATAACAATGCTTTTTAATTTAGCTAAAGAGTCAAAACAAAAATCAAAATTAGATATATCATTACAATGGATCAAAAGACGGTACTCCGGACTATTTGCGATTAAGTTACTAGAGTACTGAGGAACCAAAAAAAGGAGGATTGTTTCTAGAATTAAAAACTGGTACTCTAAAATTAATTTTTTGTAATAATTCAGGACAAATTAATAATCCAGAAATTAATTTATAAATAAAAGCTACATCATTGTATAAACGTCTAGAAGTTAATGGTTCTAGACCAATTTCTTTCTTCAATTGTTGTTATTTACATAATGATGTGTTTGAAATTTGTTACTGTATTCATTTTAATACAAATTTTTATTTGCTCATGCCATTTTAGTTACTTTTACTGTAAGATCATCCTGTGTTATTTATACGGTTCTAAACACATTTTGTTTTCAACGAATACCACTCGACTGCAATTTTCATTTGCATTAAGGAGATAAAACAGTTGTTTAAAACGTCATTTTTTTTCACAAATTACACATTTTTCATTATTCTGAAATATTTGTAATTGTAAAACTACAGAATATTATATTGTGAATCGAAAAATTATATTTGCAAATTTATGCTACGGCCAACGGCCACCATTATCGGACTATTTTCTGTTTTGCATAATATTGGATAAATAATAGCAGCCATATTAATTTCGTGAAATTAATAGCAACCCATGTTATAGTGCACGTGTAATGGAACACGTGCAATATCGGACCTTTTGCTAATTTAAATTTCCACAGAATTCGTGCAGATCTGAACTGTAATGCTTTTATCAAAAATTAAAAATTACAATAATAATAATATTACCATCGAACTGAAGTGGTTATTCTCTGCTGTCAAAGTAAACCCAAAAAGGGGTTAAATGAAGCAATTAATACTTAGGTATATTGTGTGCCGTACCATACACAATATTGCAATAACAACAATAATAATAATAATAATTTAAAACGATTATAAGATTTTGCGCACAAGCTGTTCTCGCAGTAATATCAAACGTTTCGCCAAACTACGGCGTGGTAATTTGTATGCTTAAAATCCCATCGCTTTTGTATTAGTACCTATTATTTTTTCACTCGAAAAATAATAAAAATCCCTCTGGATTTTCCGCCATGCCATTACTCAGTAGTTACGAAAAAAATGTACACAAGTTTATTTATACTGGCTTTATAGTAGTGCTTACGCCTGATTCCTGTTGCTCGTGAGTTGACAATACGGGCAAGAAGAGAGAAATATAGGTAGAAATCATACATAATACTGCATACTCACACACTGGGCCGAACTTAAGGGTCTCGGGGCCCCAAGGCAGTAACTAAAAAAGAGCCCTTTTAAAAATATTTTAATGAAAACTGCTTTTAATTTTTATTTATTCAATATACTTACATGCTTAAGTAAAAAAAATATTTTATAATATTATACATATATCATTATCATAATCATAAAATTAATAAACATATATATATATATACACAATATATATATATATATATATATATATATATATATATATATATAATATATATTGTAAGTATATATATATATATATATATACTTACAATATAATATAAATGTTGAATTTAAATAAAAATGGTGTAACTTATAAATTATTTTGACTTATCTTCTTCTTCTTCTTCTTCTTCTTCTTCTCTTCAGATTTTACAGTACATTTAGGACCATTGCTGCCTCAACCACTTCTCTTCACTTCTCTCGGTCTTCGCTATCTTCAATGCTTGTTTCTTCTGAAATTTCCGTAAGATCTATTTTAATCCTGTTCGCCCATCTTTGTCTTGGTTGTCCCCTGGGTCTTTTTCCGTTATTTTGACTTATAGATAAATAAAAATATATTGCGTCAGTAAACCAATAGAGATATAAAACAGAAATATAGCCCTAAGAATGTAGAAATTTGATAACAGTTAGACATTTAAAACTGCCAATGTTGTGAAGGCGTTTTTGTATGAAAAAGTGAATAATAAATAATATTGTTATTATTAATATTTGAGATGACATTAAGCACATACTACATATTATATAAACTCAATTAGTATTACCTGTTAATTATTATTATTATTTATTAATTATTATTATTAAACTAATGTACGTATAAAATATACGGTTCAGATACACATTATCACTTAATACATCCATAATTATATAACGAAACATAATATTTATTTTCAAGTTACTACCTCATAGTAACATTCTGTACATGAAATATTAAAATATTTCTCTGTGTTAACCCATTTTTCTGGTAACTTTTTTTTTGTGTTTGGCCGGAGACCCTGGGAAAGCAAGAGCCCCTAGGCAGCTGCCAAGTTTGCCTAAACGGAAGTTTGGCCCTGCTCACACATACAGTTAGCTCCTAAGATATGGCAATTGTAACACATTAAATCTATATTCGAATTATTTCGAAAACGTTATATCATGGTTACAATACACCGTGTGTGTGTGTGTGTGTGTGTGTGTGTGTGTGTGTGTGTGTGTGTGTGTGTGTGTGTGTGTGTGTGTGTGTGATGTATACATAAAATGACCATATATTTTTTTAGTCAGAACGGGACAAAAAAAACAAATCATAATTTTTATTATAAATAATTTTTATTTTTTTATTTAATAATTAACAAAACTATGTTTATTTTTTATTTTTAGAGGACAAAAAAATGCATAATTGATAATAACAAATATGTAGAAAATATAAATGTGATTATTCTAACAATGTTAAAAAATCACAATATAGTTTTAATTACAATTTCGGATAATCAATCTGGAGGTTTGGAACAAACACATTCCCCGTGATGATAAATTAGTGAGTAAAAATGATTATGTTTGTGCATTACACATTGAGGCTAATACTAACAGTATCTATGTATAATTAAATATGACGAGTTCAAAATAGATGAAGGAGTAGTAGAAAAGCTAGAAAGAACTATTCCAATTTTAAAAACTGAGACAGTCCCAACAATATTTCCATTTCTTCCAAAATATTTATCCTCAACGGTAAAAAACGGTTTGCACCGAAATTACTTTTGATAAATCCTACAAAAAAAGAAAAATATGATGAGAATAATGAAATAAATGGCACAGACAATTTATAACCCGATTTCCGATACACTTAACAATCCCGATACCGTTTACAGTCATTACCGCTAATCGACACATGCACGTAAGAATTAGACATACATGTATAATAGAAACGATAGAAAATTTATGTTCGTTATTTTTTTGTCTATCTTTTGATAACGGGACATTTTAGTATCCCGAAGATTCCTCAGGGGACAATGGGACAACAATACAAAAAACAGGACTGTCCCGTTCAAAACGGGACGTATGGTCACCTTATGTATACACTATTGCCACGGCCATATTATTATACTGATACCGGTCACATTTATAGAACAGTAATACTAATAAATTATGTGTTTGTCCTTGAGCACACTTGTGTACGCATTCGTGTAATAATAAGGACGCCGTCGTGCGAATCCGAGAAATCCCTTTATTAACTACTCGGTGCACCCCTGGCACGGGAGACGCCGCTACGGTATCATACGCCTTCCAATAACAAATTTTACGTTTATTTGTTTTCGTTTTGTTTTTGTTTATTATTATTATTATTATTATTATTATTACTATTCTCCCGTCGTCTTCGTGTGCTGCATAACATACGACAGTAATATTCAACGATGCCATAGTCTTTGCCCCCGTCTCTCGTATATCATGTACATACTAGGTATACATTATGTTATTATATTACACAACGACGTGTCACTCCGACGGGAACGCAAGCTAGGGGTTCTTCTGTATTTCGTACAAAGCACACAGTTCGCTACTTGAAATATTCCCGTACCTACCTGTACATTGTCACATTCGTCTAGACGCACTATGATACACGTACGCGTATACAGAGTGATTTTTTAAATGCGCTCATCCTATTTTCACTCAGTATAACGCTCAACATTTTAGTATATTTTTACGTTCAATTTAAAATCATATTACAAGTCTACATTTTTACGAAAAAAAAAAAAAAATTGTTTAACTATTTGTTATCTAAGTGACTGTTTTAAGTTTTAAGTTCTCTAAACGGTTACCACTATTTTTAAAACAGTATTACAAAATGCAATAGGTTGTTAAGACCATTCAATGTATAATTTTTATTATTAGTCCAATAGTTTAAGATTTACAAGCATTAGTATTAAGTTAAGAGTAGTGGAGTACTGGCAGAACTTTTCCACGAGGACCCCCGCTACTCTTTAGTTCTCATCACTACTCTAAAATTAATACACTTATGTCACTTAAACCATTGGTTTAGTTATGAATATTTAAATAATGAAATGTCTAAAAAAATATTTCATCTCATAAAATAATGTTATAAATAGTGGTCAGCGTTTTTAAAAAACTAAAAAAAAATATTTTGTTTGTAAAAATGTAGTTCTATTATTATTTTAAATTTAACACGAAAAACAATGCAAATATAAGCATAACAGAGGGTTGAAAATAGGATGAGCATGCTTAAATATTATCCTATAAATTTAAATATGTATATATGTATATTGTGTAAGGGAGTGTGTATAAGTGTTTGAATGTGATTACCAGTGTGAATATGTGAGTATGAGTGTGTACGTGTAATGTACGGACGCAGTGCGTTATTAAATTAAATAATGTATTTTTATTATTTATTTATTTATTTTTTTTTGTCGTAATGAAAAATGATTTGTCACTGTTTACGACGATATCATCGTGTGTACAACTATACAACGGTACGGTATAACGGGCCCGGAGACTGTGATGGCGTTGTGCAAACGCGGGCCTATGCCGTTTTTTGCCTATGATTAAAAACGATTTTCTCGTCGTGTTTAACAGCGACGTCGCGTCACGTAGCTTCACTGAGATAACGTGCGCCCGAACAAGAGCAGACATACTATACGGTCTGGGAGTAAAAAAAAAACAACAATAGTTATCAGCGTTCTTGTATACGTTACGAAGGTACCTAAGAATTATCTTACGTGAAACGCGAACCACTTACGTTTTATAAACGTTTTCTCGTTGTTTTTCAATAAAATCGCACGAATTTATACTTTATATACTAATAATAATTCTGTCGGGTTAACCCTTTCACTGTCAGAAGATTTTCACTCTGTTGCCTGTCTTTGCCACACAAATTTGAATTATTTTATTTTTATTTTTTTTTTGTACTTTAAATTGTCCAGATATACGTATCAAACCATCCTGTGAAGTCCAAAAAATTCTAAAATTATTTTGGACCAAATAATTTAAGTTTTAAAAAATGTACGGCATGGTTTCCCAAAATACGGAATTTATTTTGAAACACGTATATTTAATATAAAAACATGAATAATAATAATGAACACAATAATGTCAACAATAAAGCAATAAACAATAATATAATATAGTCTATTTATAAATGTCGTAGATTAACTAGCTGCTAGCGACCGTTATGTAACTGTTGTTAACGCGTCACACTGTACTCAATGATTTTCTTCCACAGTTTAGGATGCACTACATTAAATATAAAATTAAAACCATGATAAAAACCAAATAAATTACATTTTCGTAAACATAAACAAAAATGGTATTTTTCTCTCGTCAAACGTCAACCGAACGACGGCTCAACGTACGAAAAAGGAATACTGTTATTATTATACCAACACGGTTGTGTGATGATATGTTTTTAGAAATTCGATTTTGACGTAGGTACGTGCGCATTTCACGTTTCGATCGATTCGGTGTAATTTGTTCACCCCTCGTAACCGTACAACGTCATATTATTATTACCATTTTATATTCCAGCAGTTGTTTCTCGTACCAGTTTACTGGTGTGCGTTCGAGATGTAGTTAAACATCGGTTTTCCGGTCGTCGTACCGAACGAGAAGTTTCCAACGAGCACTGAATCGTTGTTTTTTTTTTTATTAGAATATATATTATATAATATATGTATCGGTTTGACAGTAAAAAATATATTCCACTCTTCGTGGATGCGTACTGCGTGATACGCCCCGGGATGACGTTGGCGCGCACTTAAGAAACGGAGCGGTTTCGGATGATACGACCGACCAAAGCTCGAAATAATGAACGGATTATGATTGAATCCCGACCCCACTAGGCCGGCGCGTGCGTACACTTTGTTTACCGTCGCGTTGAGTCGTATTGTTATTATGGGTTTTTTCCCCTTTCTCTTTCTTTCGCAAGATAAATCAAATAAACCAATTTTACAAATCCATTTATGAACGAATAAAACGCCGCCAGAGTTCCGAACGTCATCCAACGATATACCGCGATTTTCCCGAGCTTGAGAATGAGACGTATCGGATAAACCACCACTGAAATAATTAAACCTCCACGAAATCTGTGTATCATATCTATTAAACCACGCGTGTTTTACGGATGCGTACACGACCGAAAATATTCCGGCCCTCAAGATAAATATTGATGATAATGAAACATTATTATTATTATTATTTTTTTTTTTTAGAATTTACTGTTTGTTATTTGCTAAATATATATATAATTTTTATTCGATACAGAATTGTGAATAATTATTTCCAAGTAGAGTCTCAACACAATGCGCCAGATCATCTTATATTGGTTATAATGGTTATACGTATTTTAGTTATGAAAATTCGAGTGCCGATTTAATGTTTTGAGTTTCAGTGTTATGTGCAGCGACACTGCACGTTGAATATAAAATGTTTGGAACCTAATTCAAAAATTAAGTGTATAATACGTGATGTGTGGTTCGTGTGTATAATACTACGCGTTACGTCGTCTACGTGTGACTTGTTAAAATTTCCTCCGAAATACATTACTTTAAATTCGATCGGGTGCTAAAAAAAAAAAAAAAAAAACAAGACCGAACATTTGCTTCTTGGCTACCATCTTGTCATTGTGACAAGCCACATTTCATTTATATCACGTATCGTGTAGGGTTAAGACTATTTTACTTGATACTCATTGTGAAATATACTTATACGTTTTACGGATACGCGTTCCAAATTTCCTATGCGTTTTAATCATATTTTATTGTAGAGACGATTTTAGTGAACATTTTTGTTCATTTGTTCACTTGTTCACTAGTGGCGGATACGTTGCCGAACTGTTAATACACGAGATTATATTATGGCTAATGGACCTGCCCGCCATTATTTCTTACATTATTTATTAGTTTGAACAATTTTTGAACATGAAATAATAATTTAATACTCGTAAAAATTCGAGACAGCCGACGATAATAGGGGTATATGTCAATTGCGCCAGAAATTACAGGTAAGGAAAAAAAAATTATGGGATTCAAAAAGGTTATACATCAACTGCGCCGGACGATATTTAGGTCCAAAAAAGATAATAAATTAATTACGCCGGCAATACTGAAGTTGAAAAATAAGCTGATTACCCACTAGGCGATTTGAACGTACTCGTCTGCGTTTATATTACACACGGACGATTTAAAATCGCGACGTTTTAAACTGTACATACTATACGTTATCTATCTACCTACATGCGATCAATTGGTCAAATCGGAATATCCGCTAATAAAAATGAGATAACGTAATGATATTATATTATGCAAGTAATAACTAACAAGTTATTTTTCTTTTTTCCAAATGATCAGTATCGTGTCGTCGTTCGTATAAATTCGTTTACGCGAAATAGTCTATAGCAATAGCAATTTCGTATAATAATATTATTATAATAATGGAAGTAATTTTGAGTGAACGTGGGAAAGAACTAATTCTTTATAAAAATTATAAATTTTCATGTAAACATCTTACTAAAAGTGGACGTAAGTGGCGGTGTACAGAAAAAACTTGTAACGCTAAATTGTATGTTGACGAGGTTAAAACTACAATATTAAAAGAAGAAACTGAACACAATCATCTCCCTCCTGAAAACGTTCAACGACAAATTATATCAAATCAAGTTAAAAGAAAAGCTATGGATGATTTAATAGAAAAGCCGTAGATATATATTATGTATACCAAATTAATTTGTGATAAATTTATTGGCGCAAAAGACGTATACCTTTTTCGTTTTGGATAAATCCACCGGCGCAAAAGATACATAAATTTCAGGCAGTCTAGAAAAATCGGCGCAATTGACAAACACCGGATAATAAACATGGTTTTTTCTTTGTATTGAGTACGTATAATATAATAATTATTACTGACTACCTATCTAATTTTGATTTTTAAAAATTCATTGTTTACTGATTACAATAAGAGTACAGTAACAAAATACACTCTTGAGTATAGACTGTAGATATTTTTTGTTTTTTTGTTTAATTATCAATGTAGTATAATCTTCTTGACTTAAGATGCGCAAAATAATGAAAACAATGAAGACTTTTAAAAACAAAGGATTTCCTTTAAGAATTTTTGTTTTGTTTTTCAGGATAATTGAAACGGAAAAATGGGTTTAAGTCGTTCTTAGTATAAGTGAGGGGGACCTCTCGGAATGAATGCTCAATAAGACATAAGAAATTCCGAGACGATAAATGAAATGTTATTAAGAAGAGCGGTTCAACTATTAATAATTAATAAACTACTAAGATAATTTATTATTATTTTGTTAGTTTTCGTGATTATTTTAACTAATAGAATATTATTCCATTGAAATTAAACTATTTCAATCACGGGCGACGAGTGCTACACGAACCGTTGGCAAGAGTTGCATTTCACACAAAACTAAAACTGCCTTCTCGCCCCAGTCACGCTCTCATCAATATACAGCAGGGATGGGCAACTCAAAGTTACTATAGGGCCAATTTTTAGAAATTTAAAATATAGCGGGCCAGAGCATAGAAAGCAAAAAAATCAAAAAAAAAAAGGTCATTCAAAATATACATTTTAAATAGCATTTATTTTGTTTATAATGAAATAGGACATAGGTAATACAAAAAGCGTTATTGAAAATAATTTAATTAAATATTTAAATATAAATAGTTATTTGCAGTTTAGTGAGAGTTTTGAGGATGTGTACTAGACATTATAGATTATAGAGTATAGACGATAAAGTTTAAAATCGTATACCTGTTTTTATTATACGGTTTTGACCGTACTGTAAAACATGATTCATTCACGGTTTCTAAGCTTAGTATTCTTTTGTGCAGGTTTATTATTATAAGAACACTCAAGTCTTGCGTTGTCATAATGAACCACAAACAAATTATTGCACTATGGTTATACAACCGTCGCGTCGCCGTAAAGACAGCAGAAAAATCGTATTTTTTGGGTACATCTTATTAATGCTAGGAGAGAGGAAGTAGCATTGTTTTATACTTTATTTAATGACCAATGAAATGGTGAAAAAAAGTTTTTTGATTATCACCGTATGTCAAGTGCTTCTTTTGATGAATTATATGGAAAACTCAAGGAAAAGCTAAAAATTTGTCCCACAACACTGGCCTCTCTTTTACAAGGGTAATTAAAAATTTGACATCGAATTCCGCGATTATCTAAACAATAAATTATTATAAGTTTAATAAACTTAAAATATTAAGTTAATATCGTGCCTCGAAATGACTGATTGAATTCTACCGTACGAATGAAATCGTATTATGTGAAAACATGCATTCACGTACGCCACTAAGCTTTTCGCGCCGTACCACGTACGGCTGCCGTTTACTGTAGTGGCAGTAGGCGGTTGCTGCACGGCACAGCGCCGGCATTTTGCCGTGACCGTATAATATGGAAGCGTAGAATATGCTCTTCTTCGCGCCCCTACAAACATATCACCGTCCGGTTTTTTGCCGTACGGTCAAAACCGTGTGGTGTGAAACGAGCCTAAATCCCTACAGAAGAGTTTAAAATAATTGTGTCATCATTAATTCATTTTAAATTTTTGATTATGTTCCATAAATATAACAACATTTAAGTGGAACGATCATAGTTAAAATGAACTACAACATTATGTACGTTGGACTCATGTCATTCAATTTCAGTAGAAACTGGAAAGTAATTAAATTTTCCATTTATTTTACGGAATAAGACACACACACACACACACACACACACACACACACACACACACACACACACACACACACACACACACACACACACACACACACACACATACACACATTTAAAACATTTAATTTTCGGAAAAAGATTCCGAGTGTAGCATATCATTCAAAGTACCTACTACATTTTTTTTAAAAAGATTTTACAGTAGGAACAATTAAAAATTATTAAAAATAAATGATTGATAATAAAGGCAATTTTTAAAGGTATGATGAAATAACATACTATTGATAAATCGAATCATTATTAAATTTTAATTTTTTTGATTACCTTCATCTTAAAAATGTGTATGTATCAACACTATCAATTTAATTATTTCCAATGTATGTAGTACACATATTATAGTTCACATAATACTTATGATTAAGAAATTTGTTAACTTTATAAAATAATACATTTTATTAATGAACAGAGTTATTGTTTGTTTTAAATATTTTCAACTTTAAATACATTATTTAATGTATTAAATAGGTTAAAAAAAAAGTTAAAATGAAATATTGAAAACTGTCATTGTAGAATATTTTTATTTTAGTAAATTTATAATACATTCATTATTCATAAATATACACATATAGAAAAATAAAATATTCGTATATGTCACATTATATTGCAATATTTAATTTGTTTACTGAGTTAAATTTCTATAGCTTTAAAAATAATTTAGTCTAGAAAATCCCTTCAATTGCAGACTTGAATATAATACCATGTTGTTCGATAGTAATTGAATTTTGTTAGGCCCCTTAAGCTTCGACCTAGGTGATTTTAGTACAGTACGGATACTTTATAGTGTAAATATTATAATATATGCTTCCCATAAATTTGCTTTTCATATTAAAGAACTTCCATATTATTATACTTATATATTAACATATATATTAAAATAAAGTCAAATTAGAATCTAAATATAATCTACAACGTTGATTTTGGATATATACAATACGTAATTATAAAAAAAGAGATGACTATATATATAATATATATATATATATATACATATATATATATATATATATATATATATATATGATCTATTAATTTCATCTTGATTAAACAGTTCCTTAATTTTCATTATTACTGAACTAGCAATTGAATCGAAGATCTTTGATAGAGCAAAAAAGTTATGAACGACCTATGTTTTAATCGTTATCAATTAATGGCATAACAGATCAATTAAGTAACGCTTACCTTTCTCAGGTATATATTCACAACTTCGTTAAAAAATTGTTGTAAATGATAGAGTATATACTTTTTCGATTTACTGCACTTTACATATAATACGATCAACACATTTTTTAAAACTTTAAAATCACAATAATTATCTTCTTTAAAGTTTTTATTTATCGTAAAAATTCCTAATAGTTATTAAATATAGATAAAGCAATAATATAAGGTTTTAAAATATATGTCTTAATTTATAGTTAAAATAGGTACAGCTGTGACATAACTGAGGTGATTGGACGTATTACCATATTAATATAAAACAGTTTTTCAAAATTAATGAACAGTCGTATTTATATACTGATTGATTACTGACGTTACAATGCTTAATGGCATATTTTAAGTCTTTAACCGATCTAAAACTAACAATAATTTTTTCTTAATAGTCCACTGTGTTTTATTTAATTTTTGTTTGACAACCGGAGGTTGTTTTATACAAATAATACATTTTTTACACACGAAAATAGCTCTCTAATGCTAACCGTAACTACGTGGCACTTAATATTCAAATAGGTACTGTGCTGAAAATGTATAATCATAAAGGAAAACATAATAAATTATGCAAGATTTTATTCAATTATTTTTACGGTGAAAAAGTCATACACGATACACTGTTAACTAGTTATTTATATCCACAAAAAGTTGAGTTTGATTACTTGTAAAAAAGTAAATTTTGAAAAACAAAAACTGTATTAAACCAATTTATACTACTATCAGTCTTTCACCTTTTGCATAAATTAGATCTGAAAGAAAAAACGACAATTTTTGAACGGATAAAGCAATTTACATATTATTAATAATAATAAAAGTTTGACAAAACATCATTTAAAATGTATGTATAAAATCATTTAACCGTTGGTATTGTGTTTCAAGGAACATTCTAATGTTAATGGTGGCGGCAACGGAGTAATTCATAGACGTAGAAATATCGAATTAATTCAAAAACGTTCAAATTACATAATACAAGGAAGTACCATAATATCTGCGCGCTATTAAAATCGGTCTAGTAACTATCGGACAACAATCATAAACAAAATGTCCTGTCTGTTAAGCGTTGTTTTTCTATTATCATCGAAGTATCAATGAAATAATTCCAACGTGAAGTATTTCTAAATTGTGTATTACTTTTCATGTGGATATTAATGTTGAAAAGACTCCTCGGCCGGATTTGTTGGAATTTCTCGACTAAACAGAGGGCGAGGAAGAGATATCCAAAACGTAATTTCTGAGCTTCGATTTTTTTTCCTTTACCTGCTGGCCGATGATTTGTTTCGTCGCGTTACTCGGACTGTCAATGTGTGCGTCACATGCGTCCGTGTCGGTAACACAAAAAAGCGGCGGCGACGTGATCCGTGTAATCAGAGACTAAGTCATCGTCGAAACCATTACTTTTCTCGAGGACGGTTGCCCGCCGTCCCTTCGCCCGGTTTAATTCGACACCGAATCGTGGCGGACATTATTACCCGGTCTCTATAACGGATGTGCGCAACGGTAGAAGAAAAATCGAGACTTTCCGCAATCGATTAGTCCCCCGGCTATATTCGTTTCAGTCCCTCTCCAACACGCGGACCTATTAAACAGCTGGACATCAGGCACGTTTCGCAGTTTGTACATGTCACAACTAGTTCTATTTGTTTCCTTCCATTTTTACCACGCTTTTCTTTCGTTTCCTTTTTTTTTCGCACACAGCGTGGGACTTTTTCTGCAGATTGGGCTGGACGACAAAGCCCTTTTATACCAATGTAATCTCGGTAAAAATACACCATTGGTCGTAAGTAACGTTGTTATAAATGTGCGAGATAGCAATTTATCTACACCCAAATCGGCTCATAAATAACAATTACATTAAAAAAAAAAAACGTCGAGTTCCTCATACTTTTATCGCGTTATTCAACTAATAAACACACACACACACACACACACACACACACACACACACACACACACACACACACACACACACACACACACACACACACACACACACACACACACACACACACACACACACACACACACACACACACATGCACACGAATAAACGGTACCCAGTAAGATACGTGGTACAAAGATCTTACGATACGGAATGTTGTGTGTGTTCGTTACGTTATTTGTAAATAAATAAATAAACCTAGTTAGGTTATTCGCGCGCTCATATGCATACACATGCACGCATGCACGTAACACTTATACCAACATTTCTGTAAATCAGCATTATTTATCGCAAGTCACAAATGGAATACTGCAGCGCGTAAACTGTAGATATCATTTGTCAGTTGCTAGGTAGGTAAATCGATAAATGTTCGACCTTATAAGACGAACGATGATCATCTTAATGTTATCTTTTACACTCAAAAAAAAAATTATCTTCGGAGATTCATAGTGGTGCACGAGCGTATCGATTTTCGAACAGGCATATTGATTCGATATTTTAGACGTCATTATGACTCGTTGATTATTAGTTTCATTTTAATTTGATATAGGTTCACGTTCAATGTTTTTGATATTTAACAACTTAATTTTTTAGTATGAATCATCACGATATAAAGTTGTTGATCATCGACAAAATGACGATTAACGAGATGCGATGTTATTATTATTATAGTTAAAAATCATCATTATTATATATTTGTGTTGTGTTTATACTTGTATTCCCAAATTTGATAATTTACATAAAACGTTGACACATTATATACTAACGGATAAAAATGAAAACAAGAGTGAAATAACATAAAACGTATACATAAAATTTCTAAGCCTTATTGATAAAGTTGTAATGCGCCAAAAATAATAAATAATCATAATGTTTGCTGACTCGTAAACTGATGAAAACGAATTTGATACACTATCTTTGCAATAAAAAACAATGCCTCTCTTTGTAAGAGAACTAATATAGTAATAAACCATTACATATATTTATGAATATAATTATAATAATTTGAATAGATCATAGATAAACAGGCAACTATATATTTTATGACAATTAACACTAATAATTGAAAATCATTTTAATCTATGACTGATTTAATTTCATTTATTTTAGTGTATATTATCCTTTTAGTATCTATTATGGTTTCATTAAAGTTGTAAATCAATGTGATTAAAGATTTTGTAAATTAAAAAAAAAAAAAAAAAAAAATAGTGAAGAATCCATCGCGTTATTTTGCATACTTTTTGTATACCTACTTATTTTGTATTGAAATCAACTAAATTATTTTAAATTAAATATTTTTATATTTTTAAAGTTAATTGTACATTATATAATTGAATAATATTAATTGATTTGGTATCAGCAATTTTTATTTAAAGTCAGACATTTTGTATTTACAAAAAAAACTTTAAACATAAAAATGGGTATTTTTTTAAACACATGTTCTCTCTATACAATGTGTTATTTTTATTATTTATTTGTTTCAGCATAATTCAATAACATAATAAACAACATTATAATAAAAAGAGCTGATACGTACACTAACTGAGCTAAGCTTGAATCCGGTAAAGCGTATTATTAGATAAATATAATTCGATTTTACAAGAATTTTTATTTAAAAAAAAGCTGGTAAGTGAGATGATGGTGGTACAAGTTCGTCCTTCGTCCCTTCGGTCCTCGGACAAGATATTGGTGATGAATGTATTAAGTTTTAAAGAAATGATGACTCATTTCTTTAGTATAAAACGATTCTGAGCAAAGCTTCAGTGTAATATAATATATTATTATTTAAATACTGTTTACGTATTTTACGGTTATTTGTATAATTTTTGGTGAGTTTTTTTGTAATTAAACCCTCATAAAATATTCAATTAGATATAACTCATTTAAACTTCAATTGTTATAACAATTATAACTCATTAAAAATAAACTTAAAACAAATCAGACAATATCGAAAAAAATCGTATAATAATTTATTAAAGTGTGTATAAAAAAAAATCCTGAGTCACGATTTTTGAACTTTTGTTAGGATAATTAGGTAGGTATATGAGTAAGGTCATATTAAATTTTCAGAACTTTTTGTCAAATATTTAAAATTTTATTACATAAAAACTTTCAAACAATTTGGTAAATTAAAAGTTTTATATTTAAGTCAAAAGTGCTGTAATTTTTCTGAAAATGTTGCACAATATAAAAAAGTATGTATTTGATATTGTATACAATTTTCAAGTTTTTATCTTCAATACTTTTCGATTTATGACTAAATACGTAAAATCTGAACAGTGAAAATCTTGTTTACGGCGGATTTTTACCGATTTTACCGTTTTTACTCAGTTTTTCGATCGTTATTCTTGATTACTGGAAAAACTATGAAGATTTTGGAAAAATGACCTCTCTAAAGTACCATCTCAGTTCAATTTCGAATCTAAAAAGTTGCTGGACGAATCTTTTGGACAAGAATTTCTATACGAAAAAGTGTTTACAGAAAAAAAAAATAAAAAAAAAATAAAAAATTAACATCATTGTAAAACCATAAGATCCTTCGCTTCACTCAGAATCTAAAAGTATGAATATGGTTTAATTATCTATTTATAAAATAGTAATCACATGTACACTGTACCTCTAATATTAAAATCAAAGTTTCATAAACATTTCAATATACACATATCGATTTTTATAATTTATTGTTACATAAATTTTCATCAAAGTCATTAACTACTGGATTTGATTAATTTCTTTTTTTTATATGTATTGTAGTATTAATAACATTGGTTATATTTAACAGCGTTTCATATAAACTTTTCAAAAGAATCTTCGGAAAATTGTCTAAATCGTTGCAGATAGTTTTTACCGTGTAATCAGAGAAACTTTTTGAACCAGACAATATTGTTCAATAAAGTGGTTTTAAGGTTTCCTGTTATCTTGTCTATTATTTAAAATCATTAAGTGTGTGTTTTTGTATGTATTTTATTACAATTCATTTAATGTTTTATGTATTGATAGACAGTGTGTTTGTATGGTTAAATAGCTCTAATGTGAGAAATGTTCACGAAGGGGAGTAAACTACTTTTAATATCATTTTTGAGTCTTATTTATGTGTCTGTTTTATTTGTATCTCCCTATAATTCATATCGAATAATAGCAAAGAGTTACACAATGCCGTGTGGAATTGTTGGTAGACTGATTTATAAAGAGAATGAGTTTTGTAAAATAGAATTTTCAACTAACTCATTTTATTTAAAATATTGTATACAAATTCAGATCAAAATCTATTATTATTTCTAAATATTTAAATAATAATGCTATTTCATTGGTTTATATGCGAAGCTGATTATATTGGTGTTACATTTCTGTATTATTGAGTTGTATCCGACCGGAAGTTGTAATCGATTTTTGGCAATGGCATGCATACTGATTTATTTACATTAAGTGTTAATATGATTGAGAATCTCTTTCAGATAAACTAAATAGTTGTTGATTAAAACTGGAATATAGATTTATTTATATTTTAATTAAATGAACTGTTGATAATATTTCATACTTAAATGGTTATACTTTGTAGAATTTAAGCTCAACCGGTTAAGAGATCACGTGCAGTGTATTTGAATGTACATAATACAATACTTTTAAAATTATATATTGTGGTACTCTGTTTTAGCTGCATTTGACGTATTATGTACCAAGAAAATAAAATTTTAGAACACTAATAATTTAGAAAATATGCTTTTACTTAAATACATTTCATCACTTTCCGTTTCCTTTTTAGAAATACAATGTATCAATTTTATTCCAAAGAAGTACTTATTGTAAATATAAAATAATATGGAGTTTACATATAGCACGCTGTTTTTATATTTACAATAAAGAGTGTGTCAAATTTATTTGACAATGCAATTATTTTTTTCTATTCATTATTTTTAATTATAATTTTTTTTTTTTTTTTTAATAATTACTTGAGTCATGTGCTACAATAAAACTGCATTTAATAATTTTTGAACTCAAATTTAAAAATTAAAATTGTATTGTACCGTTTAATGAAAAGTTCAAAATAGTCATTTTGTAAAATGGATTTAAAAAAAATTGTTACTGCTTAAATCCCTAATAAAGATAAATCTGTTACTTTTCTACAATTTTTTTAAGTTTTAGGAAAAGTCAATAATAATATTCTGTTTCACATATTATTGTATACCAAAATCAAATGGCTAATCGAAATTTAATTAATTCCAAGTTATTTGTTATTAATCGTTAAATTAAATGCATAATGATTCAATAAACGAATAGTATCTCATTGATAACTTAATATGCATAGAATAATATTTTTAAAGCACACACACGATTTCATAAAGTGATTAATCAAAATTACTAACTAAATATTGATAGAACGTACAGTAAATTGTACAATTACTGTAATTATTAAATTCAAATTTTCAAAAAGTTTAAAAAGTCATAACAGATTATTGACTAAACTTTAATAAGATATTTGAGTACCATAGTTTATCTAAAAATCCTGTTTTCTTAATGGATATTTTGTTTTTTTTCAAATGGTAAAGTTAAGTTTATAATTTTAAAATTTGAGTTCCGAAAATCAAAAAAATATTTCAATACGATTCTGTTGTTGCAGAGTACTATGATATGTATATAAAAACCAAAATCAAATCGAAAATAATGAATAGAAAAAAAGGAATTGCATTTGTCAAGTAGATCTGACCCACCTTGTTTAATACTACACGTTTTTGAGTAAAACTCGTAATAGTATAACATTGTTATTTTAACGAAACATCGGCGAAATTCTAATATTTTCGAGTTGAAAACAAAAATGTACAAACTAATTGACAACGCTTCCATTTTTATTTATGAGATCGAAACGCATTATAACATAATTATTATGATCATTATGATTGTATATACGATTGAGAAATCGTGTTGAGGGTTTAAGTCCATTCCTATTTTTCGAAAAAAGGTCTTATCAGTTCTAGTAATGACTTAGAATGAATAAATACCAATGAATTAACATACGATAAGCTTACACTTTGATGTACCTACTCGCATTCCCTTACTTTGCATTATATCCTATTGGTTTCACATTATCTTTGATCATCATGAAAGATTCCTTCTATGGTTGCTAAAATCAAGGATTTCCAAACTATCTTAACAATTAATGCATAAAATATTTTGACGATTAATTATATTAAATTTATGCAAAGACCCATTTTATATATTAGATGTATAAATATTCTGGAATTATGTTAACAATATATCGTGGTAGGTATGTCAAAGAACAAAATACTATAGCAAAACCAGTAGTCAGATTGAATATTTAAAATGAATCAAAAGACAACTTAATATAACTTAATATAATTGTGAAACGTATACAATTATTATGTTTTATTTTTATTTATTTGTTTGTCTGCATGTCCTTTTTAGGATAATAGAGTTAATCCAAAAGTAAGATTTTATTGATTAGTAGCTTTGTCTAGTTGGCATATTAAAATAGGTTATTTATTTTCTCTATTCAAAAGTTGTTTAATATTAGTAGTAGAATACGGAGAAATTAGTAAAAATGGTAAAATACCAAAAACAAAAAATTAATATTGCTAAAGACAAAATGTTTATCGTACATTAAAAATGTTTGAAAAAAGTTCAAAGACGTTTATATATTAAAAATACTACTTTTGGGTTAAATATGATTTTTTTTTTTTTTTTAATACAATTTTTAGTTATTGATATTAAAAAAATTCTAAAATTATAAGGATAGATTTTTTTTTTCAAACAATTACAAAGTAAAATTTTAAATTCAGGGCTTGGAACCAAAAATAAAAATACCGGTATTTGAACCAGAACCTGTAGAAAATATCAGAACCGGAACCTTATCGAAACCCCATATCCGATTTTCTCCTGAACCTAAACCGGTACCGGTACCGATATTTGTTGATAGAAAATTTTTTGGGTTTTTTCGGTTCCAATTTCGTTTTTAAAAATAGGTTTAATGTTAAAATTATTCATCATATAATATAATCTACGAATGTTTCTGGAAGTGGTACAATATTAAGGTCCACGGTATATACTGCAGCGGTGGCGGTGGCAATGGCGGTGAATTGAATCACACGTATTTAACCGGCGGTATCGGTGGCGGTAAAATAACGTGGCAGTAGACAGTATTATTAAATACGTGTTTCGATAAATTCACCGCCACCGCTACCACCGCCGCCACCGCTGTAGTGTGTGCGGATCTTTAGCAGTTACTAAAAAATAAAAATTGTTCACGTCTTATACGGGACCCATCATTTCGAATCATGGATATCACCAATGGCTACAATCTGTTAATAGTTTTGTTCGGGTGACAACGTCTCCTGACTGTTGACTGACTATTTGTATTAAATCCGAATAATTATTATCAAATGTTTGTTGCGTATACATTTTTGTTTACCCAAGTATCACTCACGTATAAAAATAAAATGATTTATTACGATATGTAATAACTCAGGTATTTTTTTGAGATTATATTAAAACCAAAATTGCATACATAGGTACTTGAAACTTATTTAAATTATAATCTATAATTATTGTTTAATTGAATCTATATTTTATAATATTAAGTCTATTCAATTTGATCATGTATTAGATATGACATTTTTACCAACATATCTACTTTTTGAGGTACCTTAAGAAAACCGTAATTTACCGGAACCGGAACCAGAACGTTAATTTTGTAATTTTATAAATCGTAACCGAAACCGGAACCATTTTTATGTTTTATTAAAAACCAAAATGGAACCGTTACCGTAAAAATCATTAAGCCCTAATTTTAATTATTGGCACTCCACACTAAGCATTCGTTTAAATTTGTTTTACTCATGATATATTGTTTATTTGAAATCCAATGAATTCACCCTGCATAAATATCTTTTCCAAAAAGTGAACAATAACCTGTCCAGATTTTATTGTAATTTGATTTTCACCATGTCAAATAGAAAAAAAATGTTGTGTGTGCGTATTGTATACACGATTAAAATAATGTAGAACATTTTGTGTGTTCATATTGTGAGTCAGTGCCGGATTTAACCATTGTGCCGCCTTAAGCACACAATAAATTGCCGCCTTTTAATATAAATATTTTTCTAGTCTAAAAAATGTTATTAAATCGTACAATTATTGTTTTTTTCTTTATTGCTTAAAAGTTTAATGATGAAAAATAAAAATATACAGCTGTTATAAAAATGCATACATATACATTCATATAAAAAATTTAATTATAAAAAATATGATATAAAATATAATGATAAAAAACATGGTGGTAATAAATACTTAAATAGTTCATTATTGTATTCAAAATTAAATAGTTAATGTCTGGTACTCATTCCTGCGCGACTTTTGAGTCGCAAAATCATCTATTATGGCATCGAAGTCCATTTTGTTGTAATAATACCATAAAACATGCCACAGTATAAGCTCTCGTTCTCTATTGCGGAGTCGGTAAATTGCGTCCCTATAAGTACGGTCATGGTCATATACTATGTACTAAAACTTTTTAAACATACGTAAATTGCGGCCCGTGTACTTTTAAAACATACGTAAATTGCGGCCCGTGTACTTTTAAAACATACGTTAATTGCGGCCCGTGTACTTTTAAAACATACGTAAATTGCGGCCCGAGTATTTTTAAAACATACGTAAATTGCGTCCCGGGAACTTACGAAAAAAAATAAACTTTGCTTCCTTTCAGTCTCCTATTGACACAACCAGACACAGAACAAGAAACCACCATGATGTTGAATTACTTGAATTGCACTTTATAGTTTATAGTTTATAAATTATAATCGAAAAATTGTGTTTCAATCCGAATCCATATAAAAAGATAACTGATATATAAAACAACATTTTTATATTATATCTTTGGTTTCAATCACAGAAAAATTATATTTCATGGAATAATATAAAATGTCATGGATTAATCAATCATATTTTGCCCTGTTCGCATATGGATTCTAGTCTTCAATTTTATTCGTTGAGTCGGCTATCTAGTTGTTTTATATATCTGTGGTTGCTCTACAGTTTACAGTATTTTTTTTCAATCTAATAAAAACGGACGTTATGAAAAGTAAAAGGAATAAAACGTTGAAAATAGTCGATGGTTTCAAATTTCGTTTTCATAAATTTCTAAACAATGATATTCAACGTTGGTGTTGCACAGTTAAAACGTGTAAGTATTTTTTGAAATTTGATGATAATAATATTTGTATAGATAGTTTTAAGTCCGTTATAGTTATAGTCCTAAGTCTGAAAAATGGGAAGGAAAATATTGGTTTTGTGGAAAAAAGGCGTAGACGTAATTTACATATTAATAAGAAATTGTTAGATATGTACAAAAATATACCTGGGCTGCAATTTACGTATGTACAAAATATACCCGGGCCGCAATTTACATAACAAATTTGAAATGGGACGCAATTTACACAGACCCCTCTATTGCATTGACTAATTACTGAGTTTTTTTTTTTGTGATTAGGTACAGAGATAAACACACAATTGTCAACCCATGTTATATGAATAACTTATTTTAAAGTTTTTAAAGTTTACTAAAATAATAAAAATTTAATATTAAAAATTATTTGCCGCCCTTGAGAAATTGCCGCCCTAAGCACTAGTTTATAGTGTTTACTAGTAAATACGACACTGTTGTGAGTATAAAAAAAGAGTGGTGGTTTATTATTAGTATTAATTGAAAATTTATTGGTAATACAATTGACAATCTGGACAATGAAATATTTCGTAAATCAAAATAAAGTGTTTTAGGAAACTTTAACATTTTTTTTTTTTTTTATGTCCAAAGTTAAACACTTTCATGTTATTTGTTTATTGATAAATAACAAATTTTTATAACCTAGCCATTGTACTGTGAAAATAGCATTGTTTGAAAAAAAAAACGAAAATACAATAAAAACTATTTTAGGGTCAGATCCGTCCAAGTTTTTATGTAGCAATATGTTTTGCAAAAAGAGTAGCGTGAAAATATATCGTTGCCTGTCCACAGCAATCGGATGATTTATACAGTGCGAAAAGTGTTCCGTTTTAAACCACTTTGTACTACTACCACCTACCCTTTCTTATCAACTTCATAAAACCACTCGTTTCACTCCCCTCCCCCCAATTTCAGTTTTCTTTTGCTCCCGAGCATTTCCACTCGACTTCCTTCCGAATGGCTGACGCCAAGCTCGAATGTGACTGCGGGACACCGTAAGCAGCTTGTTATTTTACCATCATATCGATCCGTCCGTTTAAAAACGCTGCGTTTTAGGTACACACGATAGATCTTTTCCATTCCGAAAAGAACGAGGTGCACCAGGTGTTCGGACTTATCTAACGATCGTTATCAATCAAAAAGTGTTCGAATCATCCAAACGGACGTGTGATATTCGTCATTTAAATTAGAAGTCGGTTATGCGTTGTGGAGAGAAGTGCGTTGAAAATCGATAAAGTTTATTCATACCGATCTGGTCCGACCATATACACACACAAGAGAACGAACCGAATCGAATAAAACCGTCCAATTACGCCGTTTGCCGCTTTAGAAATGAAAAATTTTCCTAAAATCGCTTTTTGACATTAGTTTTGAAAATATCACCGGCCAATGAACTATTCCAAGGACTTTGAATTATTTAGTGCGCTATAAAGTTATGACAATAACAATATACCTAATATTTTATGTGGTAAAACCATTTTCATGTACAATGTACATAAAGTAATAAGTATAAAGAATGTGTTAGTACTACAATGAATCAGTGACCCAAGCCAAGAGAGTACTTAAAATCGCAGTTGTAATTAAAATGTTTGTTTTGATACATAAAAATCCCATTAATGGTTATGTTTTCACACTATCACATGCTTATAATATCTAAGCTCATAACAATGTATTGATGATAATAATAATTATACATTTTTTTTTTTGTTTTGAATTTTTGAATTTTACGATTTGTATTGTTTTTCTTTTACAATAAGCACAAGTGAACATATTTCATAAGTAATATAGTGTAATACAGTAAAATAAATATATTTCAAATACAATGTAAACGAAACTTTGTTTGATATAATGAAATTATTTTCAAAATTAAGTATTTAGAAAAATAATGCATATTATTTTATAAAATAGGCTATAATTTCAGTATCAGCGTTATTAATTTGAACTAAAATATCATGATTAAAATATTAAATATACGCTTTAAATGTACAAATTATTTATTTCTGAAAAAATAATTAAATCTCAAATGTTGCAATATGTTAATTATTCAGTCTACCTACAAGCTTGAGAAGTGTCTTCTAACTTGAAAATACGTTTGAAATCTAATAACGCGCCGCGATATAGAGGTAGATATTCCAAAAAGTCAGGGAACATTTTTTGTAAGCACAATAAACGTAAAATATATTGCTCGTTTTAATTAACTTTTCACAGTCTAACGGACTAAGTCGAAGATTACAAAACAGACGTCATTACTTCACATTTTTTAATTAAATGAATATTACGTAAATCTTTAATTACCTGCTACAAACTAGCTAATATATGTGCATAATCTAATGGCAATTTGTTATTCAAACCACAGTTGCGCCGAACGCAGAGAATACGAATTTTTTCCCGGCCGCGTTCTTAATGAGATTGAGAGAAAACGCCGCTTAATGAGATTTAATCACACTGATGTGATGCGATTATATCGCACAATATAATAAATAAATTGCGTTTTCCGTCGAAAGTGAATCATCTAATATTATAATTACCCGTGACTTGTGGGAACAATATCCCCGTGAATATAAATTATAGGCGCGTGTTCAAAACTACACGGGTTTCAGTGAATATTGACGGGTTGAAAAAAATCATCTTCTTTGTCTCGATTGAAATATGTTTCGGGAGAAAAAACGTTGTTTGCCCGTGATTAATACGCTCGCGGAACAGGAGCATGGAAGTAGGTACTTAAATATTATATACGTCACAGTCAGCGAGCGTTATTTAATTAATTTTTTTTCTCGCGAAAAATCATTGCTCTTCTACGAGTACAAATATATTTGACGAGTGTTTGACACACAACATCTTGAGGCCATGATGGCCGGAGAGGGTAGGCCGGAGAAAAGGAGAAAAAAAATAAATATGATTAATTATTGGCCCCGTTCGAAATCACTCGGACCATTAGCAACGGTGTGTATATATACATAAACGGGAGCCTTGTCTCGTTCTCCTGCTCCTGTAACGGACAGCTGCACGTCGGCCGGAGCAAAAACGAGATATTATCGGTCGTCGACCGACGTCGGGTGTGTGATCGAACAGTCTTTTTATTTCAATTATGGAATCGCTAGGGACATGATTTCCGGGATGTAATTACGACGGCAGTGGCGTGGCAGCACAGTCGGCGCGCATAACGACGACACGTCACATCGTACACGGTCAGATCGGATTACGAATAATATTTATAATGATAATAATAATTATTATCAAAACAGAACACAATTTTATTGTGTTGCGTTTTAAACCGATTCTAACGACGATGTTTTTCTCATCAAGACCCGCGCGTTCGACTATCGACGAAAATTCGACAGCTTTAAGATGTTTGCCTCAGGTTCCGTAAAAACCGGCAGAGCATGGAACTTTAAATAAAGGGCGACAAAATTCGTTTGAACTGTTTTTCAATCGGCACCGATTGTAGCTTCGTAAAGACGACGTCCGCATACGATACGTTTTCCTTACAGTATAATGTAATATAATATTACAATATTACATACATGTACATATTAATAATATTCTGAGCAAAATCACTAATATTGCACACATGACAACGGCACAGCGGCGTAATTGCGAGAGGTCGCATCGCTAATCAATTGTTGAAAAACGGAGGGTATTTTAGAAAAAAAACTGTTGCCGGTAAATGTTTCAAAACGAATTAAAAATGTTTCACAAAACGTTTTTTAAATTTACAATTAATTAATAATTGATATCGTGACCGCTGTTAATCATTGCATTTTTTTTTTTTTATTGAGTACGTACTACTTTTGTACTTTAAAAAAGTTATCGACTTATCGAAATACACATAGATACTCACAGACGTACCATCGTAATATGAAGAAAAAATTGAGATTTCAGTCACTTTGTCTCGGTTACACTACTGCTGCGGGATAAAACGTGCCGTCTCGCAAACAAGAATAAAAGTTTAAAATAACAATAATAATAATAATATCATTATTATACGCAACATTAGTATTGAATCGTCGTACGCTGTGACGTAGTTATCGTCGTATCCAGTGGTTCGGTCGCCGTCAGATCGCGTCGTAAACGGTTCGTTTTCAAAAACAAATTTAATCTAGTTGTTCTTAGTTGTTCTTTGTAACAATCCCTCCGTTCAGAGTGCACGTTTTAAAATTTAAAGCAATGTAAATGAAAATGCAATTTTCCGGTAGTGCTTTCGTTTAAATATGAAAAAAAAAATGATGTAAATATGTTACTTTTCTCGTGTTACGAGGAATTAAGTAAAACGCGTGTAATTGCACTTCAAAGAAAATGCAATTTAAAAATAATTTTATTCGCTGTCCAAATTGATTTATTTTCGTAAATGTATATTTAGGCGTTGAGTGAATTTTAATATTAAACAATGAACGCAAAAGTCACAACTGAATAAATCGTGGCTCTTTGTACAACGCAATTTATAATACCTAGTAGTAAAAAAAAAAAAAAACATTACTTTAACTGCGATCATGCGGTAAAACAATTTTACGTAGCTACTTAGCTTAGATTAGTCTAGTGTTACTTCATATATTATAGTGTTTGCTTCCAACTTTAGTTTTTATTTCAACTGTTATAGTGTTATTACCGAGTAAACGCTCGACATCTTGAATACATATTATTTGTGTATGATCTAAATGTAAAACACCGCAATGGATAACACAAATCCAAGCGGCAGTACCTAACTGTTTTGGTGATGGAATTTCAAAACATCCCGGGAAAATGTTATATCACTCATGTATTATTACACCTATATAAATCATTATCGGTACTCAGTATTAATTTCAAAAGTGGTGCACATAGTACGTGTCGTGTATTTATATTATATTATCATGTATAACATTTTACAGATCATATAGATTAAATTCATTAGAGAATGACGCAGACGACCGTTGTACGGTTATATCGGTCGTTTCGCTGTACAGTTTGACATTAAATAATAATATAATTATAGTGTATCGTCTATAACCCGTTCAAATATTAATTTGACGCCTAGGAATAGTCGCATAAAATGAAATAGACACGGATTCACGCTGTGATCGCCGCAAGGCCAATTTCACATGTAGGTTTCCACATGTAAGTCAAACAATATCATGAAAATAATATTAATAATAATAATAATAATAATAAAAAATAATGATAATAATAATAATAATAATAATAATAATAATGTTTCTTCCTGAGTAAGACGTAATATAGTTAAGTGTTTTACTATACGAATCACGTATAATAATATAATTGTGTACTTTTAGCGTGATTCAAGTGTGTACATGTGTGCGCATGTGCGTGTGCATGCGTGCGTGCGTTCGTGCGAGCGTATGGGATGATTTTACGGTTTTCTCGTTCCCCGACTATCGATCACGGCCACGATCTGGTGATATACAAATAGCGAGTTTTACTCACTCATATTAGTGAATATACACAATCAGTGTTGGGAAATATCTAGATAAATGTATCTAGATAAGTTATCTAGATAAAAATTATTTATCTTTTATCTTATCTAGATAAATTTATTTTCAGTTATCTTTATCTTTATCTAGATAAAATGTTAGTTATCTATGAGTACCTATCTAGATAAGTAATTCATTTAAATGGCCTGAAAAAAAAAGAAATTTAAAATATATTATTTCATTAATTTTTTTTTTTTTTTAATTAATCGTAAAGATTACTGAGAAGAACTCATGTGGAGGCACAGGAAAGGAGATTTTAATATAATATACTATCATGAAAGTGAAGTAGCCATACTCAACAATTTGTTAAAAAATGCAGAAATGTATTATTATTTTAATTTTAAGTCAGAGAATGATTTGTCATATTTTATGAAGTTTATTTAAAAAAGTACATGTATTTTTAAATGTTTTAAATTATGTAATTTTATTTTTTTACCTTATAACTGTAGGATGTAGATCCTAAATGTTTTCAAAATTAAACATGTAATTATCTCAAATTTATCTAGATAAAAATGTACTAATTTTTATCTTTATCTAGATAAAATTTATTATAATTATCTTTATCTGTATCTAGATAAAAATGTTTATAATCATTTTTACCTTTATCTAGCTAAATTATTAGTTATCTATTCCCAACACTGCACACAATGCTTCGCGAAAATATGTTTTAAACGGTGACGACGAAGAATAGCTTGCTATCCGACGGCAAACGACGTACGAGAATATAAGTTTACACCGAAACGGTATCGTTATGGTATCTGAATTTTACCGTCAAAACTATGAAAATTGTTTGCGAAAAGGACACGTGATGGAACGCGGAACAAGTTCAGTATTAATCTCCATTTAAAGCCGACGTTTGTCTCATTAATAACGATTGAGTTATAACGGCGTTTACCGACATTTCTGACCCGATTCGCACACCAACGGTGGTTTTGAATTTTTTCCGGTTTAACTTTTTATCGGAAGATTAAAAACAAAACAAAAAAATTATTCGATTTTTGTTATTTTATACTAGCGTGCTCGTTTTTCTTTGTCTATGTCGTCAGACGTCACACTGGTCGTAATTATCTCTACGGATATAGCTCATGGACTCGTTTTTATTTATTGCAGTCATTATGTCACTCGAAGTACTACATTATTATTTAAAAGGGTTAGGTCTATCGTCGCTAGTGCATTATTCAATACACGTTCACTTTCAACTCTTTCCCCGAGGACCAAAATTTTCCTTCATCTACCCTCTGATCGAATTTCGTTCTTTTAATATTGTCTTCCGTGTAAAACATCAACATTTTATTTCGAGTGGCTTCTCCAGCCCTAGTTCATACTCGTGTTTTCTGACAGTAGACATTCTCAGATTTCCGCTAAATATTCATAGAAATCGAAAGTGTAAGTGTTTCGAACGCGCAGATTTTATTTTCCAACTTCTATTGTGATTTAAATATTTATTTACAATACACTTGTCACAAAATCGTATATCACCAGACATAATGTTCTTCGTAATATTGTGTTTTGAAAACATTTGTTTTTTATTGCCGATGTTTTTGAAATTGCAGAAACGAATGTGAACATTTTTCTCATCGATTATTCTACGCGTGAATTAGCTGACAATTACAGTAATAAGAAACACTGATATAGTATGACACTTCCATCTTTCATTGTAAATCTTGTGTAATATTTTATGTATTACGCAATTATTTTTATTTTAATTTACGAAATAATAAGTAAACTTAATTTATTTATTTTTTCGTAAAGAATTATTACCAAATATTCATAACCTAACACATGCCTCATTTCATTTAATAAATGAAATTGTACGATAACGTAATGTTAAAAATTCGTTATAACGTATTTTAAAGACCTAAAGAATTAACATAACCATGATATATTATTATAACTGGTGGAATATCAAATGCAAAAATGATGGAATTCACAAAAAAACATTGAATACTGTTTATTTTACACGAAGAATTTTATAAAATGTTCTAATTTCCACTTTCAAATAGTATTATTTCGTCTGCTCGTACATTTGTGAAATTCGCAAACTTCATGGTACTCGTATTTTCTGAATATTTTGCATAATTCTGTAGTGTGGTTTTTAATTTTTATTGAAAAAAATAGTGCGTTGAAGAAAAAAGATCCATTTTCAGGCAAGAAAAACATTGTGAAAATGCATAAACATGATTAATTCTACAATATATTATGCCTTTTTGAATTAGTTATAAAAGTGGTTTCTTTTTATTTTTTTTTTATAAACAATAAGGAGTTACGTGTACTCTTTTGTTAAGTAAAATTAAGATGCTACCTTTTTATTTGTATTTTTTTCCGTGATTAGTCTGATTTAATGGTTATTTGCATACACAACGAAAAAGAAAATCAATCAGGCCCTTTTAATTTTTTATGTATACTACGCAATCACACCCACACCCACACCCACACCCACACACACACACACACACACACACACACACACACACACACACACACACACACACACACACACACACACACACACACACACACACACACACACACACATACACAAATCTTAGGACTTAATTTAAATATCTAAGAAAATTATTAAAATAGTTATAGTATTTTAATAACCAAGTTTTTCTATTTTCGTTATTACATATGAGTACGTTTTTTTTCTTTAGACATTGAATACGTGAAATAGTTAAAAGGAAAGTGCTACTTAAAATTGACTGGGAAACGTCGACTTAACTTTATCCCGAAACTTGAAACTAATGAATTTGAATGTATTATAGTTATTAGTTAAGTGGTATATACTTTTACACGCTTATCAAAATATCCAAAAGGTTGAATTTTCCAAATTGACCTTCATGATAGAACTTTGAATTGGAAACTTGATATCATGAATAAACTCACGTTTAATTATTGAGTCATTTAAACAAGCTCATGTCATTGATTTGAAGTAGTTTGTATTTGAATATTTCAAAATATTATCATTAAAGAAGACTGAAAAATAGTAAATCGAGACCTGCGGTGGTAATAATCATTTATTTTCAAAAGAAATATTTTCATTCAATCCCGCAGGTTTTTTTTTTACTAATACCTTAATTTTTTCCAAAACCACACAGTTAATTTTTGCACTCTTATAGCTGAATGAACATTGTTTTAACTTTTTAACGCCAATTAAAGTTATTAAAGTAATGCAATTGTTATTTAAATAATTGTGCACAACATTAGTTAAATAATTATTTTCGTGAGCTGTCTCTAATTTGTATTAGCCTACCAGGTTATTAGGTTTATTTAATTTACATACTGATTTTTGTTTTGAAAATCGTCTAAATTTAAAGCTGTAATTTATGTTTTTATCCTTAGTGAGCTAAGGGCATAACAACGGTCAATAACGGACAAAATTGTTTTGAATTTTTGTACACAGTTTTTCGTAATCATGTATAATAGTAATTTTTATTTATGTTGCATTAAATTTTATATTTTTCAAAATTTGGCAACAATAGTTTAACCAGTAATCATAGAGGTTTCAATAAAAGTCGTCACATTGATTACGTAAGCTACGCTCTCACTATTGACTGCGTTAGTAATATTGCGGGCCTCGCAGTAAAGTTCGTGCCCGGCCGTGAACGATAAGATGCTGACACGCCAACTGTCCGGGAATTCTTTTTTCTTTTTTTTTTTTGTGGTTAGCAGCGGCTTGTGGTCATGGGTGAAATATTTCAGTCACATATTTTGTGTTCAGTCACCGCTGGTGTGATAGGAAAATCATACCCAGAATCATAGTACCTCCTCGACTCCTGAGGTTCTGTAATACTAGGATATAGTTAATCCCCTAATTATAATTCTAGAATTATGAAATTGTGCCTTTCATATTTTATATCGATGGCTACCGAAATCCTAGGACATCTATACCGGAGGTACCATTATCCTAGGATATTATTATTATCCCCGATACCGTATTATTAAGATATGCCTCTCTTTACTGATATCAGAGGAAAAGGTGGCTTATAAGGATTCGGGGATTCAATTGTCTGAAATCATCGTGGTTACCACTGTAACAGCTATAATAAAGGTCAAATTCAGTATCGTTATTAGCGTATCTTAACGGCATAGGCATCGATTATTAATTTTTAAATCCTTAGTTGTATGTATGTTTTACGGTAGCTATAGTATTAAAGATATTGAATTCGACAAAACCATCTGTAACTCCATGAATTATGTATTTACTTTATCCTTCCAAATGTATGAATTCTAGCAATACATTGTTTGATGATTTAAAATAATTATAAAACAAAAAAAAAAAAACAAAAATTTTTATTCTTAAATATTATTACGAAGTTTTAATGTAGATTAATAAACATGTAATATTGTTTGATTGTTTCAAGTACCCATTAACAGAACTACACCGTTATTTCAAATGAATCTACATATAATATGTATAATTATTGAATATGATGTTTACTAACTACATATATAACAACAATATAAAAGTTTCTTGTTATAGTTCACCTCTAATCAAAGAAATGTTTTATCTTTTACACCGGTATTTTATCCGAAAATGCATGTGCAAGAGATATTTTATGCCAGTTCGTCGTGTCATCCAGATTTTTCAATATACAAAGAACCGTAGTTTTAACTTAATCATCACATTCATTTATGCTGATAATTAGAAAAAAAAATATTGTAAATTAATTATTTTTATCATTTATTTTTACAATATATATATATATATATATATAAAGTGAAACCTCTAAATACCGGACACTCTCGGTAGCCGAAAAATTGTCCGTTATTTAGAGGTGTCCGCTATTCAGAGAGAAAAATAAAAGAGGAGAATATGTTCCTGTTCCCATAAAAATGTCCGCTAATTGGAGGTGTCCGCTATTCAGAGGTGTCCGTTAAGGGAGGTTTCACTGTAAATACACACACACACACATATATCATTTTTTTGTTTATTTGATAACCTACCAAAATTTAATTTGATTATACCTGAACTTTGTAGGTTCTGAGTAAAACGAATAGTGTATTGATTTAACAATTATATGTTTTATTTTCTGTGTATATTATCACTTTTTCACGATGTATCCCAAGATATATAGTATCTATAGATCAGAAGTTTTATCTAATTGGTACTTTAAATAAGTATTTGTTCTTGATAGTAGCTTAAGGTAAAACTACTTAACAATTCAGTGAAAATGGTAAAATTTGGTGTAGATGAGATGTTCATAAAATGTATTCATATTGAGCCATAAATCAAAAAATAGTAGTACTAGATACTTGACATTTTCACCAAATATTGACATTTCAATTTTAGACTTGAAACAAATTTGAAAAAATTTGACCATTTTTGGGATATATTATATAAACTTTTTAAATAATTGAAAAATATATCATTTTGTAGAAGTTCTTGGAAAATTTTTAATATTTGAAAAAAATAATAAAATTGTAATAATATATTTTTTTAACAATTCACTAAAAATACTAAAAAATGTCAAAAACCGTTTGTCGGGATTTATTTATACGTGTTTAAATTTACAATTTTGACAAAAATCATAAACAACTTGTAAATTTGTGATATTTTTTGATAAAAAATGTATCATATTAGTAATTATTGTGAACCCGGTAATTTTTTTTTTTACGAATACATTTTCCACATATTCCTATCGGTGGTTCGAGTTTCATAACGATATTTAAATAAATTCTTTTTAATACGCATTTTAAGTTTAAACTACGTTAAAATAACTCCTTTTACATAATATTTCAGATTTATATTTGTTTTTGTATAACATTTTTAATTTTTGGTTATTGGTTCTGAAATTATATAATAAAAGCGTCTTTATAAGTAGATTTAGCTATGTCTACATTTTTATAGTGATTGGATGCGTGACATTTGTATATACGATAGAAATATCTAAATGTGGTAAAATGAAGAATTTTTATGAATATTATTAAGTTGAGATAGATTTATCTTGTAATAATAATGATTCCAGTACTTTTTAACTTGAAGCTTAAACATTTTAACAATAATTTAACGTAAGGTTTTTCATTTTACAGAAACTTAACTAGTTTATACTAAAATAAATTATTTATTGAATTTTTCTGAAAATCGTTTTCCAAAAACAATGATTTATCATCGCTTTCAAATTTAAAACAATAAAAATATATATGTTATGAACAAATTGTCTTAATGAACTATAAATCAATTAACAAGTACAGGGGAAGGACAAAGGGCAAGAGTAGATGTAAGCCGATCGACGGGTAATTTCGTTAACTTCATGGTACATTAGATTAAATGTCATTATAACACATTGTAACTGGTGATCGGTAAATTAATTAATTAAAAAGAAAAATATTAGTAGATAATAATTTGTTTATACATAAATTAATAATTTTCTATGGTGTAGAGCAATGGTGCGCAACCTTTTTTGATCCACGACCCCCCAAAATGATTTATTTTTATAATACGACCCCCTTCCTACCAACATTATGTAAGTCTATAATATATTTACTTGATAGTCTTAATGTATACATTTTATTCATATTCATTAAATCGTTAATTTTAGGCAATTTTAATATTTCTTTAATTTAATTAATCAAAAACATGAAAAAAAAAAAAAATACAAAATTAAAGTTTTATAAAATCTAAAATTAAAAAATGTATTATTATAATGATACTCAAAATTTTAATATCTTTAAAATTATAAAATTACTATTTAATTATTTTAATGAGAGGCCTGAGCTTGCATTGTAGACATGATTGATTCTATGTTTGGTTAAATATTTGTCACTGCTACTCTTTAATCAACTTCAACATTTAATCTGGAGTGATATTTGTTTTTAATTATCGTTAGTGTTGAAAATGCTGTGTCGCATAAATAAGTTGATGCAAAAGGAAGTAAAATTGATATTGCTTGTTTTGATAATTCTGGATATTCAGATTTTTATGGAAATCCAAAATGTATCACATACATTTTCTTTAAATCTTATACGTTGATTTTCATCTGATAACAAGTCAATAAGTTTTTCGCTCATTTTTAAATTTCCTAATTTTATTTCATTGATATTAAAATGAAATCGATTTCTTATCCAACCTAGACTTTCTTCTGGGAAATCTTCAAACTGTGCATTAAAGTTTGTTTGTAAGCTTATTAGATGAGTAGTTATAATTTCTTTTATCATATTAATATCCACATCATTATCACTGAGGAATTCTGAAAAACATTTCAAATTTGTCATCGTCGATATAATTTTTCCACAGAAGTATTTTCTTTTTAAAAGCATTGATTTTATCAGAAAGAAACAAAATATTAGTATTTTTCCCTTGTAGGCTTAAATGTAGACAATTTAGTTTTTCAAATATATCTGCAAGATAACACAGAATTGAAAGCCATTGCTCGTCAAAAAGGTTCCGAAACTGTATTATCCGAACTTTACTTTCTATAACACTTTCATCATCACTATTCATCGGTCGTTTAGTCAAAAATTTATCCATATCGATGTTTTAGTTTATATATTATAAAATATTAAAATATTAAAAATATTAGTTTAAAATAATACAAAATACAAATAATTTTTACAAACTATACAAAATTATAAGCATTAATAGGATTAACTCAACGGCTCGTATACGACTATCGGACTATTTCATAATAACGTTAAGATTAAATAAAATTACTGACTAAATTCAATTTAAAAATAACCTATATACTGCGTGATTCAATAGAACTTGTTGTCGCAACATTAAGATATGACATAATATTACGATTGTCACAGCCATTGACGGTACAAAATAATTTTACTTTGTATAAAACTATAAAATAATATACATAGTATAAAACTTTTTCATTTGGTGTAAAATTACTGGCGACCCCCTTATAAAATTTCGCGACCCCCTGAGGGGTCGCGACCCCCAGGTTGCGCACCACTGGTGTAGAGTACCTATTGAAATTATTATATTTATTTTCATCATAATGAAACAGTATGTACTGAAATATTATTATGAAATAAAATTCAAACACGTGTATAGTATTATGCGGACTTGAAAAATAGTATGAGTTAGAATATTATATATTTCAGATTTATTGTTTTTAGGATACCTATTTGATACTCTTTAATTTGTATATCGTAACATATTTTTAGATTCGGCATGTTTAATTTACATTTTTTCCACAATAATGCCATTGAGAGAGCAAGATAATACCGTTTAGTTATTCAATGATGTTTCGTAGGCGCTAGGTCGATGCGAACAACGGAGAAAAAAAAGACGCAAAGAATTCGATTATTTGGAACGTGAACGAGATCTCCAGCAATAAACAGGACGTGGGAATTTCCGTTCCTCGGATTGTTCAGAAAAAAATCCCGGATTTTAAATCGAAACCATCGGAGCCGTGTGGAAGATACGGAGAAAAAACAATATTGAACCTACTGCGGGCAGGAGTGAGATCTCGGGATAGCAGGAGGCGAAGGGTTAAAAGGGTTGTCCACAGCGAATTCCCACTAGACGTAAAACATTTCGAAACAGGCTAAAAGGTCTGGTGCCCTGCAGTTCCTGTAGCGTTATAGTCGTATATTTTTATATTCAATACTGATGTTTATGGTGTTATCGCACGGGCATCTAGTAAATCTCGAGCGCAATATTACGCCAAAGTTGCTGACATTTAATCAATAGCTCGTGACTATCATTTTAGAAATTATTTTTTATTACGATTACGCATTCACAGTTTATGTTAATTTCGGGTGCGGAGATAAATACATTCAACGTGGCGATATTTTATTCTTTAGACTTTGGTATTTTAATACGGCGCTATAAGCTGGGTAAATCGTTTATTAAATCATTTTAGAAATATATATGTATAAGGTATTTTTTGTCGGTTGTTGACAAAATCTCGAAAGATACTAATTATAATTTCAACAGTTTGTGATTTAATTAACATATATTTAATGTTTCTAGCATTTTATTGGTGCTGATAATATTTCGCTTCAAATCTAGAATGTAGCCGTGACGTGAAAAATGGGGTGCAAAGTTTTGGCAAAAGTTAACCGAAATAATTTAAATGACGTTTAGATTGAAGAAACCTATTTAACTTTTTCAATTTGGATTATGTTAATATCTATATCAGAGGATGATTACAGAAAAAATTGTTATTTACATTCACAACGTAATAACATAATAGCAACGACTTAAACCCCGCGTATTTTTTTCTAAGTGCGAACAGTTTTTTATTTTTTTTTTATTTATTTTTTTTTTTTTTTTACAATAAATAGAATTTATTGTGTTTGGTTAAATTGGGTTAAACTTTTGTTAGTTATGTACAGACTTTAGCGGTGCGCATAAACAAAATCCGAACGACTGTACAATTTGCAACAAAGAGTTTAGATAAATAATAATTTATTATTTAAGTTATAACTGTCTGATTTACAATGATGCTGAAATTTTTATTTCAAAATAGAATGAGATAATATATCAAACTAAGCTAAATATCTTATCACTATACTAGATTTTTTTCCCTGTATACTCTACGTAAGTGAAAAAATCCTAAAAAAATAAGGTTTAAGGCTTTGAGCCGTAACTTAATTAATTAGTTGGTTCCAAAATTATTTTCTGTACATTAATTTTAAAAGAAAAGCTTTTCTCATTTATTCTTAATGGAATCTACTGAGAAAAATAGCATATGTTGATGACAGTAAACTTCTCTTATGAATTATATAGGTAATTCATTAATCAGTTTTTTTTTTTTTTTAAATCAATTTCAATACGTATAAACTTTATTATATTATTTACCGTTACCTGAAGGCAACGGATGTTATTTAATAATGCAAAATAGCGTAATTGAAACGAACAGGATCGGTGTAAAATATTATAAAAGTGTTATTTTAGATTTAAAATAATAACATTAAAATAATATGAAATGTCATTATACAGGTTGAAAAATTAACGTTAAAAGTACTGTCCATTCTTCATTTCTTTCTCTGTAACAAATTTAACTTTGAATTAAAATCTTTCAAAAACATTTTACCCGTAAGATTTTCTGTCCCTTTAAAAATTGACTTGAGTAAACGAGAATTTTTAAAAAAAGTATGAAATATTTAATATCAAATTATATCAAGTGTAAGTATGTTTAGAAAGTATTTCATATCTATTAGACTAATACAGTTCCTAATTATTGTTGCAGATACTTATTGTTCAAGTTATTTTCAAATTAATTCTCTAATACAAAATTATAATGAGATATAAAAGCAAAATAATTTTCTAACCAGAGTCTATCTATAAATGATGTTTATAGTTTTTTTTGAAAATTTAGATACTTCAAATTATTGTTATTGGATTAATTATTGTTTAAGAAATGAAAACATTTAACGCTTAGAGCAGTGGAGTGTAGGTGGTACATTTCTGCTGCGGTCGACTTGAAACGCACTATATATATATATATATATATATATATATATATGTTTATACTCGATACGTGCACGTATTACGTACAAGCAATACGGTATGATAGTTTTTCCCGAGTACATATTGTGTTGAGTATTTTCCAATTCTACCAGACGCAATGACCTGCTCGGAGTATATATACATATTATAATACCTACCATCTATATGTCACGTCCGATTTTCGTTCTGTGTAGGTTACGTACTACGTATTGCGTGGATGTGAAAAAAAAAACCAAACGTTTGGAAAACTTTCGACGCGCCCGAAAAAGAACAAAAGAAAAATATACCGTCATGAAAACCAACGGCTCACTCGCTCTACGCTCGGAGGTCAAACAAAGTATAAGTACACAATATCACACTGCCTCGGGACGCCATTGTCAATACTATACACACACCGGTATAATACCGCAACACGCCCGGGCGAGTGAAATGTTGTTTCAGCGTACGCTCGTGTGCACGCGTTGGCACTGGTTGATATTAAAAATAATATTATATCTTTGAGATCGGCTGATTGATGCGAGTGGGCAGAAGAAAATAATCAAAGTTTTATCTCCGACAAACGATTTGTTTTGTTTTTTTTGTCTCGAACGAACCGTTTTCGTTCTGTCTGATAGCTTTTTCACGCTCTGTTTGTAACACTTATACGATTTTATGTGAAACGCAATGCGCGTTTTTTGACGTTATGCCGGTTTCGATGACAATTTTTGTATTTATGTAAACATCGAAAATTCATTTCACACGGTGGTAGAATAACAGTTTATGCATGTACGTTAACAATAGTAAAATTGGAAGTACCATGTCAAGATAAACGATTATAATGTATGTAGTTAATTTGTGTGCACGTATTTTGACAATATTATTTTAGATGACCTGGAAATTTTATGAATATGTAGAGGATAAATTAGATAGAGGATATATATATATATATATATATATATATATATATATATATATATATATATATATATATATATATATAATACATTATTAATGTATCATTTCACACAAAATTCTAAGCCTAATTCATCGAGTCCATGATACCACTGTGAAATGTATTTGGATGATATCTTATCTTTTCATAGAAATGCCTAGTGCATAATGTTCAAATTGAATTTTTGAATTTGAAAATATACGTTTATTTACATATTAAAATTTGTAATATGGTCTGTATCGCGTGTTTCTGGTCAACAAAAGCGGAGCAACGCTCAGTAATTATGGCGCCAAGAGCCCGATTGTCGTCAATATTGTATAATTATCATTTACACATTGGATTATTCATATACAACAGTGTTGGGCGTGTTTTGTTGATTATTGTGCACAGTGTGTGTTGTATTAAATCATATTTAAATTGACAGCTAAACTTGTTGTTAAATTAATTTAGATGAATTGAGCCAATAATTAAATAACATAATTTAATGTCCCTACGATAATTTAAAAACATTGAAGTGAGGTCATTTTAAGTCTTGAAGAATATAAAATAATTATAATATTAATTTTTCAAACTATATTATGTACATGTATATTGTATATTAATATCGTGACATGATATTTTTTTTCTGCTAGATACCTCATAACAGCAATTCAAATATGCTGCTTGTGTTTTACAGTAAGTTAATTGACTGAAACTATTCCCACCTTTTAAATTATTACTGAACCTAGCTTAACAATGAATTCCTTTAAAACAATATATATATATATATATATATACACAAAATATATATTATTAACTTATTTATACTTAATCATTGAAACAACAGCATTTAATTATCGTAATCTTTTACAAACTATGATTCTGTAGTATTACTATGTAACTTTTTTGGTTCTAGTTTAATTTTTATTTATTTATTTATTTATAATGATTAACGCCAATCGACTTTTATACAAAGTACTTACATACAAAATAATAACAAATTTAAATAACAATATTAAAATAGTAAGACATAATAACAGTATTAAAAATAGTAAGACAGCAAAAACCAATAATATGATGAAACAAAAATAAAGGGCCCAGGAACGAAATTGTCACAAATTATATAAATTGTATACACGCATCAGTCTAGGGAGGGGTGCATTGGCAGCATAGTTGGACCGATCTGTTTGTAGGTAGAACGTGCCCTGGTATCGAGTGTTGCTAGGAACATGGATATTAAGTTTCTCTAATAATCGAGGTGCATCAATTTTCCCATTTAATAGCCCAGAAATAAATCGGTAACTATGTGTCTGATGTCTAACTGATAGTGACTCGAGACATAAAATATCATTTATTGGTTGATAGTCATGGGGTGGATGAGAAATGTTTAGGCAGTACCCAGCATTATTCAAAAACCTGTTCTGCACTCTATCAAGTCTAAGTATATCACCAACGGTATACGGATACCAGACAATAGAACCATACTCTAGTACCGAGCGTACTAGCGCACAATAGAGCACTGAGAGACATTTTGGAGAATTGAATCATCATTTAATAATCATTAATTAAAAAAAATAATAATTTTTTTATTTCATAGTTTTGCTAGCATATATAAATTTGATTCACTTTATTAAGTAAATTTTGATGTAACCATAATTTACAAATTAAATATTTTTTTTAAATGATGATGTTATATAACTGATGTGAAATGATCTAGTGATAAGTGTTGCATTAAATATACGCCAAAAATCAAAATGTATGATATAAATCGTAAGTTCTCAATTCAAAGTACAAAATATTAATTTTAGTGTATTGATATCAATGTTAATGTACTAAGGTTATTCGTCGGTATTAGATTATAATTCTTTGATTACCTATAATCATTATTAAATAATGATTTTAGATTATTAAATAATGATTTTAAATACAAATTTTGTATTTAAAATATATTTCAAATGTTCAAATATTTTCTTGATAAAACTGATTGATATAACTTAGTTTTATTTTTGTTCTATTGAAAAAAAATCTAAATCAAATTTCAAAAAATGTTTATTTAGATTTCAAAAACAATGTTTTTTAGCCATTTCCAGTTTATAGTTAAATGTAAGTTAAATTATCCTGTTAAAGTGATTGGACAGTCAATATTTTTGATTTAAATGTATATTACTTTGAATACTGGTACTGCAGCAGATATAATTGTATTAACTTTAATTCATGTGATAGATTATAATAAATCATTTTCATTTTATTTTGCACTCATTAAAACCTAAACTATTTCATAAAATTTTTTCTTGAAAGTAACCATCACAAATAAACGATATAATGACTTTAGAACTTTATTGAATTTTAAATATAAACATGTGTTTATTATACATGTACACAATATCTATGCATAGTTCACAATATACGTGTATAGTTAGAGGTCGAGTAAGACACAAATGCCAGGTGTTGTGTGATCGTCTCGCTCCGTTTACTTTAGTACACAATGTTGGGGTATATATATATATATATATTTTTAAATTTAATAAGTGTGAAGTAACGGTGCAAAAAACAAGTTATTTTAAACAGATACTTAGTACTATACAAATCATATATGTTTTATCGTTATGAAAAATTAGAAATAGTTATGAATATTATTACATGTGAATGTATACGTGAAAATATATTTTAAAAAAAATTTTAATCTATTAATATTATTCAAAAATTACCAAATAAGTAGAACAATAAAAACTCGAAATATTTTCAAAATACTATAAGATATGAAAAATAATAATGATCGTCGAAAACATCTTGACTCTCTACTAGCAATTGAACCACATTTAATTTCCTACCCGAACAGATTGTTGCTGTATATACACCGGAAACAGAGAAATGAGATTGACTTTATAAAGAAAAAAACAATTATTTACGATCACCTAACCAGGAAAAATATAATGTTATGCATGTTTTTACGTTAGTGAAAAGCACTTTTCGTTTCATTTAGATTGTTTTTTGTGAAAGCAAAGAAATGTTTTTTTTTTTTTACTAGTTATTAGTTTGATAAATATCAATAGACTTCTATTGGCTATTAATAGGTATGAATAGATTTTCATTAAATTGTATGCTGCAACGAAGTATTAATAGCGTGTTTATTAAAAGTCACGACATAATATTATGCCGTATTAAAAACAATTTCAAAAGATTTTATGTAATATGACTGCATCAATTTATTTAACGTGAAAACTTTTTAAAATAATAATTTACAAATGCTATCTTCCAAAAGAAAAACAATTTTTTTATTATCATACTGGGCAACACATAGAATAAAGTAAACACTTATAAAACACAACACGTCGTGTTTGTATTCTATTACCTTTTTTCAGCCATAAATATCGTACCATAACTAGACTTTTCATAACCAAATGTATATTTATCGATTTAGATTAAAATTTGAAATAGGTTCGTATCACTATGAAAGTACTCATTAAAATATGTCCGATCATGGTATTGTGTTGCTATAACGTTCTATAGTGTCAATAGCAATCTGTTATTGCAGTAATGGTATGCAATTTAAAAAAAATTTGAGATTTTTGAAGTTTTGGACAATCGTGATAGTACGTGTTGAGTACGTCTGAGTGTTGTGTCGGTAGTATTACAAACGAATACGTTTGAAAAATATTTTTACCCGTTCATCGCGTTTTTAGAAATTATCGACAGGAGGAAAAAAATGTTTGTCCAGCCTAAATCGAATTAGGTTTTTTTCACGCTGTTTTCTCTATATTATCACGTACAACTCGTGGAATTTATGAGGCAGTTATAATATTATTATCGTTTATAGCCCATGCACTTGCCTTCGTGTTGTTCGCCGTAACCGACCGGTGTTTACATGGGTGATGATAACATCAAGACGTGGCGGCCGGTGCGAGCTCGCTCGGCGAACGGCTTCACGTCAACCATCGTGAAGTTTTTGAGAGCAGCTCTTGAGACCCGAGTCTTGGTGGTTTAATTGAAGGACAATATAGCATTTGTCGGCGAGGTTGTCGTACACCATCGTGTGATATCTGTACCGACCACAACCCCCGGGGATAGACGTTTGACCGCGTGCGTTCTCAATCGCAGTTCGTTTGTCGTGTATCACACGGTGAACAAGGTGTTTACCGTTAATCATGATCAATCGTGCTGAAAATTACCTTTTAGCCCAGAAATCGCACTCGATATTATTTTGAGTTGATCGCGCTTGGGTTTTTTTTTTTTTTTTTTTTTAGAGGGGCTATAGACAAAAAACGCCAAATGGTAACCGTTTTTCATTTAAATCATCAAGTGAGTATGATTGAAACACAATTCAAAAAAAAAATTTTTTATTTCTACTCGACAAAACTGGAACAATAATAATCAGAGCTTGCTGTTGTTTATGATTGAAGTAGAATAATTTATTTTAAAAACATCAAAAATATTTTGTTGGGTGATGAGTGAATCTTAAGTATGATAGTCACTGCAATAAATATTGATTACGCTGATAATTTTATAAAATAATTATTTTAAATTCTGATATAATTACACAATGTATGAGATAGAATAATAATATTTTCATACTTGGAGATGCAGTCATAGAAGTGCGATTATTGGTGTACTAACTTTTTTATGACAATTCTGTTACAGACGAAAATGGTTCATTACGGGTGAATAATATTATTATTAGTGTAAACGTGGTCAAAACGGCGTCATGTGACTAACGGCTGGCAAATACGTATACAATTTGATTTGTGTAGGCGTGTTCACTCCATTCCCAACACATTATTATTAGTATAAATCGCGCATCTTTTCACTCGTTCACGTTGAAATTATGTATTTGTTATCGAATGTGATTAGGTTGAGGTTCATCGAATTATACCTGTGAGCTGCGATGCCAATTTATTCACACATCTCTTAAATTATCTTCTTCGAAAGACCAGTTTCTGTGACAGAACAAAAATAATTTACTCCGGGAGGAAACCGTTTTTTTAAAATGAAATATAACATTCCGTTTGTGTATACACTCACGATTTGATTTGTCAAAAGTTTACCAAAAATACACTGCACGACGTGTCAACAATAATAATCGTCGTCAAGTCAAAATCCACCGACGCTGTTCGAGATCATCTCGTAGAGTTCACTTGTTTTGGAAACAACGGAATCTTGGGCGGATTGTGTGTGTGTGTTGTCTAACTTTGGATACTTTCGAGTACGAGTTGCAGCGGGCACAAACCAATTGCAACTGTCGTACAATCAAATAGATTTTAGAGAAGATTGGTTCAGACATCCTAGGATTCGTGATAACCGATCATATTAGATTTTAATTAGTTGCGTCGAATATTTTTTAGTCTCCGATATTAGACTTAAACTTCTTTTAATTCCTTTTTTAATCCAAAGACGTGATTTTTTCACGATTCACGATGGAGGTTACCTTGTGGAAGTGCTGCTCAAGAAGCCACTGCTCAAGATTGTGAAACGAGTGCTGAGAAGAGTTCACGAAGTGATTGAACAAAACATATCGAATTTCCTTATTCATTTTCAAAAGTATCTCAATTGGAGATATGAAATTTTTAAGATTTCCGTTCGGATCAATTCAAATGTATACACTCGGACCGCAAATCGTACGTCTTCCGAATCGTAAACAAAATACGTCGGGCCGATGAGCTCCGGCGAGATCGTTGTAACGTAGTATGATTATTATCATCACCGTCGATTTTGTGACGTACAAATTTGTGAACCTTGACAACCTGAGTGGTGGTGGTGGCTAACAAGGTATCGTCGTCGGGTTTTTGCACCACGCTACGAAACCGAATAATATTAAACCGAACGGTGGCGGCGAGAGGTCGTCGCGTTTCAAATTGACGCCCGTTTCGTAATTGCGTTATGGACAACATGTGCTCTCTCCGAATGAAACGAAATACATCCCGCCGTCACCCTCACCGCACGCCTTCCTTGGCCTATCTCGTTCGATATACGTATACCTGAACACACACATACACACATACTCTTCGATATTGGCGATAAATCAACTGGGCACGGTGTGTATGGTGTAAGGTTGGAGGTGAGGAAGGCACAGCCGTCGACACCGGTTACCGTTCTCATAATAATATTACGTTTTACGAGTGTGCCCGTGCTCTGGAGTATGTACGCATAAACGAACGTGGCCACCGGAAATGAAGGTTCCCGAAATTCACGGCGACGGAATCGTTGGAAACCAACGAAAACGTCTAGAGAGAGAAAAAAATCAATGTGTTAGTGCGTGCACCTCTTAGACACATAACACAATATTACTTTTATTCAGTCGTGTGTTATTAATTTTTTTTTCTTCGTATCAGAAGACTCCAGAATTCATCAAGACACACACACACACTTTTTGCATACACACCGCTCGTTTTTATTTTTCGTTTACAATGAGTGAAATTCGACAAATTAGACGTTATTGTTCCGTCGTATTTTGTCTCTACGGAGAGCTATCCATAATTGGCTATTGTAAATATTTTTCCACAAATACCATAAAACCTCTCATTGTTCTTTTCACTTCAAAATTAAATAATATCCAATAATAATTATCTCTGCTTACTGCAATTACGCTATCTTACTTTGATAACTATTACCTTATGTATTATCAAATTATTTATGTTCCGTGTTCTTTATATGTATTGTAATATATTGATTATTCACATATTTTTTAAGAACGAATTTTTTTTCTTTTACTTCTGGTTTATATATTAATCTTAATTATTGAGCTATTCATATAATAGTTTTTATTGAAATCTTTAGTTAAATTAATCAATATTTTTCGATCATAAAATTATCTGTTTTTATTAATATTATTATTATTGCATTTTATGGTGTATTTGTTTAAATGCACAAAATTAAGTAAAAATGAGTAGTAGTTATTCAGGAAGACTTATCAAAGATATAGGTGTATGTTACAAAAAAAAAAGTGTCCACGAGAGGCAAATAACTGATTACAGTTTATCGAGATCGGTGTATGTGCACGTTTAGTACCAATACCTACTATATATATCATAGAAAAACCCAATGGTATGTGTTTGGTTTTTCCCAGCGTTGTTGTCTCACCAAATTCGAATATTTTTCTTGTTTATTATTTGAGAAGTGGTCAATTTTAAAAATTTTAATTTTAATTAAAAACAAATAGTGAAAAAATTAAGAAAAAAAAATATAAGAACCATAACATATTGATAACACTGAGTTTTATCAATTTATATAATAAAACGATTTTTGAAAATATTGTAACATACACTCATCTCACTGATAGGTCTTCAGTTTTCTTCTCTAACATTGACTACATTATTGACAAGAATAAAACAGTTTTACCGGGGAGCTGAACAAACGGATACAACCCTATAGAATAATTTAAAAATTAGCAGAACAATAACCACGGATAACGGAGTCTCGATCATACCAGTGGACTAAGTGTCTCGAGTGCTTTTACAGTCCCCTTCCAACACATTATCTTGGAATATAAATTCGGCTATTTTTATTTCCTACTTAATAAACAATGTATAGTTATAGAATAATGGCAGTCGTATCCTGAATCATATACTTTGAGTAAAGCGGAGAAATCACTATTGATATCACATTGCTTTATAAAATAACAAAAACAAAAAAAAAACAAAAATCAAAAATGGATACAACTATACACATTGGTCCTTTTTAGATTTATTTTTCTTAGAAAAACTATTCTGTCCATGTTTCTGTTATTAAGTAATTAAAAAAGAACAAATAGTTTAAGTAGTAATAATATATGTATTATCTAATGCATAATATGAATTTAGAGTTATGTATTCATATATTTTCAAGACTTAATAAAAAGCACGTAATTTATATTAATAGTTTGGTTAGCTTTATAAATTGTATTTTACCGATAAAATATAAAACAAAATAGAAGTATTGTAAAAGCAATGATGCTATTAAAAAAGTTTTAGACGAGTGTTTTCATTACACGGCGTTTCGTATATGCAATTTCATCTCATTAAAATGTGCGTGGCCAAGTAATTGTATAACTCGTAAACACATCGATTGAATTGAAAGCGATGATCTATGCGATATTAACATAAAGTCGATGCTTTTCTCAAGTGGGCTTGAGATTACTCAATGCTATTCCCATGATAATTATTAACAGCTCGTATGTTTAAATATACATACACTCTATTAAAATATGGTGATAAATAATACTAGTTATCCTTAACTAATGTAATGCATCAGTGTATTTTTGTTGTTTCATATTATATGCTATCCATCACCTTTTATGCGTATATATTATTTTACTAATTACTACTAGGTATGTCTGTTTATGCTTTTTAATTAAAGTCAAATATGACACAGTTTTTTTGGAAATACCATCAACATGATGACAATTTTAAAATGTATACTCATTTCTTAATTCTGCTCCATTATCACCGATAAGAGGTTATCCTCAGTGGTGATATGGGCCATTTACCTAAGTCATATATATATATTTACTAATTGAAAACTGCGATTTCTTGGCCAATAAAATATTGTTAGTATCATAAAAAAAAAAAAAAAAAAAAAAATGCATTCAATAACTGTCTTGATCCAATATTAATCATTTATAGCTTAAAAAACATTTTTTTTTTTTCAAATAATAGCTGTAGTATTTTACGTTTTTACGAATTCGCTGTTTATTCAAATAAAGTAATTCAATTAAAAATGTTTTTTTTTTTCAAAATGATCAAACGATTAAAATAAGATTTCAGAGATTTGTGTGAGCTCAAAATGAATGTACCAGTCAAAAATATCCATTCCGATTTTAACATTCTAATTTGATATCATCTGATGAGGAAAAACAAATTAAAATATTTCACAGATAAAATGAAGATGTGACAAAAAAGTGAGGAAAAAATCACTTTAAAAATGCGTCTTTTTTGTCTTGCCATCTAACATCAAACGGCCTCGAATAAAAATGACAAAAAATACATCATATAAGTAGTATCTATTTAAATAAAAATACATCGATGTTTGTAGGAATCTAGAATATTATGTTTTTGGATTTGCCTTTGAACAACTTTGAGTTTTATCGAAAATCGCTGTGCCAATTTAATATTCATTACTCGTGGAATTGTTGATACACCTACACATAGATGATAATGTGTAAAGTGCACACTTTGTCGAATGGAGCATTTGTATGTCACAAGTGACATTTTTGTTTCATCTATTCTACGTATATCTAGTGGTAACGTTATACAAAGAAGAAAGGTTCGTAAACGTCCCCAATTGGATATTTTCCATAAAAGACATTTGTAAATCTTAGCTGTCTATATTATATTCTTTAATATTGTAACTACGAAAAATCACCAAGGAAAGTGTTTTAAAGTATTATTCGTTTCTTGGAAAAAAAGATGACTGGTGGATGCATTGTTAAATTTCAATGAATCAATAAATCATTATTTTAGTTAAATGATTCTGAACAATCAGTTTATTAGTATATGAGTATTTCATACTCGTACACGAATTCAAATTTTAACTACAGACACTTTAAAACAAATCTAAACAATGATGTTTGAAAATCGTAAGTTGAGAGAGTAAGATTATTTAATATCGGGTCTTATTATCAAGAATTAAAAATTATAAACAATTTTAAAAAAATTAAAATTTTTAAAATTAAGGAAGTATTAGAGTTCTATTTTTAGCTTAAACGTGGTGAATTTTATTATTTTTTTATAAAGTTTTTATAAAAGTATTGTGGGCTTATGCAGACAATTTCAAGTTCTAGCAACATTTTAACTTATGCATTTAATGGACATTACATTTTATAATATAAACTCATAATTAGTAACACACCAAGGTATCAGAATTTATTATATTCTTTATGGTAGGACAAATATTTACCATTATTAATTGTAAATCATTAAACAATTATAATTTCAAAGTTATTTCTTTTAGTTTTTCTTTGTAAGTGAATGACTTAAATTATAAATTGATTGATAAATGAACGTCACCTATTTTAAAAAACATTTTATCTATAATGTTGTATGTGTGTGTGCGTGCGTGTGTGTGTGGTAACTGCTTAACATACACATAGTGTATTTACATGGCGCCTCAAATATATTGAAACATATTGCATTGGTTTTATTACAATTTATTTATTTATTATAGTTATCATTATTTATTTATTTATTTTTTTTATGAATACTTATAGGTGCATTGTACTTAGGCAGACAACACGTGTTGCCTCATTGTATTGTATAAAAAAATAAATATCTTCAAAATGCTCTCTATAAATATAAACTAAGAAACGGGTTTCCAAGTACTACATATTGAAATTTCTGGGGCAAATAAATTTTTACCCTGTTAGTAAAAACTGAAAAAAAAGAGCAATTAAGCATTTATAATTTTGTGTTATAAAATAATGTCACGCCGAAGTTAACAACAAAATGAACAATTGTAAATAATGGTTGTATGAGGAATTTTTCAAACGCAAAGGGCTCATGAAAAAAATGGTCGTGTACTCATTATACATGGATTAATATTATAAAAATATTCATAATAAGCTTAATACAATATTTCTTACAAAACCCCGAGAAACATGACAAATATTCAATCATAAATCATTAAAAATATTAATATTTGAATTTTTTTCTGTCAAAAATTAAAATAACAATGATAACGAGAAAATAAATCTAGACAAATAGTTTATTATTCAATAATAATATGAAATTATCTATTTTCTCATGATTTATAACAATTAAATTTCGTAAGTCAGAAATAGCATGAGATGCACATGTTTCCATTTATAACCTTGAATTCGAAAATTTATAGAACAATGAGTATTAAATATTAGAATTAGATTAGAATAATTTCAATTTATATACACATTATAAGTTATACATGTAACAGACTCAAATATGTTAATGTAATAAAATAACGTATCGATAAATCGTCTTAAAAAGGATTCACCAAAACAAACAATAATGTCAACTAATAATTATTTAAAATGCTCACGTTTCTTGTCTTTAAAAGTCAAATCCCAAAAAATAATGATTACGAACAAAATGTTTGAATAAATACATTTTAAAAACCTTCATAATATGTTCTTCATCACAATAAACATTTCATTTGCATTTTCATAGAACATAATATAATCTGATAAAAAAAATAAGAATAATTACTCATCAGATATCTAGGCATTTTTAAAGTATAGTGATACACTCATAATAGTTTATATTAAACATCACTGGAATGAAATATTATGTTTGAAAAAGCCAAGCGAGTACACGTTACGCATAATTTATTTAGAGAAAATTAATATTTAAGTTATAATATAAAAGATGATTTTATTAAATTTGAATACTAGTTAAAACATTTGGTTTCATTTGCGACATTTCTTGTGGTTTTTCATCTTTATTAATTTAAATGTAAAACGAACATATTTAATGATATGAATATAACAATTTTTAACTTCACTAAATTGAATTCCATTTTTATTACACGCATTATGTGAAATCTCCGCTTGAATGAATTTTTTGTTCTTACCTACGTAAAATTAAATTATATTATTATAAAACGTTTTTCATACTAACTTTAATGTTCTTTATAGTTTAATGGAAACTAAAAAATCGGTACACAAATTCAAATTTACATGAACAACGTAAAATAATAAATTCAAACAAATTCAGTAATTTAATGGTAATACAATAATTGGAAAAGTACCGAACTACTCGTATAATATAGACAATTATGGGTTGTCGTGCTTATAACTTGAGAATATTTTAACTCATAATTTATAATTGATACGATAATAATGTTCAGTGTTTATAATAATATCTGTCTAATAGGAAAAATTTAAAATTGTTACATTTCAAAATTTAACTTGTTTTTTTAGACATTTTTTGGTCAGACAAAAGTTTAAAGAATCAACTAACTTCAGCAATAAGCCTAATGGGATTGCATTAATACATATATAGCCAATTATACTTAGCGTTTGTTAGTATTTTTAATCGATCTTTATACCATTAAATTTCAATAAAACTGTGAAAAACCACAAATAGTCTTGTTCGATTTTGGATCGATTCAACTCAAAAAATATTAATTCGATGGCGACGCTACGACATTATTGACGTTGAAATTTGATATCATTAACCCAAAGAATATTTATGATATAAAATTTAAATTTCCATCAGACTTTATTTTTATTAATGTATTTATAATTTCTGTTATATATCATAGATCTATAAATTGTAATTATATTTTATAGATGATATTGGATGGTAGGTTTAGCTACCGTTGTAATAGAGAGTGATTATTTGAAGTATTTTTTTTTGGAATTTAGTTCAATTCATCTCATATTCTGTAAATTGTAGGTTAGAATGAGTAATGATTTGCATATATCATTTATAAATAATTTAATACTATGAAATGAATATATATAATGAATGAACAAATAATTAAATAGAACAATAATTGTTTAAATAAAATACAAATGCAGTCCTAAGTATAATATGACGTATAATTGATATTGACGACCGGTTTTAATTTAGAAAATCAACAACAGATAATACAAAGTCTAATAAGATTTTATTTAGTTTCGATTTGTTTGCATATGAAATAAAAAAATAAGAGTAAAAACGATGTTAACTCACTAGTATGATAGATTTTCCAAAGTCAAAACATAAATTGTGACTGACTATAAAAAGGGCATTTTTTATTTATATATTTTTAGATTTGAATTTCGTTGTTATTATATATTTGAAAAATAACCTTTAACAATATTTTGAGATGACTTTGTTTTTCATTCCTTAAGGTTATGTCGGTGAGCCGGCAGAGTACGATTGATAATATTATTGAACTCAGAGTTGTATGATTTTGGATTTCATTGTAACGTAAAAATTCGATGTCGGTGACTTTGTGCACAATACACAACTTCACTATGGTACATAATATTCATTATTATTACGTCTTTAAGCTGAGTAAATGGCGACTCGAATTGTAATTCGAGTGTAATATAGACGGATTCGGGGCGTTAAAACCGACAAACGAACGGAAGAGGAATCCCGTCCGTATTGTGTCACTACTATCAATTCACTCGTAATGATAATAACATTGTTTACGATGAAATTAGGAAGTTGTAAAGCACCTCAGTTACTTTTTCTCATTTCAAGCGTGAATAAGATCGTCTGCCTGTTCATTGACTTTCACCTTGTATAATTTTTCGTACACATTGAAAAATATTTTCTAAGTCGACTTTAAGTTTTTTTTTTTTTTTTGTGTTTTTAGATAAAATATAAAGAGGCATTTTATGTTACTTTACTTCCAACATCAAGAATATTTATTAACTGTTTAAAATTATTTAAATTACAATGTATTGTCCTCCGTGTTTATAGAAATATGTGTACTTCTAAGATGAAAATGTATTAATTTATACAGTTTTGTTTAAATCTACAACAGATCTCAATCCCATGGCTGTTTACGATTGTTATTAAATTCAAACAATTATTCATATTGGATATAATATCAATTTTAGATCTACTCGATTTTATAATATTACGGTTAGTAAGTATCTCAATATGAGATTCTCATACCTTCCATTGATATTTTTACAATATTATTAATCAAATTCTATGTTTCATATAATAGTAAAATAATGCCATATAAGATTAATAATCGGTGGTTAATTGATTGGAATAAAAGTTTCGGGATCCACAATCTATGATAAATTATATATTAACATTCATTTAGTACGTATAACCATGACGTTTGAGAAATGTCAAACAATTTAGATCATATTTGTTATTTATTTCCAGTTTTTTCAATTTTATTTATAGAAGTGAAAAATTAAATATCAAAATATCAAAAATGTAGGAGACCTGAATTTTTTTTTTATTAAAAATTAATGCCGCGGGTATTTTGGCCATTGACCTGAAAATGACTTTATTTTTACATTAAATTAAAGTATTATGAACGTATATATATATATATATATATATATATATATATATATATATATATATATATATATATATACACTTAGAAATTATGGTTAAGATTACGTTATACAAATTAAGAATTTTTTAAAGAGTAAATAAATTATCTATTGCACTGGCGACGGGACAGAGACCTGAATTATTTTATACTTGGGTAATATTTATATACAACATAAATTTAGTTAGTTAACTGTGACTGATAGATTTTCCAAATCAATTTATTAATAACTATATTCATTTTTAATTAAGTATCTTTTAAATTTTTATTCAGTATACAACTAATATCAGATCATGAATATAATTTTTTTTTTTTCATTAATTCATATTTTTTATCATTCATTTTAATAGTGAATTTTCTTGTAATAAACATTATTGATAAACATTATTATATACAATAAGTATCTTAATATTTTTTTGTACATTACTACAAAGTTACATCAGAGAAGGGTTAAATTCTTTTATTTAGTAGATTAAACAAAAGTACTCATAAAAAATTAAAAAAAAAAAAAAAAAAACATTTAATACTGCTAAACCTAATTACTCTAAATGAAGGCAAAGAATGAAAACAATTGAAAAAACCCGTAAAATTAGACCCTATTTAGATTGATTTTTTCATTTTCTGTGCTATTACTTTTTTCTGAACTTTTTTATGATTATAAGACTCAGAGAGTTAATTTTGACACGTACTTGAAGCTCAAACATTTATTATGTAATTATGATAATTTAAAATTTGTATCTCAGTCAAGGTTATAACTTTATAGGATGTAAACATTTTTTTTGGTGGGGGAGATTTAGATTATGAATAGGTATGTATTTTGAATAAAATTCATTTTATTAAAAATAATTAAAATTTAAATATATTCAAAAAAGCTGTTTGACACGGATTGACTTAAATTAAACGTTTTTATGATTTGATTAACTTTTTGTTACAGTAAATAATCTATGTATTGATTCAAACTTATTGAATTGTGTTTTAAAATAAAATGTCTCGAAGGGATTGAACCGTGACTACAGCCTTGATCATTGTTACCGGAAAGGCGTAAAGTGATAAAGTAAATGTATACAAAATTCACGTCTTAAATCAGGGATCACTTTGATAGCTTTTCTACAATATCACAGTAATTTTACATTGTGTCACTTTATCCGTCACTGGTTTTTATTTTTCAATAATTTTTCCAAGCGTCCATCACTCATGTCATCACACAAATTCACAAGAGGACGTTGCGTTCGCGCGATCGGCTTTTAGTGGTTGATGCAGTATACGTTGAATCATATTATTATTCAATTCGTCTCGGTCTCGTTATGAACGAATCCAATGCGTTTATTAAACCGTGCGAAAAGTAGTTTTATGGGCCATATCGTCACGCGCGCCGCAAGTAAAACGTCGCACTAATCCCGCGGCCGCCCGGAAGCGCCGGGACGTCATCCCTCGGTCCCGTTCAGTCGTCGTACCCGTCGTCTCTTAATGGCGCGTAAAAGTGGCCAAAGGCGGCAAAGGTCATGGCGGTGGCAGGACCGCATAAAATAACGCGACGAACGTGAAGGAAGGTACGCCGGGAGGAGTGGTTCCGGTCCACCGTAGACGGGCTTTGCGGTCTCATCCGGCGGCGTTAATCGACAGGCGCTCCGCGAGAAACCAATCGAATTCAGAGTGCCGTCGCCGCCGGCCCGTATACCGACGATTCCGCGTCTTTTTCGACGTGGTTTATTGTTTTTCGTAAACGTCGTGGGCATGCGTGACGACGTGAGTAGAGGACCTCTCGCGAGGACGGGGCGCACACGTGCTGGTGGAAAATATTCTGTAAACCACGAACGCGGCTAGGTTACGTTAGGTTAGTCGGTGACGGCGGTGACCGTAAAACGTAAAACGCTTTTCATGAAAAAACAATAAAACAAAAAAAAAACAATTGTATTGTTTGTTTTGTTCTTGTTTCGTGTCTCGATGACAACTTTCTGCTTTTTCGCGATAACTGCACTGTCAAAATATATCACCACCGTTTCGGTATCACGCCGCGCGAGTACGCCGTCGCCGCAGTCGTGTATCGCATGGAATAAATGTTTTAGAATAATCACTTTTCTTTTTTCATTTTTTCATACTTCCCAGTATTATAATATCATAGTTAGAACGTGACACGTTTTCTTCCCTTTACATAATAATGTTACGCTAGGTATGGAATTTCGCGTTTTGACACGGATCACCTCTCTCTCTCTCTCTCTCTCTCTCTCTCTCTCTCTCTCTCTCTCTCTCTCTCTCTCTCTCTCTCTCTCTCTCTCTCTCTCTCTTTTCTTTCTCTGTTCTCGAATACAAAATATCGTTTAAAGTTTTGCCTTTTCGTGTTTTTCTGAAACGCACGATCCAAGTATTAATGCAGCCTGCGTCGCAGTCGTCGTCATCGACGTCCGTGCTACCGTCGTTGTTCGACGAATAAAACGCTAGTTTTATAAACCGTAGACTCGTCGATTGAATTATCAAATGCCACAACGTGTTGCACTACAACGTCAACGTACCATTGTACAATCTTATTGCGATTCTACACTTCTTGTAGTACGAAGATAACAACCCGCGTGGTATTATGGTAATAAACAACACGTTTATGAAACAAATCAAAATCAGTATTTTATTTATTACTACAGCGTTTCAATTCGACACTAAACTTCACGTACGAGAAAGGCCTGAATCGCAATGGAAAACGTATTTTTTCACTGATATTTGTTTGATGTTTGATGTGTACTAAAACCTCAAACAACATATATGTATCACTCAACAGTTACAACACTAAGTTATACAATGGTCGTTACGTACACACCGTTCTGTGGTCTCGTAATCGATACATGACATTTCCAGTAATGTATAAAGTATTTGGAGTATATATTGTAGTCAATAAAATATACGTTTTTAATTTTTTTAGCGTGAACATATTTTTGAATTGGGGTATTTGAATTGTGTGTGTTAACGTCATGAAATCTGCTGTCGTGTTTTATTCAATCACTTACTAACCAAGTAACTGCGATTATTGCCAGATAAAAATATTCTTTACAAAAATAGTGTTAAAATTGATAGAATTAAAAAATATTGATTCGATGTTTTACCGCAAAATATACAATTTTTAAAACTCCTTAAAGTATAACGAGAATTAGTTAAAAAATGCTTATATCTTTTAAAAAAACATTTAAGTACAAGTTATTGACTTGTAGACTTTTTCGAATAAACCATAAACTGGTACCATCCAACGATGGTACTTTAATCGTTACGATAGGGGTTTTAATGAAACACAAACGAATAATCTTTAATATATTTGACATTACGTCAAAAGTGGTTTTCGCGTAATAAAAAAGCGAACTTCATATTGTTGTTATTTAAGGAACCGATTAAATAAAGAAAACCTTATTACCAATGTTTTACTTATATATATTTTTTTTTGCTTTCCACATATTATTGATTTGTGCGCAACACTGAAAATCGTTAGAATTTTCCATTCGTTATATTTTAGGATATGCATTAAATACGATATGCATTTAATTATATCGGATACAATGCAACATGTGGACGATGTCGATGAATTTTTCACGTTTACTGAATTAATGAATTGATACGAATTCAATACGGCTGATTCTCGTTCATATACATATTCATTATCACATTCCACAGTCAAGTACCATAAAGTTTTCATAAAAATCATTAGTTTTCGAAAATACTATTCGTTTATCAAATCACATACTTTGATGTACCTGCGCGTATTATTATAGTGATTGACATTGATTATAGTTGAATTATTCTTAAGTGTGCGACGCACTCGACGTATATATCGGTATATCACTGCAAGGCGTGTGAGCACAGACAAAATATTTTAATCCCAGGGCGTCTGAAACGTATTGTATTGCGAAATCATAACAGCAAATTTTATTTTATTTTGTTTTCAAAAAGTCGATCATGGGCCATTACACTTAAACAATTATTGTCAGCGAAACGTAAGTGTGCATCGTATCGAAAACACTTAAAAGTCATGGTTTTCAAATACATGCGTTATAGTGGCTTTTAAATAGTGTTTTGATACCGACTTTTGTGTGTGGATGTTTTTAAATTTTCTACGGGACTCGCTGTAATAACGTGATCAGACGTTAAGATTATTCGCAACCCCTGGTGCTCTATGCGGAATATTTACAAAAACATCGTGAGAGCTTATCGAACACAATATTACCCCGTCGGAATTATCAAGCTCCAAATCTATGGGTTTTAGGCGTACTGCGGTGTATGAATTTGTCAGAGGTTCAAAACACTTGGCCGTATTCCAACATTGTTTTGAATAGCGTTCGAAACGAGTAGATGGGCTAACGAGTGCCGTAAAAAAAAATAAATAAATAAATAATAACAATAATAATAATAATAATAATAAAAACAACAACAACACATAAATCTTTCCTGTAATATGTTCTCGTGATACGACGCGTTACCAGGAGCATCCACGAACTACGGTTCTCCCCTAAAATAGTCAATCTCCCAGCCATAATATCATCAGCCACTTCTCCAAGTTTTTTCTTTCTTTTCACCCACAGTTTCTAGAAGTCTTATTTTACAGTGAATATTCGCAATGAAAGAAATTAAAATGAGATAAACGTGTAGCAAACACGAGTATTATAGCCGCGTTCGCTTTGATAAGCTACATGACTTAAAGGAAAAAAAGTTACAGAAATCTCGATAAGTATGAAATAAATGTATTTATTTTAAAATAATAAGACTTGTTAACGATTACTTAGGTACTTTGTGGAGAGTAAATATATCAAAAACCTTACGATATTTACTAACTCATTTAACATTTTACTATTTATAGTAAAAATTAGCGATGCATTTCTTTTATCGAAGAACTTTTTTTTTCACAACAAAATTGTTCTGAGTTTTTCGCATGACCCTATCAATTGAACACAAACAGTGCTTGAAGGTTATGCTTCAATATAATAAGGTCGGCCTTTTCTCTAGAAAGTAATTATTTAAGAAAAATGTTCGTGAAAATGGACTCAAATAACCGTAAAAATATATAAGCACCGTTTTACAACCTGAGCTTTAGTCAGTGAGGAAAGTTTTTTATTCCATTTACATTTTGCAAAAAGAAAAAAAGAAAAATAATAATGATACCACCGGTATTGATGGAGTGAGACAAAAGCTAAACACTCGTTTTAATACACCGTCAGTGCTTTTTATTTATTCGTTTTTTAACGCACCGAACAAATTGTACGTATAGTTCCAACCATCTGCGAATCACAGAATTATTTACAGGTTTTTTTTTTCATTGAAAACACACATAAACCCACCTTTTTAAGTAATAACAATAACTTACAATGGACCGCCACGGGCTTATATTATAGTTCTTTTTGAAAAAAAAAAACCAGGCAATTTGTATCGAGTTGATTTTGAACAAAACATTGTAAACGATCGCATCATCACATACCGTGGGGGTTCCAAGATAACCCAGTATGCGATTGCGGAAACGGGGAACAAACAATAAATCATATAGTAGTTGATTGCCAAGGTAGAAAATTCAACCAAGGTTTTGAAGGCCTGCATGCAGTGACACCTGAAGCAATTACCTGGATTACGAACCTCGACATATGTTTATGAACCCACATCCCAAGAACGACTCGCCTTTATTATTATTTTTGATTTTTGACTTATTATAGTTCTATTGTAAGCTATACCTTTATAGCTTCATATCTATATCATGTTTTGTATCGTTTTAGTTTATATTTTAGTCAGAGTCCGATAGTTAAGTTGATTTGTGTTAAAAGCCATACGAAATAAATAAATATATCACATACCGTTATGTTTCAGATGTCGTCCGGAGTTTACACGACGTCAGCATACATTTCGTGCCCCCAACCGTCGAAAGAGGACAGAATGTCATGCTGTATTGTAATTACGACTTGGATGGTGCTCCAATGTTGTCGGTCAAATGGTACAGGGGAAGCCACGAGTTCTACAGGTACTCCCCCGGGATGATGCCCGCCACTCAGACATTCCTGTTTCCCGGACTCAACGTCGATGTAAGTACCTGCACAACTTACCCGAGTAAAGCTGATTTGGGTTTAGGTTTCTGGCCGTTTTTGAAAAATAATCCGTTACGATGGAAACGTAAGAGCACTATAGAATACCGTATTCCTATGCAATGTGAAATCTCTACAGACGCCCGCAACGCGTGGTTATCAAATTGCATACAACTAGTGTAATATCATCATGTGTTTTTATTGCATAGATTGTATGGTTTTATAAAGCTTTCGGAACTTCAGTAACCATTTTGTTTACCACGTACGACCGGAAAACCCGTGATGATTTTTCACGATACTTCGACATAAATATTGCTGTCGTTCGCATGGTTCAATGATAACTTTTATAGTTAACATACACCATGGTGGTCGTGCGTGTATGGTAATTTTGACCAAATTAGAACTAATAACTATTATAATATAAACGCGGTATATAGTTGCAATTCCTCGTTACTCGGAGTTTCTATAATAATTACGCGTTCGTCACACCCGAATACAATCGAAACCGGTTTTAGCGCGACCATGTGACATAAATTATTATCGATAAATGATCTAAAATGATAATTATCATACATTTGACTGAAAAAATTTCAAAAATCGGTAGTTTGGATTTTTTTATAGGCGTCTTAGTAAAGTACTTTACGATTTTTACGGAATTGACTGACTTCTTAAAAGTTTATTTCTAAAGAAGTTTTAACTATTTGACAAAAAGTTCTGAAAATTTAATTTGTCCTTACTTATATTCCTTACTTAACTAATACTGTTGAACAAAATTCAAAAATCATGATTCATGATTTTTGTAAGCGTTTAAGTAAATTATTATACGGTTTTTATGAAATGGACTATTTTTATATCAATTTTGAACTTTTTATATCTTTTGGTGAACAAAAAAGTCCCTTTTGTCGAATAAGGAATTTTAAAGAATAACAAAAAATACCTATCAAAAATTAGACTAAAAATGATAAAATATAATATAAGAGATATATTTTAATACTGAAACTTTGTACATAATCGTTCAACTAAATAAATAATCGAACGTCTCTTTAAAATGCAATATGCTTATCACCATTATCTTGTCCGGCGAGTGAAGAATTTCTCATGAACCGAAGTTCGTCCTTTTTTATTATTGGTATAATATTGTTTTAAAGTTCAAAACACTCGAATAGTTTAATGTGACCAGAAAAGGTCGAGGTATCTGAACAAATATATTATTTATACTCCACTATTCTGAACTTCTTTTATCAGTTAAAAAAAAACTAAATGAATTATCAAAATTAAAATAAAAAATCTCATTTATATTATTAAATTTTACGTAAGGGCAGAAATATTACTATCACAGAATCTAAACACTTGAAGTAGAAGGAAAAAAGTATTTATTTTTTTTTATAATAGTTTTAAATTGTCCATAAGAAACAAATTCAGATTTATGCATTTTACAGAGCTGAACCACATTTTTTTAACCATCGTAAGACACAAAATACTCGTATATTTATTTCAATGAATGCGTTAAAAATTTCTGTCTTTCTAACTACACTAAGAATAATAATTCCAACAGCAAACTTTCAAGCTCTTTTTTCACCCAATTATTATTATTCTTACTGGTTTTTTTTTTTAACAAAACACACTTCGCAATTTTGATGTAAAAAAATTACCTTAAGTCCTACAATTTTTTCAAACGACTGTCGTACGGTTACCATCGTACAAACGCAATATTAATCCAGTGTATGTGTGATATTTTTTTATCACGTGACTTTCGACCGCGCTCAGCCATCGTTTGTAAATGTTATTAACACCGGATTCGTATATTCGGGCTTTTCATTAGACAATTTATACAAACCGTATTGTTTGCCCATTGAACACAAAGATGTTTAATAATGGCCGTGGGACAATAAAAAACTTCACGAGGAAATCTCGTGAAGACATTCAGCTGGTTCTTCGAATAAAATCCCATGCCTGTCATCGTAAACCTTTTTTCCTCTCCCTCCATCTTGTCCTTTATGCGACTTAAATCGACTTGATTTAATGCGCGTTTCCGTTATATTGTCAGGAAAGCTCCCGAGTTTCACATAGTCTCAAAAAAGTTTTGTCCAGAGACTAACACTGGCATGGTTGCCAGAGGGCGGGGCACGGGGTTATGTGGAGGGGACGGTGTATGACGGAGTGCAGAGGCCAAACAAAAACATTGTTGTCAACGTCGGTAAAATCGTTTTTTTTTTCTCTGGTCATCAACGATTGTTACCACAGATAAGTTTATACGCATCGTACGCCCGTGTAGTTGTTTCTGAATGAGTGTGAGCGAAACACATAAATCATACGGTTTGAATAATACATGCCTCTTTTTGTGTTATATTATTATACTTAGTTCCTGGGGAAACTTCTTCAAATTCATTTTCAGACAGTTATCCTCGTGCCATATTTCCATGTCACCGCCTCCTAGACAATTCGTTTAAATAAAAATACAAATGAAAAAGATAAAAAATAAAAAACCATTGGACGAAATATAAGTGGAAGATAAATGTTGAAATATTGTTCTGTGAAAAGTTGTTTTTCAGATGCTGTAATATTCTTTGGTGTGGAGAAAAAATTGAAACTATTCTTACAGAAACTTTTTACCAATTCTATTAATTCGCATATTTCGTCCTTATTGTTTGTACAGTCTTCTTAAAATTGATAGTTGGGTATTTTTGGGTGCATTGTATTCCAACTATGTTTATATGTATATACATATAGTCATTAATCACGCTTTGTCTTGTACTTAGGAAAATGCTACCTTTTATCGTACACCAATTTATCGAATATTTGATGTCCGAGCATTTCCTTTTTGAAAATAAAAATAATAAATAAAAACAATTTGATAAAATTATACTTTAAAAAGATGTGTTTCCTTGAAATGTCATTACATATAAAGCTATAGATTTAACTCCTAATAGATTGTAAATTAATCTGTTAAATGTTTTCTAAACTATAAATTATATTAGTTTTTTTTTCAGTGTCATTATTGCCACTGCTTCTATGTTTGGTCTGAGGATAAAGACTTTATAATATAATATATATAATATACATATATAATATACAGACATTTACAAATTGATTCATCGAATAATGATTAATATTAAACTTAAGTAAGTGGAGTAGTTAGAATTAAATTCAGAACTGTTTTTTTTTTTTTGATCTTATCCTTTTTTTAAAATTCAAAATCAGTATAAAAATAAATGTCTTTTAAAAGCGTAAACATTAAATTTATATGAATTGTATACTGTCATACATAGAAGTATTTTTCGTTTATCACCAAATCAATGAATTGCTTGAAGTTGTTTTTTAAATTGCATGCTTGAATTTTTTAAATTATACAAACAATTTAAACATGAAAAAAATAACAAATTTTAATCTCTGTTTAAGTAATTTTCATATTAAATTTGTTTACATTGTTAGTTGATTAAATGTTTCAATAATTTTCATCAGATGTTTTTCAAACTGCTGACAATTTGTTGTGTGACAAATACTCAATATTTACTGTCTGTGGTTTAGTTTACAGTTGATAAAATGACTACATACACGGTACTTTTTTCTCGTGTTAGATTGGCTAATAATGTATTTTCCAACAAATGGCTTACTCGGATACAAACATGTAGATAACTATTATCGACCATGATTCAACTTCCAACCGAAGTGTTTTGAGTGATGAACAGTGTTGGGATTAGATAAGTACTTTTTTATCTAGATAAAGATAAAGATAGTATGACAAAAAACTATCTAGATAAAGATAAAAGATAACTAAATCAAAATTTATCTAGATAAAGATAAAAGATAAATACTTTTTATCTAGATAAAAAAATAGATAATTTTTTTTAATTCCTACTTTAAAGCAGGGTCATCATTTCAATATTTTCTAGGGTAGGGGCGTAGGGCATAATGTTGAGACGTAAGTATAAAACTACCCTTCACTTCTTAGGCATCCAACCAGTGACGCCACTAGCACTAAATTTTAGGGAGGGTTATTTTTGTCTATGGTCCTATCTCAGTATTATGCCACAGGTAAAATGACGAGTCATCAACACAACATAACAATGAACTGTAGGTTTACTCTATATTTGAGCACCTACCAAGTTCCAGGCCCCTAGCAAAAAGATAAATAATGAATAATACCTTATAGCCAATAGGTATATAGTATTATTAGGAACATACAATTTTTTACTCAGATGACTTAAAAAGTCAAATTTAAAGTATTAATTATCAAAAAAATTAATTGACAATAAAAACCAATATGTATTTTTTTTTTTTTTTTGTACTAATAATTTATCTAGATAAATTTATCTAGATGGATGAAATTTTTATCTCAGATAATCTTTTAGATAAAATGAAATTATTTATCTAGATAAGATAAAAGATAACTAAATAATTATCTAGATCATTTATCTAGATAAATTTATCTAGATAAGTCCCAACACTGGTGATGAATTTAAAGTATGATATTGTTTACTCGTACCATAAGCTTTATTGTATTACACGAATTTCAATGTGATATAAGAATTTCGCATTACGGCGATACTATTACATTGTTAATTAAAATTGAAAATAGCTGCGGAAAAACGCATCGGTCACGTCCAAATTCGTAAACGAAATCGAATTATACAATTACGCGATTCGTACGATGTTCTTGCGTTGGTTTATGATAATTAGTGTTCACATTGTTTTACTCCCAGGTTCGTTTCATTCGACACGGTTGCTTTTATAAGACATAACATTACGCTGTTTCTGTTAATGATTGTTTCGCCCAAATCAAATTATAGCCTTTGTGGATTGCGCTCTTTTCGCTCCATCGCTACTGCGCTTCTCGTTCTGTGACAGTGTTTATAAGATTCTATATCGTTATCGCTGCTGTCTAACAATATAACGCACTTGACGATTAGTATTCAGAGTCTGTACAGGTCTACGTCCTGAAAGCCATACGTGGCCCACGTGCCTCTTTTACATGGGCCGCAAACCCTTTTCCGAGATGTCGGCACATGCTGTAATCTTGAGAAATAATCTTATTTTTTTGTAGGCTAGTGATTCAGTCATCTAGTTTTCAAAAACAGGTATCTAAAAAATTAAACGAGCATAAACATGTGGACTTTCAAACTTTGGGAAATCGGCAAACTCATTTATGATTTTACCTCTTTCTACGTGTGTGCATGTTCTAGACATTAACACCCTCATCGAGTCGTTTGAAAGCATCAAGGGATAAATACCGACCCCGCGTGCATCTTCTCACCGTTGACGCTCAATACGGTTGACGATTCTTATCGGACGTTCTGCACAGTTCAAAATGTCGTCAAGAACTAAGAACTCCAAACTGCTACAGTAATGACGGTAACCGTACTTGACCGTACCTGACCGCAAGCAGCCCCGACGCGTGAACATACACAACGTCCCGTATCGTGAGATCTTTGCACTTGCTCTTACTGGGTACCGTTTATTCATGTGTGTGTGTGTGTGTGTGTGTGTGTGTGTGTGTGTGTGTGTGTGTGTGTGTGTGTGTGTGTGTGTGTGTGTGTGTGTGTGTGTGTGTGTGTGTGTGTGTGTGTGTGTGTGTGTGTGTGTGTGTGTGTGTGTGTGTGTGTGTGTGTGTGTGTGTGTGTGTGTGTGTGTGTGTGTGTGTGTGTGTGTGTGTGTGTGTGTGTGTGTGTGTGTGTGTGTGTGTGTGTGTGTGTGTGTGTGTGTGTGTGTGTGTGTAAAATAATTACACTAGAAATGATCGAATGAAGAAGTCATCGGCCATTGTAATCCATCAACGTGTATGAATGATTAACCCTGATATCTACATAAATAACTAATAATACTTTATTTTATTTTCGATTAACTGTGCGCTAAACTAATTCATTGTTTTCAAGTTGATTTGTTATTCAAAGACAAAGTAAGTAAAACGGAATGAATGTTTACGTTAAAATCGTTAATTATTTTTGCGACAGTCGCATTCAAATAGAAGTCATTATAATTGAATGTAAGATTTATAACTTATCAATGCAAAAACAATTTAACTCTACATTATTTATTTATTTTTTTTTTTTTTTACAATTATAGTCTTTAATCGTTTTATTAAGAGAGTAACTTCCGATGATATATATATATATGTATGTATATATATATATATATATATATATATATATATATATATATATATATATATATATATATCAGAGCAATAAACCCTTCATACAGTAACTAATTCTTTCATACTCTCCTAATGATCTCAACTGTACAGACTACTTATTTTGAATCCCCTACTTGCTGCTGCAGTGCCGGACATCTCATTTTAAGCCAAAATCATCTCCCTTCGGGGATTGACCATTGTGAATGTGTTCACGGATTTTGTCACTGTAGGCCATCAATAATATTTCTGAGAATTTTGATGCTACTTCCGGGAACTTTGCGAAGGTTTTATTTTTATAGTCTTCGAACATAACAAGATTTAAAAGTATTAGAAGTCGTATGTCATACCAGACGCAATTGTTTATTTCACTAACAACTCTAACAACTCAATTATAGACGGATGAATCCCCCGTCATTTCATTGTGATGAGTATTTACGTTCACAATTATATTATCATTTTAATAATTGTATGTTCAATTCTATATTTTATATAAAATTTGATTTGATAGATTTATATTAGTCTCATATTAGTGGTCGAACTTAAGAAGAAAAATTTTCGAAGCTCATTACAATTTTATAAAGTTTGATTCAATTTAGTGTATAATCCTTTTAGTACAAACTATAACTTAAGTTGTATATTCATTTTTGCTCTCAATAAGGGTTAATAATTAAAATGAATGAATAAAAATCTGATACGAACTACCAATAAAATTAAGTACAACATTGATTGTGGACTTGTTTATATGTGATCTATCGTCGAAAGTGATTTACTGGATTATAAGCCATATTTCAATATGTAACATACCTATTTTACATAAGTACATATAAATTATATTAGTGATTATAGTGATATTATTTTATATCAAGGACAATAAAACATAAAAATGTTATATTTTTTTTTATTTAATCGATTTAATTTCAAACAAATTAAGATAAGGAATATTAAGCGGCTCACAATTATTCCGCAAAATGCTTTATCGTTATTATTGTGGTGTATATTGACAATTAATAACAAAAAAAATGATCAACTTGTAAGGTATGAAATATAAGATTTTATTCTACAACATAGTATTTCTTAACCTGGAACACGCTGGAAAGATAATATTTTACACTGAACATACGCGACAGAGCTACTAAACATACCGGAACTATTTAATTTTCACGATAAGTCACATATAAGACCACAGTCAAAACATTAATAGAATATAATAATATGCATCAGCATTAGTAAAAATTGGAACCTATTCGTGTTCATACGCTCAAGCGATATTTTTTCGATGGAATAAACGTTCACCCTAAAGGCGTATGACCATTGGCTATAATGGATCAGTTTGAGCCATTTCGTCCAATCGGTATACGCTCATTTTGAACGCCATAGCAAGCCGATTCGACAACACCCGACTGCGAATGCTACGTTTTCAAATGTTGTTTTCTTCGCTTACGGCTTCTCCACCGTTGCATCGTACGTGTATTAACCGTGTTTGATCTGATCGTTGTCACTAAGTTTTTTTCGTACGTATCAAGAGCGAATAAAAAACAAGGCATTTTCAAAAGTTTTTATTTAATGTTAAAAATATAGGTACCGTACGAAAATTCCACATTTTTCATCTAATTGTCGGTAAGTTTTTTTTCGAAATTGTCTAAATTTTTATTGTTGAACAAAGAAGGCAATTTTTTTTACAAAAAAGAATCAAAACTTCTGAAAGTTGAAATTTAACGTAAAAACAGATAATTGCATGAATATTATTGACGTATCACTACATGCTTTAAAAAAAATTTTACAATTTTTGTGCTAAAAATAGAACTTTTAAAACGCCTTGTTTTTTTTTTAAGTCTTCTCCTTATAAAATTTCAAATATTTGATAAAAACGTTTGGAAATTGAATACTCATACATTTCTGTAATGATTCAGTAAAATTTCGAAAAACATGACTCAAGGTTTTTTTTTATTAGTATTTAAGTAAATTATTGTACGATTTTTACGTAACAAACTGTTTTCACGTCAATTTTCAACTTTTATAATTTATTTGAAGAAATTGGTCAATCCAAACATAATTAAACTTTGCAGATAGAAAAGGAAATTGAGAATCGTTTTTATTTAAAAAATTTTAAATACATTTTTTTTGTTAAACAAATAAGTGTTTTTATTGAAAAATCAATATTTTCACGAATGATTGAAATTGACATCGAATATTTTGTTATAGTTCAAAATAACTATTGCTTAAGACATTTCATCAATCATATATATTATCTTAGGGTTTTTTTTTTTTTTTAATTTATAATACATTTATCTACTGATATTAACTCAGTATCGTTTTCGGCATGTGTCTCAGACAAGTGAATCGTTATATCTAATAAAAAATGTTCTATCTAAAATGCTTCAAATCCACATACAATATTACGTTGTCCGAAGAGCAAAGCGATGAATGGCGAAGTTTCACAATCGTTTTTTTAAAGGCTTCTTTTTTTTTAGTCAATGACTCAAAATTATATCGTATTATTTAAGTGGTCGATAGTGGCGTTTAGAAAACAAAAGCGCTCCTCTGACCGTATCTGTGAACAGTGTGGGTGTAACGACCTCAAAATAAAATTATCAACTATAAAAAACATTCTACAGCTTTGCCCACGACAGATTTCCATTCGTTGTTGTCGTTTGCCAACGAAGAATAAAAATAATACATTACAATTTTCTGTCAATGTCAAAATTCGATTGAGGACCGGTAAATTACTTCCTATCAGTTGTCATCTGCTCTAAGCACATAAACAACTTCAGAATTTTTTGATGGATGTAAAAATGTGTTGGGCTTCCTATTATATTTTTTGCTCGGTGAAATAAACAACAAAAAATGGTCAATCATAAATTGTATGAGTACCAGAATTATAATTCATGAATACAGTTTATAACCACGCTGTTTGAGATTTCGGCTATATTATTTTCGATTACCATCCTTTTCTATATATAAGCTACTTTTTAGTTTAATTCTTCTCTAATCTATTTCTCTCCCAATGTGTTGCCTTTCCTCAGCTATCGTTCCACTTCTATCATCCAATTACTTTTTAACATTGTATACACACTGCTGGCTTCCTGATATATGAAATAGTTTGTAAACAAAAATTCATGTTTTTAAAATATATTCATTTACTAAATTATTGTAATTTTTCCCGAAATTCGTTTTCCAAAGTATCTCTGATGAAAAAAAAAAAAGAAGAAACCAGACATACTTTGCACCGTGTATATTCTTGGTTCCGCAGACAAGATAACGCAGATGGTTGAATTGAATTTTAGAGAAAATATTGTTTTGAAATCATAATTTAAAGTTATAAAATACAAATTATGCATTTGTTATAGTTTTTTGTAACCACTTTAGTCATGATGTTAATGCATTTTAAAGTGCACTTTTCTACATTTTTAAAACCTATTTTCAGTTTCTTTTTTTCGTTTTTTTTCACATGGATACTTAAAAATTGTATACCATAAAATACAAGATAAACTTATAACAATAATAGTTTTACGAACTCGTGGTATTTTTCATTTGAAAATAATATAATATATAACAAATACCATATGACAAACATAATGTTATTTAATGACAATAAGTGATAACTATAGATTGTATACTTAAAAATACATCCTTGTTCTAGTGTTCAGCTAATGGATGTTTCTTGTATGACAAAAACATTTTTTTTTTTTTTTTTAAGTATAACAATGAAATATCGAGTGAATAAATTTGTTGATTACTGTTATAGTTTTTGTTTCTTGAGAATTCGTCTGTGCAAGAAATTGAAAAAAAATCACTTTTTTCTTTCTTCAAGACATTTTACTCACAAGACTCTAGAGCAAGTCTAGCTCAATATTAGTAAATCATGTTTTACACTATTCATTTATTATTGTATTGAAAAACAAAAGTTAAAAAGCGATATTTCTCTTTGTTTACCCTCATTTTGTTACAATAATTATAATAGTAATAATAATAAGGGCAAATTGTTGGGCAGCGTTTGTTGTGAAATAAAAATAAATAAGAAGTGAAGACTGTTCAGGTAGTTTTTAAACGGTTATTAGATAACAGAATGTGGCTCGTAGACGAGGTGATAAAACGGTTGATTTATAATGTAATAAGATTTTAAAAGGGATCGCGGAAAACTGCCACGGTGGTTTCGTGAAATTGCAGCGTGTGCGCTGTAATGTTTCCGTTAGTTTACGTCGCAATAAACGACGAACCTGGTGGCTGCGTGAAAATAGAGCAAAACCTGAAGATAGGCGCAAGAATGGTACACGTGCTGTAATACCCCACGTCAGTTGATTTTTATGACTACTTAAATCCTAAAAGAAAGAAAAACATTTCTCTCTTTTTTCACTTGGCTAGTGATTAACGTGGAAAAACGCTTTGAGCGCAGCATCGTTTGCCGTTGTTTGTCGGACGTCGGTAAGACTCGCGATTAAATCCACTGACTCGAGTTAGATGTCCATCGCGTGTAGTTTACTATGATTAACACGCCGTGCCGTGGGAGCGTCTTTTCGATATTTTCATCCAAACGATCATCCACATAGGCATCACAAGTAGGTATTCCGAGGAGGTTTACGGTACAAACTCAGTCTTGTTTTCAGAATAATGTACCAACCTGTTGGAATACATTTTATAGATCTACCATGACGAAAATACTTAATTAATCGTTTTGTTGCCCTTCGGTCAAAAACCTAGGGGGCTTCACTTGTTTAAAAAATATATTTTCGTGCGAGATCCTGTTTATGATCAAGAAAAAAAGATTTAAATCTTCATTATTCAATTTGTATTTGTTCTCTGAAACCAGGAAATGTAACCACACTCCTCGCATTCTCTTCACGGCGGCGTTCACGCCAATCCATGTCCGCTGCTCGTCGTCAGCGGTTAGATGCGACAAAAGCGATAGCGCAATGTTGCGTGGAAAGGGAAATTGTACATCCCGTGTACGCGCCGAGTTCCCTGAGTATTCGTTACCACCACATGATTGCGATCCCGTAAAAATGCCGTTAGAGCTTTTATTGTTCAATTCTCTATGCCGATTGGATCACGATCTGATCAAAGCTATAGAAAATAAACTTATCGATTGCGATCAAAAGTTTTGCCATCACGTCGCGTGAACGTGACATAGATTGGATTTTGATAACGAGTTGCCCGTGTATGTTATATGGGGTGATATTTTTTAAGCACTATCGCTCATACCATTTTTAAACCAGTATGAACCGTCGATATACAGTTTTTTCGTGTAGTGTTCAAAATACTATAAGGGCCATTTTATCAATATCCAGTTAAGAGAATTTAATCTCTAGTTAATTTTAATCTCCAGTTAAATTAGAAATGTGATTTTATCTTCATCGGTTAACATTTTAACTGGACTTTAACCGTAGATTAACTAACCCGAGATATCATACCAGTTAAGAGTTTAACTAGAGATTAAGAACAAGATTATCAGAAAAATATATTGTTGTGTGATAACATTTTGTTCGATTTTACCATAGAGTAATGTTTTACTTTAAATTTCAAACGTTACTACATAACTTGTACATTTACTTAAATTACAAAAGTTTATTTTTTAAATTATATAATTAATTATATAATAATAAGATGCCTTTAAGTAGTGATAGTAGTGAGAGTGATGAAGAACTTCTTCAGTTTTTGAATTATGCAAATCAATATTTGTATAATCGAAGACCGTATCTATTGTCAAATATTATTTATTCATTGTGAATATTGATAATTAATTGATAAATAAATAACAATGTATACAAAAAAATAAATCAAATCAATAAAATTTTAAAGAAAACGGCATTGGAATTATATAGAAATGTCACGTATCAAATATATTATGATAACAGATAACAACTTATTGGTAGAAGTTAGCAACATGTTCATATTATCGACGCGACTAACATCAATCATTGCATTTGTATAGTGAATTAATCTTCAGTTAGCTGTTATACTCGACTAGATTAGTAAATCTTAGATTCAAAACAATTGATAAAACCATATTTTTTTTAATCTACAGTTAGTTTTAATCTGAGATTAGTTAACTGGACATTTAAATGACGATTGATAAATTAATGGCCCTAAGAAAATATGAATATAAGATATATATTATTTGGAGGAAGTTCTCGGTTTTTAGCGTAAGTTAGTACTTCGTGATGTGAAAAAATACTGTAGGCAATGCCTCTAAGTTTTTATATTCACAATTATTTATTTTAATTGTAAATTAAAATTTTTTCTTTCATGTTATTTTAGATTCTGAGTGAAGTGAAAGATCTTATGGTTTTACAAAGATGTTTTTTTTTCCTGGAGACACTTTTTGTTCAACTTAACTTTGTCCAAAAGTTTCATCCACCTACTATATTGATGAGAAATTTGATGTTGATGGTACTTTGAGGGTTTATTAAGCCCATATCTCAATAATTTTTCAAGGCAAGAGGAAAAACAGCTTATAATGGACCAAACACGGCAAAACTCGCCGAAACGACACTTTGATTAAATCGACTTTAGTAATTTCATCGTTATACCAAAAATAATGTTGCTAAAAACTTGAAATTTTTACCATATACCTATTATTGACGTATTACTACATGTATACAAAAAGTTTCAAAAAAAATTGAAAATTTTTTTAAATGATCTCCACCACTATTTATTACATTTTAACGAAATTATTCTTTTACTGAATAATAATAAATTACAATTTTAATATTGTATTACTTTTTTTACTATGCTTATACAAATTCTTCAACGGTCTTTTTTTTAGTTCTATAAACATAAATTTTTAAATCTTTTATTAAAAATAAACTTTTTTGTTTATTTATGTTTCCCAAAATCAGTGTAAGGTACAACATGTAATTTAAAATACCAAACTAACAATTCTCATGTTTACAATCAAAATAACAATAACAAAAACCTTGTAATAATTAACTTCAAATATAATACAATTATTATGAGAAAAATGAAACCTGAAGTTTGAATATAAAGTTACGCATAACATATTCATTACCTTTTGTAATTTAATATTTATATGTTTTTTCAATTTTTCGCATTATTACATTATTCATATAAACTCTTAAAATGTTGAAAATTTCGAGTCAACAGTACAAACACATTATTAGACTGTGCTTCACATGGAAGCTTATTTGAAATGCAATCATACAATAATTAATAAGTTCACCTCTATGACGCGCTGGAGTTTGTGTGGTGAAAATGATATCCTACGCCAAATATGGTTATGCCGTTTAACTATTATAGTTAAGAATTGATTGAAATAAAATTGATTATCAAATGAATATTTATTGTTTGAAATTACGCAAATTTGTGGCATTAAGAAATTATTCAAAATCAAATTATTATGCTGGAATACACTTATGTCATCTTTAGACATTATACATTTTACTGAACTCATAAATAGACATACTTTGTTGTAAATTACTAAAGATGTAAACTCTGCCAATTTTTACTGCACGAATTTACCGGATAGGTAAATTAGCGGTAAATTCACCAATTATTTTTTTAATAGCATGTGACACCTCAAATTAAATGTCTTAACAAGTTAAATATTCATAACACATCAATTGAAAGGAATAGTAGATATAATGAAACTAAAAAGGTCAAACCTTTAATTTAGATCTAGAGAAAAGACAAATAAAACTAAAAGACTAGATTTTATTTTGGTTTACTTTATTGATATATATATATTTTTTTTTTTTTTTTGGTTTACGGTCATTGAGACCATACCGCCAAACAAATTTCTCTCCATCTATCTCTATTTTCTGCCGCTACTCTCCATGGTATCTCTGGTTCAATGCTTTCCGCGTCCCTTTTTACACAGTCTTCCCAACGTAAGCGTGGTCTTCCTAAGGATCTCTTACCGACCGGGTTCTCTTCGATTGTTGTTCTGACTATGGATCCTACTCTCCGCCGTGCATGTCCTGCCCAGGTTAATCTTCTTATTAACTTTATTGATATATATAATGAAATAATTTAAAATACAAAAAAGGTCAATAATAGTATAATATACTAATAGGTACTTACATAAAGTTATATATTAAATTCATAATATTGTTGTAACCCCGGTTGATTCCGCAGGTTACAGAGTTCTTTTGGTTGTCGGTTGCCTAGGTTTTAACCAACCGTTCTACTCCGTGGGTACCAGTACCACTTGACGTTGGACGTGTGTGTTAGTACACGTTTATACGTATATATTATACAGATAATATATATGTGTGTATAAACGTGTGTGTGTTTAGGCGTTAATTAAAATGAAACTCACTTTTGGATTACTAATAGATTATATTGAAATTAAACAGACAAAAATTTATTGAACATTTTCTGACAACGTAGTCGCCAAGACTGCCGTCGTCGTCCGTTGTCGTGCGGGCCCTCGCACGGCCGCCGCGTAGCTATTTGCCGAGTCAGCCACTCTACGCCGTGGCTCGTGCAGGGGTTCACAACACCCCCAGGGCTAAACGAAAGCCCATAGTCCTATCACAATTTACACTATTTCGGGCAATGGGCTTTTCGCCCTAGTGCCTTGTCTTACTGATGCAGTTGGTACTGCCTCTTTGTTTATTGTTGTTAATGCAATTGGTTGCGGACTTTTTGAACTTTCGGTGCCCTCGGGTTTACAAGAAAACATACTCATTCGTTTGTACATAATTATTATACATGAACATATGCTTAATATTAACATTATTGTTGTTATGATTATTATTGTTGTCGTGATATGTGTGTTTTTATTATCACTATCCTCCCTATCTAGTTCTAGTTTAATTTTTTCTTGTAAAGCTTTTAGATCGTCAGCATCTTTTGCCAGAGACTTAAAATTGTAATTTGTTTCCCTATTATTGGTATTTTCTAACCTATTACTTAATCGGATATTTTTTAAATTATCTAATGTTACATTTAATATAACATTTGGGTGAAAGTCTATTAAAATTTTAGATTTGTATTTTCTCGTAGGTGATAATTTTGAATTTTTTGTATATATTTTGCATTTTTCGTTAAGACTGATTTTTCCTGCATTATTTAAATGTATTTGTGTTGGTTGGCTTTCATTATCGCACGGTATTATGACAGTTTCATTACATACCACAAATAGCCATGCGTTTTCTCAACTCCTTCTCCGTCGTGCTGTAATTTACTTCGGCTTTGTTGAGGGTTCTGGATATGTAGGATATCGGCAGGTCCGACCCTACTCGTCCTTGTGACAGAACCGCTCCGATGGCTGAGTTCGATGCATCGGTGGTTATTAAGAAGGGTTGTGCGAAATCCGGATGCTGTAGCAACGGTTCCGTTGTTAGTGCCTCCTTCAGTTGTTCGAAGGAGTGTTGACACATATCTGTCCACTCAAACCTTGCTTCCTTTTTCAGAAGCGAGGTGAGTGGTTTGGATATTTGACTAAAATCTTTAACGAATTTCCTATAGTAGCCGGCTAGCCCCAGGAAGGATTTAACTTCCTTCGGGTTCCGTGGTACAGGAAAGTTCGTTAAGCATGATGTCTTTTTCGGGTCTGGTCGTATCCCCTCTTCTGATATTATGGGGCCAAGGTAGTTGACCTCTCGACGCATGAACTCGCATTTTGCCGGTTGTAGCTTCAGGTTGTATTGCCTGAGGCGTTCGAACACCTCCTTCAGGCGTTCTTCGTGTTCTTGTACCGAGGTGGCTATGACAATGATGTCGTCCAGGTACGCGAAAGCCCGGAAACCGTTTATGCCCATGAGTACTCGATTTACTAGGCGTTGAAATGTAGAGGGAGCCCCTTTTAGCCCGAAGGACATTCGTTGAAATTCAAAGTGTCCTTGAGTTGTACTAAAAGCGGTCTTCTCTTGATCTCTTGGGTGTAGTGGTACCTGATGGTAACCACTTGCCATGTCCAAGCAGCTGAAGTACTTGGCCCTTCCTAGCTGATCTAGTATCTCATTTATATTTGGCATAGGGAACGCGTCTCCCACGGTTATGCTGTTTAGTTTCCGGTAGTCGATCACCACCCGGTATTTTTGTTCTCCTGTGGCATCCAACTTTTTGGGCACGATTAAAAGTGGTGCATTCCAGGGACTGTCACTAGTTGTAATAACTCCTTCTTGTAGGAGCTCATCCACTTGCCGATTTATCTCGGTTTGTTGGGAATATGGTAGGCGGTACGGTCTTTGGTGGATAGGTTGGCTAATCTCTGGTGTTTTTATTTCATGCTGTACGGCATCGGTACAAGAGATAGTGTCACCTTCCAGGTGGAAAATATCTGCGTACTCGTAACATATATTTTCTACCGATATTCGTTCTTCCGCGTTGGTGTGATCTAATCTTAATGCTCTTTGCAGTAGATCTATTCTATCTTGGCGGTTTGTTGTTTTTTTTGTGACAAATACGGACTTAGGGTTCGAGTATAATTGATACGATAGCTCTTCAAGGCGCGGTGTCTTGATCTGTGTTTGCTCATTCTCTGTGTTGGCTATACAGATTAAGATTTGACCGTTACGTACTGTGTTGATCACATTCCCACAGTATACGTTTTCCTTGAGCTGTTGTGCATGCACCAATACGTCCTGGTTATCTCCAGTGACGTTTATGGTACACACTGGTATCACTACTTGACTTCTAGCCGGTATTGTTATCTCATCAGTGATGATGTTGGACGTGAGTGTACCTTGCTCACAGTCTATAACTGCCTTTAGTTTTTCCAGCAGTGGCCGTCCCATTATTCCGTCTTTTGGAATTGGGAAGGTACTCGGCACCACTTGGAATTGTATCTGCTGTTTGGAATTTCCGATGTCTATGTCTAGTAGGACTGATCCCAGTGTACTGACCATATTTTCATGGATTCCTTGTAGCAGATACGTGTCGTCGGTGTTGACTACCACGTCGTCCATCAGTTTATCTAATTTAATTAGGTTGAGGTCTGCTCCAGTGTCTAACAGCAAGCTGACCTCTTCTCGAAGGCTTTGTGTGGTTTTGACTGTGGCGTGATTGTCTACGAGTCGGACTGAGACGACGTAGACGCGTTTGCTATTGCGGTGAGCTTCAGGTCGCGTACCGTTCGTTCGCTCTTGACGAACGGTCGCCCCTCGTTTCCCGACGTACTCGGTGCATTCGCCTCCTCGTGTCGTTTCTTATTCCGGCATTCGTTTATGACATGTCCGGGTTTCTTACAAAAATTGCAAAACGACCGTTTTTTCTGGTCACCCCATTTTGAGGTTGACGGCGTCTCTTGTTTTATGTACGTCTGCGTCGTATAATTCATGTTTGGTTTTGATGTATGTACGCTCTTGATAAAACGGCAATTTTCCGTATTATGCGTTTGCGTTTTACATCGGCTACAGTATTTATTTCTTCGGGGTTCCGGTTTACTAAAGAGACGTTGCGCTTCTTTGTCAGATATATATATACGTTCTTCTTCTAAACTTTCTTTAATAGCGGCCTCTAACGAATGTGGTTTGCCTGCTTTAATAATTGTTTTTATCGGTTGTTTTAATCCTTCTACGAAAATCGCTAATGTTTGAGCTTTTATGTGCTCTCGAATTATTTTGGCTTCGCTACTTGGTTTGCCCATCGCGCTGGCATTGCATAATTCGTGGAATAATGTTTGAACGCGCGTTGAATACGCGCTGATCAATTCACCTTCTCGCTGTCTTGTAGAATTTAATTCTAGCTGTAAATGAGTCGCAGTTCTTTGGGCGCAATATTCTTCCTCTAATAAGGTTTTTAGCGATTCCCAAGTTTCTACTTCTCTATACTGTGTGATAGCGAAAGCGTTACCGCGTAATTTAGTCCTTATCGCTTTTAATAATATTGTTTTATTTTCGGCTGCGACGCTTGTTAATGCGATATCGCATGCGCTTACGAAAGGATAAATATCTGAAGGTGTTGTACCATCGAAACACGGGATTAAACGAAGCGCTTCTCCCAATGACAGTGCCATGTTTTTCGCGTTCGAATTGCGTGAATTATCGTTATTATTTACGTGTAGCGGCGCTGTGTTAGTGTGTGCGTGTGTATTTGTTTCGCGGTGCGCGTTAGTGTGTGTGTGTACAATATTCGTTACGTCTGTATGACCTTGGTTCGTGAGCGCGTCCTGTGTTGCGGCGGCGGCGGCGACGGCGGCGGCGTCGTCTACGTCGTTCGCGGTGACGGTGGGAAGGTGCTCCGCGGAGCTGCCTACTCTGTCACTTGATGCGTCTCGCGCGTATGTAAATAACACACCGCCCTTCCCTCTGCCTCTAGGCTTGACAGCGGGTCCCGTGCGAACGTTATCGGTTGATGCTAAGCCTGTGACCTTTTTTATTTCGTCCACTAGCCCGACTAAACTCGCGAGGGGATCGGGGTTATTACTAACATATGCTCTAGTACGCGGTCTACTGATATTTGAAAACTCTGTCTCTCCTCTACTATCATCACTGTCGACAATCGAGTCGGGTATAAAGTCCTCGTCACCGCTATCCACTCTGGACATTCACCCCTCCTTTAAAATTTGTATTACCAAAACGAGAAAAGTGAAGACTAGAGCAGAATGTACAATTCTATTATACCCACAGAGAATTTAGTTGTATATACACATATATATATATACACATATATATATATATATATGAATTGTATATTCTAACACCAATACCACGACACCAAAAATGTACAATAATATGCTAACACCGCAATTTCCTTAATACTAATATGCGTTACAAACACAGCTATTGTGTCGTTGGTTCACACGCTACAAAATGCTATGTCTACTATGAGACTTATATTTTAAAATACTTATATATAAAAAAAAAAATATCAAAATATTAAGCATACAAGCATACAAGCGTACATTTACTATTTTCGTATTTGCGTATTAATACGCCGGTAAATGTTTTATAATATTTTGCGTAAAATCTAATTTAAAATTTTTTTTTTTTATATCTTTTGGTATTGCTTTTTTTTTTGTTACGACTCACAGTAGCGCCGTCTTCATCTTTTGGGAGATGGGGAAACCGAGTCTGGCTGTCTGCTTCCTTGTGTTCACGTGCTCGCCTTGCTAGTGGTTGGTCCTGGAGTGGCCCGGGTAATTGGTTCCTTGACGATCAACAACCCCACACCTGACACCAATTTTGTTGTAACCCCGGTTGATTCCGCAGGTTACAGAGTTCTTTTGGTTGTCGGTTGCCTAGGTTTTAACCAACCGTTCTACTCCGTGGGTACCAGTACCACTTGACGTTGGACGTGTGTGTTAGTACACGTTTATACGTATATATTATACAGATAATATATATGTGTGTATAAACGTGTGTGTGTTTAGGCGTTAATTAAAATGAAACTCACTTTTGGATTACTAATAGATTATATTGAAATTAAACAGACAAAAATTTATTGAACATTTTCTGACAACGTAGTCGCCAAGACTGCCGTCGTCGTCCGTTGTCGTGCGGGCCCTCGCACGGCCGCCGCGTAGCTATTTGCCGAGTCAGCCACTCTACGCCGTGGCTCGTGCAGGGGTTCACAACATATGTAACACCATGAAAACCCTGCTATCCAGTTAAATAATCCTTTATAATAATTGAACCATTTATTTGAGAAACGACGTAAGTCACACAATATCACAAATTGAGATAATGCGTGGAATGTGTTATCAAATGATAGACAGATCATGTGTGAACAATTGTAAAATAAATATTCAATTTTAAGACGGTGGCACCACTTTAAATAATCAATATAGAAGAGAAACAACGTAAGTCCTGGACTTATATGAAGTTTTACCAGAGGATTTACCAGTGGAAAACGACTGACGTGGTTCTGGATGAATATCATAACCCCGATCGTTATAATAATGTAATAGAAATTGTTTTAAAATAAATTCGATAAAATAAAATTTATAATATTATAATATACCAATAAAATGAATTTGTTGCAGTAATTTTATTAGTTGCAGTCATTTTATTAATGAAAATGTATGAAAATTATATTTTAATAATAATATTTTTTAGTCGTAATAAGCCCGAATACGCTTATTTGAGTATAAACGTAAGTCCAACATGAACCTATGGTAATTCAGTCAAGTATTTACACCACAAAGAATCGTTTATTGTAGAAACAACGTAAGTCCACCAAATTCGAATGGACCCCACTTCCCCCCCCCCCCCAAATGGGCCAAATTTAGTTTTTTTTTTAAATGTGTATCTCGAGGAGTTCTTGGAATTAGGTCTCACGGTTTATCTACCATATATCACTGGTAGCGTAAAAACAGTTTGATCTCATTTTCTACGAATCACCTTTTTGTGACTTACGTCGTTTCTCAAATAAATGGTTCAATTATAAGTTCATGGAAAAAAGGAAGCGAGAAGTTCTTAGGGGTGTCATTGTTGTGACATACAAAATATTTACGTAAATTTTCTTTGATTACCAAAAAAAAAATAAAAAATTACATACATTTTACATTTCTATAAATTCCAAATCATTTCTGATAAACACAATTTGACGCAATTAAAAATATTGAACAGTAGTTTGATGCATATAGTTTTAAACTAATCCCGTAGTATTCTATCTGCACGTGGAATTATATTATTCGTGATTCGGAAACTAATTTGACAACTATTTGTCGAGCCTTCACTTATATTTTTCAAACACGTAAGAAACAATTTCTATATTATTACTAAAACATTTGTGTCATATGATTAAAAGCTGATTAATGGTATTCTGGGTGTATTCAGAGAAACCCATTGTATTATGTATAATTTATTGTTTGTCACTTATTTAGTTTCTGGGTTAAATTATTTTAACGAAGACTAATAGTGTTCCGAACAAAGCAGTTTTCGGAAAACATTTACACGACATAGATGTGTGCAATGTATCTCCAAACGTACTGGCATGTAAACACGTGTATATACGAATTGCATTAAAATCCATAACTGTATTAGGTCTTATGTACGATTTAATATACATATAACGAATCACCAAATATTGAATAGTCTACACGTGGGCACAGTTATGACTTGATGTACGCGTTGTCATGTTTATGTAAAATTGGAATGACATTTATCTAGAAATATACTTATTATTGAAATTATTCGTAACGATTTTTAGTGTAAAAAATATACCTCAAAAAGTAAAATACTATTGTTCTTAAAATATGCTCTGATGAACTAACAGATTACTTTTGCAGATTTGAATATTCCATTATACTTTTTGTGTAAATTTGCAGTGTGTGGTATAACTTGTATTCTGGGGGAGGGGAAGAGATAATCTATCATCTTTGTGTTAGATATTATGGTAAACAGAAAACCGAAACTTTCCAAACTCAACTATGGAGTATCGACTATAGGTTGAACGACAGGGCCGTAAGAAGATCCAGAAGCTCAGTAAAATTGGTCATATTCAAGAGAGCACCTCTACGTCATACCAATGAGTACTGTACTATTAAGTTCTTTATGAAAATAATTTTTGTTATTTTAAAATTAACTTGTCATCCAAAAGTATATTATTTCATCTCGCTTGTTGTTCGTTGGATAAGTTGTGCGTGACAACAAAATATGTATTATTTATAATGTGTTTGGCGTGACTTTATTTAAACTACTGTTTATTTTTAAACAACTATTGTATAAATATATAAAACATACATAAGTACATAAAAGAATATTTCTTTAAAAATACAGGGAAAACAACTTATAAAAACTTCAAAAGTATTAATAATAATATACTTATTTTACCTAGTTATTTTTTTATAAAATAATAATATTAAAAAAAAAAACCCCCATTGGGAATCAACAACAATAGTTTATATTTTATGTTTATAAATTATGTTGAGACTGGCCTATCTGTCTAACTATTATTTTATTATTGTAAACAAATAGCCAATTGTACATATATTTTGTAAATGTAGAAATAAATTGTACACTTGCCATTGGCGTAGCATGACGTAATAAACAGGGGGGACTTAAGTCTCGGATAATTTTTACCAAACTACATGTATAAATTTTAGTGTAGATAATAATTATATTTATTGGCTAGTTATTATCTGGTAGATAATACATTTAGGTACACAGATTCCAGGAACTAACATATAAGAATTTGAGTTACTAAATAATAATGTAGTTATAGTTTTAATGTGTAATATTAATATTTTATTATATATGGTTTTTAGAAGTCACTAAATATTTTCAACTTTAATCTATAATGTTAAATCTAGTCTACGTTTATTTTTATTGAAAATATTCAAAACATTTTCTCCATTTATTTTGTAAGACAGGTCTCTTTCTATATGTAGTATAGAAAGGTTTGAAACCCGATAATTCGTCATTGCACTTCTAATCCATGATTTTATACGTTTCATCGCTGAGAAAAAACGTTCACAAGACGCTGAACTAATTGGTATTGTTAATGCAGCTTGCAACAACTTATAGACATTTGGAAACATATTATTGTTTAAAATTGGCAAAATGTCATCAACTTTATAATTTTCTTTGATAATACAATTCCTGGCAACCATAATTTCTGATTTTAAGTTAGTTTTGTTGATGTTCAATACTTTCTGAAAAAATAGTAATTTTAGTAAGAATATTAATTGTTTTTTCATTAAAAAGCAAATAATTCAAAAAAAAAAGTAAGTTAATACATTTAAAAAAAAAAATAATTCACACTAAAAATAAATTTACCTCATATTTTTCAATAAGCACCAAACTGTTTTCATAATTTAATTTGAAAAAATTGTCTACAGCATTTGCAATATCTAAATTTTTGTTGAAAACCTCTTTTCCATGCCAACTGTGATGCAATCAAGTACTCTAAAGTAGGCATTTATTTTCCAGTATTCACATTTAATTTCTTCTTCAGTCATGTTTTCATGAGTAATTTTAGTAGAACATTGATCTCCAATTTTAAAAGAAACAAAATAATCTTTAAACTGAGTTGACTCATTTATTTTACGTTTTGTCTTTGATCCTTTTTAAAACAAAAAAATTGGTATTTATAATTTAATTAAATATTGTGTGCATAAATGAAACATACAACAGTGAAAACAAACCTATTTCCAATGATATGTCAAATTTATTGGCAAATGATAAAATTTCAGTCCAAACAAATTTAAAATTTTCATCAAAGTGATTACTTTTAAATGTTATTATTACACCATTTATTAAAATAACTGCTTTACCTAAAGTTACTTTTTTTTTTGAAAATGGTCACTTAAAATAGGTATTCATTTTGCTTAATATATCTTCAAATAAAAACAAAAATATATCTCACACAAAAGGACATATATTCCTGTTTATGGCACCTATAATATAAGGGTTAGGTAAAAACAATAATTTTATAATACAATATTATAATATACAGAAATATACCTATCATCATCCACCATAATTGCAAAAAACCCAGTGTCTTTAATCTGACAGACAATTTCTTTTTTTATTTCATTTGAACAAATATTCACTAATTCATTTTGTATCTCAGGACTACATAAATTATATCTACAATCAAATTTAGTTTTAAAATTTTGGTCATACTTTGATAGTAATTTACACATTTCCTTAAAATTTCCTAGAAAACAAATGTAAATATTTATGAATAAATAAACAATATGGGTAATATTTAATTAACCAAAAAATAAATTGGTACCTTGGTTTAATGATTCTTTTTTTTCATTATGACCTCTGAATGCAATACCCTGCCTTGACAAGTATAAAATCAAATCAATGAGTTGTGTGGCATATTTTCAATTTCTAATTATCTCTTCTCTGTGTTGAGTTGATATTTGCGCTATAACACTACCTGTGGATTTACTATTGCAGAATCCTTTCCAACTTTGCACACATTGTAAGTGCATTTTTGAATTAGCATGCTGAGCAATTCGGAATTATTTGTACCAAGCTATAAACAATTTTTATTGAGAATATAAAAGAAATTAGAATAATGTAATACAGTTATGGAATTGTGAGGAAATACAATTATTACTAGAAGAAATCTAGTTTAAAGTAACATTTAATTTAGCTAGTTTTAATGTAAATAAACTTAACTTTATAAACTAAATATTAATAAGTACAACTACCATTATAATAAAAACTTATTTTTTTCCAATTTCGAAAGCCTGTTTTTACAAAAGTTATATCACTGTCATTTTTACTGAAGATTCGACAGCAAAAACAAAATATGGCATCTAATTTTTTACTATACTCAATCCAACAATAATTCTCATAATATTTTAAAGAAAATGAACGATGTTGTTTACCACTAACAGTTTGTGGATAGTTATGTTAATATAAAGAATACCTAATTCAATTTTTTTACATAAAATGACTAATAAGCAATAGGTTATTGTAGTATACTCAATTTCAATTAAATGAAATATATAAACAATATATTGATATTAACAATGACTTACTTTTGATATTGGTTGAAGAGGTCCAGTATTTAAATTTTCTAAATCAAGTTCTAAGTTCAAAGATTTTTCCTCAGGTTTTTTTTCATCTTGGGCCGTATCAAAATTTAAATTTTCGTTATTAATGTTAACAATAGTACTTGGTGTACTTGCTACGTCATGGTTAGATTTATTTTTGAAATTAAATATACTAAACATATTTAATAAAATAAAAATGCTATGTAAAAACTAATAACTATTATAGCACTAGAAACATTTATGTAATTGTAATAGTCAAAATTCACGAAATCACGACTATGGAGTGCAGACTGGTCACAATAATTAAGGTGTATGATAAGGAATCTATCATGAGCAGTAGTGTAGTGTATTATTTTCTATAGACATAATTTTAGCTATAAAAAACCAATGATAATTTCATGTATAAATTTCTATTTTTAAAATAAAATGAATAATGCAATATTGGAAAATATCAACACTGTTGCCGTTAGACGTGACGGAAAATGTTTGATATGACTATGTCACCGTCAGAGAACAATACTTCATTTTAAATTTCCCAAAAAATTATATTTCATTATATATATGGGGGGACTACAGTCATATTTGGGGGGACTATAGTCCCCAAAGTCCCCCCACTCTACGCCAATGATACTTGCAAAGTTTCTTAATAAAAAAAAATAATAATAATAAAAAAAAAAATACGATTTTATATAAATAATTCCATTAAATATTGTATTTTTAATAATTGTTTAAATAGATTATCTTTTGTTTAATGCATTGTATAGAATAATATAAGCAATATTAAGTTATCACTTGGGAAAAATTTTTAATTGCACTCGTACCTGAACTAAAAAAATTATTCATGATTTTTCTGTTAGTGTAATAATTAATTAAATGTATTAACTGCCCATTCAAAACCATTGTGTCATATTAAATTAATGATTGTACAATAAATGAAGAGATGAGTTAATGTACGGAAAGTTTATAAACATGTTCATTACGTGTTCAAAATTCATTTACGATCGGTTGATTTGGTCGCTGGAAAAGACCTGCAAATAATTTGTCCATAAATTAAAAATTGGACTGAATTTTTAATGTTCGAAAAAACTATAACCTATATTGTAGATTTAAATTTGATTACATTTTTTTGTGAAAATTTGTAATATCTGATTGATTATTATTACCTACTATAAGGGTTATTGTTCCAAATTTATTTCACTGTATTTAAAATTCATAGATAGTAATATAAAAATATGTTTCAACACTAGTATAGAACGTGTACATGTCATACGGAATAAAAAAAAAAAAATTGTATTTATTTATTTATTTATTATTATTATTTTTTTTTAACAAACATTATATTGTTGTGCTATAACTAAAATTTAAACATTTTTTTTTTTTTTTTAACTTTGCATCTAAAAAAATTATTTTATAGTTTTATAGAAAATAATTAGAATAGCCATTTTGTGATTCTGATTTTTAGAAAAATATTATTGCTTTAGATTATAATACAGGTCCATTCATTTTCTAAAATGTATTTTAAGATTTCTCAAAAGATCAAGTATTAATATTACCCAAATGTCAATAATTTCTAATCTAATATTTCATGAGAAAATAAATTACAGTCACTAATTGAATCTTACTTGTATTGAATACTATAACCTAACCTAATTTTCAATATGTTTAAAAAATTAAAATAAATAAATGACGTGTATTTAATCTTGGTTTTGCACGCTGTACACTATATATATAATTTTTGTCGTTACAAATTTATTGAGTAATTGTATTATGGATTCTAAAAACAGCACTGATCCGACGACGCATTTAACTGTCGAACTTCATAAGGTTTTTTCCTTCTGAAATTTAGTTGTGGATATGCGTTTGACTGATTGATAACCTTTTGCATAATATTTATTTTTGAATTTGACGTTTGAGAAAATCAAACACACCGACTCGGTAGTCAAAACTTATTTTTAGACATTATTTTATACAAATCAATAACGATTCAGAAAATTTTTGAAAATAAATATAGAAATATCTTTGAATTGTATTTACTTACATTTCGTATGTGAAAATTAATTTGACATTTATTTGCATTAAACGAACTTTGATGAAAAAAAAGTAGAATCAAATGCACTTACTTAAATAGGCTGGATAATACAAATAAAAATGTCGATGACGACATGACTATTTATTTATAATAGTTATCATTTGTCACGCATTACTAATGAATGTTTTTTTTAAAACCTTATGTAATATTCTATTGTTGGAAATAACTTAATTTCAGTGTAACATGCGATTTTCTCATGTTTGATAGAATACTCTTTTTAATGTTAACGATTGAAAATAGAATGATATTTCAAATATTTAGTTATCATTCTTTACATTTCTCATTTGAATAACTATGATAAATGTATTAATATTTATGTCCGTGTGTATATAAAATATACACTACAAAGATAATAGAATTTCCTAATATTACATGGAACAGAATGTTATTAACTTGTGAATCTTTTCGCATATGACATTATCAGGATGAAAATACAATCGTTTGAATTCCCTGCTATTTCTCAAATTAAAAACCATGTACTTTCAGAAAAACTTTTTTTGAAAGCTATAATTGGATCTAATTGTATAATGTATATTGTATATAAGCAATGTTATAGTGTTTTGTATGCTTGTGGTCTGGTCTTGATTTATAAGCTTAGAACAATTTATTTGCTCGGAGTGAAAATGGAAAACGAATGGAAAGCAATGTCTGCCCAGGGTAAAAGTTGTTTGAGTACATAAATCTTCGTTTGTAAAGAATTTCGTTGGATTAAGTGTGCTATAAAGACGGGAAAACTTGATATTAACTTGTTATGGAGTTTTTGTGATCAATTCTCAATACCTACCACATTTAAATTATGTTTTTTTTTTTTATGTTTCTCTATCAGAGAAAAAAAAAGAAAACCCAATTTAATTTTTTTAATGTAAAACTTAATGCAACAACACCATTATAATTTTCCTTCGGTATCATTACTTTATGAGATTAGTATCTTCGTAAAATTATAAAAAAGTTTGATAAAGGTGATTTTCTTACTAGCCATAAATTTATGTATTAGTTAGTTGTACATATTTAGCACTTACAACATAGGAATAATATACATCTATAATACAATGATGTGATAGTTTTTCAACACGTTGGAACTCTCTCCCTTTTAGTCGTGGTATTTTCCGTAAATATATAGAATTTCTAGAATCAGAATACGTTTTCTATTAAATTATTGTATATTTGTGTGTAATTGTTATAAAAATATTGTCATTTTAACAAAATGCATATGACAATATAGCTGTCAAAAGACCGCGGCCGTGATCATGCATTATTGAGTGTTGGATTATACTGTTTTTCTTCCATGACATTTAGGTTGACAATTTTACAAGAAATATAGAATCTCTTAGGAATATATATATATATTACATCAACCTCGCTTTTGGTTGTAGTTATAGATGAACGTATTAATTAAAAAGGTACTTAAATTAATAATTGTTACTGTGCGTTATTGTATTGAATTCTGAAATTCGATACGTGTTCCGTCTATGAATTTATGATCTAATGTATTGATGTAGTGTTAATATAATATATTAATCATAACTGGTATTTAAAATCAAAATTTAACTCAGGTAAGGCTAAGGTAAACAGTCCAGTTTTTGAACACTTTTCGGTAATTGAACAGTCACAGCTAATGTTTTAAATCTAATGAAACTGTGTATCTAATTTTAGAAATAGTTTTTGTTTTGAATATGAAACATAATAATAATACTGTTTGACCTCAGTTTGATAGTAAGCATGTAATTGAAAACAAGAGATAACGGTTCAAAATAAAAACGGTCAAATTTTCACGTATTTGGAACAAATTTTTTCAAGTTAATAAAGTGAAATACCTTTTTGCAGACAATTAAACTACATAAATAACACTCATTGTAATATGTTATACCTATTTAAAATATTGTGTAAGATTTTCTTGCTTGAAAAGTAAAAAAAGTGCTTATAGTAACTACCTAATTGAGTGTTCAGTTATTAGTAACTGAAATTTAACAAAGTCTAGTAATTTAATTTTTGTTCAATTACTGAAATGTCTTAAATATATTTTAGTGATTGAACAGGCATATTTTTAACATTAGTTGTCTAGATACCTACCAAATAATAACATAATATTAATATTTATGTGTCTGATTAATACTGGTAATATTTAGGTAATGTCAACTTAAAATAAGTGTTTAGGAAACTAAAAGAAATTGCAGTAAAAATATTACCAATTGTCAGAATAATCAAAAAATTTAAAGACTATAAAGCTAATTTACAATTAGTTTTGGAAGACATAATTTACAAGTAACTATCAACACATAAATTTTCAAATAAATAAAGCATACTTAAATTGACATTATCTATGAAAACATCAGAAAAAACTCTTTTGGTTAGAAAAACGGGCCTTAGTTCATAATTAAGTAATGAACAAGAATATAAAATAAAATCTTGGATTTTAAATAATGCATTCTTGATTTTTCTCAAAGGAAAGAAAACGTTAAAAACTCAGTCGTCCAATAAGTTTTATCATTACGAATATTGTAGGGTGTAAATAAACTAGGCTTGCAGTGCTAACTAATTTGCTATTTGAATAACTAGGGTTTTTTTTTTTTAATTTTCACCAACTAGTATGTTTGAAAGTAAATTAGTTTTATATCGATTCCTTGAAATTAATTTAAAAGTCCTTAGATGTACTAACTAATCTTTAAGAACTAACTGTAAAAATATAATATTGACACATAATTTATGAATGCATTTTAATGGAAAACTAATTATAAACTATTCAAACATATGTCTGTTCACCAAATAATACAATTAAAACATAAAGAAAAACCTTCTTATTGTGTTACGTTCAAAAAGCATGTATACAGATATTGAGAAACTGTGCAGAAAAAGTACTGAGTCGTTTTAAATGAAAATGATATAAATTGTTTATTGTTACAGTTATCAGTATCAAATGCCACTCAAGTGTATCTGCGAGACGTAGGTTTTAATTTATCTGGAAACTTGAGCTGTGAAGTAACAACTGACGGGCCTTCATTCAAAACTGCGCTCGTATCCAAACGTATAATAGTCGTGGGTAAGTAAAATGTGAACCTTTCTTAAAGACGGTTGTATAATTTAATTTTACTTTTTAAACAAAGTATTCTCACAATGAGTTAATACATTAAATATTATTTTTTAATAAAAGTTCAAGAAAATATTAATTTAAGTTTATTAGTTTTATTATTTAAAGACAAATTGTTTTATTATTGTTATAATTATTATTATAATGGTTTGAAATAATAAGACCGGTGAAATACTACTAGAAAAAAATTGACATTTTACAAGTCTGCTCTTATGAAAATTTAATTCTATTTATTATTACTATTATTTATTATTTTTATTATTGTTATTATTATTTTTGTTGATTGTGATAAAAAAAAATGTACTCTGTAAATCTTCCATAAAGATTTACATTTTTTAAACTTATTTATGTTAACATATATACATATTTTATTAAACAAGATATCGCATCATCATTCTACAAGTATTCTTTCATTTCAAGTTTTCTTTAACAAAGTAAGGATAAATTACAATCTTAATTTTGCATTTTAATTAAATATATTATAAATATATATATTTATTAATTAATTTATTTATTTATATACAGCGTGTTATCGTTAATTGAGAACACTCAATATCTCTGTGTAGAGCCCTAAATGTTTAATTTATATTTTTTAGTTGGTTGTTATTATGTAAAAATACACATTTTTATGACTCTTGAATTTTTTAAACTTAATTATACTAGCGCATGTGCAGTATAACTTTTTTTCTTAAATGATAACAATCTATTTTAACCACTTATTATTTTTGCACAATTTTTTAATGAATTTTGGTAGTTTACCCACTTTCTAAGTCCAAAATTGACCAAGTTATAGCAATTTAAAAAAAAAAACAATGACAAAATGCGCACAATTTCAAGTTTTTTGAATTAACCTCTGAAAATAATTATTCTAGGATTGTTAAGGCTTGACATTTTCACCCCCATTTTTAAGTGACATTTAAACGTAATTATAACTTCATAACTACTGTTTAATAATAACTTCCATTTGTTAATAAATTCTAACTAATAGCAGAAAAAACGCGAATAAGTATGATATTTATTTCGTAACATTTAATGGATCTATTGTATAATATCTAAACTATAGCTGGCTGGTACCGAATTGGTTCCCGAGCTCTAACCTCGCATGCCGAATTGGTTCCCGTTTGAAAAAGGTATTTTATTTAGGTAAGCTGAATTGGTTCCCGTTTAAAAAAGGTATTTTATTAAGTTGAACCGAATTGGTTCCCGTTTAATTACGCACATTTTCCTTCTCAATTTTACAGGCTTAGGACTGTCAACTTAAAAGAATATTTTTAATTTTTAAAGTATGCTTTACATATTCGTTTTGTACATATCCACCTCTGTATGTTATCTGCTAGGTTCTTTTGGAATCCAAACTTGTAATTGTCAATAATAAACAACTTAGTTCCCTTTTCACTAAACATAAACTCCATAATTACGAAAAATTAAAATTCAAAAATATAAATTAAAATACGAAATACAAGTTACAATTAATAAACGATAATTTGCTTAACTTCCAATATACAAATATATTGCCATCTTATTGTATATTATACTATTTATACTATAGATTATAGAGTATGCCGTGTAGGCACATTTATATTTTATACTGTCTAATTTATATTTTGTACCAAATTAAAGATTACCTGTACACAAACGGGAACCAATTCGGCTCATCCTAATAAAATACCTTTTTTAAACGGGAACCAATTCGGCCTAACTTAATAAAATACCTTTTTCGCACGGGAACCAATTCGGCCAAACGGGAACCAATTCGGTTACTCCCCTATAGCTAGTTAAATTAATACAAATTGTATAGGTTATCGATTTATTTTAAGTTAAAGAATAAAATACATTGTAGGTAGATGAATCCATCGTATCTTATGTACAAATGATGAGATTACGCAGAATAAATTTTAATGTATAGACTCAGAGAATTTCTGTAGATATTAGATGATTCTTGAAAAATAATCTTTTTATATAACTATCCATTAGTATGACTTGTGATAGTCTGCTCAAAAAACAGTTTTAGATGATATAATTTATTGTTTAACTGTACCATTAAGTTTTGGTGCCTGGTGTATGACGCAATGACTACCTTCACACAGTATGTTGTCGTGTTAACAGTGTGGATAATTGTTCATTAACCAATATAAACATTTAAATCAACTCAAGTAAGGCTCAAGTGCTCCTCGGTATTATCTTCTTTGTCGTTAGATTTAATTCTATAGACTAAGAGTTTACGAGTACCATCTAAGTTCTAAATAATAAAAAGAAAAAAAAACAAGGACAAAAAGAATAAGAGGAACTTCCTGTAGTTTAATATTCAACTAAAAGTATATCAAACGACTGTAAGTCACTGTATACAATGCAGCATCCGACAAAAATGGGACCATAAAAATGTACAAAGAACTATTATTATTATTTTGTTTTATCCGGAAATATCTTTAGGAAATGATTATTTAAGTCACAATTTTACTTGCCTAGCATAAATAATTTCAATATTATTGGAGTTGGTCCATAAAACATATGATTTTCATTTTTATTCATTTTGATGTATAGTTTTCAGTTTAGTTAACCTTTTAATTTTTTAATTTTTTTTTTTTTTTTGTGGGATTTATTGCCACTGTATTGATAAGAATGGTTCATATTTAAAATAATATATTGTATTCAGGGTGTAACAGGTCTATTCGACAAATGCAATAACTTTTTTTTCTATTCATTTTTTTAAAACTTTTTTTTCTCAAATAAATACTGAGCCCTTGCACTACAATAGTGTCTTCTAATATTTTTTTTCTTTATAAACTCAAATTTGGAAATTTAAAATTTAATGTTACCATTTAAAAAAAAAAAAATCAGAATAGCCATTTTTTAGACCGAATTTTTAGAAAATGTATGGTATCAAAATATCTTATTAAAGTCTGGTCATTTATTTCTTATGATTTGTTTAACTTTTTGAAAATATGAATTAAATTACTAAAATTATTGTACAATTAATATTGTACGGGTCTATTAAGAAGTCAGTGATTTGATTAACTTTTCCATGAAAGCATGCACTTGATTAAAAATATTCCATTCATATGAATCCGTAATATGACTTGGACTCATAATAATGAATATCAATTTAATGATAAAATATGTAAGTGACAGCAAAAATCTTAGAATCAAAATTAAAATTCGATCAGCCATTTAATTAAGTGTTGTATTCGAAGATGGAGTGGCGGAGTGGTTGGCCACAGTCACGTCAACGTGACTGAGGTTAATCCTCGTCCAACGTCGCTAGCAATCGGATAGGTGACCACTAGATCCTCTAGCGGCGTATCATGCCAACACATACGTGTACCAATACTGTACCCATCAAACTACTAACAAAAAATACTACATCCAATGGCCATAGCTGCCGCGAATTACTTAATAATAAAAAAAAAAAAAAAAACAGTGTTATACAATAATATGTGTTATAATATTACGGGGTATACAATAAAATTCTTAACTTTTTCACGAACTTTCAAAAATCATAGAAAATAAATGGATCAACCTTATTAGAATTTTAAACACTAATTTTTTCTAAAAATGAGATTTACAAAATGGCTATTTCAATTTTTTTTTTTAAACGGTAAAATTAAAGTTTAAATTTTCAAATTTGAGTTTCAAAAGAAAAAAAATATTGGAAGACAATATTGTTGTAATGCAAGGCCTTAGAATTTATTTTAAAAAAAAAGTTTAAAAAAATGAATAGAAAAAAAGTTATTGCATTTATCAAATAGACCTGTTACAATCTGTATAATTTCATTTGATTTTTATAAATTATACGTTTTTACAGATATTATAAATATAATGTAAAAATCATTTCTCAATTGTCACATAAGATAAAAATGTATACGGGTGCATAAGAAAAAAGAAAAAAAAATTCAACTCAAATTCGAAAGTGATGTTTCATCTGTATAATGTTTATATTGTGTGAAAACGATTATTTTCAAATTGAATAGAAACAGCTCGTAAATCAAAAATTTATAGATTATTGATGAGTCTCACGTACATTTATTTCATTACTAACAGTAGTTGTGTTCAACGTCAATCATCGTTTGTTTGAAGAATACATTGTGCGTGGATTAATTTCACCGATAGGTTACACTATAATTGTATAATTAATATACTGCACATATATATATTTATATATAATATAAATGTAACTCGCTGCACCACGTGCACTATATCTAATGCTAATACCATATGGAAGAAATATATTGATATGAATAAATTCAAATTACACAACCACGCAATCATCGATTATACATTATACAAATTTGGAAGGATACATTTTATCGTTCTAAATAAAAAATAATAATAAAAAACAAAACTTCATCAAAATGTACTAATTTTTTTTCTTAAATTTATGTCGGCTGGTATTTATCATCATTATTATTATTATTTTTTTTTAATATTTTTCTTTCGTCCAAATGGACATCAGTATCATGAATTGTACAGTATTATTATTCATACAAGTAAGAAATGAAAAATTAAATAAATTCGCTTTTGTGCCTTTTTTTTATCGAAATTACGTTTGGACGTCCAATATCACTTGTGTAATCTATCATCCAACCATTTTAAAAGCATCATATTTTTTCTCATTCAGAAATAGATGTATGATACTTCTATGTTAGTGAAAAAGTGTAAACACACACACATACATACACACACACACACACACACACACACACACACACACACACACACACACACACACACACACACACACACACACACACACACACACATATATATATATATATATATATATATATAAACAAGTCATTTTTCAAAACAAATACAGAGCGATTTTTAAATATTTATTATTTATCAACATAATATAATAAATAGAATTAACGTGCATGTGGATATTACAATTCATCGATATTATAGTTATCATTATTTATTTATATTAAATTGATTGACAAACAACTTATAATAACAATTAAGTTGATTAATGATTTATATATCATGTCCAGAATAATATTTTATAGAGAACCATCGATTTATAACTGTGATAAAGATAATGGAATTCATGAATGTATATTAATTACTGGTGATTCACGATTGTACGGTAAAAAAGTTGCCTAGTAACAACGGTTTTTATATTTATTTTATTTTCACCTTTTTGTTGATATTTGATTTGAATCGTGGTGTTTGGGAGAAATTATATTTCTATACGTCTGGGAGGATTATTTAGGATGATGTTTGATGACATGCGAGATATGAGGGATATTTGTTTGGGTTTAGTATAGCATGAAATATTTTATAACAACATGTTGATTTATTGTTGGCATCAAAAGATTTTTAATCTTTACTTTGATTGATTGGTAGCTGGAACTATTCTTCTTAAACATTTTGAATCATTTTTGGATCAATTGTATTGGCCCGACGTTGTAAAGTTTGGCTTCAACCCGTACACGTAAGTGTCATAAGAAGAGGGTTAACTGTTCAACTAGAGCTCATACTTGTTGAGGATTACATTAAACGTATTATTTGAATGTGGATCTTATTAATAATTGTAGCAGGCTAGACAACAGATTTTCAAGTAAAAAAAAATTATATTAGATTCAGAATGTTCTGACTTCTGGATAAAGTGAACTAAAACTAGTCTTATTATGTTGTTTTGGATTATGATTGAAGCAAATCTATTGGTTTTACAATGATGTTTATGTATTTATTTTCTAGAGAAACTTTTTAGTGCACTCAACTATGTCCATAAGTTTCATCCAGCTAATCTCTAGAACATGAATCACAAGTAGATTTTTAAGTTAATGTTTCTCTTTTCTCAATAGTTTTTTCAAAAATTAAGAAAAGCCGCGGAAAAACAGAGTAAAATGGTAAAATTTACTGCGAATAAAACTTTCTCTTAATTGATTTTAGTTATTTATTCATAACTTCAAAAGTAAAATTGCTAAAACCTTGAAATTTCCACCATAAATTCATGATTTATTAGTACGTATTTGATAAAAGTTTTAAAAGAAATTGATAAGTTCCGGGCTAAAAATGGAATTTTGGAAATACCTCATTTTTAAACTTTATCCTCAATAAAATTGATGATATTTGATGAGAAGTTCTTAAAATATTATATGACCATAAGCATATACTTCCCTAACGATACTGAAACAATGTAAAACCCGTAACTAAGAATTTATCTTCATTAGTATTTTAACTAAATAACCATACGATTTTTACAGAATAGACTGTTTTACATAAATATTAAACTGATAAAGTTTATGATAAATTATTGGAATATTCAATAATGATGGGCCTTTGGATGTAGATCGAATAGCATAATTGGAATTTTTCGGCAAAAAATGTATTTTTGTTTACGATGATATGTTTGAATAGTTTTGATAAAAAAAAAAAAAAACCTACTGACAATTAGACTAAAAATGGTTAAATATCTGAATAGTATATTTTATATCTACTGAAGCTTTTTTCATAGTTATTGAATTTAAGAAATGATTTATCGTTTCTTTGAAGTTCAAAACACCAATCAATATTATCTAGTCTGGGGGGGAGGGGCGATAAATTCTCTATGGTGCATAGTACGTCCTTTTTTTAAATTTGTGTAAACATTTTTTTTTATGCAATACTTTATAGTTTCAATCTAAAATAGTTTCATACAAAATTATAAAATTACAGATAATCTTATCGTGAAATTAGACTACCCTAAGTGCTATACACCCACAACCGTTCATCATTAGCTTGTTTGGAAATTGAATGAGGAATAAATTTCCTTCAATTTTATGTCACAAATATTTTTGAAAATGTTTACATATCATTTGCTGTGAATTATACTGTGGTTATATTACATTTATTTCGATACGTTTTTACAAATGTTATCAATGTGTTAAGTTATGGAGTGGTAAAGAGACTTGCCAATTGAAATTAACGTGTACATATAAATGTAGAAACTAGATTTAAAATGTATTTAAAAAAATTTCAATGAAGTTATGTAAATATAATGTACTTTTGGTTTGGAATATTTAAATTTGGGTTATTATTGTGTAAATATAAGACCTCCAAGTTTCATGTTATGAAAAATGTTTTGAAGTTGTAAAATCTTCTAATCTTTTTTTATAGATATAATTAAACGATAATACGCATTTCCATAATCAAAATTGTATAGGTAACATTAAATAAAAAAACAAAAAATGAGTAAATCTTAAGACATTTTTTTATTATTTCTTCAATTTAAATCCACTACTTTATAGTTTTGTATAAGACCGAATTTCTGTTTATTAGCGCAGGAAACGACCTGGTCATCAGTGCGGTGAGATTTGTTTTCGGAAATAAAGAACAGGTGACTTATCACTGCCACGAACCATGATGCACACCTGCATTTATTTCGGTGCAGAAAAGAAACGAGCAGTTGTAACTCACTACGAGCGATCCGTCTTTGAGAGAGCATTTCAGAATGAGGTTAATAAGAACGAGTTGAAGAAATTCGCGTTCGAACAATAATTAATCGCACCAGATAAAGTCGAAATGTTTAGCTGTACACCAGGATTAACGAAAAAATGTGTGTTCCGTTATACTGCAGTTGTGGTTAATTTTCCCATGTTGTTTTTTCCGTTGAGAAATTTGATCTACTACTTTGTATGTCAATTAAAAAAGAAAAAACGTATGCATGACAAAGAAACATACATTCGTACCCACAGTATAAAACATAATACAGAAATATTTCAATGAATAAATAAATGAATAGTCATATATATATATATATATATATATATATATATACATATATAATATATAATAAATATTATTATTAATAAACATTATTATACACATTTTCAAATAGACTATTTTTTGGACAGTTAATTTTGCGCAATGAAATGATCCATTTTCGACCACAAATTATTTTTTTTGGTATTTTTTAATGAATTTTAGTAGTTGAATTTCTTTCCAAAGTCAAAAAATGACGGAGTTATAGCAATTTGATTTTATGTTATTTGCACGGGTATAACAGATTATAAAATACGTAGTTGATATGCATGTCATTTTTTTCTGAATTATTATTCATAATAACTAATAGATAAGTATGACATTTAGTTTAAAACTTAAAAATATAGATTTTTATTTCCTATTATTTACAGACACTTACTGCAGAATAATATCGACTAGGAAAAATTTCTCAATTTGAACTATTACTAGTACCTATGCCCGTATGACATTATTTATACATTATAATTTTATTATAATGCAATTACTGAGATAAGTTTTATAAAGATAAACACAATAGGTAAACAGGTATTTCATAAATTGGATTAGTTATTTTTATTTTTATTATTATTATTAACTACGTATTTTATAATATCTTATACCGAGCAAATAACATAAAATCAAATTGCTATAACTCGGTCATTTTTTGACTTAGAAAAGAAATTCAACCACTAAAATTCACTAAAAAATAAAAAAAAAAATAACTTGTGGTCAAAAATTTATCATGCAATAAAAAAAAAATTATTGTGCGCATTCGCAGAATTAACTGTCAAAAAATAGTCTAATTATTTGAAAATGTGTATAATAATGTTTATTAGTTAGCCGAAAAAGCAGAATTGAAATATTATATGAAACCTGCATATCGTAATTAAGTGTTCCCACTTATCTCGATCACACTGTATATATATCTCAATATCTGTGAAGTATTTTAGTACATTATATTGGAATTGGTATTTTTTTAACACTTCATAGTTGTAATCATAGATCAGTGTGAATACTAAAAAATAAATATATGTTTAGTATGGTTTACAACAAATAAAATGTCCTAAGGATTATTTGTAGATTTGTCAGTTCTACAACGCAAGACAGAACTTTCATAATTTTAAACACAATTATAAATAGCAAAAATAATAATGCGCACATTATGATAGTTTCTAAACAAATCATACATCTACAGTAGTCTTTACACCGAATGCAATTATATATGAACGTTAGTAAGTTAATAGTAACGATATTTTCATCAATAGCAATTTTTTTTCAATACAGTCATTCTTTTTTATTGTCAACAATGTGTATGTTAGGTTTGGTTAGGTTACAGGCACAGAATTATTTAAATTTCTTTTTTTTTTTTTAATCTTAATCCTTATTTTATAATTTCATTAAAACACTGTAAATACTACATATTTTAAATCGTTTACAATCATATAAAACATACAAACTATTTGCGACTCTAAGAAGTTTTACACAAAATGATCTAAATTATTATTTATGAAAGAACAAGCTTAATTTTTTTCTAAGTGTATAAATATTAATGAAACGAGTGGTCTCCTTAGTTTTTTAAATTTTAAAATTCATTCAAACCATGAAAATAGATTATAACTTTAACAATATTGTAACTTTATCACTTATATGTTTAAATAAATATTCTAATAGATAATTATTTTATTGTATGATATAAGCTTTCAAACTTAAATACATGCATTACTAAAAAGAAGTTATAACTACATAACTATAACTAAACAAGTATTAAAACTGATTAAAATTCAAAATTGAGAATTATTTGTTCAGAGGAATGAGATATCGTGTTAGTATACGTAGATACTCCGATGTATATGTCGTAGGCCCGAGGCCGTATGAAAAATCCGATACGAAAAATCTAGGCTCTTATCAATGAGGCATCCGGTTTATAGTTAGTATTTTTTTAACCATATAGCCTACGGTTTTTCAGGCTTATTTCATACCACCTACCATCAGTTTGGTTTTTAGAAACTATTTTTATTTTTTCCTAACGGTTAGTTATTTAAAGGCTTATTAATTATTACACACAGACCAACAGTTTTTAGTTATCATCTTCAAAAATTAAACGACGCAAAATTCAAAACTAATAATGGTTATTATAGTTATTTATTTTATTATGTATCGGTAGGTATCGAAATTTTATTGAAATCATAAATGAATATCAAAAAAATTATAAGTGAACTCTAAAACTGTTATATTTAATTTTCTAATTAGATGAATTATACATTAATATCAGTAAATTAGTATTGAAAAATATACGTATATTTATAATTAGTTATTTTTAATGGTAGACGGTTGTTTGGAAAAATAAGCAGGTGGTAGATTCTAAAAAGTGTAACTGTAACTAGTTTGTATGCAATAATTCTGGAAATTAATCGGCTATTCGGAAAAATAATAGATATTTTTTAAAAGGTCTAAATTGTCACTGGTCTGTTCTGTTTGCAATAAGTATGAAAAATTGCCGGCTGTTTGAGTAAAAAAATATAAATTTCAACTGGGCTACTCCATTGTAAAGAGCCTGTTTTTTTGCAAAACGAAATATTTTTCATAATATGTCCTATGACACGTACAGATTGTATTATAAATTTGAAAATTATGCATTATTGTAGAATCTTCAAAAAACTGTTGAGCAGAGGTATTTTTGACATAAATAATCGTAATTGTTATCATAGAAACTGCCAAAAAAATAAATGATTTTAAAATAAAAAAATATTACTATCTTTGACTTTCATTTCAGTAATTAAATTCATATATTCAGTACATTTAGTTTGAGTCCTATTAAAATTAAGTTTGCCTTAAGTTGAAATCTCACTTATAAGTCAAAAGTATTTACTTTACGATATGAGATAAATTATTTATATATGATTAGTAAATTGAGCATATTGAATAAAATACAAAAAAACTGATCATTACAAAATATGATTGAGTTTCTTCATTTTAATACTAATTTTCTTCGAACTCTACTTGTTTTAGAAATCGTATTAAAAAACTTTCATCTCAAGGAATCTAATTAAACTCGTTAATATTTTCCTCCTCGAAATCCAGATGAAAATATGAAGATTAAAATTGAGCCTGGTTTTAAGAATAAAACATTATCCTCCTATCTTTTTACCACTATCTGATTCATATAATTTAATTCCTTTTGTTTGAAATACTATAAATCATGTCAAATACATATAACTTTATTTATTTAAATATACTTTTTGTTCTTACAAAAACTTTGTTTACCAGCTGTTGTCAGAATGATAATTTAACTTTCAACCTGCTCTTTTGAGGTGTGTTCTTCTTGATGTCTCTTGCAGTTTTCTCGTAGAAACAATAATTTTAATATAAATAATAATAATATTAAAAGTTAATCTTCGTTATGATATTTCCGAACTCACGTAAATATCCATACGTATATTGTGTACACGCGCGTCCATGTATGTATGTGTGTGTGTGTGTGTGTGTGTGTGTGTGTGTGTGTGTGTGTACATTTATATATATATATATATATATATATATATATATATATATATATATATACATATGCAGCAAATATCATATATATTATACTTCTTAATCTATAGTTTATTTCAGTTAATAATATCAGTTCGTCTCCGAAAAAGTTTTCAATAACTTTTGGAAAACGTGCGCTACATACTCTAGTATCTACTAAAAACTGCTTATCCTATATACCGAGACGTAAACCCACAAAAATGACTATTTCTGAAAATGAAACTATTTTTCAATTGTTGATTTTCTTTATATGAACAAATAAACTAATCTATTATTTATCACTTTACATTTGAGATAAAAGTTATTTATCATTGTTAGAGTAGTACGCCTTATTGTAACTTCATACTTATGGGATACCACACTGGAATTTAATTTGTTAATCCCAAAAAGTTTGTGAAAATAATACAGTTGAAATCGGACAGAAAAATAAATTATGATAAAAATGTTTTTTCTGAATATTATACTGTAATCCCAGGAGTTTTTCATCTCCGAAGAATTTATTTTATAGAACTCGTACTTATTAATTGTAACTTTTTGTTTTGAGAAAGTTATTGTTGTTCTTAAGGTAAACAAATTATTTTTAACAAACTATTTCAAACCATTTTTTTTTAATATTTCTAATGAAATGACGTGTGAAACTTAAATGCTTGTGTCGCAATTTAATTTAAACTGCTTAATCACTCTTTTGAAAATGAAGTAAATATTCGATAAACATAAGTTTATTAAAATTTGAACTATACATGTCAAAGCTATTGACTTACTTAAGATTTAAAGAAATTCGTTTGATTATAACTTTTTTACTTTTATCGAAGTAAAATCGATAAAACATTTAGTTTAACATGTTTATAATACGTGTGGTTTAATGCCTAATAAATATATATATTTATATTTTAAAATCATAAAAAAAAAAAAACTTAATACTATAACTAGAATTCATTTTTCTTCTGCTGTGTGCATTCGTTTAACATTTCAACGTGGCCCTAACATTTTATTCGTAACAATAGTTTATATTGTTTACACAAATTGAAGAATGCGTTATTCCAAAATCCATTGAAAAAAATTATGAAATGTTTTATTGGTATAGCGATTTGTTTAAAACGTTTTATTTTAATTAACTATTTAATTTAGGACCATTGAATCCTCTTGGTATCTAAAATTTTCAACTAAATTTGAAACTAAATTCTATGGTGTAGAATATAAAACTTGACGTACCTGCCTCACTAACTTTTCATGTTGTGCAGATAAATATACAATTAATTTTCAGGGTATAAAATTAAATGTTAATATTTTGCACCTCGTAGAATCGATAATATTGTAAATAAATACCTATAATTGGAGTACTCGTTATTAATCAATGTTGAATGTTGAATGGTGAATAATCTTGCCTCATTTTGCTTTTACTGGATGTGTTAATATTAACATTAAATATATTAATTTTTTTTCCACGATAAATCATTTATGAAATAAAATCCGTAGAGAAACGATGGAAATCGTTTTTAGTTATATTTTTAAAACCTTTGAATTTTATATTAAAAAAATAGTTCAAAGTTAACCAAATACTTTATGTAATTTTACATGGTAAAAATATGAATAAATATAAATATTAACCAAAAATCATACCTGAACATGAAACAAGTAAGTGAGATAGTAAAAGTCGAAGGTCTTCATTTGTCGTCTCATTTCTCGGACAAGATGACAATGGTGATTGAAAATTACTTAAGACGAACTATTTTTACTATTATATTATGTAATTGTGATCTATGTGTTAAATTATATCATTATCAACGTACATATTATAACGTTTGAAAAATAATTTAATGTAAAACTCCGTCGATCATTTTACTGTATATTTTAGTTTGGTTGTATAGACAAATTAAAACTTTATGAGAAATTATTGATTTAGTTTTTAAGTTGTAAAAAATTAAAGTTCTGAAATAATAAATAACTTATTAAATTACTCATAAGAATTATTCATCACTTATCTTAATACCATTTAAACGATAAAAACACAAAAAAAAAAAATCGAAAAAAATACTGAACTAATTATTATAAAAATATGAATATGGTTTTGGTTGTATATTCATTTTCAAATAGAAATTTGAAGTTATAACTAAAAATGATAAATTATATGAAATAAAATCCGAAATAAAACCGGTATTGGATATAACATGAGTCATGCAAGCCAGTAGTTTTAATTTAAAATGTATGTAAAAAATAATTATGTTCATTCCCATGAAACTTAAAGCATAGAAATTTAGCAAAAATATTTTATTTTAATAAATGAAAAATTTCACCGACTTCAGATCATATGTATTTAAAAATATATTATAGTCATGTCTGTAATGTTGATAATGTTATTGACAGATGATAATTGGAAAATCATTTCATAGATACTGTGAATCACTCAGAATTACAAATTTTACACAATTTTCTAGACGTAGGTATTTAAATATTACTATATTTAAGTGCATCTTACATGGGATCACAATTTGAATTTAAGTTTATTTATTCATATAACGATTTCACGAACAAAATCGACACACACACACAAGTAGAATATTTCTGATATGATTAATCATCATTTATCAACCATAAATGTGCAATAATTATTGTTCAATATTAGTTTTCGTGGCTTTTGGTAGATAAAATGTAGTTTATTTTTTTCGTATATCAATATCATTTATGTAATTTCATTCATTTGTTAACATTAGTTATATCACATGTTTTATCAAGATTATCATAATTCTATTGATTATTCTACTAATATGAATTGTCTATAAATGAGTGTGTATGATTAGTCGTATACATAAACATACATACAACACATGCATAATGTATAAACACATTTGTGTTTGTGTGTGTGAACGTAAATAATATTTATTATTTTAAGTGTTATTTTTATAATGGTAAATCTATAAAGCTCTATTTCTTTCTCCTGTTTTATATTCCACGATGTGTGCATACAATAGTTTGCATACGTTGTTTATTCTCCAGCCAGGCTCGATAATGGTTTTATTATTCTTGCAGATGGGTTATATTTCACATTAGTTCACAGAATAATTGATATACATAGAAAACCGTCGGGATATGACTTATTTGTTTGGATGTTATACTGCTGTGGCGTCCCTTTGGCATCTCCGTGTCCGAGGTGATACGTAAAATGAGTTATTTCGGGACACGTGCAAATTATACTGAATAAAAATTGTCATATTATAGTCTTCATTCAATATTCAATAACTAATATAATGTGTTAAAAAAATGAATAATAACAAATTGAAAATTATTATTACAGGTCAGAAATTAGGTTGAGCGTTCGATAACAACTTAAAAAAATTGTCTCTTTTTTCATAAATACCAATATAAGTCACATCATTTTATAATAATTATTCGATAGTGAACTCGAATTATAATTATAATTTATGTAATAAAGATATATTATCCACTTGTTAAGTTTTTCAAAAATTAAAAACCCTAAGAAGAGTTTTAAATTAAAAACTCTTAGATACAAAAGTATTGCTATTTTCAAATTTGAAGTTAAAAAAAATTCGAATTATAATAAGAATAATCCATGTTAATTTAATGAAAATTGTAAAAATATTTCGTTTCTCAGAATTTAGACACTTCAGACGTATACCAAAAAAATAATATAAGAATAACAATCTAGCTACACTTAAAAATAATTTATAAACATTTCAGATAATTACACCAACATTATATTTTTATTAAATAAGAATGAAAATAAATCACAGATCTAACGTAAAAAAATCATTTGAACTGTGATCCTAATTACAAATGGATATCGAAAATAAACTATTATTATAATCTTCTTAAAACTTGAACTGTAGACAAAAATATGTGTGAGGTATTAATTAGCGAAAGACAATTTTCACCGGATTTTTCAATTCACATTTAAATAGATTGTTATTGAAAAATATCACTGAATATAAGTTCATAAAAATATTGATAGTATTTGGTGAACATTTTGAGTATCTAGCATAATTTTTTTATTTTTTATTTTTTGGATTTATAGTTTAACTACAGCTACCCGGCAATGCTTTGCTATTGCAAAATTTCAGTACCTATATTATGTCTAAATCTAATCTAAATATATGTAACACACAGTGTTGAGCATTATCTAGATAAATTATCTAAATAATTTATCTAGATAAATAATTAATTATCTTTTATCTTATTTAGATAATAAACAAAATTAGTTATCTGATGAATTATCTTAGATAAATTATTGAGTTATCTAACGTAATTCATCTAGATCAATAAACATATTTATTCAAAAAATTCGAAAAATTGAACTTGGAAGTTTTAACCTATTAAATTTCTATTAAATTAATAAATCATCCTTGCACAAATACAGAACAATAACAAAGTAATTGGTAATAATTTTCCATGCCACTTTTATGTTAATTCTAAATTCTAATTATCCCGATTTATACAATTATACGGGCTACGGCCGAATATGTTGCAACGTTGTGTCGTCGACTCGTCGACCGCCGCCGTGTACACCATAATCCATAGTCCATAATTTATTATTGGGGATAATAATAATTAATATAATTTTTTTTTTTTTTTTGGAGGGGCAGGTATATTGAAATAATTTTATCTTTTTTTTTTATCCAGATAAATAGTGTTTTATCTTTTATCTTTATCTAGATAAATTGTATCCAATTATCTTTTATCTTTATCTAGATAAATTTTTAGTTATCTTTGCGCAACACTGGTAACACACATACATACACATACATATTCATACACATGTGTGTACAACGGTCACATTGACAATGAATAAATGATGCGTTTGTTTTATGTTTGTAAATCTCGTGTTAGTCTTTCGGAACTACAATGGCCGAAATGAAACGTCGCGTGCAGCAGAAAAAGCGTATAAAAACTTTGTGTGCACCATGAGCCAGAGGGTTTCCGATAGAAACTTTAGTGCATTGCAACGCTGGCATACGACAGACAATGAACATGACAGACTGCGGAATTGTATTCGAAAGCACCGCGATTCAAGGCTACATTTACGACTGGTATTCTTCTAATGACATTTTGTTGACATTGAGGTGGTGGTTGTGTAGCGCGAACCTGTAAAATATGGGCACGTCTCCATTCATTTACTTCTGCACGTTACTCTTGCTATTGATTTTGCGTTAGATATTCTGACTAATTATTGCACGATATGTACGTCGTCCAAGTTTTGATCGTCTAATAGGAGACATTAGTCAAGCAAATGACTTTTAAAAAAATAAAAAATAATAATAATAAATACGTAAAAAATAAACTTGTATTGTTCTATTAATTAATTTGTTTATTTATTTTATTATTTTATTAATCATCTCAAGGGTGATTCCAAAAAGTGTATTCTACTCTGTGGCACCGCCGAGAAACTGTTGAAATGTTTTTCCATAGGTATAATAATCAATTATTATTACAGTAAATACATAGATCATACACCATAGAGTCTAGTTGTTGTTATAGAACACATTAGGAATATTATTATTACAGTTAATCATAGACATTATACATTAGTATAATGTCTATGCAGTTAATACATAATATGGATATTGACTATAACTCATATAGTCGGTACGTAGATGATAGTTCCTATGGTGACATAATACCATAGAGGCATAGAATATAGGTATATATAATAATCACTTGTTGACATTTTTACGTGGAAATAAATAGTTATAAATTAATAATTACTCAATTAAATTATAGATTTGAAATTTTCTTTCGTAAAACCCTTCTCCCGGTAATCACGAACAACTGAAAAAAATTTGAGCCAAATCGGCCCAGCTGTTCTCTATTGATGAATTACAATATGTATTTCACACCATATATAATTGTATATAATATAGATAAACTTTTCAGAACAATTCATATCTTTACACCGACATCAAACACATGATTTGACAGACAAAAACATCAGATTACATGTAGCTGAAAGCCCGCGAGCCGTACCATATATAGGTACATAGGCAAACCATTTCACGTTTATTTTTATTGATAGTTAACTCAATTGTTTATTAACTTAGACGAATGTTATTGCGATAGGAACCTTCACTGAGATATAATCTTCCACTTAAAAAAATTATGATAATTGGTGGAGTACTTTCCGAGAACATTTGCGTCAAAGGTTTCAATTTTCGATTGAATTTATGAAGATACCAAACATAGATTTTATAAAAATCTTGTTCTCGGCTAATTTTACCAATTTTACTCAATTTGTCGATAGTTTTTTCCGTGTTTCAAAAAACAATTAAGTCTAGAAAAAAATTGCCTTCATAGTGCTCAGTAAAATGTTTGATATATGCAATTACAGGACGTAACTTTAGGGACACTATTTCTATTCAAAAATGAAATGGCGTACTTTACATCATTGTGAAATCAATATTATCTTCAATTCATCAAAATCGAAAATGTGCAATAAATCATATATTTTAATTATTATTTGTTCATTATTTTGAGTTTTTAAATATTTTCTCTGACTTATATATTTCAGATAAATCATTCAAAATTATCAAAATATTCAAATTAATGTTTATATTTTTATATTTTTAATAATTTTATAATTAATAACCTTACACTTACACCATAATTAATTTTAACCAGAGAAAATAGAAAAGGCTTTTATTAGTTATATAAATAATTAATTATTGTTAAGTTAAAATTAAAGTGTTAAGTAAGGAAAGTAATTTGAATTATAATTACTTTGTATACATACTATATATTAATAATTAAGAAATATAATTAATATTTCAGTTCATGTTTCAAGTTAAAAAAATCAACCTTTAACTTTCAGAAAATCTAAATAATTAATTTTCTATTAATATATAAATTATATTATATTGATCCTGAATGTTACATGTTATGCAATTTTACAAAAATAGGTAGATAAAAACGCGGGTAGAAAACGCAAATACATACTGTACGCTATTAAATATAAACAAACATTCAACTGCCGGCTGCACGCGCTGAGATCAAGGGCGTCCCTGACCCTATTTTCAGGGGGGTTAGACTTGTAATGTTGAGGAATAAAAAATAAACAAAAATAATTTAACTATAATATTTAGGATTAAAAATAAATAAAAATTGTTTTAAATGAAGCACAAACTAATTAAAGTTATTAGTCTATAAAACAAATTCTTTGGATCGTTTGTGTTCAGCAAATCTATCTATTATTTTGCACGCATCTAGTGTACTACGTGAACTGTGAAGACGTATCCGTGTACTATAATAATATCATTACTAGGGCTCGGATGTTGTAGGAGTTGAATATTTTTCTATATGCTCTCAATTTATAGCAGACCAAGCTATAAATTCGAGCTAAACAATGGTGAGTTCAAAAACGAAAAATTAAAAATGCATATTTTGCATATTTCGTCAATTTCAGGAAAATAGTGCATATTTCAATGATTTCATGCGCATATTGTGCATATTTAATATTTTTCAAAAAAAATTGATTTTATTCTTCCTCAACCTATATATTTTAAATAATATTCTGATGGGCGAATCAATGGATGGACTTCCCGAGGAGTTGACCGGCAATGACTTAAAGTTTTATAAATTTGCTCCAATGACATCAACCGACGTCGAAAGAAGTTTCTCTAGATACAAAAATCTTTTATCAAATATCGACGGTCATTTCAAGTTGAAAATCTGAAAAAAATTTTAGTGATTCAATGTAACAACTTAACATTTACTTATCATAAATCACATATTTATTTCATATTTAACTTTACAAATAGTCAGTTCAAAAAGAAGTCAAAATGACAACCAATATATGAAAATAAAAACTTAATTTTAAAAATAAAAATTTTTTTTCGTACATATTTATACAATTTGTTTGCATATTTAATAAAATTTTAAGCATATTTTACATTTTTCGATGCATTTTTTACAATTTTTTCGTGCATATTTGCATGCATATTTTCCTCTTTTTAGCTCCTATAACATCCGAACCTTAATCATTACTATTTCGTGTTTACTATTTCGTGTTTAACAAAAAAAAAAAAAAATTATCGAACGTTCAGTATCAGATAACGTGTATCTAAAAGTATCTATCGTTGTAAAATCGATACGATGCGAGCTGGGTAAATTCCGAGCGCTTCTATCAATATATTACACACCTATATCATAATCTATGACTTAAAATAATTTCGTAATTTTTTTCTAATGATTATTATAATATAATACAGATAATGTAAAAAAAGTAAAAAACAAAAATTGAAAAGGTCCAGGGTCCAGGGTCCAGATCTCCCCATCTCCCCCCCCCAGAAATATGCCCTTGGCTGAGATGAAATCTTTCGTCTTTTGACAGTGTGCGTGCGCCGCTTGAAATAAGCGTTTTGCCATGTTAATTCCAAGGTGTAAACGCAACTAATAAACTGACCGGGGACAGTATGCTTATTGCTTACACACAAATACACACAAACACACACACACAAATATATATATTAAATATTCTCATAATGAAGTTACTTATTTTTAACCAAACTTAGTTACCTAATAACTAACAACAAAATAAACACACGAAAACAATTAATGTGTGTCATTTTCCATTGAATCAAATTGATCAATATTTTTTATTTCTATTGAAACCCTATTTTAAAATGTACATTATATGTATATATATTTCTATTTATTTGTCAATGAAATTATGTATATTATTATGTGTACCAATTATTTATTTGACACAATTTTTACATGGAAATTATACTATTTTATTTATTATAATTCAAATAAAATCATCATAAAACTAAATTACAAAATTATATTTTATAAAAACTATATCATTAATATAGGTATAAAAAACACAAATATCACGAGTTTGAATTAACGTAAATACTGTGTTCACGTCAACGTCGAAAACTAAAATGACCGACATATAAACCATAACTATGATTTTCAAATGTTCGATATTGATAATATTATGTCTATTGATAATTCGAATCACATATAATACGATATAAAAGCGATTAACTGACGAAATGAAATAAATTACGGGAAAAGTCCAGACTAAAATATTGTAGGTACCCGGTTACCTACACCGTCACAAGAAGTAGTTTTTTTTCCCCAGTCACATGAATATTAATAATGATACACTAAAAAATGGATTTTTTCAAAAATAATATTTTCCTAAAAAAATCCATTTTCAAGAAGAATCCCCAAATAATTATTTTTCAATTGTCGTACACAAACTTTTTTACATTCAAATGTTTAATAAGGAATAGTTAGTTAAACTTGTTATGAGTTTAAAGATATATCAATAGGTAGAAACATGATAAACATTTCATATACTCTGTTAAAAATAAATCACACAATGCATAAAAAAATCTGCTAATATTACTAGATATATACCAAAATATATACTAAATGAATATACTATATATACTATAATACTATAATATATACTATAATATGTATATATATATATATATATATATATATATATATATATATATATATATATATATATATATACCTACTGAATGAAGCAAAACATATTAATTGATATGCGTGTACACATTACACTATGTATTTTTTTTTTCAGAAATTAAAATGTAAAATTTATTTTATTCTTGAATTCTTCAAATGGGGTTTTGGGCATATGAGCAAAAACGTTTTCATAAATATTTTAATACTTTTAGTTAAATGGTTGATTATAATAATGCAGTCAATTTCGATGAGAAGGAATTAAAAAGAAATAACTCGAATTATTTGAGCACATATCGTGAAAAAACGATGATATAATATTTTTACTTCGTTTAATAATATCAGAGCGTCTTCTTTACGCTCCAGTCATATCAAATCACTTTTAGGTTAAAATAACACAAATACACTCATGACATGCCACTACAACTTCACCAACGTCGGAGAAAAGTAATAATCGTGTTGTTATGATTTTCGTAATACGGCATGTCATTGTACACGTTTTGCCTGAATATAACTCTTTAAAGCATCTTATTCAACTTATCCGTGGACTCGATGAAACTACAATAACTGTTTTCAAATAAATGTTTTCACGTCCGTATATTTATTAACATTGAACAATGATAAAACTAGGTAAATGGTAATACATGTGAACACCGCATCGTGATTTATTATTAAAATAATCTACGAGCTACGGATGAAAATATGTAGACAGGAATTGTTTGAAAACAAAAAAAAAAAAAAGGATAATAATTCTATTTACGAATTACTTCGGAAAATTTATTTGACGTTTTTACTGCCATTATCATTTTAACAATTATTTATCAAGCTTTTTACCACCTACCGAGTAAAAAACACGGGCATAGATTGTAAATTCTTAAGCATTATTTTTCCAAAGTGTGTTATTTATGTATTTTACATATTATAATAAATACACATTAAACACTATTATTCTCTCGTCATAACACTTAATCATTTTTAATTAATAGTTGAAATTCAACATCAAGAGTTTATTGATTCATGCATAAACTAATGTTAAGGGACATTTTGCTCGGGTTATTTGATGTAGGTGATAATGTTAAAATTAAATCAATCACACACGAAATCAGCAACTTTACGGACGAAAAATAGTAATTCTTAAAGTTCAGAAATATTTAATTCTAATCATCTTACTAGTGGCATTACTGAGAAAGGTTAAATGGGACGATTTCACTAGACTCAACAAGTTTTGAAAGCCTACGGTAGTTCCATCAGTTTTAATTCGAGTTTGTTGTTCAATCAAATTACTAAATGTATTATCTTTTATTTTGGCAAGTCCAGAAATAAGAAGTCATGAGTCATGACTTAAAACACTTACACATAAAATGTAAAATTTGACCAACGTGCATACGATGTATATTTATGGTTATGACCATTGTGAAATCTTTCCGTCTAGTATAGCCATATGTGAAAATCTTCACATCTGAGTTAAAATTTTGAAGTTACGCCTCAGTATCAAATATGATATTAAGATCTCGATTTCTTTTATATTTTATGTAATCGACTCTGTATTTTGTAATTTTAGAATTGCCAAAATCGAAACCGGTCATTGTAACGGATAAAGACAAATACGATCCAGGTGATACATTAATGGCAAATTGTACGTCATCAGCTTCTAGACCTGCGGCCAGTTTAACGTTCTTTTTGAACAGTATACCGGTGAGTACATTCATATTTTACCAAACACGTCAAAATACGTAACTTATTTAAATCCAATCATTATAATATTATTATAAAAATAACGTACTGTTCGTTCATTGTGCAATGTTGATTAATACAATTGTATGCGTAGGTACATATTATGTATAATATAAATGTAGCGACGTCTATCATCAATTATTTTCATAATCAAACATTACCAACCATAGTATGATTCCGAATATACTAAGTAAGCCATGCGCGTTTTGGAGTGTTCCATATGAATATCAACCCCAAATAAGGAAAATGGCATAAGTGACACTTTTAGCCAAAGTGATATGTTTACATCTAATAGCTCACTAAATCAGCTTTATTGATGATTAAAGGATGAAAGCGACTACTTTAATAGAAATGAGTTATTTTTACTACAAAATTTTTCGTTTAAGTTTATAAAAAAATATTACATTTTTAAACGTTTTTCTTGTTATTTTGAACATTTGTCCAAATGTTGCTTAAGCTTTTTGCCTATTAAAACTCAATGAATAGAATCAAAATAATTTCACTTCCTCTCCTTACATTTTGTTTCATTATATTAGATAATTATTTAAAAACTTACGATAGCAGCTATAAATTATTATTTTTAAATCTTTTTTTTAGTTTCAGTTTTTTAGATTCTAAGGATCTTATGATTTTATAATGATATTTATTTATTTTTTTATCTCGAGACACTTTTTGCTCAACTTACCTTGTCCAAAAGCTTCATACAGCAACTTTATAGATCAGAAATTCTATGTAGATGCTAATTAGAGAATATTTTAAGTTCTCATAGTTTTTCCAGGTGAGCGGAATACAGCCTATGGACCAAAAACGGCGAAATTCGTCGTAAACGACACTTTCATTTAATCGACTTTATAAATTTCGTCATAACTCCAAAAATAATGTTGCTAGATACTTGAAACTTTCACCATGTAATATTGATGTATCAATACATGATTCAAAAATAGTTTCAAAAAAATTTTAAATTTTGGGGATAAAAATAAAACTTTGAAAATACCTTTGTCTTTTAAAAGTTTATCCCTAATTACGTTTTAAATATTGGACTAAAACTCTTGAAATTGAAATATAACTTTACTCATATACTTCTCTAACTTCTTACATAATGTAAATTGTCTCTGGATTTTTTGTACTAAGCGTTTAAGTAAATTATTACACTATTTTTACGTAATTAACTGTTTTACATCAATTCTCAATTTTAACAATTTATTTGAAGAAATTGATTGATTCAAAGATAATTAAACTTTGATTACAGAAATAACAAAGAGTTTTGAATCATTTTTATACAAAAATATGATTTTTTTAAACAAAAAGCTTTAGATAATTTCAAGTATATGAATGGTATATTTTTAAAATTTGATAAAAATTTCTGGAAACGTAACATGAGCTTAGCCATACACTTCACTAACAACACCAAACAAATTTCCAAAATCGTGTTAAGGGATTTTGTCTTGTCAACGTTTAAGTAAATTATTACAGTGAAATCTCGGTATCTCGAAGTCGCAAAGGTCCAAAAAAAAAAAAAAAAATCGACATATCGATACTTCGAGTTACCGAGGGAATTCAAAACATTCTTTGATATGATCGGGACTGAAAAAAAAATCCCACATGCATGAACTTCGAGAAACCGGAGTTCGAGGTCCGAGGTTCCACTATATACGATTATTAAGTAATAAACTGTTTTACATCAATTTTTAACCTAAAATTCTTATTGAGAGACATTGTTCCATCAAAATGGTATAAATTAATTCTAAAGTTTTGCTCAGAATCGTTCAACTAAATGAATGAGCAATTTTTTTTTTTAAATGCAATTCGCCCATCCCTGTGTACTCGCCCGAGGAGCGAAGAATATTCCACGGGGCGATGTACGTAGGTACTATTTTATCATAACAATGCTAATTAACTAGACATACATTTTTTGACTGACAATTCAAAAATATCAGTACGTTTTTACTAACTTTGAATTATCATTATCATTTTTATTGGTACCATATTAAAATAATTTAAATGTTTAAAATATAATATAATAATCTTCATACTAGTCATACTAATATGAATATTATTCTATAATTTTTGAACGTAAATAATTTTGTCTCTTCACGAGTTCTATACTTTTTTCCATTAAATATTTGGTAAACAATTTATTAAAATTTATTCATTTTTAAAATTCAATTTATTGCAGCGCTTCTAAAATATACCTTGTGCATATTGACGCTCGTCCACGATTTCAATGCCAAGATGAAATGCGTAGCCATATATCATGGTGTGACGTACCTCTTGGATGCGGTGTCCCGAACAATTCACTCTCCGATTCTCATTGCAGTTCATGTTTGAAATTTTTTTTAAGAGGTTTAATCAGTTATAGCGTTTTCCTCATACTTTTTACACTTTTGCAGGACGACAATATCAGTGCATATCTTCAAATTTCTGTTCCTCGCCTATTCTCATGCAAAATATCATTTTAGATTTTGTAATTTTTAAGTATCGAGATGTATACAATATTTATCCTGGTTTAAAGCGTTTTTTTGACAAAGCATAAAAAAACCGCTTAAATGATGTATCGTACACAATGTACTACTATAATACTTATAGTGTATTATATGTGTATTCACGGCTGACGAGTTCACTGGTCACTGATTTCAAAAAGCTATCCCCTCCCACCTATACAGTGTATTCGAAATCGACAGCCAAGTGTTTAAAACTTGTAACTTTAAATAAATTACTCTGGAGTCTAGAGGGATAAAAAGGCATTCGATGTTATATTCGATATTATCAAGCGTTATTATTTAACTTTAATAACAAATCAACTATATTAAACTATACCAAATACCTACTTTAATTATTGTTTTTTAGTTTTACGACCAAAAGTATAAAAAAAGACTATTACAATTTTAAATATGCCGAGTTACTTAGTTTTAGCGCGTAGCTGTCAATTTACAAACATTTCTTGGGGTACCTATGCCATTCATGTGGGTATACATAGTAAAGTGACATTTTTTATTTTGTCCACTCTCTTGTAAATCTCACAATAATAATAATAATATACGTATACTGCTGCAGCAGACGTTTCAAATGAACCAGGTCGACTTTTGGCAGTTTGACTTGAATAAATATCTAATTCTTCTTTTGTTTTATGCAGCTTTATAGTCTTTTCTCCAAGTGCTATTGCAAACAATGTCCTAACACCAAAACAAAACTTCGCAAGCATAAAATATATTGTGTACACTTTATCATATACACACAATTTCATTATGCTCTCATCCAAATTCATTAGGTTGACGTGAGAATTCGGCCGAGTATTTTATGTATACATTTTTGTTTTTTTAACATCCCGCCGCCATACCATTGCAGGTGTGCTTCGTTCTTCAGTCGTGTTTAAATGAACGCTCTCATATTTTGACGGGAGATTTGTTTTTTGTTCTCTCGTCTAATTTTTGATGATGGGTAATCCAAGTATTGGCGTTAAGACCTACCGTCATTTCTATTGCGACGTCATTTTATCTGCTCAATATCAGTAAGTGCTACCGTAACGCCGATACAGATGGTTAGGAATTATTATTGCTCTAAGTACTAAGAGGTATAATCTAATAAAATCTGTTCAACAATTCTTTCACCGCTAACGTAATGTAACATTGACGTCGATTTATATTTAGTCGAATTTCAGTTGTCATAAATATTTTAATTTACATGCCAATATAAATAACAGTTATATTAAATGTATTTTATAACATATACTACATGTATGCAGATACGTACGTATAATATATATATTGTTATTTAATAAAAATTAGATTTTAATTCATAAATGTTTGTTTTTCAACTTTAAGTTTAAGCTTTATGGTTAAACTTTAGAAGTTTAGAGTAACGTAAATGAGAAGTCAGAAGACTCCACAAAAATATTTGCTCCTAGTTTGCTACTTCGATTAATCTGTATATACCTAGTATAATATACAGTAGATTCTCGTTATGTCAAATCTCAAGAGGAATTGGAAAGAGTTCGAGATATCGAAAACTTCGAGTTATCAAGTTTTATTAAAAACGCTACTTTTGGTGTAATGGTAGTTTCAAGGGAAATTCAATGTAGTTCCTTATAACGGAAAATTCGAGATAGCAACGTTCGACATACCAAGAATCTACTGTACCACAAATGTATTGATACGATAATTAAAAACATCTCTGTACAAATGTTCTAAAAATATTGCGTTTCGTAAGATCGGATTATATCAATTATAAGTATGTGATTTTCTCTTTTAGGAAACCAAAAAATTTTAAATAAAAAATAGTAATAACTATATAGCTAAGTTTAAAGTAAGCATACATTGATATTATTCAACTATGGTTACCTTTTAAATAATGCGTCACTCTCGGTTCCTGTTGGTAAGCGCCAAATATGGTGGCTTTTTATTGAAATTTAAATCACAGCCAGTGTACTGATTATACACCCCGAGGCCAGAGTACGTAAATAAATGAAAGTAAGAAATGCTTATCGGAGACTGACGTGTATTTTGATATCTCGTGCGTGGCAAAATTAATGAGTTTATTATGGAAATGTTATCTTTTTGAACAAGGATTCTTAACTTTTGAGAAACGAATAATTTTGGATGGGTCACCAACAGATTACAAAATTAATTTATGCATAATAAAGTATATATATTTTTCATATCGTGAAAATTTTGAAGCATTCTGAATTTTCGGTACACAGTATGATACAATGAAAACCAAATGGATAAAAATTGTTGATTTCACCTTTTTAGAGTGCATTCTCTGGTGTATTCCATCATAACGTAAAATGCAAATGTGTAGGTGGAAATTTACAGTTTATTATTATACTTTAGGGTTCATGAAGCCGTTATTTATCTATGTAATAATTATTTTTTTCAATATTTTAAAGTAAATATTCTTCGTTTGAGAATTTTCAAGTCACTTTTGATCTATAAAATATATTTTGATATTGGAAATCACCTGTCATTATGCTTGTGAATCATTGCATCATGACATTATAAATAAGTGAAAGACTTTTCATATTACCTATTATCAATAAATTATTTCATGTGTAAAGATTTACAAATACATTTAAACACGTCGTATTTGAATAATTCGAAAAGCGATTCAAGGAATAATATTGCGTGTTAAGATATTTCATTGCTGCAAATAAAATATACGTTTTAGAATAATGCTTGATTGAAGGGATTTATTTTAATATAGTATATTTTGTCCATGGTAGGTGATTAACAATAAGAGTATAATTGTATACCTAAACAAATTAGATTTTTTTTTTTTAAATACTGTTTAAAATTATGATTGATTAGATTAACTATGTATAGTTAATAACATTGACTTAGAGAAATGCGTGTGAATATTACACCGAAATTTCAGGCTTGCATACCGATAATTTTGGATACCTTGTTTTATCGTACATAAACAATTATAATTTATTTACTTCAAATATAGTTTATTAGATCACTATAAATAATAATACAATTTAATTACTGTGATCTATCAGTAAAATAAAAAAATTTCAAACATATTAATAAAGTTAAGCATCTAGGTTCTAATATTTAACTTTAAATGTACATTTACTTGAGTTGTTATACTTCAGTATAATATTTCAAATATATTATTCAGTTTTTATTGAGTATATGTTCTTATTATTGATAGTTAATATTGGTATAACCTAGGCCCTTGGGTATAACGTTCTTAATTGTTTATCGATTTTTGATAACGTATTTTATAAAATGTGAGCAACAATTCCGTCTTCAATTAATTTACTATATAAACCATAAATATTAATGTAGTGTAACATACACTTTATAAGATTTAAACTAATATATTTCTTTTAAAAAATGAAAGAAAATATATAAATTGTGGATATACTATATTAATGAATCGTACAATAATTTCTAATTGAATTAACAACTTTTAAAAACTACATTATTTCAGAAAAAAGGAGAAAAATTAAATTTGATGTAATATAAATTATTAAATAAAATATATAGTCAAGTATTTGTTTGTCATGAAAATGATCGGGTATTATTATTTGAATAAACCTTTATTTCGTTTTATTATTGGATACGGAAGTGACTATATTTTAAATATAAAAAATCACTTAAACGAAGGGAATATCTCTAATACAGAACTGATTTTGACAAGCATATTATTTTTATTTTTTGGAAAGAAAAAGGTTCCATTTTGGGAGATAAATGCCCAGATTTTTTTCTATTAATGAAATATGTTATTTTCAGCTTTAAGTTTTTCTTTCACAGAAAAAGTTCAAATACGTCAAGCAGATAACTCGGAAAGAAAATTCTAAATGAAAACACATCACATAAAACATTTTTAGATTCTTAGTGAATCCAAGAATATATTGGTTTTTTTTTATAAATAATGTGTTTTTTTTATTGTACGTTATAATTTTTCGAGGAAATAATAGTCCAAAAGTTTTATCTAGTAACTTTATAAATCATAAATTAATTTTATCTAGTTGGTACTTTAAATAAGTAATTTTCTTTTTTCTCTATTTCCAATCTTTTTTCTAAGCGTATAAAAACACTACTAAAAAATTGTATAAACGTAAAAATGGTAAAAATGTGCTGTATACGAGATTTTTATAAAATCCTATTTTTAATTTGATCATAAATTAAAAATAATAGAGCTGAACGCTTGACATTTTCACCAAATATCAACATGGCCCTAATTATATAGACATCAAAAAAGTTTCAAAAACATCGTCATCATTTTAAATTATTAAAGGATATTAAAAATGTTAGGTATAAAATCATAGATTAGCATTTTTTTTAATGAAATAAGATGAAATGTTGTTTACATTTTGAACTTCAATTTTCTTAAAATGCATTAATTAATATATTTTTTACATTACAATGTATTACATATTTAATACAGACTGATTGATATAGCACTCACAAAAATCTTTTATTTTCATCATGTATAGTTTTTGTAATTTCTAAAATGTCAAATATGAGTATACATATCTAGGTAATTAGTTAAATTAACCAAAAGTACATTTCCATACAAATTTAGGCCTCTATAAATAAAATGTACTTTAAATGCTTTAGTGTGTTTTTCCCATTCAATAATTTATTAAATCTTTATTTTTTAGAAATAAGTATAAATAATAACCACTATATCATGTTTTACGTTAAATTTGAAAAGATGTTCACAACGTCTGATAAATGTCGTTTATATTTAAAATTCATGTTTTATATAAGCTGTTAAAAAAAAGGAAAAATGATCAAATATTATAATAAATAAATTATTTTTAAAAAAATGCAACAAAATAAATGTAATATATTTTTTTTAATCAAGATGACATGTTTTTCATAATATATAGTTAGCCCCTCCCCCCCAATAATGGTTTCGAAAATTTAAAATATGTTTTACCGTAGCTACGTCATTGTGGAGTTATTATTTTTTATCCCGTCCAGGAAAAATGCCGCGGAGTGAAATCCAAACGTTACGCGTCTAATGCAATTAGGATTATAGTCGTGGCCAAGTTTTCTCGTACGCTTTACACGCTACACAAGCACTCGAACGCATGCACTCATACAAGCTATCACCTCGTCACCGTGGTCAAATGTCGGTGGTTCGGACCCTGGCCGTTCGCGCGGTTGAAGTCGTATACATATTAATATGTTAATAATAATAATAATAATAATAATAATAATAATAATAATAATAATAATTATAATTATAATAATAATAATGATAATATGTTAATAAATTCGAAAACACGACGTCGGGACTCACGCGGTTGTGTTCTCGTCTGGACGGCGTAATGTTCACCGTCGTCGCGGGGTCCTTTGGTTTTCTGCATGCCATTAGATTTGCGAGGCGTCCGGTCTCGCAAAGGCGTCCGCGGTAATATGATTTCACTATTCTACCCGACTCTCGTTTTACACGGTATTTCCCGTCCCCGGTTTGGTCGTTGTAATTTATGTGCGTGCTGAGGTGGTTCGTGTGTTCGCGTGTGTCAGCGGTGCGACCTCCGACGGTACGAACACTCCAGATCTGGACCCCCTCGCACAGTACCTATATATATGAAAAGATAAAAAAAAGAAATGTCAAATTAAAAACACTGTTGTACGTTTATTTTAACACTGGATTTCACATCCTAAGTATAACGGTTGTTTCGTTAAAACATTGTTTATTTTTAGATTTTGAGTGAAGTCACGGTTATATTGGTTATAAAATGATTTTTAATTTTTTTTTTTTTTTTTTTGTGCGCTTTTTGGGATCGTAATAATGCTTCACAAGTTTCATCCAGTAAATCTTTACGTTAAACTCGCATGTAAATTGTATTTTAGAGTGATATTTTTTCTCTATTCTCGATAGTTTTTAAAGTCGTCAAGAAAAATTGCCGAAAAACCTGGTAAAAGCGGTAAAATTTTCCGGCAACAATACTTACACTAAATTGATTTGATTTACTTAGTCATAAGTTCATAACTAATAATATGTACACAAATTTATGTTACATATTGCTTGATACATAACGAAAGTTTCAAAAAAGTCGACAATCTTTCGACTAAAAATAAAACTTTGAAAATACTTGGTATTTTTAATTGTATCTTTAATAAAATTTGTGATATTTAACAAACATTTTCAAAAATTGTATATAACCTTAATCATATACTAAAATAACAATATTGAAAAATGTCAAAAATCATGACTCAAGATTTTTTTTTTTTTGTAAAAGCGTTTAAGTAATTTACTGTACAGTTTTTACGGAATTGGTTTTTTTTTTATGGCAATTTTCAATAAAAAAAAAGTTATTTTCTCATTTGTGAAACAAGAAAACTTTAACTGATTTGATAAAAAAACATACCAACTATTAAACTAAAAACAGTTGCATATTCAAATGGGGTATTTTATTAAATTTTCAGCAACAGGACTTCGTAAGTTATGATGAAATAACTAAAATCAATTTAGTGAAAGTGTCATTCCCGAAAATTGTACCGTTTTTACTCGATTTTTCGTAATTTTTTCTCACGCCTGGAAAAATATTGAGAAGAGAGAAAAATGACTTCTTCAAAGTACAATCGAATTGCAATTTTCAATCTATGACGCTGCTGAATTAAATGTTTAAACCACATTAACTACCCGAAAAAGTATTCACAGAAAAAAACATAAACATCATTGTAAAATCAATAGGTCAGTCGCTTCACTCAGCATCTAAAATCATGTACAGTGTTCACGGATGGCCTAACATCTTCAGTACACATATTTGTTAAATGGATTTTAATTTAAAGGATTTAAATGACCAAGGAAAAATGTTTGATTGGATTTACATCGATATATATAAGTATATTAATTGTTATTCAAATACAATTGTATTAAAATACTTTTTGAGTTTTCGTGTACAGGGTATTTATTCTTATATTTATATTTCATGAAGATTTTCAAAATGTGATTTGACCTTGTATATTATTCATATTGCACATGGTATTTAAAAATATATTACCAAAATATTGTTCAAAATTTACTCAAGAGATCCTCTACATACGGTGATAGGTATAGTTTGGTTGTGAAACAGTTTGTTATTTTAGATCTCAGTAAACCGATCGCTTTAAATTGTGAAAATGTGCGTAGTTATTACTTTTGAACTATTAACGGTAATTTTATTTCCGATCAACGTACGAGAAGTTTTTTTGGTGGTTTTGAATTGTATTAATCGATTAAATTTAATTATTGTGCGTAAATAAACCGTAAATAATATAACCGATGTATATTAATGTCGTAATTAATTCTCGAAAAATTGTAAAGCCAGTTATTTTTGCGTTATTATCTTTTATAATTCATCTACTCGAATTGAACTCACTTATAACTTTTATGTTTTAAGATATTGGATATTAATTAAATCTACATTCATTGTAAGTTTAACACTTATTTTAGACAAAATCTATAGGGACCTATAAAAGCGTTCTATTTCCACAAGTTTTTGTTTCATAAAGCTAAATTGAATCAAAATCCGTACATCATTCTTTAAAACCAAGAAAAATTTTCAATTTTTCCCGAATCTTAGTGAACATTTTCACTAAATTGAATCAAAATCCGTACATCATTCTCTAAAACCAAGAAAAATTTTCAATTTTTCCCGAATATTAGTGAAAATTTTCTAAGACCATATTAAAGTTTTCATAAATAATTCATTTCTTCATCTTTCATAAACCAATTTAAAATATTGAATTCCATAATATTTTTGAAATGTTAATACATACCTATAGATACGTGTTAAATCATAAGTCGACATCTTTGAACAGAGTATTATGCTCATTCTTAAATACATTAATGTGTAAATATTTTTAGTACATTAAACAGTTTATTGCACTTTAATTATCTTATTGTTATGAGTATCTCAATTCTTATCGTTTATAATCAGTATCGCGAAAAAAATGGTTCATTAATTACGTACATAATACAAATACTATTTATATTAATGACAGTGATAGTATAATAATACATACATATGTTTTAATTTAAAATTATATCATAATAATATATATTTTCGATTTTTTCGTCATGTTCAAGCATAATAAAATAAACTTCAATAAGAATCCGATACATACGTACCTATAATATATAATGAATAATGTAAATTTCATCCGATACGCTCGCTCAAAATGCCCAGACCAAAATACTTAACCTAGTGTTTTGACATATTGGTTGTATACTTAATGGTGTAGAGATGACAGAAAATGTAGTTCTTCTAAGTTTCCTGACAAGTGATGATCCAGACACATGCTAATGAGTTATAACTGATAGCTTGGCCAAATTCTCCTAGAACTTATTATGCCCATATCTTTCTTTAATTCCTTGGCCTGATATTACACCGATTCATGGACGTTATGGTCTCACATTCGGGTTTGTTTTCAGTAAAAATTTGCCTGGTGATTTTGACTTCAGATTCAAATTAACAGTCCTTATTATACAAAATAAAATAAAGATTTTTTGCCATCCAGATCTCTCATAATAAAATTCAACCAATCACGCATTGACCATCAGTTACTACTTTCTCATGTTTACAAACTACATCTTTAAAATTCTCTCATCTAAACACTCTATTTAAAAGAAATAATCTGTTGTTTATCCTATATTTTTTTTGAATATCCCTCCTTATCTACTTAACATCTTATTCTACTCAATTTTCTCAAATCCCATGTATTCATTTTGATATTTCTGAAATTTTAAAGTAAAATGCAAAACATGTTAGTATCCCTATTATTTCCCTCTATTCACGAGGTTTCCTTATCTGAAGTTGTATAAATTACATAATTTTAATGTTGTTATGTTGTTGTTTAATGCATTTCAATTTTATATAATGTAATATTTGGATTTAATAGCTCTAATTTTGAAAAAAAAATCAATTTAACAACTAATTGTGAATTAGAAAAACGATTGTCAGTGAAGTAGATAAAAACGCCTGAGCTCGATTACATGCATATTAGCAGTATTTTTTCCCGATTTTCTTGAAACATATTAAAAAAACGCGTTGCTTAAAATGTAGTCCATATCAATTTGTTCCGCACAGATATGTCACATAAGACATTTGAAGATTTATTGAGTCCACCAAAAAAAGTTGTATGAGGAAAAATAACATTTACTAGAAAATCAATTGTTAATTCGATTCTCTTTTGCAAAATGAATCCATGATAAAATTATAGCTAATCAAACAGTATTATTCTATTATTTAATTAAAAATGTATAAAACGTATGTCCAGGTATAACTTAAAGCTATGCCCAAATGATAAATTAGTTCGTATAGCTACATCGCTGCCGATTTATTTACATTTAAATTTATATCGGTGAATCGGTTTAATGACTAGCTATTTAATAATTAAGAAAAATTATTACCTATATGCATTGTAAACATTGCTTTTACATTTTATTATTCAAATCTAATTTTTAATAGCCTTTTTTAAAAATTTAAAGTTGAATGTATGTTTTACAAACACAATAATCAATATTTAAAAAAAAAAAAAAAATTATTAATATACTTTACGTAGTACATTATTCGATTCTACGAAAAAGAGAGCATCTTATCAGTATTAGTGAATGTATAAAATTGGTGAAAAATATCAAATACACAAAATATTTATAAAAATATTTTAAATTAGCTTTGAATTTATATCGTACTAAAGCGTATGATATTATAATTACTTTTAGATTTAGATTTTCAACGTAAATGAAGCTTTTATAGAAAGACAAATTGAAAAAGAGTCCATTTATTGTTATTCAGTCAAATGGAAATAAAGTTCGTATTGCGATTTGATTACCACATTTATACAGGGAATCTTAGATAGTATGACTGGATACATGTACAGCAAATGTATCTGCTCTATCGCCCTTATTAATTTTGTATGTATAGACTCGGAGTAACAGAGTCTTATATTTTGGACTAAAATCTCAATATACGGTTATGTGAAATCAAGTTAGATTAGTTATTCTGTGAATTATATTTATTATTACAATTATTATTAAGGAAATTGAAAGTTGTCATTTTTTAAGGGGTTTCATATAGGCAAATGCATAACTTTCCGCGTACGCAGTGTGCTAGTAACTAGTAAATTATCATTTGAGTATATATAATATATAGATGCGTTCGAGGTTGCTTGCACAACGGCAGGATTCGGGTAGCGCCTGTTTAGTGATGAAATGAAACGGTGAGTTGTTGTACCAAATGGATCATTCTATTATTCAACGAGCCTTGTCGGCCACGCCAAGTAAAACGAAAAAAAACTCCTTAAAATTAAAATAGCGGTAACATAATGCACGGCACTTTGTCTGAAATGATAATAATTATCACACGAAACATCAATATGCACGTAAATAATTTTTTATCAAACTTGTTTAAAGTTTTCTTGACTAAAAAATAAGAAATTTTTTACCAAAAGTTTCAAAACATCTCAACATATTGGTAGCGAAGTATTAGGTATGGTATCAATTTCAAAATAAAAAAAATACTGAACTTAAAAAAGTTATTACTTATGTCGAATCATTTATGATACACCTGTACACAAATTTGTTAAAGATAAATGATGGAATTTCTAGTTTATGACTCAGTTATTAAAATCGATTTTATGAAAGAGTCATTTACGGCAAATGTTACCGTTTTTACTTGATTTTTGGCAGTTTTTCTCCACGTTCGAAAAAATGATCTAGAATAGGGAAAATAACCTCTCTAAATTACCATCTAGATAAAATTTTTGATTCATAGAATAACTGGATAAAACTTTTGAAGCATTATTATTGCGCAAAAAGTGTTCACAAAAAAATAAGCATCACTGTTAATCAATAAGATCTTTTTCTTCACTCAGACACTAAAATGGACGAACCTATCACAACAAAAACACTCCTCCAAACTCAGAGTAAAAAATGACCAGTATAAAAGAAAGAGCTCGAAAAGTTGTGTTATCAATTTATAGCTAAGTATTTAAACACCAGCTATAATATGTGTTAAAATTATCTTCAAACAATTTATTTGACTTAATAAAGTGAATATAAATAACTGAATTAGTATTTTATGATTTTAGTACTGAATGAAAATGTCGGAGTATTTTTTATTTTCAACTGAAGTTGCCAGCCAAGTCGAATTATTAGAAGACAGTTTTAAAATAAATGATAACTACAGTTCAAAGACTTAGATATAAAATAATATAATAACTTAGAGAGCTGTTTTTTAAGACATCATTTTTTTAAATCGAGTTTGGTACAGTGTTTTTGCTAGAACTGCTTAATTCTAAACTCTTGACAATTTATACAGTGATATGAATAATTTATTATAATAGATTAAAGTACTATGTCACTCGGACATAACTTTTATTAACGGAAATTTACTTTCGGTTTTAAATTAAATACATGTTAAAATGTAACTATTCAATTTACAACTTTGATAATTTGATTGTATAAAAACTTTTTAAAAACTTATTTATAAAATGTAATATGAGTTGGTATTAGTACACATGACATATTTATTAATCCCAGATCATATGGGTAGATTGCGATAAAATCTTGAGTCCAACTTTCTGGTAGCAAGAAATCCATGTAACATTTACTTATAATAGGTTCTATTTAAGTCTCCCAAAAGTTTTTATCGTGTATTGTTTTATCTACAAAACATGAGAAATATTTTTTAAATTTAGATTAGATTATTAATAAAATAAGAATAATTACTCTGCATAATTGCATATATATATTTTTTCTAACTTTAAATATTAATTTCCACAATCTGTTACATTTTGAACAACAAGTGCAAGTGATAAAAGATGTTATGGCTTCAGGACAGAATAAAGAAACTTCACAGTGAAAACACTTTGACAGTATAATTAATATGTGTATATATTTTTAAACTTGAAATTTTATTAACAAAGTAGCTCAATAGTTAGGTATTACCGTATTTATACAATATTATCTATACTGTAACTACATACGTTTTTGAATGAGTTTATTAAATACATGTAACGAAAATTCTCTTTCGTAATCTTCATTTGGCCCTAAGGACACAGGTGTTTTTGACCTAAAAAGTACGTTATGATGAACACTCTACTTTGTTTTACACTAAATAAAAAAAAAAAAAAAGGTGGTTGGGTTTTCACGCAAAGAAATATTATTCTAGAAAACGAACACACCAAGTATCATCTACATTCAATTTTTTATGTATAGAGATTTCCCAAACAAAACTTTTGGACAATGTTTCGTTCGTTTTATAAAGTGTCTCCAGCATAGTATAAAAAATATAAAATTAAGCATAATTATTTTAAAAGGAATCAGTTATTTGTTTCACTTAAATCGAAAATAGAAAACAATGACCAACTATAAAATTGATCGAAATCGTTACGGATACATCGAATTCCACTATTCTTGAAAGAAGTGTCCACAAAACTGATATTTTATATTTATTATTTGTTTTTTTTATTTTTAACTGTATGATTTGTAAATCACAGATTTACAAAAAATACAAGTGATACGAAAAGAAAATTTAATAGAATTAAAGTTAAAAATTACAGTAAAATCAAATTTAATTTATAATTTTGAAGCATTCGTTGTGAGAGAAGAAACCATTCATTGACAATAATGTATTGAGTGGATGTATTATTGTGAGATAATTTCCTACGAGCACATAAAATTGAGTCAAGTATTAGTGACCGCTAGTAATGCCATTTTTGCCCAGTCGTTACTCCAGATTTTCCTTTATAGGCATTTAAGTAAATTTTATTTATATACGGTTTTTACGTAATAAACAGTTTTTACGTCAACTTTCAACTTTAACAATTTATTTGAAAAAATTGGTCGATCCAATAATAATGAAACTTTTAATACAGATATAATAAAGAGTTTTAAATATTTTTTATAAAAAAATTTGTTTTTCAAATTGAGATATTTTTTTTTTATCTTCTGAAATAAGACGAAAAACGATGAAATATATGAATGGTATATTTTTAATATTTGATGAAAATTTCTGAAAATGTATATGATCTTACTCATATGATTTACTAACGGTACTAAAAAATTTCAAAAATCATGATAAAAGTTTTTTTTTATCATCGTTTAGGTAAATTATTATATTTTTATTACGTAAAAAACTGTTTTTACGTCAATTTTTTACTTAAACAATTTATGTGAAGAAATTTGTCAAAACAAACGGTATATTTTAATTCTGAAGCTCAGAATCGTATAATTAAAGAAATGATCTATCATTACTTTAAAATTCAATACACCCAGATGGGTTTACTCTCATGGGAAAAAGTTCGTACTTTTTTCTATGAAAATCTAAATGAATTTAGTTAAATTAAGTAAGAATACTTAATTAATTTTTGCTGTCATTTTAAGCTAAAAATTTGATAATACTTCAAGAATATTGAGATAATATACCATTTATTCAAAGTGTGGGATTGGCATACCAAGGTCTAAAATGTAAAACAAAAATATAAGCTTTAACTCGTTTCTTATTTACTTTACATAATTTTCAATACCATAAAAAACAATAGTATTCTTAATGGAATTTATTTATAAATTATTTGTTTTCATTTATAGTTATTGTAGTCCTTTAATAACTCTAAGTCAAAGCATCAATTACTAATGTAGTAATGATTTATTTATTATCATCAAGGTCCGCAGTAAAAAACCACACGTTACCGCGTTGCTTTAACCATAGCGACTTTCCTCATCTTTTTTCAACATGTGCGGTTTTTGATTATAACCGACGCATTTTGCGTTTAGCATAATATTACGTCTGAGATGTTTTAATTAATAGCGCAGCGTTGACGTTATTAAACGTCATTTGTTCGACAAGTCCGACTCGGTGATCTCGAGGCGATCGTGCGGAGAGAACGGTACACAGCATGAGCCTTATATAATACTCTGAGCTTGGAGTAGACAATCGCGATCATCAACGGCATTAACTCGCGGACATAATATGCTGCAGTCTGTTCACACAGCAACACTTGACCCGACCCTTGGTGGGTACGATTTTTTTCTTTTCTTTTTTTTTTCTTTTTCAAAACTGTCTCTTCTGCGTGTACTCCCGCGCGCGGAAAACATCCAGTTCGGCACGTTCCCGTCGTTAACTATAATATTATGCACATGTATTTCTTCTATTTCTTTTTTTTTTTTTTGCATTTTTACTTTATTACGTATCATTATGTCGTTATTTTTTACTCTCGGCGGAGAGAGACGTGTTTATTCAAACGTCCTCGAGCATCTCTTCTATTATATCGTCGTATAGTCGTACGCGTTATTTACTAATTACCGCGTCCGCTCCGAACCCCCGGTTCGTTACCTCCTCGGCAATGTACGACTCCTTGTTTCCATATGAGTTCAAGTGACCACTTCACGAGTCTCGTTAGTGTCGAGACCCCGGTAAACATGAGCCGGGTGGCTCAACGAGCCGGACGTCGTCGAGTGGTGGCGGAGAAACGCGTAACGAGGCGGCCGTAAAAACACCGGTACATTGCGGAACGCCGCACGGCCGATGCGACGCCGTGTCCGCGACTAACCGCAGTACCGTGTCATCACGCCCATTGAAACATTAATTTCATCATGATAATATATTAACAATTATACCTACCAATCGTCCGTGAAAATTCGTGTGTACCTACGTAAAAAAACACGTGATTCATGTCGGCTTTATAATAAACACAGGATTATTGTTTTCCGTGTTTTTTTTTTCGAATTCCTGTAAAATGGCTAAATTGGTTTCAATTAAATTGAAATTTGCGTAAATTTCACTTTTTTTTTTTTATGCAGCTTCAAAGAATTTTCATAACTTTTTCGAAACCTACTGTAGAATTATTTTAAAAACCAAATAACTTCTTTAAAGTACCACTTGCTAATTCGCTATCTTTCAAGTATGTATATGACATTTTTTTAAGATCTGTCTTTTTTACACTAATAAACAAGTAATCTCTGCATGTACGAACAATAATAATTAGTGAATAAACACTTAACACATTTCATAACCAAAATGTTCAATTCAGTATTTAAGATCAATATGTTTTGCATCATTTGTTTTTTAAACATTTCTATAAGATGATTATTTTATCGTAACCATAGTCTGTAAAAATCAGTATGACAAAATACAAATAATGGTTTTTTTTTAAATTGATTAGCTGAAGAGACTATTATAATACGTGATAACATCTTCAAAAGTATAACAAGAAATCAACTTTAAAAAGTTTATCCAACCAACATCTACTTTTATTTTGAAAATAATTTCAAAAGTTTTAAGTAGTTTTTTTGCTTTTTATTATTTACTAAAATACTTTTTTTTTAAGAGTTTTGTAGAACTTTCTGTTTTGTATGGTAAAACAGTTAAATTTTAAAATATGTCTCTTTCTCAAGGAAATTCAATTCATTATAACGAGAAAATGAGTGTTTCAATTAAAACACAGTGACAATAAAATATTAGTCAAGTATAAATCGGGATGGTTCAATGTATACAATGTTCTTGTTCACTCAAATAAAACTCTTACAAATGAAAACACCTTTATTTGACTAAATAAATTGATTTTTTTTTTCTAACCGGTTTGTATTTATTGATTCTGTTTTATCGTGGTAGTTTTATAAATTTTAGTATTGATTTCCAGCTATTATATAATTTTAAATAATATTACGGATATCTTGTCGTTGCATAGCGTTTTAAATATTCAATATATATATTTTTTTCAATATTTTAATAACTTATTAAAATAATAAAATGTAAGTTATTATTTTGTAAACTGCTTATTATGATATGTAGAAATTCAAATTAATTTGAAAACTACGTCTTAAATGATCGACTTTTAACAATTATAATTAACGTTTTCACGTACCTAAACAATCAATAATAATGAGAACAGTACTAGACTTGAATTAGTGTACAAAACATATTAATTTCAAGATATTTTAAAACATTGATTTCCAATCAAGTATAATTTAAATGATTCATTGTACGTCATAAACTTACAAATACTGATATTAATTTTGCTTCTTTATTTTCTGCTAGTGTATCTAGCATTTTTAGGATATATTTTAAACACTTTATAAATCAGCCATTAGATTTTAATACAAAAAGCGTAAATTTAATGATTATTCATATAACATATAATTTATTATTTTAGTTTATGAGAAAATTATATGATTTGTACTACACAAATGTATAATTATTTTATTTTTGGAAACGCTAATTTATATTGTATTTAAAAGTTCTAATGCTTTATTTGAGTTCAAATGAATGAAGTTAAAAAAAAATAATTATGAAAAACCTATTTCGGTGCTCGTCTATGACAACACAATCACTAATCTATAAGCGGAAACGTTATAATTAAAATCATATGGAATCGTTTATGTATGTATGATATTGTTCTCTGTTTTAAGCATATTACCTCACGATATTTACTTTATTATAATATGATGTTAAATTAGTTTGATTGTTTTCAAAATAAACAAAAATTCCGTCTTAAGATATGGTTCCTATGCAGATTAAATGCTCTTGTTTTGACTTGTGTGTGTGTGTGTGTGTGTGTGTGTGTGTATGTGTGTTTGTTTGTGTGTGTGTGTGTGTGTGTGTGTGTGTGTGTGTGTGTGTGTGTGTGTGTGTGTGTGTGTGTGTGTGTGTGTGTGTGTGTGTGTGTGTGTGTGTGTGTGTGTGTGTGTGTGTGTGTGTGTGTGTGTGTGTGAAACCGATACGGTATATTTCGCTCAAAGTCTAGAATGATCAATAATATCAATATTAATGACTGTTTGTTCAATCGGTTCCACTGCTGGACGGTCTTGTACGCTAAATGCATGCATCTCTTGTAATTCGTTATTGACAGTAACATTTCCCACACCGAGTGGGCAGTTATAACCAGTGATGTTCCCATCATTTTTTATGAGGGTATACTATGATGATCGAATGAAGTTTTTTATGAAAAATTAAGGCTATTTTTGCCTAATATTATTAGATGGCCATTGAATATATAAAAATTCTAACACAAATTAATTAGCAAGCGAAGTGGTCAATACTTTTTTTTAGTAATATAGGCCTATCAAAAAGTTTGCTCCACTCTAACAAAAACTGAAATGACGTCACTGGCGCTGACCGATCGGTAAATAACCATTATAATTTTATTTGTCATACGAGCTCCTATAATATAAAATAGTATCTATTATGATATTATACTACAACAGCTTAGAACTATTAGATAAAAAATAAACCAAAATGATAAACCAAAAAAAAAGTGTTTTTTTCTTTAAGAATTTGTTTGCGAGTATACGTAGTATAGCCAAGCATTTTTATTAAAAGCCTGAGAGTGTACAGCGTATATATAGGATACCTAATGGGAACACTACTGGTTATAACTTATCCACCATTGGCGTGACGCAAACACTCGCGGTTTCCGAGTATCGCAACAGAATATTTCTTCCCCACCAGAAGATGGTCAATTTTATTTTTTCACTATCCCTTATAATTATTCTTGACCATCTCGATTGTACTGCTCTTAGAATGTGTTCTCGCACAGTTCTTGCTACCACAGTATGGTCATCCCGAAACCGGCATTACCCTTATACCCAGCCAACCGGTCGGTGTAATAAAGTACCTAATAATATTATAATATTTAAAATAAAACATAAAAAGGACGCACTTCATAATACTAGGTATTCTTCAATCCTTGGACACGATAATGAGAGATGAGTGTATTGAATTTTATAGAAATTATAAATAATTTTTTTAGCTGAACGGTTCTCAGTAACACTTCTGTAAAAAAAAAATGATATGTAATTAACTGTTTCCAATGTTACTTTAGGCATGATTTTTTTTCATTTCAAACCTATTTAAAGTGTTTTACAAATCAGGGTTTTTTCACCAAAAAATTAAAAAAATTTTGTTTTATCTTCATCCAAAGTTTCATAATGATTAGATAGTTCAATATATTTATATACACATTTTAAAGTTAAAAAGATAAATATTAAGCTATATTCCATTCAAATAATGTGATAGTTTACTTAAACGTTTATTAAAAAAAATCCTGAGTGATAATGTTTGAAATTTTTTCAGTTTTATTATTCAAGATTATGAGTAATGTTAAATTAAATTTTTAAACCTTTTTATCAAATATCAAACATTTTATTAGAGGTAAATTATAAAAGACAAGGTATATTTTAAGTTCTATTTTTAGCCCGATGGTTATCAAATTTGTATTTAACTTTCTTCAAGCATGTAAACATTATGCCATTAATAATATAGTGAACATATGAAATTTCTAACATCTTAACTTTATAAGTTATGATTCAATAACTAAAATCGACTTAGTGAAACAGTCGTTTACGGCAAATTTTACCGTTTTTACTAGATTTTTTGTTATTTTTTCCTCAAGCGTAGAAAAATTATCGAAGATAGGAAAAATGACTTCGCTAAAATACCATCTAGGTAAAATTGTCTAAATATTTTTTTTTCAATCAGTCAATTCCGTATAAAAAGTATAATAACGACGCTTATACAAAAAAAATCTAGTTTTTTTCTCGCCTGGAAAAACTGTTGAGAGGAGAGAAAAACTACCGCTCTAAATTACAGTCTACATCCAATTTTCGATCGATTGAGTTGATAAATGAAAATTTTGAACCACTCTAACCACCCAAAATACTGTCACAGAAAAAAAATATTTATATCATTGTAAAACGAATAGATCCTTTGCTTAGCCAAAATCTAAAACAATTGTAAACTATAATTAATATTAAAATAGTATCAAAAATAAATTATAAATATTTTTAATGAAACAAACTCTAGATCATTTAAGGTTTGGTTTGTATTATCACCATTTAGCATATTGCACAAAGACAAAGTCGTGATTTATATTTTGACTTTGTAATACTGATAAGGATTTTTATAATTTATACCATTCGTTCATTCATACAAACCTATTAAGCCCATGGCTGCATTATTATTTTATTTTATTACACATGTTTATTAAATTCATTAAATACTTTTTATTTAATAATTATTTTCTGCTCTTCTGAATAATCTTGCTGTAGTTTTTTTTGTCTAAAAGTCTAATCATTCGTATTTTTTCCACCATATACATCACACTTCGCTAGTTTTTTACGATTTTACAAGCCAAATAAAAGATAAATTGCGAAAAATTGTCATTTATTGTGTATAAAAACCAATGTTATCATCGGTTATCTTCCGTTAAAGTTTTAAAAAAAAGGCCATGCGTAGTGTTCAGTGAAGCAACGGGCCATGTGCATATCGTACTTCTCGACGTTTAATCACACGGAAATATTAACGACCAATCAAATATCGATATAAACGAGTACCACAAATGAAAAAGAATTCATTACTCATTCAATAATTTTAACAAAGCGAAGGAAGTACAGTTGTTTCAATATGTACTTATTTTTGATTGGTGTCAATCCTTTTTCTAGGGAAGCTTCAAACGTTTTTCAAATACCTGTTACAATGAAACATCAGGAATTTCGTCTAAAAGTTTTTTTTCTAGAACATAATATATCAGCGAGGTTATTTTTCGATTTCCACCGGATGAAAAAGAAATTATAACAAAAATGGTACAATTTATGGCACACTTGTTTCTTACAAAAGATTTCGGAAATTTTATAGCAATATGCCATTAACAATAGAAGCTCAAAACGTCCATCAATTATTCATTTTCACAGTGCACACACTCAACAGTTTTTGTTTTTTTTTTTTAGTTTTAAAATTGTTGAAATACAAAAGATAATATCTTGAATTGTTTTTCTATGGTAAGTATTATTTTTCAAGAGCAGGACTTTTTAAATATGCATTATTAAAATACAGAAAATGTGATACAAGATTAATTTATTATTAATTAATCCTCGAGTATTTCGTCCGATATTTGCTAAAATATTAATATCAAAGATTATTTTTTCTATTCAAGTAAAAGTATTGTTATTTCATGTATTTTGACTTTGAGTTTTAGTACATTAAAAATATTTTATCGGTATTAATATAATAACCAAATGCTATTTATTCGATGATTTTTATTAGATACGTAGGTTTTCATTCAATTATTTACGTTGTGCGCTTACAAATCAAAACTTTTTCAAAAAACCTCTTTGGCAATTCATATTCAAACAATATTTTTTATTACGCTTATAATATAATAATAATTATTTATAAATAATTATTCTTGAGTATTAAAATCATTAAAAACAAATTTAATTTTTTTTTCATACCGAATTTTCCACGTTTTTTGTAAAGTGCATTAAACGGGCACTATGGAACGTTTTGCATGTTTTTATGGCATAGCGATTCGTTCGCTATAAGTTTTAATTTTAATGTTCGCATCATATCTGCGTTAATTATTATTATTATTACTATCAGTTCATCGATTTCATTAAAATTCAAATGCGTTTCGTTTTCAAATCATCGTAAAAGTTTTAATGTTAAGTCGCTTTCGGATGACTTGATATAGTTCGCCCCTGAGCACGCTCTCGACTAACAATGAGCAATTATTTATACTGCATGCGATGACTAGTGACCGCACAAGTGTATTGTCCACTATAGTGTATATGTATACCGAGGTTTAATCGTATTCTGTTAAATTGTCAAATCCGTTTAAATCACTTTGATTCCTACCCATACCCCCACACCCGTTCGCGCATAAGGACAAGGCACGGTATTTTGGTAAGTTGTTTTCCGGCACGGTGAGGAGGTTGTACAATAATACACAGCTGACAAAAGCACACCCGGTCCATATTTCATTTTCGCGCCTGGGTTGTTCGCTAATGACTTAATTATAAATAGAGAAGACGGCTTCGTTTGCCCGTCCGGTCCCCTCATTTTTGGCTTTTGATTAGCACTGGCCGTTGCAGTTTCTCTCTCTCTCTCTCTCTCTCTTTCTCTCTTCCTCACTTCCCACCTCTTTCGCTCTAGTAAGTGTGGATTAGGTGGTGAGTTGTATTTCGTTGACCAAATAAACTCCACCAGACATTGCGTTAGAAATGAACACCGTCATCATCAAAAGGATAAACCGCACTACCTATGAGAAATATCGTAAAAATAATAGTTTTCCCGTTAGAGTATTAAGCTTAGAAAGAATTTCGGACACAGTTTTATTCGATTATTCAATTAGATTTATTTAATTATATCATACGTGCTTGTGCACTCCAAACAATCATTGTCAGTCATCTTATATACATTTAATGCGATTCTGTGTTTTAGCCCTGTGAGTTTCTCGGTGACGGATCGTCGTACAACTCGATAAACACAACTTAATTGAAATAATTAAAGTTTAATATTCTTATAAATGAAAAATATTGAGAGCAGTTCTTTTTTTTACATTCATTCTAATCAACAGACAATAGTACATTACGTTACATTTTATTTATTTATGATAAATTTGAAATAAATATATATATTTTTTTTTTATTAGGTAAGATAATATACAATCTGTAATTTCTTTTTTTTTTAATAAGCAATTTTGATAAAATATTTAAAAGTCACGGTGGCGTGAATGAAGGGAGTGACCAGTGACACTACTTCAATTGGGAGATTTGATTTATTATTTATTATTTAATATTTAGTTGTTTTTTTTTTTTTTTTTTATAGTAGGTCGCGTGGCCAATTCCGTTTGAGAAAACGAGTTGAGTTATTGGGAAATGTGAGAAAGGAGAGATTAACGATGAAAATTTAAAATATACGGGTGTCTTTGTCGGTAAATGTACAATTTGATGTAGGCGTTTGCTATTTGCTTATCAAAAGTTTTCAAAGAACCGTAACTTTTATTTTTATTTTCATGAATAATTTAGTTATGGGAACAGGTTTATCATGTCTACATAAAAAAACTTGAGATAATTTTGAAAAATAATCCTTTTTGTATATATTTGACCAAGCATTTGAAAAATTGAATATGATCATACTCATAAACATGACTTACGATGTAAAACACGATATAAAAACCTGAAAAATTAACATTTTATAAATGTAAACTCAAGATTATTTTTATAAGCGTTTAAGTAAATTGTTATACTATTATCACGTAATAAACTGTTTTGACGTCAATTTTCAACATTAACAACTTATTTGAAGAAATTAGTCAATCCAAATATCATCAAACTTTGAATACAGATTGAATTAGAAGTTTAGAATCTTTTGGTGAAAAAAATCTTTTCTTTTTTATCAAAAAAGGTTATATATACTTTTATATCATACAATATTTTATTTTATTTGGGCGTGGTCGGTAAAAAATAAAAAAACAAATAAATAAATATGGTAATTACTAAGAACAATGTACGAGCATTTTTTCCTATTGAATTTTAATTCCTCGAATACATAGCTATTAGTTTAAAAGTAGAAACTTAATTAATTAATTTTAATTCTACATAATGCAATGTAAGTCAAAAAATGTTTCACGCGTACTGAAAATTGGTTTTATACAATCGTATGTTATGTAAAACAACGAAACATTACCTGTCTATACAAATCAAACGTCAACTATTCAGTGGAAATATTGTAGGCGAAATAATCGTGTTTAAGTATTTTTTTAATGTTTTTTTTCGGTGTTTAATTTTAATTAATACTTACATAATATTACAAGGATGGCTAAAGTTTGGAAACAGAGTGTAAATATAGCAAACAACAATAGTGAAATGTTAATTAGTATACATTATATATGTTTTCCAAAAAATTATGTTCTAATGAAGTTTACTTTAAGAAAATAATTAATTTATGAATTTAATTTTTCATATTTTCTGTTATAAATTGTTAGATTTGAATTAATTTGTTCAAACATATGTAACAAGTTTAATTTAATATTGAAATGGCTTCGCCGTTGAATTATGTTGAATAACGTAGGTACTTTCATAAACAAGAATAACATATTTTTAGTTAGTTTTTTCTGATAAACTAAAAAGGTGCATTAGAGTAGCAAAAAAAAAAATCCAATCGTATCCGTAACCTAACCGTCAGAATTCGTCATTTTCGCGTGATTTTCATTAGTGATTGTTTATGAACATAATATCATAATAACTATTTATAATGTTTATTAAAATGATTCAATACAAATACGATATTCTAATAGCCATTGAACTACATGATTCACCGATTGTTAAATCACTTGTGTATTTATTATGAAATATTATGTTGATCATATTCACTCTGGCGTGCATTTGTTATCATATATACCAACTAGTAACTACCATAATATATTGTTACAAACACGAAAATTTGGTTGTCTACGACGCGGCGCGTGTACGTGGTGTATTGATATACTATGTGCTGGTGACCGTAATATTGTGTTTAATGTCCCATAATCATTTTTGTTACCGTTCGTACGAGAATTGTAAATCTAAAATTAAATTTAAAAAAAAAAAAACTTATCTTCACATATATTACACGAAATTCAGTTATAAACCCATTGTTAAACTTTGGTTTTTGTATGTACGATAAACATTACAAATGTAATTGAATCATTTTAAATTGATTAGGTATCAGAGACGATTTTCCATTGTGAGCAATGCGTAACACATACGTTCAATGCTCTCAGCATAAAATTATGAGTATCATCCACAATGTTCAACAAACAAGAAACTGCCTTAGTTTATTTTTTATGTAGGGTGAAGTTTAAAAAAAAAAATAAAAACTATGAAATCGCTTACTTCTAATTGAACGTATACGTGTACCAATAATTTGTGCGTATAAATTACGAGTACAGTTGACATAATATTGGCGCGCTAAAAAGATCCGTACCAACGTTTTTTTATTTCCTTACATTTTTTTACCTTATAATTATTATTAATCACGTTTCTGATCACCTCATTTTCATTAAATATATGGCACGACTTGTTCTGATAACGTTTTTAAATGCATAAAAAAAAAATCGAAATACATGTTAAAAGGATATCATCGGTGAATATTAAAATCATAGACGATCCTATCTCGATTTTATTAACGTTTATTAAATCGAAACTGTAAATTTTTTTTAGCGTTCACTACGATTTGAATGACAATAAAGCTTACCCTGTTCTATCATTCCACGTAGTTGCGAACGTTGAGAGAGAGCTTCAACATTTTTAATTTTATAATAGTGTATTCATATTTTAGTTATTTATTTATTATTCTCATCGATTTTTTTTTTTTTTTTTTGTTATTCATATTATTCACTGTTAGTAAAGTCAATGTAAAAGTTACGAGTCATACAAATACAATATATCGAAAATTGGAAAATGTATTCTATATTTGACCTTGCGCTTAATTTTAAAATAGCATAAAAAAAAAAAAAATCATGAAATTTCCGGTAAACGATTTTTTTTTCATTTCTCAAACAAAATCTTGACTTTTTCTTATTGAACTGAAACACACTCAGAATTTAAATTATTTGTGTCACTATTATCAAACATGAAAAAATAAAATATACGACACCTACTGCAATATCTTACGCTAAAGTGAGTTATAATTATTATTTACATCAAATGTCAATAATATCTTTTTAACCTAGAAGTTATATAAGAAATACAGGAATTTATTTTTATATTTACATTGTCCATTCTAAACTAGCTCAACATACAAACCCGCTAATCAATCGTCTTTCCTCCTTCGTAAATCCTGTCAACCCTCTGAGAAGATTAAATCGGACCTGGTCTAGAGATCTATTAAAATAATCTGTCGAGTGGCATTACTGAGTGCCTTCCCATGCACTCATCCCATGCTGTTAATCCCCGTTATTGTAAAAATATGTATAATAAAGAAAATTACTTAATGTAAAAATTTATATAGATTGTAATTATTCTTTTTAAACAATAAAAAGAAATAGGTAAAGAATTTTAAAATAATTAATATTTATCAATTATTATTTGACAATATTGATACTGAATATAATAAAAATCTTCTTAATTGATACCTCTAAATAGCGAACAGCGTCAAATTTTGGACACTTTTATGACATTTTAATTTTGATCAAACAACCGATATTTGATAATGATAGAAATCGAGGGAAAATATTGTATTTCATAACAAAAATACATCAAATATCTACTTTTCTAATGATCGTCGACGTTCTTAGTGAGCCGAATCCATTCTGTAATTTTTGAAATCCAAAATATCAAAATATATATGCAACAAACAATGTGTTGCTTATTTGTAGTGATTTTTGATTTATGATATCTATCAATATTTTGTTTGATTCGAAGAAAAAATACCTAACATTTGAGTTAAATGGTAAAATTAGGTGTATATGAGATTTGTATTAAATATTTGTTTGATATTTATCCATAAATCCAAAAATAAGTGTGTCAAACACTTGCGATTTTTACTTAAAGTACTTGTATGCAGATTTAATAAAGTTTTGAAGATATTTTGCCATTTTAGTGACATATTATGGTGTATTTTCAACTATTTTTTATAATTTTATCTTGTTTTTATAAATTTTTATCTAATACAATTTTTAATATTAAGTATAAAACAAAACATTTAGTGATCAGAATTTTTTTATACGTGGTTAAAGTAACAATTATGACAAGAATCATTACACGTAAATTACCGACATTTTTGAAAAAAAACTTTTTTAAATTTGGTATTATTAATCCAGTAAAAATTGTATTTGACTAATAGATTCACACAGTTTTTTTCTATGTTTTAAACTTCATCAAGATCAACTCAATTTATTATTTTTTAAATGCGAGGCCAAATTTTTGCGAAACTTCAAAAAAAAAAAAGTTTATTATAGTATTGTTAATAGTTGAAAAAAAATTCTAATATTTAACGCACGTGTTTTGCGCATATTTAATACAATTACAGCTCATTTGCGCACATATTTTCCTTTGGGCTCGTATTATCCTAAACTGTCAGTGAATATTTTAACTTCACTAGTGTGGGTTAAAATATCTTATTGGTGTGTTATGTGTTAAAAATATGTCTAAATTATTATTACGGGAAGAGTCACTTGTTTTTTTTTCATTCGTTTATTATAATTTTAATCACCTACTTCAATGGTTTACCTCGGAAGCAATAACCTATTTGTTCCAAGTAATTCAATTGAACAATTTTTTTATTGGAATAATTTTCCAAGCATTTTTCATTCACTTATTTGTTTGTGACATATCTTTCCGACGATAGCCATCAACAATCATTTTCATTGAATTTAATTTATGTTCAGTCACTGATTGAATGTCTAAAATAGCATCATTAAACTTTGTACATGTGCAGATGAGGGTTGTAGAATTGATTATTAAGATTCCGATAAGCTTCAGCTCCATTCGTTTTCCTTGGTTAATCATCTGGTTTTCCTGCCCACTGTTTTCCACGTAGTTATGTATATGCCGACATACGTTTATCTTCTAAAATACAAAATACTATTAGTATGTAAAAATAATTGTTGGCAATACGAAAATGTTCCATCGTCAGATATATCTGAATCCAAGTTCGGATACAAGGGAGGGGGGATGAGAGCGATGCCCCCCTCAAAATCTCATAATTTCATTATAAAGTTTAAACCATTATATTATTATGTCAAACAATAATAAAAACGATAAATATAGAGTGATGGAATTAAAATTGTATTTACAAAAAAAAATTTGTATATACATTTTTGAATATATTCGTACAAGCGCAAAGTTTGGCGGAAAATTCTATTTATAATTTGGTAGTATCTAATCACACCGATTTATGATATGAAAGTGTCATCTTATATTATCGTAATCGCTATAATATTTATTTATACTATTACATTGTTTTTGTATTTTTATATTTATATGGGTACTTATTGTTTAATAATTTTATTTCATTTCAACTGCTTTTTTAGTAGAGCTGTCTAAAGTTATCGTCTAACATCTTCGAAAATAGAACGTCAAATGTTTTATAAATATAAATGTTTTCAACTTTTAAAAAGAAATCATTTATATTGTATTTTTATGATATTTTTTTGAATTTACAAAGTTGCATATTTTTATATTTTTAACTTTTGAGTTGTTTCCTAGTCATATTATATACACTTTATTTTATTATCTTACTCAAATCGTAATTGAATTTGACCACAAAAATCTGAAACTTATTATTACATATTTTTGCAATTTTAGACTAAAATGTATTACTAATGCATGTACATACATTGACGTGCTCGTATATGAGATTGTCATTAGGTGGTCTACAGTTACTTAGTCGCACTAATTTTGTCGTGGTATCTGGTGGCGCAAATTAAGTCGCAAAACAAATGAAATATTAACAGTCTGTAATCAATATAATCAAACATTCACCGTGATATTGACGTAAACACACTAAAGTAATTGACAGATTTTCAATAAACTAAAAGAAAATTAGATTTTGATTTAAAATTGTTTGGTATTATTTAACATATAAAAATACGACGAGTTGCCGAAATCGTAAACGAACCAATTATTTTGCAACCTTGGAAGTGATTATCCTCACGGCCTTAGATTATTGATTATTATACCTATTGAATTGTTTGTATTATTTCTTTTGGACGATAGTTTGTAATATACATAATTTGATTATGTTAATGAGAAGTCAATTTAATAATATTATGTGTGCAATCGAGTGGTTCCTTCTGTAATACGTTTCGTGAAAACAAGTGGTTCCTTTTTATTTATTTGGTCTTGAAAATTTTCAACCTGTTTACACAAATTATACATTAAGTAAATGAGTTTATAATTTAACTAGATGTAACGACTTGAGAAGAAGAAATGTGAAGGGCAGGGTTATCAGGTATTGTCACAGATACTAACATATAAATGAAGATAATTGGATGATTTAAGATATTTTCATGAAATGTATGATAGCATATAGTAAAATACAAATTTTGATGTTATTGAAATGTTTAACCATGGTGAACATACGATCACTGAATACTGGGGAGCATAAGTGAGATTTTTGACTGGGGGGTTTGCCTTAATTTACGATATCTGATATTGAAGATTTATTTATTATTTTTTTTTTTTTTTTGTGGGTTTCTCAAGTTAGCCCTTTGTTTAAGTGAATATTTAAGCATATGACAAAAGTATAAATGTAAATCATTTTGTAAAGTCTATTATGAAAAACGAAATGTATTATTTTAGGATTAAGCCGTTAAGGACAAAATTGGTATGCGTAAATTTGTTTTTATTTATTTTTACTTTCCATAAATTAAACATTTCTTGTAATTTTATAATATGCCGATCATGGAGATTATATCAGGAATCGGTGAGATTATTATTATTGTCATAAAAATTGGCTATTTTAGTGGTACAAATAATGATAGTCTGCCGTTACTACATAGATTATAATATAATGTCTGCGAAAGGACATTGTCTCGAGGGACGCCAGCTTTGCATAATGTATAATAATGGTTTAACATGAGAGTGATGATATCTATTGGTTATGTGTGGATGAGGCGTGAACCTATTTTCGAGATCAGTTTCAAGTAGGTTTGCTTTGTCTGAATTATATTTGGCTTGGGTATTTAGTGAGTAATATGGAGCAGATATTTTATTTTTTTTTTTAATAATGTTTTTGTTTCTTTACGAAACAAACTATTGAAGTTTGTGAGACATTTTAAATTATAATTTTAAAGAATATTTTCTATGGTGATGGTACAGTGGTTCTGAACCTCGGATTATGACCCAAGCCATTTAATTTTTACTAAGCCTATTAAGACAATAATTTTGCTTAATTAACTGTATTTCAATTCGATATAAAATACGAACTAAAATCTTATAAAATTGTTTATAATTTTTAATTATATATCTGTTTATTTCTATGCGCAACTGAATTAGCATAGATGTTAAACCATTTTAAATGTAGCTTTAAATGAAACAAACGATTGAAAACTAAATAGCCAAAAACATAAAATAGCAATATATTTTAAATTAAAAAAAATTAAAAAATAATGAAAATTATTTTAGGTATTTATCATTAAATAAAATTTGAACTTTTTTTTAGGCTCCTTTCATAAGGAATTGTTCTACTATTTTTTGTATAACTGAAGATGGTTATAGGTAATAGGATTGCGAAACCATGGTTTAATTATTGTTTATTTTTTATATCATTGCGTTTCTTTAACATTATTTGATTATATCGCCCGTTCAATTTTATCATATTATTTCATTATATTTTATTTTTCGAGTACAACGAAAAAAATTTAAAATTTATTAAAATATTGAAGGAGGCATGTCTCCTCCGAGTGCCCTTGTACACAGTATTCATATTCACTGGTGCATGGGTGATGATAGTACTGTTATTAAATTCCGGTTAGTATTTATTTTTTTTTTATTCTACGTGTCCCAAATATTTTTTTATTTTACAAATAAAAAAGTATCATATTATATCTATGGCCAACCACCTATTCAAACTCGTGGGCTACGTTCACAAATTAAAAATATCTAACGGACCGAAAAAAAAAATGAAAATGTGCTATACCTATTTCATTTGTTGGAAAAAAAATGTAACACCGCAAGTCATCACTGATTTAATATACGGCCGATATGATTGAAAAGAAAATGCGTGCAATGTTAAAAGATCAACCAGCTTGTTAAATGTTGACAATATGGAGCTGAATAAGGGGCGCTGCCGGTTAACGCCTACTGTCATAGATGGTAAAAAATGAAATTTTCTGCGCTTGCTGTAATTTAAAGTAAGCTATAATAAGCTTGAGAAATCAATATTTTGTGTCAAATATCCGGTAATATCTGGTATGGTTGCATTTGAATGTGTATCAACGTCATATACAATACATTATCGGGTAAAGTAGTTTCATAAATGTACTTACAATTATTTACAAGAATGCGATTTTTAAGTTTTATACATTAGAATTAAAATAGACACTTAATCGTAATATTTTACGTGATGTTGTATACTCCGTGACTTTAAGTCCCACGTAAAAATAAATTATATTTATTAAAGACGATCTAGTGAGGACTACGATTGTTAAAAAAGCTATGCCACCCCCTTTACGTGGTGTCAAAATCGACGGAAAGAAAACATTTCCTATTATTTTAGAATACGATTGCTAAAAATGCAATGCCTCCCCTGTCCACCTCGTTTCCAATAGCAATGATTGTGCATAAACAGAAAACGTGTCTCTGAAAGAATCGTTTAAATAAATCACTTTTAAACTGTAACCACGCCAGCAGCTCTAAAAATAAGCTTCTTTGTTTTTTCATTAATAAAAAAAATACTTATATAATAATGAAAGAAATAAGTAATTAAAATTCAAGCTCAACATTTTACACTGGTTATAGAAATATTTATTTTATGCAACACTCACTCAAAAAATCTAATAATATAATGTACTATGTCTACTTGCATATCACATTTATTTTTACAATCGAAATAAAAACCTTATTTTTGGAGGAAACCTCTAGCCTTGACTGGGTTTTGTCATTTCCTTTCCCGTCCATATGGTCTCACCTCCTTCTTTAATTATTTTATTATTTTTTTCTTTTTTGTCTCCGCTAAAGTGCATCATCGACACTTAATGACTATAACCTAATATTAATTTGGATTTTACATTATTTGTTCATATTATTATTCACACGGTTTTGTCTCTGTATATTTTTGCTTCATAGACATATATTTACACTATTGTTTAATATTTTATATACTATTTACTATACATTATATTAGTATCTTATTTCTATTTGTTTATATTATTGATGGTAATACAATGAAATATAAATTAGTTGATATTATATGATTTTATGAGTTGTATATATGCTGTACGCATATACAACATTGAAAATTGTAATATTTTGTATTTTAATTTTTTTTTTTTTTTAAATACTTATCGTGTTTTGATAGGTTTATGTGGCTTCACTCACAACGTAAACACACATACACACACACACACACACACACACACACACACACACACACACACACACACACACACACACACACACACACACACACACACACACACACACACACACACACACACTTTACCGTGTATGTTAATTCACTCATGACGTAACATTATTATGAAATAAATGATAACTGGTATAATAACTGATATCCTAAAGTTGTCAGCTAAAAGAAATTAAAAATAACACTATCGAGTATTTAATTTACAATTATTAACAAAATATAAAATTTCAAAAACGTAGAGCTTTAAAGGCTTTAATTTAAAGTGAATAATTTCTTTTAACCACCTCAAAAAAAATAATATCATGTACAAAATATGGTTGCCAAAACATATTTGATTTTTCAAATGACTTGATTATCACTGAATTAAAAATGAATAATATATATATATATATATATATATATATATCATAAAAAATTTTTGTCTGATATTTTTTAAAGTTTCCTTAGTGATAAATTAAAAAAAAAAACAAGGAATTATCAACATTCTATTTTTAGCCCAGCATTTTTTAAATATTTTTGAAACTTTCATCAAGTACAAAACCATGTGCCTTTTATGTATGGTGGAGATATTTCAAGTTTCTCACAAAATTACTTTTTGAGTCATGACTAAATAACTGATTCCGTTTTATAAATTTGCTGGACGAAACTTTTTGATGAAGTTAAGTGTACCAAAAAGTGTCTCCAGAAAAAAAAATTCAAAAAACGTCATTGTAAAACCATAAAGTCTTTCCCTACACTCAGAATCTAAAACAATTTTAATGAGGTTAACAAATACATTTTTGACCATAACGTATTTCTATAAATTATTACTTATAAACTATGCTAGTTTGTTTCATAATGTACCGTATATCGGTGATATATTGCTATCAACCATATTACTATTCACTTGTTTCATATACTGTTAAGTATTTTTTTTTTTTTTTTTTTTTTATTGAACAAATAAACCCGGCAGCTATGGCCATTAGTTACAATTAATTTGGTTGGTATTTACAGTTTATACAGGAAAATTTTTTTTTTTTTATATAATACAAAATTAAATTTATGTATGGTTACATTGTACCTATATCCTAATGTTTGCCTATTATTAATATTATTATTAGATTAAATTGTAGAGACCTGTGAATTTCAAAAATTGTAGCATCTTGGTGTTCTCTTCGGTTTCGGGTCCTAGTGCAACTTCAAGGGTCGTGTCTAGCCCAATGGTTTGTCGATCTTGTTCGTATTTAAGACATTCGGTTATGATATGTTTCACTGTTAATTGGACGCCACAGACTTCACATGCAGGGGGTTCTTCTTTTGTCATCAGGTGCCCGTGTGTGAGTTGCGTATGTCCGATTCTCAGTCGATTTAGTACCGTTTCTTCTTTTCTTTTATAAGTATTATTGTTTTCATGAATAATAGTTATTGTGATGGTGATGTCTTACAATTCAAATGTTTGAGTTTTCCGTGATTCAGACATCTTCAAATATATTTTTTGACTATGAGTGAGTCGATCGCGTTCATTTATTTTATTTGGTAAGATTTTGGAATTTATATTAGATAGTCGTCACACAATTCATGGAATCGTAATATTATCCAAAGTTTCCCAAGTTTTTTAAAATAAACCATTTAAGCACAGTTTATACGCATTGGCCATACTTACGATCAAACCTCTTGTTACCCCTTTCCCGATGTATCCTAGTAGTATTCCTATACATTTAGCCATGTAACTAGTGTTGGCAAATATAGTTTGCAGTTCTTGTTCTCACGATGACATTCGGAGAAAGAGGGTTACCTACAGCTAAAAGGATTATATCTTCATAAATATAATTTCAAATGATTAATAATTCCCTCTGAAAAATACACAATGTACTAAATGTATAATTCGGAATTTATCACGAGACCCAGACGTAATTCAATGTGAAATTGTCGTATCTCCATCGATGCTCTTTGTACCACGATTGTGATGTGTTTACAACAATGATGTATGACTTATGTAATATGTAAAATACAATTTCAAATTACACAAGGGAAAAAACCGGCGCTCGAACTTCTTGAATTAAATTTATTTTTATTCTACGCTTATGATTTACGTCAGCTAACTCTTGCTAACACCAAAGTCCGGGTCCGTGTTAGGTCATGAGGAGTATAAAATACTGAATAGTTTATGTGCTCGCTTTATGTGTGCGATATTTTTTAGTTGGCTTGGTGTACTAGCAGATACTTGGAATTCTATGTTCAAACGGTAACAGTTTTTCTTGCATCATAATAATCACTTTAAAATATAAAACCAATATATTATGTGTGCACTGTGTACATTGTGTGAGCCAACTGTTCAAGCTTTGGTATTACGGGACACGAAATAAGTCACAGTTTTAAAATATATAATCAACATAACCCATCAAAGTTAAATATACCGTAGTTAAATTTATGAACTGAGCAACCGGTGTTAATATTGAGTTAAATATTGATAAGTTAAATATTAATTATAAGGTTAGGTTTTAATATTAATTATATTTATTAATTATATTAATTAATTATTATTTATAAGTTTAATATTGAGTTTAACTTAATATTGAGTTTAATCATGATAATTGGTTGTTTAAATGTATCAGTCTTCTCAGTACCAACCTACTTGTCGGTGTTGTACAATAATTTGTACCTATATGTTGTTATTAATATTGTTCATTGTTACTGTGTGATTTCAGATCGGCAGTCCAGAAACTATGAAGTACTCGACTTCTAATCACTTGCAATTGAGTAGATTACCAGTTACGCTGAAATTAGATCAAAGCCATTTCAAACACGGCCGTAAGCTTTTACTACAATGCACAGCACTAATAAATACTCTGTACAAGCAAACGTCGGAACTCAGGTTACCGATAAAATCAACAGAGCCAGTACCCGAAAAAGGTCAGTATATCATATTGTTATTCACGGTTGTAAAAACTAATTTACTTCGTTAAACATCATTTAGCAACAAGTAAAATTTACGGTTTACACGTAAAAACGGCATTGAAGGGATTGGTAAACAATTTTAGTTTTCCGTCTGAATGAGTGGTGACTAAAACTTTGACTCGGGGGGCCTAATCCGACCGGTAATAATTTATTAATCAGCCCGCAAAAGTATTCAGTAAAAGTTGAAAAAAAATTCACATTATCTAAGAATGCTATGTGTGTAAAGCAAAGTATTTTTAATTTTTTTATTGCAGTTTAGGTTTGTTTTGCAAATGTTCCCGAAAAAAAAAACGAAAACTCTAAACATTGTGTTTTCCAAAATCATTGGGACAACAAATATTTTTTTATAAAACCTTTACCCGCCTAGAATTTTTTTTTTTTTTTTGTGGCCCTCAATAAAAAACATGTTTCTCTAATGTTCTAGATAATACGTAATTATGTTATGTTTTCATGCGTGATTGTAATCATACGACTTTGCGTTTTTGTCGGGATCAGATGAATTACCGTCGCAAACGCCAATATCGTTTAAAATAATGTGTTCCAAGTAGTGTATTAGAGCTATGTACTGAACACAAACATAATTCGACCAGTAATGTAAACTCTGAGAAGTCATGGGAAAATTCAACACTGCACTGAGACCGGAGAAAGTCATTTGGAACAGTGTTTTGAGCACAACATTATTTTCGTATAAGTGTAGACCTCAAATACTTTTCACAGTTCCGGCATACTTGAAGTGTAAAGTTTTAAAGTGTTTTAATTTGTTGTCGAATAACCGGCTGAGTCGATTTGATACACATTTATAGATGGTGGAGTGAGTTGAAAGTATGCAATCATGATATCATATTCGCAACTAGTTATTAGGTATAACGTGAAAATAAATATGTTGTATCGCCTTTTAATGTAGTAATCCATGGTAGAACATTTTTCGGGATGGACCAAAAAATGCTTTTACAATGTTTCGGAGTTTCAGCTATGGCATTTTCAAATTTGTATTTTGAGTCTAGTGGCTTTTTATTCATGCTGTAGTTTCTATCATATATTGTTGCATTATTTTGTGTTGATCGGATACTATACCAAGAAAAACAAAATACGTTTTGATTAATTTATTAGTTTCAAAAACGATATTTGATTAGTAAATTTTAAATTTTCATCGGTCACTGAAAATCAAATGTGGAGAAGAAATGGTTTTCTATATTAAAACTTATATTTTATGATATAAAATCATAATATAACATTAAAGCTGAATATATGGATCGGTAATGACTTATTCATTTTTGAGTTTTTATTTACTCAAATTTACACTTTGTAATTTGAATACACAGCAAAGTTCAAATAAGACCACTCAAATGTTATCCTAACTGTATGTGTAGTGTTTTTTCAAACGGTCCAAGGTTTGAATCATAGAAAAATTTACTATTTATAAAAAAACGTCTCATAAAATGTTCAATTTTTAATTTGAATTTGAATTAACTAGGAATAATTCAAATGAAAATTGATTGAAAGTAAATTTAAAAAAATCATTTCATGGAATAATTGTTCATCAAATATTAATTTTGAAATTTGAAATTTATCATCCAGTTTTCAACTAAGGTTTAATCTAACCATATTCTCACTGATACATTTTTTTTTTTTTAATGGTATATGGTTTTTATTTTACAACGTTTTTGTTTTTATTGTTCTTACGACACATAATTTTTTTAGATTAAGACTTTTAAAACTCAAGTATAAGTTTACGGAACCACGAGATCACGGACTACATATAGTAGGTTTAATACTCATTTACCCAGTATAGTCTTCTATCATAGACCACCTTTTTACACACCTATATCTACGGATACGAAAAAACACACAAAATGAAGTGTTCAAATTATCTACGCCTAAAAATCGCCATTTCCGCACGTTTCTACGTCATCGGTACCTACTGCTCTCGCGTTACAAGTTACAGTGTATAGTTTGAACGGCAGCATGGATAATTTGTGTATAAATATACAGTACACGAGTGGTTTATATTCACATAAAACAATTATTCTATATTTCATAGATCAAAGTATCTAAAATAATTAAAAGTTAAAATAATAAGTTGACTATATAATTATTGTAAATGCAATATTATCACATATAAAAACATTTGTCTTATATAGGCCTGTATACAGGGAAGTTAGGGGTTCAAAACATCACAAAATAATAAGTTTAAAAATCAAATTCTAAATTCCTGATAAAGTTATCTCAAATAATATCAAATATAATTATGTCACTATGCAAACAACTATATTTATTTATTTATTTATTTATAATAATTAACGGGCAAGCCCAAAATAACATGAAATGGATAGAATATAATAATATATAAACATATATAAGAGAAAACATAATTAAAAAAAAAACAACTAGTGAGTAAAAGAAAGATCATTATTAGCTGTTCGCAAAAGACGTATAATAGGAGAGTTTTTATAGTATTCAGTTGATGAGCGAGGAATGTAAAAAGGGATAGAGTTGCGAGTGGTGCGGGATGGGACTCGAAAATTAATTAGGGATAAGAGAAAAGGAGAATCAATTTTTGACGAAAGAAGATTGGAAAGAAAAGAGAGATTAGCCACATGACGACGGTCAGCTAACGAAGATATATTAAGGACACGAAGGACAGGTGAATAATCATGAGGAGGGTGAGGTATATTAAGCCTGTAGGCTGCAATTCGGAGGAATTTCCGCTGCACACGCTCAATGGAAGCGCTAGCACAAGCGGTAGAGGGGTCCCAGAGAACGGAGCCATATTCTAGCAAAGGACGGACCAGAGCACAGTATAAGGCTTTGAGGGGTAGTGCAAGCTGGAATTCGGAGGAGGAACGCAGGACAAAGCCAAGTATCTTGAGTGCTCTGCAACAAATGACTTCAATGTGTTTGGTAGGGGAAAGGTCACGAGTAAACGTAAAACCTAGGTCATGAATAGAATCACTGGGAGGTTTAATAGGAATGTTATGAATGACGTAGGGGAAATTAAAATGGGATTGTGAGCGGTAAAAAGAAAACACCGAACATTTTGATATGTTCAGGGAGAGACCGAGAGACTCACCCCACGACACTAAATTGTTGAGATCTTGTTGGAGAAGATTGCAATCACGAATAGAATTTATGCGGAGATACAGCTTAATATCATCAGCAAACATGAGGAGTTTGGCATGACGAAGAACAGAAGGAGCAGAATTAACAAAGAGGGCAAAGAGGAGAGGGGAGAGAACTGCACCTTGAGGTACACCGGAAGAAGGAACAAAGACATCAGAGGACGAACCAAGGACAGAAACAAAGAGATGACGGTTAGAAAGATATGATCTGAGCCAAGATAGTAAGGGATCGCCAATGCCAAGCTGGTTCAAAGTTTTTACGAGGATAATGTGGTCAACACGGTCGAACGCCTTGGAGAAATCTGTATAGATTACATCCACCTGTTTGAATTCCCGGAAGGAGTCATAAATGTAAGAAGTAAGAGCAAGATTACAAGTAGTGGTAGAACGACCTGGCCTAAAACCGTATTGTTCATCCACAAGAATATGATTGAGAGGAAGACGAATTGAGTTAAGTACGATAGATTCAAAGATCTTAGATAGATGGGAAAGAATAGTGATAGGACGGTAGTATATAGAATTCTATATTTTCCAGTTAACGTTATCCTAGATTTTGTGTAAAACAATAAACCTGTTTATATTTTGATTACTATTTGATATTTTCTACAATTTTATCGAGTTTAATAGTTTGTTTATACAATATTACGAACATTCGTCAGTTGTACGTGATATAATAATAGTAGGTATAAGTTATGACGTATTGACGCGTCGTATATTTTGTTACATTTCATAATAAAGTTAAGTGAATTTATCATTTGACATTTTTTTGCTAAAAATTCAAATCATAAAATGAAACAAAATATGTCTTCTCAATCTTCATTACTTATATAATTTTTCAAATAAGAAAAATTTGAGTTGAATCGGATTCAGAATTAGTCAATATAGATGTCCCGAGTACGTCCAATACACAAAGTCTATTGAATGATAATCATTGTGAAATAAGTGAAACAACAAGTAAAAACGAACACAAACAAGTACAAACTGAAGATCAACTTAAATATGTATGATTAAAGAATCCATGGCTGTCTTCTTTAAATTATAATTTTCCGTTGGTGTCAAAAAGAAAATTAAAATTTCAAATATCTTGGTTGACACGATTCACTTGGTTAGTATATTCAAAACATTTGGAAGGAACATTATATAGTGTACGTGTTTCATTTGCTAATGAATCCATTGGAAAAGGTTCAAATCAATAAGTGGGTGCGTTAAGAAATGAACTTTTTATTAAATGGAAAGATGTTTTAAAATGTTTTAAACTACATTCCAATGACGACTATCATAAATTGTCTATTATATGAGCAGGTGAATTTTAGATATAATGAGTAATGAATAATTTTTTAATTCAAAAACTAAAATATCTTGACCCCCCTCCTCCCCATTGAACAAGAATTCTGAATACGACCCTGGTATTATATTGTATTAAATATAAATTAAATATTAAACGACACGGCGCATATACTTCATTACATCTAACACAAGAATTATCCATAATTTAGTTTCTTGCGTTAAAAAATACCTTTTAGTAGTTTTTATAACGTATCTAATCATTATGTTCACACTTGGCGCGATGTTCAATTTTTTTCTGTCGCAGTTTACATGAAATGATATTATGCTTCTTCATGATTTTCTACGTAGAATTATTACCTGAATAATTTTTTTTCTATTATTTACATAGTTATAGAAATATTTTGGTTTTACAATGACGCTATTTTTTTAGTTTTATTTTATAAATAATTTTTGAGAGCAGTAAATTGTGATCAAAATGTTGTCCAGTAACTTTCTAAATCAAAAATCGGATGTAGATGGTATTTAGTCAGTCCATTTTTTTCTCATGAATACATTTTCGAAGCATAAGGATAAACGGCCGAAAAATAAAGTAAAAAAAAAAGAAGATATTTTAGATTTTCACTAAATCAATTTTGGTTATTCAGTTAGAAGTCCAAAAGTAAAAGTAATGTTGTTAGATTCTTGATATTTTCACACTATGATTATAACATAACGTTACCATACAACTAACAAAAGTTCACAAATTCAGAGTTAAAATAGAAATTTTTCGTTTTATAGTTTATTTTTGATAAAATTTTCAATTTTCGAAATTAAGAATTAAAAATATAATATGGCCGTTCACATATACTGACCTAAGGATACTAAATAATTTTTTTAAATCGTTACTTAATATTTTTATTTTTTGTAAGCGTTTAATTAAATTGTTATATGATTTTTACGGAGTCCACTGTTTTTCCATCAATTTTTCTACTTAAAAATTAATTGGTCAAATAGATCATTACGAAACTTTGATTATAGATTAAAAATAGGTTTTGATTTTTGTGATAGCAAAAAATTTCCAACGTATTTAAGATTATTAATTTATTTATTTATTTTTTTTTTTTTTGTCGAAACAGGGTTCAAATAAAACTTTATCAACAATTAGATTAAAAGCTTTAAAATACGAGTATATAAAAGGTATATATTACATAGAAGCTTTGCCAGTGAAAATTACAAAAATGTGCTAAAATATTTTTTTTTTTTAAATCACTAATATAAACTGAACCAGTTTCGGAACAAATTTTTAGTTTACCTGACATTAAATATCATACATATTTAAAAATTTTTGATTTCTATTACTTCTAATCCCTGTTAATTTTATTAGTCTTTTAAACTACCGAAAAAAAAATGAATGAATACGATTGGATAAGAACATCGATATTTTGGTTGTACTGGTGTGTAAGATATAAATGTGTAAGAGTATGACCATATAATATTTTGAGAGATTTTTAAATAGTTACTTGCTACACGAATGTTTAAGTCATTGAGAAAAATGTCCGAAATTGGAAATCCACTGTAGCGGACTACGTAAATGCGGACGTGCAGAAAATACAGACTGATCATAAATCAAAGAACATTTATTTTTAAAGTTTTTAATGTCTACAATGTTAAAAAAAAATGAAATTGTCGATTTAAATTTATAACTATATATAACTTTATTATAAATATAACTTTTAACACTCGATAAAACGATAATGCCGATGGTATTAACGAATAGTTGTAAATAACATTTCCAAAAAGACGTTATGAAGATTCGATTTATTTATTTAGTTAAATCGTATATATTATAATACAGTTTGTTATCATTAGAACGAAAATCACGAATACAAAATAGACACTAACAATAGTGATAATGATGATTCCCACACTACGTAAAAAATTACGAGTGACTTATTTAAAGAATTGTTTGTTTTATTTTTAGCCTAACATTTTTTTTTTTACTTTTTAAATTATTTTATTTGCAAATTATTTGAAATTATAAACATACTAAAATTAAAAGAATATTATTTTTTAAAAAAAAATGTTGTATGACCATGAATTTAAGATTTTCATTCGAAAATACACTATTTGCCATAATCAATATAAATTCTAGTAAAATAATCATCCGAAGTAAAAATATAATTTTTTGTTTTTTTATTAAAAAGTAACAAATGATAATTCGTGAGCCAAAAGTATTAATATTTCCTGCATAAAGTAATTCCACTCGTAAAATGTTGCTTCCAAACGTAGTTGATTATATATTTCCATTCTATTAAATAAACCACTGAGCACAACATATATAGACCGAATAGGCGCTAACTATAATGTTAAGTGCGATATCATGACACAATATAAGAAAACGTAGTATAATATACTTATATTTTTCGATTCACATTAAATTCCATTGATCGAGACGATTTCGTGTTTTTCCGATGCGCTGTTAATTTTACACAGTGCAACAATATTGTTGGTGCATCATGAAAGTTCAATGGTATCGAATAACTCGTTTGTTTTCTCGATAGTTTCAATATTTGTAATTTATTACGATCACTGTAGTGTTACAAATCATATTTCACGTTCACGTAGACGTGTTGTTCGGTTTTTTCGAGGAAAATATTCCTGTGTTGGTTTTTTATTGATCGAACCCTAACGTGAAGTTATTTTCCGACTATAGATTTATGGACATCAGTGGTTAGGTTTGTAATTAAATTTCGTGACCTTTAGATTCACGGTAATTTTGTTGATAATTGGATCAGAACAAATCACGGTGTGTCTTATTGTTCAGCCAATAATTAATTTTATATAATATTTTACAAATACTCTATTATGTCTATACAATCGTATAGTATTATTTTATGCACCTACGATGTCTAATTTTTAAACTTTCACTAAATAGCTCGTTTGAAGGGCAGCTTGTTTTATTGATAAAAGTGGTTTTCTCTATCTCATGGAATAGTTTTAAGATAATAATAAGAGTTTCATTACGATTTTCACATATAGAATACAAAATTCAGTGTACAATGTACATAACGTTTATTTGTATACTAACGAAACATTTGTTCAGTTTTGTTTTTCACTGAGATGAACTTGGCATATCAAATGACATGGTAAGGGGCTAATAAACTCGCCGTCATTCAAATACAATACAACGTCATATCGATAGGTGTTGGTTTGTTACTCGGTATTAGTCGTGGAATGTTTTACTGACAGGTATTAGAATATGTGCTTGTTGTTGAACTTTAACCACCGTATAGTTTATCGACATGATGTTACATTACGTTCCGTACTTATCAATGGATTAATTTCTATTTTTCAGTTTTTAAACCGATTTAACAAATGATAATAATAATAATAATAATAATAAATTGTTATCACGTTGACAATCTGCCATTGCTTCAACATCACAATGTGTCACAGTGGTTTATTTGTTTAAATTGCTTTATTAAAACGTAATGTTTAAATGTTTAATAGAAAACAAAATGTGGTGGGTGATTTTATAATGTGCAAAATATTATACATAGTTTGAATAATAAATAAGATGCGAATGAGTGACATGAGAGAAAAATTGGGTCAAAATTTAAAGAGCATTATCTTGGTAATTTAAGTTAATTTAGAATCAGTTGAATTTCATTCAACACATTTTAACTAGCATAATATTGAATACTCATTTTTGATTTAGATTTTAATTTTATCATTTACCTTTTAGTTCAACTTTGATTTATATCTTTAAATAAAAGTCCAAGTTATCGAAAAATGTTCTTTATTTTCTTTAAAAAATGTTTCAATAATTTTATGACCGAAAATGATAACGTAAAACTTTAATATTATTGTTTAAATACAATTTGTAACCATTAGACCATTTTACCTAATTACATCATTTTCCCGTTGTTTAACACATCTTGTCTACATTTAGGTACACCACGGTATTCATGTATTTTTTTTTCAAATTCATCACGGTTGAATTGATTAATAAAAATGTTGCTGGTGATATTTTTCAAAATTGTTTAAACAATAAAATATTATAACTTAACTCACGTGTGAACACAATTAATGTAATTGTGTACCGTTTTTTTTAAATTAATTATTGTAATTAGATTTAAATTCTCGAGATATTCGTATTTCAGTAGTTATTATTATTGTATCGTGAGATTGTATATTTTGGTGGTCGAAAAAAAAATATGAATTTACGTTATAATTTTGGCCTCTTAACATTTAACCATTTTGCATATATTAATGAAAAAACGAAAATTTTTGTAAATTCGGACGTATTGTAAATTTCCTTTCCGTGAATACAGTTAAATTGGTAAAACTGAATACCTATAATATATGATCAAAAATTCGTTAACCTGCATTGAAGTTATAGTCTGCAGTTTTCGCCAAATACACTGACTGAGATGAAAAAAGCAACCACGGTTTTCGATTTGTGGAAATACTTCCTTAAAGGCGTTAATAGAGGCGTTTTCAAAATCAGTTAAAATAGATTTTGGGTTTAAATTTTTTTTTCTTTTAATTTTTTTAATAAACGCACATAAGTAGATGATTTTTTATCGGGTAATAGTGCATATAATGTTGGTATACATCTATCATGTTTTAATACGTGTATTGTATAGATTTGATTAAAAATAGGTGGAGCTGATTTGAAAGTACCATCGAAAAACCAGTGATCGGATTTCGACATCAGATCCAAACTATCAGATGTACAAAAAGTTATAATTCGTTGGTTTGACAAACCATAGTCATCGATACTGTCATATAAAACAAATTGTTTACCATGGGCAGTCAATTTATATTCAATTTGCAATTGGTGTAATTCATCAAGAATTTGAGGATTAGGTGGAACTAAGCAATTTCTTTATCTCGTTCTTTGAATTGTACGTTTCAAGTATGCGATCTGTGTAAGTGCACAAAAAACAATTGGAACTACAGAAGATGACGACTCACTTATTATAACTCCAGGATTATCTTGAGTTTCAACGGCGCGGTTTTTAATATTTTCGACTACTACTTTCGCTTGATTTTTAATTATGTCGGCAACATGATTATGATCGGAAGGGCCTTTAATAATTTCTTCGTTTTTTAAATTCAAACGCCCTGTACATAGTTTGTCTATACATCGCCAATATTCGACATCTTTGTGTATTTTTTCTTTCCGATATAAGAAACTATTTAACTGTAGGAAAAGTTTTCCTTGTTGCGACTTAATATACTGCATTATTCGTACACGTTAATGAACACGTTAATATAAAAACTCAGGCGGACGACTAAAATGACAAATATTCAACCTAGGTACGACGACAGTGACTCAGATAAGACAAATGACCATAAACGTAATCTTATCGAATCGTTATCGCGAACTTTTCGAATCCTAAAATATTGCGCTGTAGTTTCACATAGTTAGTACACAGTATTTAAAGAGAAAAACGATTATATATATTTTTTCGCTCTATATGATTTCGCTCATATTTTTATTCGCTCATTTTGTATTCGCTCTTTTTCATTCTCTCATTTACGTTCGCTCTTTTTCTTTCGCTCAATTGTCGGGATATTAGTTGAGATCAAATTGAGCAATATTAATAATTAAAATCAATATCAATTAAAAATTCATCAGTTTATTGTAACAACAAAAGCTTCGGTTTTTATGATATTGATATAAAACAGAGATACAAAGATAACATCACACAATAGTAATAAAATACAAATTATTCATTTAACTAAATAGTTAATACCTAGCTTTATGAATTTATGCAGAGGTCAAATATTTATTTAATATTTGTGTGCTATGTTGAAATTTTCTAGAAATTGTTGACAGAATCTATAAATATACTTTTATTTGTATTACTTTAATTTAGAGTGTACTCTGAGTACAATGTCGAATGTGGATTACTACATATAGCTATGCAATTTTCAGCTTGTCATTATTTTTCATTTGTGATGAAAATTCATCATAATTGATTTATAGAATACAAGATTTAATAAAACACAATTATACATATATCCTGTTTTACAAATATGTTGGTATTTACAAGTGCAAATATGATGTTGGATGAAGTTATTTTCCTCTAAACCTAATCATCAGGTCCGATAAATCCAGATAAATGGTAAACCACTTAAAATTTAGTTCATTAAATACGATTTATCATTAGTTTTTAAATTGAAACCAATTTGACATCGAGTATAATACCGTTAGATATTCGAATACCAATAATAATGAAAAACTACTAGAAACTTTATGGACAACATTTTTCTTAAATACAATTTATAGTAGTCATTTTTCAATTCTAGATTCTCTAAGAGGATAAAAATTGCATTGGCTTCAAAATGATTATATTGGTTATTTATTTTTTTTATTAATGTATACATACGAGTATATATTTTTGGAGACATAAAACTTAAAAAGTTTCACAAATATCTCAGTTAAGTACACTTGTATATCAATCAAAATATTCTTAGTTAATATTTTTAAAGATGAATTATATATATTATATTCTAAGCATGAGAAAATTAATTACCAACGAATTATGAAAATAAAGTGAGATTTCCTATGAATGTATTCGATGAATAAAATATTTGTTTTGATTATTTCGTTAGAATAGAAAAAATAATATTTTTGATTTTTTTAGAAAAAATAGTCCTGCCAATCATAATTAAACTTCGGGTACAGATAAAACAACTTGTGTTTGGTTATGTCTGTTCAAAAAATGTATCTTCTTTGACAAACATAAACATTTTCAGCAACATTAAAATAACCACTAACGGCAATAAAATTAGATGAAAAGTGGTAAAATATAATGTATACGGTATTTTAGATTCTGAGTGAAGCGAAGGATCTTATGGTTTTACAATTGACGTTTATTTTTTTTTTTTTAACTATGAGTGAGCGAAAGATCTTATGGCTTTACAATGATGTAAATTTAGAATAAGAAAGGAGAACCCCGCCCTAAATGAAGTCACTTAAATATTTGACATTTCCGAAATGGGAACTTTTCATTAAAATCAAATTCAAAAATTATTTACATTCACTTAATTCATTACATTATTCGTTCACGTATTTAATATCGTCTCACAAAATTCAGATAATATTTTGAAAAGGATTTTAAGTTTAGGCTTTATGACTTATTCCCATTATTGCAGCTAACCACTCTTTTTGCTTAAAATTGTTTTCTAAATGAGATCAATTATAATTGTTCTCGAAGATTTATTATAATACTTTTGGTACTTCCAGAAATTTCATTAATAAGTTCAGATAATGTTTATTCTATTTATATAAAATAAAAACCATTTCCATCAAAACTACAAAGTTTTTGATATTTTTCAATCACATATTTAAACTTTCAAATCTAAAAAGTACATTATATTTGTGTGTGGGCCATGTAGTATGAATTAAATAAAAAAACATTTTTATCTGATATGACAGGATAATTTGACAAACAACAATAATAAAATAACCTGGAATATGATTTATTTTAGAACATTAACTTTTCGAGTGTTGGCATGCTGTAAATTAAACGACTTTTAATTTACGTAAGTATTACATATAATTTAATTAATTTCATTTTCTTATCTTAAACAAAATAATCAATAATTGACATCATCAAAGAAAAGAAAAAGATATAACAGTAATTTTAACCCAAAATGTGATTCAAAATTATTCATCAAAACACAAATTTCATCCAAAATTAGTGTTTATAATATGTTTATAATGTGTCATCCGCCTACTGAAATCAATCTTGTCATGATCTGAATACAGATTGTTAAATCTTTCCTGACTGTAATTTTCAAAAAAATCCACTCAACATAAAATGTGATGAAAATTAACCATTTAATTTGATACAAAGTTATTAGTTATATTGTGCCTACATTAAACATAAAATATAATGTTGTTTATTTAAGTGTACAAATCATTTACGAAGTTCGAGTTTTCAACTCGTAATATACGCCTCGCACTTAATTTGACGTAACACATTCATTCAAATCCGTGGGATAGTAAAATTTCGATAGGACCACACGTAATTTCTTAAATTGTGAGAAACTGGGTAAAATAGAATACAATGAACCCGTGACAGTGAATCTATTCATTCGGCTATTGTGATTATTGAAATACACGTGGTCAAATTCGATGTATTACCACTTACCAGTATCAAATACCGAAGCGAAGCAAAGTGACCTTCAAAGGCATAGAATAAATGAAAGATATTATAGAACTATGTTACTTTGAGTTAGTTGGCTATTCAATTTATATTAATATTATACGATTTGCATGAATATATCATTATAAAAAACCAACGTATAAAAATTAATTAAAATCTTTTTTGTCTCATTTTTATCTCGTTTTACATTAAATTTTTTTCAAATTTTACTTATTTGCATACCGTTGTACTATAAAAAACACGTAAAAATTAAATATGTTTTGGAGTTGATATTTGCAAAACTTTTAGTTATTAATTATAATAAGTTTTACTAAATTTACTTATATCTCACAATTTATAATAATGTTCTCTTTACTCAGCTCAAGTATCATTTTCTACTCAAAAGTAGTGATATGAAAATTGAATACAATTTATTTCGTAAAAAATTTAAATGTCTCGGTAAAAATAATATTAGTCAATTCTTTTCAAGAATTTTTATTAAAAACCATTAAATGTTTTACCATATTATATTCATTCATTAGTGTCTTACATATATTATAGCTACGTTACGTACACATGTTACGGGAATAAGATTTCAATGTTATAAATTTTATCATTTACCAAAAAATTTCTTGACATTGTAATTGTATACGTTATTTGGTTATTGACGCCAATCACGAGTTAAGTTGGAAAATTGGGCGGGACCATTTTCCTCCAAAAACGAGATACCGTTTTCCTCCACTGTCCATTTTCCGCCAAAAACAAAAAAGGTTGGTTTCCATTTTCCTCCACATTATTCTTGACTAAAATAATGTCTATTTTCCTCCAAATTTTAGTCAGTGTTGTAGTGTTGCGTTTCGTATTATAAAAATAGAGTATGGCTAGGATCACATTTTGCGCGTATCTGTTGATTAAATTCTGGTCGCGTTCTTATCGGCTAAGGAAAAATGCTATTCCAAGTGTCCGACAGCACACGCAGTTTATAACAGTCGATTGTAACTTTAATTAAGCCTAATAAAGATACGTACATATACAACATACGGTCATATACGTATATACATTTTACTTTTGCCTATAGTGTGCCTATAGTGTGTTTTAAAGTTTAGCAAATTTTAATTTTTAACATGTCTGAAAAAGCGACGTTTATTGAAAGTTCTTGAGGAAAACCTTTGATAATTCGTGATAGTTATACATATTTCTTAGCATATAAGTCAACATCTGAATTATTTTACATATTATATCTATTATTAACTAATTTATTGTTATTCTTCTGTTATTATTTATTCTGATAACGAATGACGATTTTATTATTTTATTTATTGGAGGAAAATGGAAAGTGGAGGAAAATGGTCAAAATTATTTTTATTTTTTTTTTTGAGGAAAATGGACAGTGGAGGAAAACGGTATCTCGTTTTCGGAGGAAAATGGCTACGGCCGGAAAATTATGTTCAAAGCAAGTTATTTGTGTAAAACTTTACTAGTTTGATATTTTCAATTTTGCAATAAGCCCCCTCTCCTTTTATACTAGCATTTGTTCTTAATAATAATTGTCCAATTAAAAAATTATTCGCACTAAGTATTATTTAGTTCTAATTTGTTCATATTTGTTGTTTTCCCTCTTTGTGACTTACATTTGATACAATTGATGTAATCCTTATCGCTAGAGGAAAACCTATAAAAATAACTATTCTACTCTCGATTATACGGATGATAAAGGAAACTATAACTGTTTCATTCCGGTTTAAATGTACTCGAATGAAATGATTATTAACGTCATATATTTTATTTTTCAGTGACTTCTTTGAGTTTTGGATGTCAGTTGACGTGTGCTGGCAAATGTACATCGATAATCGCTACTTCAGTCTTGTTATTGAACGTGTTCAGATAGTCAACATGTGGAGTCGTGGAGAAATCTATCAATTAATAATCTTGTTTAAAACATTATATGTATGTAAATATAAGTTCTAACGTTGTAAAAAAAAAAAACAAACAAACAAACAAAAATAAAATTTCAAATAAATTAAACCGGTAAGCCGACAACAATGCATAACAAAATAAAAATATGATACGACCTACAAGATATATTTTTTTCCAAAATAGTGTAACGTCGATTGTATTAAAATAAATATTATTATAATTATTATAACTATTATGATTTATTTAAATATTTTTTTATCTTACAACATGTTTAGATTAGTGTAAGTGTTAAAAATTAAAATGATTATTATTAATATCTTCAGATCTTATTGTGCAATGAATACTATCTGCATTGTATACGCAATGGTATTATTAAACGAATTTTGTAGATACGTTACAACATAATGACCTTAAAGGTGTTTGTATATATTTATGTTTATAAATATAGCCGTTTTAATGTCAAATAATAAATTTTCTTCTGTAAAATCACTTTAAAAAGTAAGAGAAATTTGTAAGTTTAAAACTTAAAATTGGACTCGGAAAAGTTATTTGTTATCAAACCATTCATTTCTCATACGGCTAATTAGTCTCTTATTTTGCTTTGATGCTTGTTTGCAGTTTGTACTCTTTATACTTCTACATTTGAGTTTGAAAATATATGTAACAAAGCTATACACCTACCACTATAAATTATACCATGTATCAAAAACGGTAATTTTAATAGTGTGAATCGTATAATTTTAGTTACTTAATTGAATAAATCGTTTTAACGACAAATCTTATTACATTTTTGAAAATGTGTATGATATTGTTATTATTTATTAATATTATTGGTTGTTATAAATGATATTTTTAAGTATAGGCACATTTTTATGTTGATATAATATTATTTGATAATAGTGTATTTATATTTTGTAAAATTATGATTAATCCATTTTTTTTTTTTTATTATTATTTTTTTTTTTTCTATCAAAATTATAAAACATGAGAAATATTAAAGAACCTACGAAAATTATGAATCATTAAAATATTTGAATCGTTTTTAATATCGCAACTGTGTATTTTTTTTTTTTTTTTTTATTCCAACTATCTAGCTTAATTACATAGCTTCATCAATATATTACTATTAATATTTTAAAAATATATATAAGATATTTTTAAAAAGTTGAACCAAATTCAAATCTTGACATCATTAGTAAATTTAATTTTAAGGAAATAACTTCATTCCAATCGTAATGCTATACATTTTAAAAGGTCTTCAATCATGATTCAATAATAAATTATTTTAATTCATTATGTTGAAAATTACCACATATTTTGTGATGTCAAATAATTTAAAACTATAAAATTAATAGAACGCTTTGATTACGATTAGTTTTTAAATATTTAAAAAAAAGTAATAAGTTGTCAATGAAATAATGTTGAAAACTATCACGTGAAAAAAGTTCTATTGTTTTTGTATATTTATATTTGAAAACGTCTGATGAAAAACACAAAAGGACCTAACTTTTCATTCGTAATAATTAACGTACGTTAATTATAGTGGCTGCATCAAGATTAATAAATATGTCAATTAAATAAACAGAACGTATTAAATCGACAAATCTTAATTTTTTTAGGAATCGTAAGCCACATACAAATAATTTAAACCTTTAATTATCACTCCTAAGATCCATAACCATATCGAAAAAAAAAATAATTTACAATAGCTGGGTAAAGGACAGAAAAGGTTCTACCCATAAAGTGGATGAACTTTAATCCTGGGTAAGTACTAACAAATGGATAAAAACACTCTTTTACAAACATTGAATCTATACCTGCAATAGACGTTTTATAAAAGAATTGATTAATCCCCATTAAAAAGGTTTAAAACTGGATTCAGCTTTTATTAAATTTACTCCCGCAAGTCGGTCGTTAACTCTCCAATCATCTATGAGCACGGAAGACATTTAGCTATGCAGGATTGCAAATAGCGCCGTAATATATATTTTTATTATTGGTTGAGAATTGTTCTAAACGTAAAACAATTTAGGTAAATTTTAATACTATGATGGATAAAGTTCACATGTAGTTTGATCATTATATCATTAAATAATTGTAATCCAAGTCATTGTTTTGTTTCATTATGTTCAAACTAGCAAGTGACACATCAACCAATGGGTAGGTATATATCAAACAGTTGAATGATGTGAAATAATTGAGAGTAGTTAAATAATATTTAAATAGGTAGTCAATATTTGAAAAGAGACACGTCAAGATAAAATTAGAAATATTGATGTAAGTAATATTTTTTGTAAATTTATCATTATTTCAGATGGTGTCAGTTCCAAGAATACCGATCAAAATCAAAAGAACGATAAACTTAATTAAACTACCTAATTCACTCGTGGTTTTAAATTCAGTTGATAAAACTAAAAGTTGTAGACTAAAATGATCATCCTCAGCAAATGAAGATGTTGGTGTCTAAAAATAATGACTTTTAATTTTTTAATTTTCCCAGCATTGAACCACAAGAGCTTTCGTGAAAAAATTCCGGGTAGTTTAGGTCGTAATAGATTTAATCTCATTGTAATACATACATTAAAATTCAAAGACATTGAAAAGTAAAAAATGGAAAATTCTAAACTTCTGTGAATGTTGCTGATATAAAAGATCACCTAACAAATGTATTGAAAAAAATTGACCTCGATTAAAACGTAAAGGAAGTTAGGTATTCTGTACACTTTGGATGTTGGCGTATATTCAGCACATTTTAATGTTAATTAAAAATCATGACCTTCAATAATATTTTGACTGGCTAGATTTTTATATAATGATAAGAAACCGAATTTTCATAATTTTCAATAATTTTAAGTCTTAAACAATCATTAAAATACTAATCCCAAAATCCGATTTTTCGTTTACGATAGTATACGTAATTTTTGGAGGAGAAAGTATAGTTGACATTTAATAAAAATCCCTAAATGTTATGAGTTTGGTCGATAGACGAATATTTATTAAACGTGCTACAAAAAAAGTCCTAACTCGCTTCGAATTAAATTTTTGAATTTATAATTCAATTTATTTAGAAATAAAATATTTCTAATTATTTTATAACACAATTTAAAATAATTATGATTAATCAGTGTAAATAATACTCATCAATCGAATATACTATGTACGTATGTATGATCGTTAGAAGAGCATAAAAAAAAGCCAATCTACCAGAAAAAATATCCAGTATCTTAGTAACTGCCAAGAATCAATAAAGTCGTTAGTCGAATTCATCATATCTTCAAACTTATAAAATACATAATATAAGTATATATATATATATATATATATATATATATATATATATATATATATATATATATATATATATATATGTATATATATATAACATGAATAAAAGTTCAGATATTTTAAAGTATCACACATATTTAAAAAAATACATTTTCAACTCGGGTAAAATTAACTTACCTAAATACATACATACATACATATATATATATATATATATATATATATATATATATATATTGCACTTATTGCGCTATCTATATGGGTTCTAGACATAAACCATTTGTTTTATTTGTATTCTACGTTCCATTTTGCTGAATAAACTAACACGGAGGTTTCAAAATAAGTGCCAAATTCATCGTTCACATAGTGTAAATAAATTTAAAATAAAATAAATGCATTTTCGATTCAGAACAAAGCAAAGAAGCTACTGGTTTTACTATTTTACGTATTTTTATTCTATAAACACTTTTTAGGGCGGTAACTGTGATCCAAATGGTTTGTGTAACATGTGCAATACATTGGAAAACGAATGTAGATTGTATTAGGTATGCATTGTTTTATTATTTTTCATGAACATTTTGGATAAAAATACAAATATAAAGCATGTACCCAAATGTTTCCCTTTTGAAATTAATTCGCGATTTACACAAAATAAAATGCGAAATATGAATTTGGAGTACATCGTTTGTGTACTAGCTCTTATTTTTCACTTGCATTGTTTTGAAAATGACCAACATGTGGTATTTTCATAATTGTTTGTTCAATTATCCTGTTAACGATTATTTACATAACTATATATATATATATATATATATATATATATATATATATATATATACATATATTGGATTTATTTTGATAAATATATCACTTTAATTTCAATTATATATTAATGAATTCAAAAGCAAATGAAAAAACTATATGAAATATTAAATATACTCTTATTATTAGTCAATTAAAAACAATCTCATGTGAAGTATTATATAAATATTTTAAAAGTGCTAAAACTATTATTTACTGGTATGAATTATAATTTATTGTTTTTTGTGATATTTCGCTCGTATTCTTTGGAAAATTTAATTTAAATACATGAACTTCCGGATCCTAACGAACACACGTATTCTGTTATCAGAATACTGCACGCAGTACGTGTAATTATACAGGTATATGTGATATTTTAAATGATTTAATACTGACCAAAGATAATGGAAGGAAGTTTATGATTCTGATAGTAGAATAATATTGTTCAAAGAAGAACCTTCTATCCAAAACAGATGTTTTAAATAATCGAACAATTTGTTTTACTAAAAATTAACGAACACTTCAAGGTTACATAACAATATTATCATAAAAATCTTTATTTTCGTGATATACAAAAATGTACGAAAATTCTACAACAACGTTCAGTACAAACTCAACTTTTTTATTATTAATTATTAACAATAAATCTTTTTAATTATTATTTCATTTTATGAGGGATGAGGAATAAATTGTCATACTATTAGAGACTTGAAATCAATCGACTGTTGTATGAATAAATGTAATCTAGTTGGTAAAAATTTTTCTGCTTGAAAAAATGGGAAAATGGACATTCCCGGCTCCCCACATATTTTTTCGAACTCTAATTTCCGTAATTCTGGATATTTTCTTCCTCTCTGAAGTTCACAAATGAGTAGATAATTTTCCACAAGTAATTTTTAAATATGAAAATTCAGTGTATGATAGGCAAGTTTTTGTTTAAATAATTATAAATCATAAGTGTTAATTAAACAAATTAAACTTCGAAAGTTTTTATCCAAATTTTTAGATTTTCCTAGAAATTGAGAAAACAATTTAATTTTAAAAATGGTACAGTTATAATTATGGAAGAAGCCTTCTCATAAATGAATATGTTTTAAAAATTATATGCTGACCAATTAGAGTCAAAAATTGTATCTTATTGACAATTTAGACTGGTCATTTTGTCACTTAAGTCCCACAAGTGTTAGAAAAAACTTCTCACAAAATATCAAAAATAAATGGCGTTTAAGTTAAAATTTTTAATGACTTAAATGTTGGCTAATTTGTGAAAATTAACAAAAAATGTTCTTCAAATTTCAAAATTTAGTGATATTAATTTTAAACTTAACAGCGCAGTAGGATACAATTTTAGTTTAACTTGTTAAGATAAACAAAACACTTTTATTCAATATTAATTGACTTGTACGATTTGAAATGGCTATTATTTCCTAAAAAAATACATAATATTTTGAAGTGTTTTTATTATATGCTTATGGACTTTTGAACAAAGATTTATAATCTTTATTTGCTCATGATTGTCATTTAAAGCTTGACATTCAAAACCTTTGTCTATACTCATTAGAGTAAGTAGATTTTCACTCGGAATCATTTTCTGACTACAATCATTAATCATTAATCTATAATACATAATAATATTCTGTTACTATTCTATCAAGAGATAAGCAATTTGGGACGACTAAGTCAAGTATAAGACTAACTCAGCGTCCATATACTGTTGTCACAGTTGTGATATTTTCATCATTTCGAATAATAAAAATAAACCATCGCTATAAGATGATGAAAGTGAAATAAAATAAAATACACTGGTAAAATTGTTCTTAAAAAATCTGATTTAATTACATAAAACACAAATTCATTTACTACAAAAAAATATTGTCATTGAAAACTGGAAAATATTATCCTAAATAAGTGCTATATGATGGTGTTACAAAAACATCCCTTAAGAAATCATAAATAATTCTTTATGGATTCATTTCATTTTCGTTATTAATAAACGTACAAAGGACATTATAAGTCTGTTATTTGTATGTACACGTATTATTAATAATTATTCTATTTAAACTTTCTGAAACTCGCGGTAGGTAAACAATAAAACAAGTTCCTCATAAATTTTAATCATGTTTGAGCTCAAAAGTGTACTGTTTTCTTTTCCTATACGGCTTACATCTACATGGCGTCATTATAGTCGACGAATAAAAATAATGTAAACATTAAAATGTTTAACATAAAATCCGATAGCAAAACGGTGGTGTAACTTCGTCTTTCATCGTTCCGCTCCACGGGTGAAATGTTGATAATGGATGTACAGCACTTTGAATGAACCATTTTATTATTGGTTCGCGTGGTGCACAATAGTGTTTTACCGTTTTATGATATGATTAAACATTTGAAAGCAATGAAAATTCATTGTATTGGAGAAACGATTCTCAACGGAGAGAATAATTTTATTACTAATTTTTCCTGAGTGTTCGAAACTAGATGACATTTTCAAGTTGGAAAGTTTATGAAAATAGTCCATAAATGTTCAACATTGTTCGGAGACTTTATCAAGTCTGCATAGACTATTTTTGATGATTGGTCATATCATCAAATTTATAGAGAGACTTAAAAATTATGTCTGACCACTTTTACTTTCAGAAAACTTTTTAACAATTGTAAAAAATGTTTATTTTAATAAACCGTTAGTTACAACCAATAGGAATTTAACTAAACAAAAAAATCTAAAAATCATTTGAGAATTTCTTTTCTCTGAACATCTCATCCACATTATTTATCAATTATTTCCACTAATATTCATTAAAGCTCTAGAATTTACCCAACGTAGATCAAGACCATGTATCTCTCATTGATTGATCGGAACTAAAAATAATTATTCAAACCATTTACTTTTCGTTAACAATATTTGATACATATTGTTTGATTGTTATTGATGAAGTTTTCAAACATTTGTACGCATATATATTGTAGAGTGAATTACTAAGAGATAATATTGATATATCTAAGAATTTCACTAAAGGAATAAAATCAAAAATAAAACAAAATATTGATTACATTTTTTTTATTATGATTTATTCTTTTTGTTAAGACAGAAGAAAATCTAAACTTTTTAGTGTCGTATTTCAAGAATTTTTTAATGAAAACAAATAGTTATAAAATGTCCACATATTGCCGATGAGTATTTTAAAATATTAATTATTGTTCATTTTTTACACAATATATGAGTTATTTCATTGATAAAATACTCGTTTTAATTAAAATAACCAATCTTAAAGTACACACTCACACACACACACACACACACCGATATATATATATATATATATATATATATATATATATATATATATATATATATTTATATATATATATATTTATAAAAAGAGTGTGTGTGTGTGTTTGTGTTTACCAACAATGATACAATTTATTTGTAATGATACTAAAGTTTCACTAGTTTCACTTGATAAACGATAATGTTATTGTGAATTATGTTTTAGTAAGTTAGAAAATTACAAGCACTTTGACACGAAGAAGTGATGTGATTGTATTTTAAATTTCCAATCTAATATAAACTAGAAATACGGTTAAATAACTCTAATGAATGCTCACCAACTTTTATTGGAGATCTTTAAGAGGAGATTCAACATTAGTTTTTATCATTGAGTATCTTTCTCTCTGGCCAGTCTACTCTTTAAGAGTTTTTGCCACCATTACTACACTTCGCCACCTATCTCTATTTCATACTGCCTCTCTCCAATCCTCAAACCTACGGGATTTTAGATCTTCTTCGACCACGTCAATCCATATTTTGCAAGATCTTCCTCTAGGTCTTTTCCCTTGTGGTTTCCATTTTAATGCCACTCTAACTGCTTTGTCCTCTTCTCTTCTCATTATATGACCTAACCACTGTATCCGTTGGCATTTAATAAAACTTGTTACTGATGCTAGTTCTAAAAAATCGTACAGCTCTTTGTTACATCTAATCCGCCGGTTCTTCGTGGTTTCATCAATGATAAGCTCCCATATTGTTCTCCTTAATCTGTTCTCGAAAGTCTTCAGTTTTCTCTCTGTTTATTTGGTCGTCATCCAAGCTTCGCAACCATACGTGAGAGTCGGTCTTATAATAGCCACATAAAGTCTTTGTATCTATACAACGCAATATACACACAAACTGAAGCTTAACGTAGGATAATCATGATGAATTTTTGAAAGCAGAGGAGGGCTATTGTTAAATAATTTTTCAAATAAAAAATTATAAATTTTAAAATGTATCTGAAATACACATTTTCGATGTGCTCAAAAATTATACTTCTTGTATTTCATATATTGTTTCCTGAACGAGTTCAATAAAAACTTGATGTATAAATACATATACATATTTCAAAATTATCAAACAGTTAATTTATTCAAAACTTGCAGAAACAATCCATTTTTTTTTTTTTTATGATTTTGAATTATTTTAATAGAAAACTGATGTTAATGAGATAAACTAATAAAACATCGTTCAAATTACGTCACAGATATAACAATAGAGTATTCTACTAAGTAAGACTACGATAGTATTCATATTTTAAATCGATAATATTGTAATATTTTTGCAAGTATTTTCAGCTGAAATTAGACAGAGTCAACGGAAATAGATGTAGAGTCAACTCTTATATCCATGATTTTTTTAATTAAAAAAAAAAAAAAAAAATGTTAACGTTGTGTTCAAACGTAAAAATTGTTAACACTTTTCCCTCCGATATTTATTAATATGTATTATTTGATTTAAAATTGATACTGTAAATAATTGATTAATTTGTTTATAAACTGATAAATAGCGCTAAATAGCCAACATCATATAAATATAATGATATATTATCATTTTTTTTTAAATGTCGCAAAATTACTACAGTATGCATTTAAGGGTGAAAAAGAAGTAAATGTGCACACCAAGTACAACGAGTTAGTATTATAATAATATAAATAATACAATTTAATCAATTTTACCAACATATTTTTTTTTAAAGTGAAGAAGGGACTTTCAAATTTAAAGTCATTATGAAATTTAAAATTTTTGAAATTAAAACGAATAAGAAATTAGTTGTATTTCTAATATTAGTTTCTAATTAGATAATTTAGTGTAGGACACTATCCAATGGCGCCGGCACCAAACAATTTATATGGCATAACACTACGTGTCACGTAAACGTGAACACTCGAATGGCACTCAAAGTTATAAGTACATATACCTTAATAATTTATACTGAGCGTACTTAGTTTTAGATCTACGGGTTACTTATCACATAAATTATTAAACTAGTAATGGTATATGGATTTCATGTTTATAAAAATATAAATAGAAAAAAAAAAGAAAACCTTTTCAGATTTCATAATGGCCGCAAAAAATGATTAATTTTACATAGAGTGGAGGCTAGGAAAATTCCGTAGGGAGCCCCACCTATTTCATACCTAGATGCCGTTAGGAAAATTCCAAATGACCAAACGCTAGGTCGTTTCCTATTTTCATCTTTATCGTCGTTACGAGATATTTTTCAATCACAGGAACATTATTTTACCAAAATACTGCATGGTACGGTGTGCACGATATTTATTCGTCGAACGAAATGTTGCAATTGTTATGAGTTTTGAATATTTTGTGACGCCCAGTCTACTCGAGCCATGAAAAATGAAGGGTCTACTAACAGCCGAATCTCTTTACGTAATTAATTTACAACGTTAAAGCGACGATAACGTGTGACTCTTGTGTGATGGCCATTCTCGGAAGTACATTTTGCAAGGGAAAATTTCTAATTGATTTTCTGTCCCGAAAACAATTCTCAAAGCGCTCACGTAAAACGTACCTGATCTAGAAATAAATCACATTATTAATAGGTATATAATATAAATGTGTATTTTCGTGTATTCAACGCCATACTATTGTAATGGCATTTTCAACGTGAATTCAAAAATCTAATGCGCTCTCTTATAACGACATTGTTAAAGGACTTTTGTATTATGTTATTAACTATAAACATTTGTACAAATACACGGAACGTTGTAATTTATATTATCAAGTCAATAAATTGACAACGGTTTTTTAAATTATGTTCAAAATGACTTAATTGATACCATGCCGGGCATTTTTAAGAAAATGTTAACCGACAAAATTAAACAGTGTATTTAATAATTATGAAATAAAAATTAATTAAATTGTTTATTTAATATTCGTGTTGTTTTACTTAAAAGCTGGATTTAAAATTATATTATGTTGGTTGTGAGAGAACGTGACTCTAGTCTCCCACGATAACAACTTATTGATTTTATTCGGAAATTTTGTAATTATAACATTATAATTGTAAAATCGTCAATCACGACATAATACACATACGAATATATTATGTATACATCTATAATTAACATGCAGGTAACCAATTATTATTCACATCGTGTAATTTGGTGATGCTAAACCTTAATTTCTTATTAAATACCAAATAATATCAGTGCTTAAAAATTATCAGTACTATTTGATTTTTCAAAACCATCTGTGGTACTTTGAGTTTAATGGAAGTATAATTGTATTATAGAGGCAATAATTAAAATATTTGTTGAGAGTTGGACATTCACTCGCTAGAACTGCGAGGTCATGGCATGTTGGAAGTAGGTGTAAAGAAATCGACCAAATTTTATGATTTTTAGATTGTGAGTGTATTATATACCTAGTACTATATGTGATTTTGACCACAAGTCCATATTAATGGAAGTAAGCATTGCCGACTTGTACTTACCTAGTGTACCAATCAGTGGCGTATTTAGGATTTTGCTCTCTTCTTCTCACCGGTTTTTTACGTAGCAATTTTTCTTACCCATAAGAAAACTTACTATACAAGTGTTATAGTAATAATATAATGCAGTATAAAAATCTAACAATTGCCCTAGAATGCTGTATGTCGACGGTACTTTCAGTAGTACCAATGATAATCATTGAGTGTCAGTACTATGTTTTGTTTTTGAACAGGCGATGATAAAAAATAAACCAATACACGCACGATTATTATGAAATGTGGAGATTAAAATCATGAAATAGCTATGTTGTCGTGTTGATATTAATAGAACGTTTAGTTAACATTGATTTGCCTATAAGAAAAATTAACTTATATTTTTACTATTTTTTTTTAACTGCTTAAATCATTACAAATTTCTTTAAAAAAAACTCCCAGTTAAATTTTCTGCCCACGAAAAAGTGCTTCCCGGGGCAATTGTCCTTCTTGCCCCCCTCCCTAAATATGCCAGTGGTACCATTACCACCTTTTAAAAATGGTAAATAAATATATATTGTCTCTATTTTGAATATTTATTTGATAAGGTGTTTATCATAAAATATTTGGGTTGCCCTTAATATTTGTGTAATTATACTAATGAGTACATAGAACGTTTCTTGAATGTTATATGTTAATGTTATTAAACATTTGTAACTATATAACACTGTAACATGTCAAATAAAAACTATTTTAGTGGTCTCACCAAAATTACATATATAATTTGCGTAAAGAAATTAAAATGTTTGTTTTTAAACGTAGTTTTTAGCAAATAACCACTCGACGAAAAAATATTTTGAATTATTTTTATTAATTATTCTAATTATGTAAATTTTATGATGGTGGTTTTGAAATTGTTTTAGTTCACGCTTTTCCACAAGCCTAAATATTTACACGAAACTCTTCTCATTAATGTTTACACATGAGAACGGCATAAAACGTATATTATTGTAGAATAATTTTACTATTTATAACAATCACACATAAAGTTATGTGTGTCATCACAACCTAGTGGTGTACATATGGGTTGTCCATGGTTACTGGACCCCCCCCTCCCTTGAACCAAAAGTAATGGAAAATAGAATATGCTTAAGATTTTGTGATTTTTTGCGATGAGTGTTAATAGAGTCGACTAAACAGCAAATTGCTTCCCATTCCTAGTAGATGAAATGGCTGATATTACCTGGTTGGAAAAAAATTTATTTTACCCACAATGTAAATCTTGTAACACATAAATTCATGAAGCACCTTTTCAGTTTGTTCCAACTACTTATTTAAGGAATAAAGGCTTCCTTAATACTGAATAGTTTTATGTAGTAAAATATTTATTTATTTTTATTTAAGTAAAATGTGTGATTTATTTTTATAGTAGACTAAAATGTTTTACAAACTCTTATCTACAGCTTATGCAATTAAAAAACAAAAAAAAATAAATAATTATAATAATAATAAATTTAGTTAATACACTTTATTTACTGGGTATCCCATCAGGATGATATGAGAAATGAAATAAATTTTGTTCGATTTATTATTTATAACTTTTTTTTTATTAATTAGTATTATAGTGCTGCGTAGTGCGTACTATTTTATTAAATTAATGATATCGATTTATTTTTTATGAGATATTTTATGAGAAATTATTGGTAGACAGTATTAATTAAATTTTCAAAAAACTTTAAGAAACCGTAGATAATGAACAGATGAAACTTTACAAGATTTTTGAGTACCAAAATGCTTCTAAAAATCTCATTCATAAATATCTTTTTTAATTTTTCTATTAAGTTATAAAATAACATTTAAAATATTAAGACACAATATTTCAAAAAAAAATGTTAAAATATGAAAACTTTGTAATACGTACAGAATTAAATTGAAAAAAAAAACAGCAAACTATTGAATAAAATAAGAACCAAAATTTTTGCATTTTTCAAATCATCCTAAGACTCTCTGTATAAATATCAAAACATAGTTAATAGATTCGAGTAATAATTATACGATGGTTTAGTATGAATTATGCAATTAAATAAAATACAAAAAATATGTATTATTTTTGTCATATATATATATATATACATTTTTTTCATGCTATTTTCTTTCTCAGCTCATCGATGCGAGGACTCTCTACTATAATGGAACTTTCAGTTCTTTTACTGAACAAATTAGGCAATATACAAACACGATTCGTTCGTAATTCACAATATTTTATTCGTAGTACTCGACGATCGCTCTTATTGTATATTCATTTTTCTATAATATTATTTCTATATCCACAATATAGCTTCGATTCCGATTCCTAGAACATAACTACGTGTTTTTTTACTCAACCACCCGTATGTGCTCCAACGAAAATGAACAAAAATAGGTAGAATAGTAAAAACAAGTACCTATACAAGATGCTTTTGTTTTGTTTTTGTTTTTTTTTTTTTTTTACGAGGGAATACCCGTAAGCGTTTTCTCTGATCATGGCGTACTAATGTTATAGTATATACACCGACCAGTGGCGTACAAATGTACAAAGGATTTTTAATGAGGGTGAGGGGTTAATTCAATTAAATTTGTGAAAATTGACTTCGTAGTATATCATATATATGTTATACTTACAATATATTATATAAACATCAACTCTACACTTAACATTAAAATGTCGGCTACAACTAGTTGGCGCAAATTTACCTTTATAAAAGACTCGTTTGCGTAAAAAAAATTAAACTATATTGTATACATTGATAATAAGTAGGTATATTATATATATATAATATATAGTTTTAAGTTATAAGTAATCATAGAAAAAAATTTTAAACAAAATTGGTTTTACAATGATATTTATTTTATTTTTTTGTTTGTTTTTCTTTTAACACTATTCGGTAGACTTAATTTTGTCCAAAAGTTTCATACTTAATCTCTAAAGATCATAAATATCATTTAGTTGGCACTCTAAAATGGTAATTTTTCTCTATTCTCGATAGTTTTTTCAGAAATTAGCAAAAACTGCCGAAAAACCGAGTAAAAACAGTAAAATTTCGCATGAACGTCTTTTTCACCAAATTGATTTTAGTTATTTAGTCATACATGTTTTGAATCTTTTGGTTGAAAAAAGGTCTCTTTTATCGCGCAAAAAAACTTAATTGAAAAAAACCCTACTGACTATTAGATTAAAAACAGTAAAATATATAAAAGATACATTTTTAGACTGAAGCTCTGCTTAGAATAATTCAACTAAAGATATGATCTATAGTTTCATTGAAATTCGACACACTCATTTCCATTATCTTGTCCGAGGAGCGAAGAATAGCCGGTGACGCGATGTCTGGCTATTTATTACATAAAATCTTGAAAATTCAATAGAAAGTTATCTTTATATTTATCAAAATTTTTAATTCATCATTCAAGATTATTGTTAAAGCATTTCATTTAATTTGCACATATTTTTTACGGCATTGGCTGTTTTCACATCAATTTTCAACCTTAAAATTTTTTAAATAATAATTGAGCAATCTAATGATTAGGAAATTAAAAATATAGATAGGAATACTTGTATTGAATTCTCTGGTCAAATATTTATAGTTTCATAGGTACTGCAGTGTCTGACAAATCATTAGTCTATATTGATACTTTTTTTTTCTTGATTTGTAGAAAATACCTTATAGAAATAAAGTACTTTTTTTTTTTTAATTAAATTTAAAAAAAATTTACTCGTTGACTATAAATATCATTCTTTTTTTTTCATCTAAATATAAACAGTGGGTAGGGGTTAAAACTCCTTATTCTCTTTGTGTACGAAACTATCTATGTGACAACGGCACTGTTTAATTCATAGACCTTATACTAAGTATAAGGTCTATGGTTTAATTGTATTGAGTTGTTATCGACAAGTAACTATCCTCTATATTTTAAATCATTGTTTATTGTTTAAATATTGAGCACAATCGCTTTATTTATATCACGTCTGGCTACCGAGACCGGGAAGTATGTCTTTAGAATCATCATCAGCATCTCTAACTGCACCAACTGGACGTTCGAGTTATAAGTTATAACACATATAATGATAATAACATCATAAAGTTGCGGCGTGGGTCAGTAGTGCCGTGACACTGTTTTATCGTCGCGGACGTGACGCGAAAAAAAATGTACGTTTAGAGCGTTACGTCTGAGAAATGTCCGCAAACATGAACGCGTGAAACTGCGTAATTTCTTTTGTCATGTTTTGGAACAAGTCACAGTTTTAGAAGTCTTTCTCCCGATAGTTAATTATTCAAGCAATAACATTGATTCCCGGCATAAGAAACTTACTAACAATTATTTGTATATTTGGACTATACTCTTATGCTATGATTTACTTATCATCAGATATTGATGGCATTTCTCATAGTGAAGTTTTAATTGCTATGTTTAGTCGATAATTGTTTAATGACAATTATAAATATACTAAAGCCGATTTGATAAAAGTGTCGTTTACGGCAAATTTCACTGTTTTTACACCATTTTGGGAGGTTTTTCCTCTTGTCGGGAAATAAATACTGAGATGAAAGCTTAATCAATTAAGTACCATCTACATAACATTTTCGTTCGATAGAATTGATGAATAAAACTTTTGGACAAAATTAAGGTAAGCGAAAAGTGTCTCCAGAAAAAAAAAATAAACATCATTGTAAAACCATAAGATATTTCGCTTCACTCAGAATCCAAAATTGTAAAATTTATTGCACCGTTTAGTACAAAATTCTAAAACATATTTTGTGAAATGGATCTTTCGAAGAGTGTTGATGAAAAAATCTTTAGTAACAGTTGATCCGTTAATTTTCTATGTTTGTCTAAATTTGTAAATAAGACAACAATAATAATGTGTGTCACATTATTTTATTATTGTATATCATAATCAATTAAATGGCTTAACGAATTTTGATTTATTCCATAGTTATTGTGATCACTCGTAAATATTAATCTATTATGATTAATCAAAATTGATATTTATCATTATTGATCATGGAGATATTAATCAAAATCACATTAAGTTGATAGAACGTTCAATAAATTTAAAAATCAATTCCACATTTTTAAATAGTTTAAGAAATCATAATAAATTAACAACCAAATTTTAATAAAATATTTTAATACCGTAATTTTCCTACAAATCTGGTTTACGAAATTACTATTTTTTTTTTTTTTTTTTTTTTTTTTTTTTTTAATGGTAAAATTAAATTTTAAATTATAATATTTTAATTCCGAAAATCAAAGTGAAGTACACTAATTTTTACTAGAAACAATAAAATGTTAAAAAATGTCTGCATAAAAGCATGATTATTTTTAAATACAAAAAAAGTATGCGAAAACGTATGATTTATATTTTTTAAACTTGAAAATGTTGAAAGAAGTATATCATATTACTGTGTTATTCTAAGTAATATTGTAAAATAATACAAGTGTCTTAACTTCTCTTTTGTAAATATTTGAGATGTCATTGAGATTAAAAAGCATTGATGTGTTTTCTACATTGAAATTTAAGTGATGAAAATCTTAAAACTAAGTAAAAATTATAATATTACTACTTGCTATTATTAGAATAAACTGGGTAGAAAATCTAGCAATCATATTAATGTTTTAAAAGATATTTACGAATAGGTTTCGTAAATTTCAGAAACTAAGACAACACATATAGTAATTAATATTTTTATTTTCAATAATCAAACCGTTAACTATATCAATTATTCACGGATGAACCTAATGATAAACGGATGAAAATAAAAACTTATTGTTTCATACTTATTTTAGTTAAACACGCAAATACGTACATACTATAGAAAGTTTATTGATTACATTTTGATCGCGAGTTAATTTATTCGTTTTCTGTATGGCAAAACAATATTAAACATGTCTAGGACAAGCAAAATATTTGGGAAACAACATTTTCTTTGATTTTTTTTAATAATATATACAACAAACTTGTTGACCATGAATTTGAATATTTTCGTATGTAGTTTTTTGGCTGGTACAACCGGTGACATGAATTGTTAATATTTAAAAACTAAATAATTATGCGTAATGACTTCATACAATTACTGTGCGAGCACTTGTCCTATTCATCAAAAGCATGAATGAAAATCCCGAAAGTTTCGGAGTATTATAACTATCCAAAAAAGTATTTACAAAAAAAAAAAAAAAAAAACATTATTGTAAAACCAATAGATCTTTCGCTTCACTCAGATTCTAAAATAAATTTGAAAATACACTAGATATGAACAAAATGTTTCTCAAACTGATATAATTATACGGTATCGAACTCTGGGGATCACCAAAAATATACCAATCATATACCAACAAAATCCAAGCATTCCGATTGCGAGCTCTTCACCCTATATTAGCTTCATCTTCATACGTTTTCAACGAGACACTCCATAATGAGACAAGCCACCCTACAGATAATGAAGCAGACAATCTACATGTAGAGCCCTTTAAAAGGTTCCATAAGCGTCTTCGTGAACACCCAAATCCATTTATTTTAAACCTAGTTACTGACAATCTCTATGAAAACCAATCTCGTCACATAAAAATAAACTGGTACTGACATCTTTAAATATGATTTTATTTTATTTATACATTTTTTATTTTACTCTCGTTCACTGAGTTGTGTGAATGAACAGTATCTCCACAATTACTTTTTCCCGTCATTTTCTTATTATCTTTTTATCATGAAAGCTTAATGTACAAAGACGTGTACATATTGTAAATTGTTCAAATAAAAATAAATAAAGCGCAAAATTCTACTAGTCATCTTCAGCTTGGTGGCTGTGAAAGCATGTGAAATATAAAAGCAATTTATAGTAATTATATTTTTACCAAATTAAAATTGTTAATTTATTTTAAGGTTAGCATTCACCCCCTTGAAAATAGTTCCAGAAATACATCCGCTATTTTTATCAAACTAGTTTAAAACGTTTTTTGTTTGAACAAAGTAAAAATTATTTTACCCAAAAAGCACAATACAAGTGGTACCTATGTGTATGAAATGTATCGTGATGATTGTATTAACACAGTGAAAATTAATGTAAAAACAGTCGATTCGTAAAATCGTTTCATACGTAATTAAGTGCATTGAAAAAAAAAAAATACTGAGTCACAAACTTTGAAATTTTTTCAGTATTGTTAGTTAGGTAAATAAATGACGTTATATTGTATTTTCAGAACTTTATTTAAATCTTTATAAAATAACTTTATAAAATCAAAAAATGACATATACCTCCATAGTTTTATATTTAGCTTGAACAATACTCTATTTTAATTTGAAAGCTTTAGTTCGTAAAATGTATCTTACATACTCAATACAAATATTGGAATAATTTCATTTTTCAATTCACATTGTTATTGCATTCTTATGAGATAAATAAAAAAATCATCAAAGTAATTTGCTGAGCCTACTCACAACTCAAATCACAACCATTTACTTTTTACAGCTATTTACTCTTTTACTTGGCTCATTTACTAAAATAAGTTATCATTAGGTGCGTAATGATTAAAAGAGATTATAAAATGTCATATTATAAGCACGCGCTAATTAAAGTATATTGTTTTTAAGAAATTGTTCATAGGTTATCATAAGGTATCATATTTCTTCACTCTTTCAGTAAAAATCCACACATCGAGTAATTTAGACGATTACCGAATGTAAATAGAATCAAATCATACGATGCGTAACTACAGGTACAGGTTAAAAACTACATCACTTCTGTACGTCACGAGATGTCTTCGACGCGTTGGAATAAGATAATATTACTAATAATAATAATAATAAATAATTGGATCCACCGTGCAATTCTAAAATCGTTCGGTATTCTTTATTATCTTGTCCATCTGGTCAGATTTCCGCCAAGGATTCGTACACGGGAGTTCGCGTTTGTGCTCGTCGCTACTACTAGACACGTTTTTTCGGCACTCGCGTACATTACTCTCTTACCGGCAGGAAACGACATCCCTCTCCCTCGGCGCTCGCCGTTGCTCACCTCGAGCCTAAAAACATGATTTCCCGTCACACGACCATATTCGGCGGCCAAATAAAGCGAAATATAGTGATAAATCTGCTCCGACCGATCGAGAACCGCAGTACGGATCAGTGCGTTACAGCGTCCATCCACAGTGGGATGGATCAAATTTGATTGGAAGCCGTTCATTGAATTCGGTATCGACACGAAATTAAACCCGAGTGAGTGACAAAAATATTACTGTATTTGTATGCGCAGGCGAACATGCCGGTCGTTGTGTCCATGTTGGTTTTAGTTGTTTAACTTTTTTTTTTATTTGGTTTTTTTTTTCAATAGCTTTTCTTCTTTTTTTTTTGTAAAACCCCGCGACTTTTTTGGTTTACAATATTTGATGTGCGAATTTAACTAGCGTTCGTAAAAAATCAGTGTCATCATAGACATCGACACCTGTGTTGTAATCATAATACTATAATATTGGTATATAAACAATTATACGTTTATCATAAATATTGTTTTAGGAAAAACAAACATGGCGAACGTGACACGGGAAAGCTTTCTAATGGAATACAAACACTAGGTTTACACATTTTTGGACAAGGAACTAGTGTTCGGTTAGTTTTTTTAACGATTTGTACGCATTTACTGTATGTATGATAATATTATTATGGTCTCGTCGCTTTCCGTTCATTGACCCAAACACTTTCGGTTTCTCAAAAAGAAATAATATTAAAAAAACGTAACCTTTCACAGATGAAGAAGTCGACTCGTGGTTATTGATGCCCTCGCCATTGCCAATCATTGGAATCATTACAGTTTATTTATTGTTCGTTCTAAAAATTGGACCTGCGTATATGAAGAACCGTGAACCATACAGCCTTAAAAATATTATGCTATTTTACAATATTTTTCAGTCACTCTATAATGGATATCTAGTTTATTTGGTGAGTTTGATTTTTTTTAGATTGATATGTCAAATATTTGAAAACACGAACAACGATAGTTGTAAATGAAATAAATAATTTCATTTTCATTCATTATATATTCAATCATCATTGTTGTATGAATCGATTTCACTAATTTTGGAAATTTGTCGTTCTCATTAAAAAATGCAAATATAATATAATATTAAAGTTATCAAACTCGTAAAAAGTGTTATAAATGAAAAAATTGCCTTCAAATGTATCAGTTGAAGTATAATTTAAAAAAATTCAATTAATATTTTCACAAAAAGTATGGAATTATTAAGATGTTCGGTAGACAGTTTTTCTATTTTTTTTTTTTTTTTTAAAAAGTTATTTATATGTCGATTATGGTCATAGTTTCAGTTAAAAAATAACAATTATGAGGACAATTTCGTTCAAATAAAATATACAAATCAACTTAATGCAAGTCGATTGTGTACTATTATTTAAATTTTAAATTTAATATAAATCATAGTACATGGAAAACGAAATGGAAAAGATTTCAGTAAATTCTTAGACTATTTATTAAATGCTAAATACGCATATAAAAATAATGAACATTTAAAGATTAAAATAATGTAAATAAATGTAAGTGTATGAGTAAGCTCTAACGTGTTCCGATTTACAATATAGGTATGTAAATATTTTATCAAAGTTGTCTATACATACAAATTTTAAAAATAATGTATAAATAATATATATATATATATATATATATATATATATATATAAACTCAGTTTGGTGAATAATGTGCGTAACGTAAATTTCACTAGTTTTTTCGTAGTTTTTCTCTTATTCTTAGTCGTTAAAGAAACGACAGTTAAAATCTAAACATGATCTCTCACTTAAAAGGCTATCGACTAGATGAAATTTCTTAACTATATAATATCTCGTGAAACGTAAAATTTTTGAGATTTTGAAGCACTTTTTCTAACCGAAAAAATTATTATAGATAAAACTAGCTAACTAACATCAAAGATATTTTCTTACCACGTCCTATTATCATACAAATACACTTATCGTACGTGAGAAATTTTAAAACAAACAGTTTTTTCAATTATGTCTTAATTTATATAATGAGCAAGCTTTTTTCATCAATGATAAATCAATAAAAATTTATAAAATTCACTGAATTGAAGATCGAATTGAGTGACTTTTAAAGTCAATAATTTACTAAACAGAATATTCACATCACATTTTAGATTTTCTTTCAATAGTATTTAAGTATTCATACTTGTGGTATGACTTGTTTAAAGTTATTCTTCTGTCTTTTTATCAATTGCATGCACTACAGAATAATTTCATCAAATTTTTAGAATGTGTGTCACCTATAAATCTTAGTACTTCAAATAACAGTTTAGATAATAATAATGAATAATATATGCGAATCATTAATGTGTTAATGATTTATAACATTCCACCGTTTTTTTTAATACATTATTGATTTTTACTATAGCTATAAAGCATGTCATTCAAATTTAACTTAAATAATATCTAATTTGATCATTAAATTTTTAATTTTAGTTATTTTCGACACCAGGAGCTTTAAGTCAAATTTGGAACCATTGTTGTCATCCTCCACATAGAAGTGAAAATATATTCATGTTGCGTGCGGTAAGAATATAAAATTACTATATCTAAAATTATGCTTTCAATAATATGTTCATTATGAAAATGTTCTTAATGAACGATTTTGAGCAGATATAAAACCACAATTTTAACACTAATTAATTTTTTTAGGGAACTCAAAATTGTATTTTGATTAATATCGTTCACGAAATTTTTAAATTGCGATAATTTTGAAATAATTATTAAACAAAAAAATTATTTTATTATCGGTGGGAATATTCAACTCAACCGTATTTAAATTTTTGAATCGGGCATTTAAAAGCAACAAATTATCATGAGAAATAATTATAAGAATTTGGAGAAATATTGAATAATTATTAGAGTTGAAAATATTTTTGGATAAAAGTACTCTAAGAGGTGATATTTTCAATATGTTCAAAGTTCCATATTGAATCTAAAGCAATATTTGTTTTCTAATATTATTAGACTTATGACTAGTTTAAATTATTTGAAAAAAAAGTGAAAAATTCAAGTACTTGGTACCAAAATTGTAGAGTAACGAATATTTTATTGAATTGTATTTTACAAAATTTAATTTAAGTTCAGATATGTTATCATTTGTATTGAAATTATTGATCTTTTTTCTTACGCTTGAAAAATTAATGAAATATTGTAGAGGTATTTTTAAAAATACTAACTTAAAGAAATGTCTGTTCAATAGAGAAACTGAATAAAACTTTTGATCACTTTAAAGATCGAAAAAATTTTACCAGGCAAACAATTTATCATTGTGAAATCAATAGATTATTTTCTTTGCTCTGAGTCTAAAAATTCTAATGTATTCGTGCATTAATACATGTGCATATTTTTAATTAAATATGATAATTAAAAATTAATTTAATTAAATATATTTAAATTAAATCGTAAAATATAAAATAAATTTCAATTAAATATACATTTAATTTTACTTCATATGATATGATAGGTACGTGTTGTATTGCAATTACTATAATCCAAATACTGATAACCGTAGTTTAAATTAACTAAGAACTAACTATCGTATTTTTAAATAATAATTATATCATGTAACGTTTTTTTATTTTTCAGCTGAATAGAGGCTCATGGTATTTCTTTTTTTCCAAAGTAATTGATTTGTTGGATACGGTAAGAAATAATCTTTATAGTAACACAATATTCTCTATTATCTTTAGATCTATAATGCTTCATAAATACTTAAATATATATAAACTCATAAAATTCTATATTCTTATTATCATTTATGTTATTAGTACTAAATCATCTTATCCTGTATTTAATTACTTTCACATTTCCAAGTGAGAATTTGAAATTTGAATTTCAAAATTTTAAAATTAAATATTATTTAAAACGTGACTATTAAGTACGTTAGTCTTATAAAGAATGTGTTAGATTGAATTTTTTTATTAAAACCTGATATATTTTTTCCCACGCTTAAAATACATGATTTTCCACTTTTAAAGTGAAATATTTTTTTTCTCTTTAATGTAAACTGTGCTTAAAAGCTGTTTATTACAAGATGATTATAATATAATACTAAACTTGCATAGCAAACATTTTATTTTCAAGTTGTCTGTTAATTTATTTTTCAAAAAAAACCTGTAAAGTAATGGAGAAATACAATACTCGCTATAAAAAGTAGGTATAACGCAATAACACTCGTATTAAACGTGTGTATCATCATCCAAATAATTTTGAATATAATGTAAATAAGTTTTTATACAGTGATAATGATAACTTTTTAATAAGTTTTGCAGAATACATATTTTATATTATCTGACTCGAAAACTAATATTATATAAAATTGTTGTTTACAGGTATTTTTCGTTCTAAGAAAAAAACAGACCCAAGTTATATTCTTACATGTTTTTCACCACGCAAACATTGTGTTCTCATGTTGGGGTTACTTGAGATTCATTAAAGGTTCGTATTATTCAATTTATGAGATATTTTAAATTATCTGTAAACGTATAATTCCAAATCATCCTTCGATATTTTGTGAAGCTTTTAATACAAGTTAAGTTAATTACCTTTAAAAGGTAAATATAATGTTACTCAAGTATTAAAATAAGTATTGGCATATTCTATTTCTATTTCTTATGACGCTAAAATGTCGTCTTCCATCATTCCTTGCTTATAAAAATTGTTAACACCTGCTTATTTATGACAATAATAGTAAAGCTACTAATTACTACATACTATACGAACATTAATTACGGGTTGAGCTGTAAAAATTACTCATAGAGATATTCATTGATAGAAAACAAATAATCAATAAGTACAGAATCGATTTCAGATGAATCACACCATAGGTGTTTTTCGCTCCTTGTACAATATTACAGAAATGATCGTATTTAATTTTAAAGAAACGATAAGTAATTTCTTTGGTTAAACGATTCGAAGCAAAGTGTTTAGTGTAGTATAACACCGTTAAGATATTTTACCGTTAAACACGTTTAAAGTTGAAAATTAATGTAAAAACATTTGATTCCGTTAACTAATTTAGTTAGATGTTTTGAAAAAAAATCCGGCCTAACGGTTTTTGAGATTCGTTTAGTACTTGTAGTTAAGCATATGAATAAGACATTATTATATTTTTTAGGTTTTCTATGAAATATTTAAAATTTAATAGGATAAAAATTTCTATATAAACCTCGAAAATGATAAAATGATTTAAACATTTTTGTCTAGTCTATACAAGGGTCATATTAATATTGGTTAAAATTTCAATTTTCTAGGATTGTTATTTTTGTATTTATGGTTAGGCAAAATATCAAAAATGAATCTTACGAAAATCTTATATACACCAAATTTTTGTCGTTTCTACTTAATTTTTAGATAACTTTTTGATACGCAAAACTAATACATTCTTTGTGTCATTTAGAATCTAAAATAATTATATCATTTAAATGTTTTGATAATATACTGAATTTCATTAAATGTATAATATAACATCGGTATAACTAGACAAGAAAACTCACTTATGCGTTATTCCAGCGCTGTTATTCCAGTTGGACGTTTCACATTCAGCTATCCTTTATAAAATACTGTAACAATTATGATTTTCAGGGGAACAAGAAATAGTGCCCGCGGCGTTGAATGCGTTTATCCACGCCGTAATGTACTTCTATTACTTCTTAGCCGCACTTGGCCCTTAAATGAAACCATACTTGTGGTGGAAAAAATATTTGACTAAAATGCAAATCGTAAGCGTCATTTTGTTATTTTCTTTTCCATGATTATCTTGTCATCATATTATTATATTTTGGGTGCTTTGATTTCAGATTCAGTTCTTAATAATCTTGTCTTGGTACATTGGTCTGGGATACTACAACTGCCGAATTTCCAAAATTTACGCGTATTACATGTGTGCGGACGTTGCTGCATTTTTATACTTGTTCTCGTTATTTTACAAAAAAACCTATACGAAAATGTCAAAAACAGAAAAGACGAACTGAATGAAAACGACACGAATGCATTTTGTCAAAAAGGGCAAGGTGTCTGTTGGTCAATTATCCATTCGATTAAATCACATTCGATTGGGTATTGTACACTATTATACAACTCTAATGTAACTATTGTTTTAAATAGAGTTAATTTAAAAATAGGTTTGAATGTTTATTATGTAAAACAGCGTTTTATGTTATTGAATGTGAATAAAACAAATAATTGACTGTGTTTATTAAAATTAAAAAAAATATATAATAATAAAGCAGTGACTGGTATTAGTAAAAAGTTATATGTATATTTATTGGTTCAAGAGCTACGTGAACAATGTATTTTTTTTTCACAGTGATATGAGATTTTTCTCTCCATGAATGTAGTTTTGTTTTCAAGTATTACATTCAAGTCTTCTAAAAATAAAAATCAATCTCTTTACATACATATTATTTTCTACTTTAAGCTTCAAAGAGGTTATATATTGAAACTATCATACAATCATTTCAAGTTAAACGAATAATAAGAGAATATTTTAGTAATATAACACTAAATATAAGATTCTTATGAATTACGTTTTATTTGTTTTGTCATATTTTCAAAATAAAAACAAGGAGCTATTTACCAATTACCAACATTATAAACACTTATGTATAATTCTATATTTCGGTGCTTGGAATTTCGTTCTATTTTATTGACTTGACCGTATACTGAGGTAGCAAATATCTATTGATATAAAAGAGTCTATAGACCAATGACACGTTATAAAATAGCAACGTTTTTGATTCTTTTTCCACATAAGATCACCCAAGTTTGATATTTGGTTAATTTATCTTTCATACTGATAATTTTTCTTTGAATTTTCCTACAAATACTTCTAATTATAAACTGTACATACACATGGCTACAGAGGGCATCGCACATCGATAAAAATTCGCAAACGGTGAAGTTGAGGAGGGGTAAGTTTCTACACGAGATCGCTGGTGAAAACGATAAATCGTTTAGTTCATACGTAAGTATAAATAATCATACATAAAATTATGTTTGTAAGTTTATACACAGCTGTAAATAAGTCATATGTAAGTTCCTAATCATTTGTGTATACACTGTATTGCACTAAAGAGTATATGCACGGATCGAGTAATCTAATAAATATTTTAAAACTCTTCCAAACAAAAATGTTCATCGAAATAAGATCGTCAAGTAAAAATTAAAAAAAAAAAAATACCGTAGACATTTTCAAAAAAATCAATAGAAAAAAGGTAATCTTAGATAAAATTTACTAATTTTAGTCTAAATACACATGGTGTTGTTCAAGACATTTATCTGTAAATTTTGATATATTAAAATCAAAATTCGGACCAATAGTTCATGAATTATTGGTATTTATGTATTAAGAACACCTGTAATAACATGCAACCATCCTTTCGATATTGTCAGTGAAATTATCTATTAGCAACTTTACTTGTCAACAAATTCTACTATCATTAATGAAGTATATTTTTGTCCGGAATCCACTGTTATAAATTATATAACAAACGTACCATGGTATGGCAATGATAATAGTATAACCTCTATTGATATTATATTAATTATCAGTTATCACTTGACAGTTAAATTTGCACACGCTATTTTTCAACATTGTATTTTGTGTTTATGGCGTAAAATTAACTAGTCTTTAAAGTTTAAGTAAAATAGTAAATACATTGAATATTTAAAGTAAATAACAACAAGTTTATATCTTGTGTTAAAATTGTTCATCTTAAGGTGACCATATTATGTAGTTTGAGTTACAATGGAATTTTTAAATATTATCATGTTTTAATAACAGTTTTAATTGTTTAAATTTTTATTTGGTTGTCTATTAATGGAATAATGTGACTAATTCTATAAAGCTCATAAAATTAATTTAAAAATAAGTTCAAAATTTAGTGCGTTTGTATTAAAATGATTATAAATTGTTCTTAAATACATTGAAAATGACTTCTGTGGATTGTCCTGTAGCCATGATGAATACTTTCCTATATCATAAACCAATGAAAAAAGTGAACAATTTATACCTGTTTACAATTAACAAACTTCAAAGCTAAACCATTCAATGAGTTCTAGTTCAATTGTTTCTTTATGTAAGTACATTATTAAATACTGTTTTATAAAAGTTTTTTTTTCAAATTAATCAATTTAATAAAATATATGTCAGTTTTTAATAAATTAAATGCACTCAGGAAACTCTTAAGCAGAACCACAGTAGATTCTGATAAAATGTATGAATTATGTAATTGTAAATTTCCAACGCCCATTATAACTAGATGGGATTCGATGTTTTAAACATTCAAAAAAATGGTAGCTAATAAAGAAAAATTGATAATTGCATTTTAATAGCTAAAATTAAATAAATTAAAATTGTCTGAATGGTGTTTTCTTGAAGAGTACTGTATAGTGATGGAATCATTAATATCATCATTGGTTTTATAACAAGGTGAATAAACATGTTTTTTAGGCTGTGTTGACCCTACTATAATTGCATTAAGACTCAAGTTGATTCACTTAACTAATTTATCCTATTGTAAACCATTGGCTTTTTCAAGAATTATTAAAAGTCTTGAAAAACGTTTTAATTATCTATTTGATCTAGAACTTACTAAAAGTAAACCATTTATTTTATCAGACATTAGTCTTCCAAAATTCAAACTGAGTTGGATGTCAGCTCGATTTTTAGTGATATGTAAAAAATTGTTTATATCTGAATGTAATTTACTTAACTCAGTTGAAAATCATTATGATGATGATGGCTCTGATAATGATGATAATAGTATCCATGTTAAAATTTTAAGTGAGGATAGTTCTCTTAATGAATAATATAATCACAAAGAAAATAATAGGTAATAAAAGTTCAAACGTCGCTAGTGTTTAAGCATTATCATATTTAGATACAAAAAAAAAATGATTTATATTGGATAATTTACCTATTGTCAAAAAGATTTTTTTAAATATAATACTACATGGCTTTTGTGTACCCCTGTTGAGAGGTTGTTCAGTTGTGGTTTCTAAATTTTAACACTTAGGAGAAATTGTTTCAATGACTATACCTTTGAAATGTTGTTATGTTGTAGGTATTTGAGTTTAAATAAATAATTTATCTACTTTAATAATGTCCATATTAAAACTATTCAATTCTTGAATATTGTACATAAATACTTATGTTTTTCTAAGTAGCCTGAAGAAGGCATATTATATTCTTATTCTATTTTTTTTTTTTTTATCATTTGTGTTGTCAATATATTACATTTAATTTTGTAAATGTATCACAAATATTTTTATGAGTAGATGAATACTAAAAAAGTACATATTTCACCCCATGGGGTAATCTTCGCTCCTCAAACAAATTAATTAGGATGGGTGAATTGAATTTTGAAAATATGATGTATTATTTCTTCAATCAAACAATTCTGAGCAAAGCTTCAGAATTAAAAAACATCATTCATAAATTCACAATTTTTTGTCTTATCGTCAACAAATTTTATTTTCAAAATTATCTAAAGTTATTATTCAACAAAGAAGACATTTTTTTTTTAACCAAAAGATTCAAAACCTGTTGTTCTATATGCATTCATTATATGCATTCAATGTTTCATTATGATTGGTTGGACCTATTTATTCAAATAAATATTTCAAGTTGAAAATTTACTTAATAACAGTTTATTATGTAAAATTTAATAATTAAACGCTTATAAAAAAAAGTCCTCAGTCTCGATTTTTGAACATTTTCCTGTATCGTTAGAAAAGTGTATGAGTAAAATCACACAAAATTTTCAAAAGTTTTTGTCAAATATTTAAAATTTTACTAGGGATGATTAAAAAAAAAACAAAGTGTTTTCAAAGTTTTATTCTGAACCCAAAAGTTATCAAATTTTTTGAAACTTTTTCTAAATTATGTATTAAATCCATCAATAATATATGGTGAAAATTTCCAGTTTCTAGAAACATTACTTTTGAGATAACGATGAAATTACTGAAGTCAATCTAATGAAATTGCCATTTACAGGGAATTTCATCAATTTGACTCCATTTTTGGCTGTTTTTCTTCTTGCCTGGAAAAACTATTTTAAAGAGACTTCAATAAACCCTTAAAAGACCATCTGCATAAAATTTCTGTTTATACAGTTGCTGGATGAAACTTTTGGTCTACGTTAAGGTGAGCCAAAGGTGTTTCTAGAAAGAAAAAAACTTCATTATAAAACCATAAGATCCTTTGCTTCACTCAGAATCTAAAATATTGTACTAATCACACAAACTAGGCAGGTTATTGTTATTAATATCCACCTCTAAACTTCTTAAATTGTATTGTGTATTGTATTATTTTCATATTATTTTATTTAATTGATTAAATATTATACTTTATCAACTAAATAAAACTTCTATTATACAAGTATTATACATAAATACTTAAAAATATGTGTATTATATGCATTTTTAATTTTTGATAATCCCTATTTGTTTAATAATTTACAAATATTTACGGTAAATAAGTACTAAGATGTCATATGAATTGCACAAACTATGCAATTTGTTGTTATTTATAATAATATTTGTATTTTTTGTATATATTATATTATATAATTATGTTTATGTTTTTCAACATAATTTTATTATATATTTTTGTTATTGTAAATGTAATTTATGGTTATTAGTTATTAATAAAATAATTAACTTAAAGTTTTTTTTTATTAAAATAATAATGGGTTTATAACAATAATATAAATTATCTTTTTTCTTATCTTGATAAAAATGCATTAATCTTTTATCTTTGTCTAGATAATTTTTTATTTATATTTTCCCAACACTGGTGATGTACAACTATTAACAGAACATGAAAACAATTAGTTGTAAGGGGTTTAACGTAGGCAATTTAAATAACACAGTACGTACTTCGCACCATGAGGTATTCATAGCTCCTGAGACAAGTTAATAGGAATGAGTATATTGAATTCTAAGGAAATGGTAGATAATTTTTTTAGTTAAACATTTCTGAACAAAGCCCAGAACTAAAATGATAAAATACATAGAAAAATGTTTTTTAAATAAATATTTTAAGTACCTAGAAAATTGATGTAAAATCCATTTAGTATGTAAAAATTGTAAAATATTTCACTTTAACGCTTATAAAAAAAATTGTATCACAATATTTAAAATTTTTTCGCTATCCTTAGTGAAGTATATGAGTAAGGTCAAATTAAATTTTCAAAAGTTTTCATGTAAAATTAAAAATATATCTCATGAATTTCACATGTTTAGTCTTAATTATTGGTAGGTTTTTTTCTTCAAAATTATCTTAAGTTTTTTTGTGTGACAAAGAAGAAAATTGTTTTGTAAAAAAGATTCAAAACTTCTTGTGCTATCTATGTTCAAAGTTTCATTATGTTTGGATTGGCCAATTCTTCAAATAAATTCATATAGTTGAAAATCAACATAAAAACATACAATTCCGTAAAATTAATTTAATAATTTAGTTGAACACTTATAAAAAAAAATACTGGTTAACAATTTTTGAAATTTTTTCAATATTGTTTGTTAAATGTTTGAGAATGATTACATTAAATTTTCAGAATATTTTTTCAAATATTGAAAATTTTACTAGAGAAATAATTATATTTTCAAAGTTCTTTTTTTAGGCCAAATGAAGTCAATTTTTTTAAACTTAATGAAGTATATAGAATTATTCAATTTATATATTATGGTAAAAATTTTAAGTTTCAAGCAATATTAAAAAGTACTACTTACTTGCAATTACTGATTTATAGAGTTGCTGTATGAAACATTTGGCGTATTATAACTACTCAAAAGTATTTACAGAAAAAAATAAAAATATCATTGTAAAACCAATTGATCCTTTGCTTCACTCAGAATCTAAAATAAATACCACAATCCCATTAGATTGTACAAAATGTTACTCAAACCAATATGGTCATACAGTATCAAACTCTAGGGATTTTTTTTTTTTTAATTTTCATATTATTTATTTTGAAAATAGTGATTTATTATTGCATAATGGCAAACTTTGAGTGAAAATGAATATTTTACTTTATTTACTATGAGTTTTAATGGTACATTATAAATTAGTTGTTTACCTGTTTTTAATATATCGCATAAATAGATATATAATAGCTTAATATGTAGGTTCAGTTATAAAAATATGTTCTTTTGGGTAGGTCTTTGTTTAAGCTTCATGGAAAAATATTGTATTCCAGGCCACAGTATTTTCTATACCTTTCAGTGTTAAACTCTACTCATTTTATTAATCAAAATTCAAATTAGTAATCGGTGACATATTACATTATGCAACATCTGTGCTAACTTAAAATTAGCATATACCAAATGAAAAAATTAAAAAAATTTGTTTTTCAGCTTATGTTTTGTTGTAGTACTTTGATAAATAAATCAAGAAGCTGTAAAGCAAAATAATTGCTAAGAAATATTACCTTTTTTAAATATATAATAAATCCCAAGCTAAATTTGTGTCTCATTGTTATACAATTATTTCGGTTTGTATGTTTAATTTGATTTTGCTGTAAGTATATAGCACAGAACTATAATATTTCTAAAATAATAAAGAATAAATAAAAAAAAATGTATTGCATTTTTCAAATAGATCTGACTCACTCTGTATATGGGCATCATGGCAAATATATAATTTATTTATAAGACACGCAATTTGTTTTTCAACATTTTTTTCCGTTGATTTTACTAGAGCTCTATACAAATTTGTTTAATTACTACAATTACTTGAAATTCGTTTTACATATTTTAAATGCTTAAAAAAAGAGTTTTTTTGCATAATTTAGACTTCTATCCCTTATTAGGGAGATTTCAGAATTAGAACTTAGGCCAATTTAAAGAAAAAAAAACACGAATATGAGTAATGGTTTTTATACTTTATTTACCAACAGTCAACAGATCATACAATAACAACGGTTAAAATGGAGACCCTAGGTGTAACTTGACTAACCTTTATCGTACACCCCCAGACAAAAAAGACTTCACATCAAAATGACTTTTAGGTAATATAGTGTTTTCCAGAACGACGAGGAACGTATTTGAATCTATTTTTTTCATCAGAAAAACAAGTGTGCTTTTCAAAATTATATTTATATGTTATATCGTAACAACAAAAGAACGAGACTGACCGGTTGTTTTACAATATTTACCTTGTCTTTGCTGTGAAGGTCGAGTGTCGTGTAGGTAGTACTGATGGGCGAAGCACGTTTGGGTACATAACATTATTTTTACCTGTAAATGTATAACACGTTTGGGTACATAAACACATAGCACGTTTGGGTACATACACTAATTGCCAATATAGGTTATCGCGAAAAAAAAGTTTAACAATCTTTATAAGATATGGTTTATGAAAATAACTAAATGTTTCAACGTTTCAATGTTCAGTTCCAATTTGGATTTTCAATCGGTAAGATTATTATATTCTTTATAATTATGGACGTGAACATTTCCGACGTTTTTGAAACCCGACGTGGGAAAAAGTGTGTTGCGATTAATAGTTATAAATTTAGTGAGTTTAGAGAAAACAAAGATACAACTAAAATTTTTCGTTGCACGAATCGTAAATGCACTGTTACTGCTAAATTAACTACAAATTTAAAAAAGCCGATAAGATAATGGTGGTGGAAGTTCGTCCTTCGTCGCTCCGCTCCTCGGACAAGATTATGGTGATGAGTAGAGATACAGGAGTTGGGTGGGATACACGAGATGTATTGATAGATTAGGCATTATAGGATAGATTAGGACATTATTTTATATTATAAAAAAAAAAAACGATTCTGAACGAAGATGAATTGTCATTGAATAATATGTTTATAGTAAATCGTAATTTAACGCCTGAAATTGAAATTTTAATACAATTTAATTAATTAATAACAATGAATTACCCTCATATTTTTTACAATTATGGTAAGCCGAACTTATGGCCAACCTTGTATTAAAATTTCAATTGTTAGCTTCTAATAAAAAATTTTTTATGAATTTTTACCTACAAAATACATAGCAAATATACATGATTTTGACGAATTTTGTCAATATTAGCACTTATAAACGCTTATAAAAAAATTTGTGCCTATGTATTTTTATAATTTTTGAATGGGAGTTAGAACAACTTATGTGGACCCTTCTATTAAATTTTCAAGTATTTCGTCCGAGCTACATTTTTTTTATCAACATTTATAAAAAAAAAAATCGAATATTTCAAATGCCTATAAATTGATTAAAAATGAGTGAAATCTTTTGAAAATAAAATTATATAAAGAAAATGCCAATATAAACAACTGATAAAATTTTCAAGTTTCTACAACTTATACTTTTTGAAAAAAAAACAAATAGCAAAAATCGTTTGAGGCTAAACCGTTGTTTAACGTGTTTTTGTAAAAATTTAAATTTCAAACACTCATAAAATTTTTTTGTCTGAATCCGGTAGAGTTTTTTTTGCAGATAATTGAAGAAAAACTAATGAAAAACCTTGTACCAAATTTTCAAAACTTAGTTATAAAAGAAAAAAATTTTACGATTTTTCAACAACAAAATTATTTGCAAATTTTCGCAATTTTTACATATTTCGTATAAATTGGAACTTTGAGCACTTATAAAAAAAAATTGTGACTTACGATTTTGGATTTTTTTTTATCAGTTATGGAACAACTTATAAGAAACCTTGTATTAAATTTTCAAGATTTTCTGGCAAAAAAAAAAAATTTTATCGTTATTTTAAAAAAAAATACTTAAAAAAATTGAAAATTTCAATTGTCTATAATTAGCTCAATAAAAGTCAAAATACTTTGAAAATTTAACGGTGTATAGAGAACGCTAATCTTAATATTTGGTGAAAATTTCAAGTATTAACATCGATTAGTTTTTGAGTTATAGCAAAATAAAAAATTTGATTTTGTCGAAAACTGGTTTTGCGTAAAATATACCGTTTTCCCCTCATTTTTTAAGGGTTTTTCCCGGCGCGTTAAAAAAATATTGAAAATTTTTAACTTTTGACCCCCCAAAGTACCAACTAGATTCACTTTCCTTTCAGAAAAGTTGCTATATAAGGCAATCGAAGCATTTTTACTGCCCCAAATCGTGTCGACAGACACAAAAATAAATAAAAAAAAAAAAAAAAAAAAAAAAAAAAAAAAAAACACACATCATTGTAAAATCAATACATTCTTCACTCCGTTCAGAATCTAAAACAGTTATTTCAATAAATGGTGAACATAATCATGATGAATTAGTTGAAGAAACCATCACTAAGCAAACAGTGATGTCACTTTTAAAGCGCAAAGCAACTACCGACCTTAATATGAAGCCAAATAAACTTATACGACAAGAACTGCGTAATTTCCCAAAATCAGAGCATCTTAGTCATTCTGACGTCAGGTTATTCAGGAAAAGTATGTACGAAGCTAGACGAAAAATATTTCCTAAAATACCTAAATCTTTATTAGAAGCAAAAGCTATGATGTTTCAAAATAAAAAAGATTTTGTTTCAAATAATGAACCATTTTGTTTCATGGATTCGGAAAGTAGTATACCTATTTTTACAAATGCTACTAACATGTCTCTTTTAAATAGTTCAAAGCATGTCTTTGCTGATGGAACTTTTTCATATGCACCAAAACATTTTCTTCAGATGTATACGATACATGTATATTTGAATGGATTTTATGTGCCAATTATATTTGTTTTTAATGGACTCTAAAACACAAAAATCGTATACTGATGTTTGGTTGAAAATAAAAGAGTTATATTTTAAATTTCACGGACAACAATTGCAATTGAAAATAATACATTTACATTTTGAAAAAGCTGCTCACAACGCAGTATTGTCAAGTGAAAATTGTCAAGTGCTAGGTTGTCGTTTTCACCTCAGTCAAGCCTGGTTTCGTCGTATTAAAAATAACAAAGAATTAAATAAGCATTATGCTGGTAAAACAGTTGTGTACCAGTGGCTTCAAAGTTTTTTCGGTCTAAGTTATTTACATTCTAATGAGGTGAATGATGGTTTTATATCTCTCATGGCCAATGCACCACCCAATGTTGAACATTTTACAGATTATATTGTAGACACGTTTATTGACGAAAATAGTTTATTCCCACCTCATGTTTGGGCAGGTGAGCCATCTATGGATCCCAGGACAACAAACGGACCTGAAGCTTTTCACAGAGATTTCAATAGTCAATTTTATACTTGCCATCCTAATTGTTTTGCAGTAGTAAATATTTTATTAGAAGTTCAAGAAGAATCGTACCTACTTAAAAATAGGTAGCATTAAACGAAATGTGTAAAACAAAAAAAGAAAAGAAGACATGGATAATATTACATATGTATTAAACAAATTTGAGGAATACAAAGTCGATAAAGATGTTGCAAAATATTTATCCCTGATTGGTCCGATATTTACCGGTAAAAACATTGTATAATAAATTGTAATATACATATAAAAAAATATAATAATAAATAATAAATAAAAATGATATAATAAAACATAATATAATAAATAATAATTTAAAAACTATGACAAATAATTATATTAATAATAAGTGTTATTTTTTTAGGTGTATCTAAATATTATATTAATACTAAAATTGTGTCTATTTTCTTTCAATATTTTAGTCAGTGTTGTAGTGTTGCGTTCCATATTATAAAAATAGAGTATGGCTAGCATCACATTTTGCGCGTATCTGTTGATTAATTTCTGGACGCATTCTTATCGGCTAGGGAAAAACGTATCAATAAGACTATATTTTTAGTACCTTACCGTACATCGAAAGTGTCTATAGTGTGTTTTATAGTTTTTGTGTTTCTATCAAACTTTTTTTAGCGTTTCTGTCGATTTAAGTATTTTATTATTATATTCATTCTCTTTTTATCCACCTGCCAAGTTTAGCGCGTACGGTATATTATCATATTATAATTATGCTTTAAAAATTTGATTTGTTCTTTTATTTTTAATTTAACATTTTGATAACGAATGACAATTTTATAATTTTATTTATTGGAGGAAAATGGTCAAAAATTATTTTAATTTTTTCATTTTTTTTTTGAGGAAAATGACTACGGCTCTATGTACCCAAACGTGTTATTTTTCTAGATATATGGTGTACCCAAACAGTGTATTCATTTTTACCCAAACGTGTTGCTTTTAGGGTCTACTGTACCCAAACGTGTTACGGCTGTACTGATGCAGTTGATGTTATACGACCTATTTTGAGCGCAATAAGTAAATATTTTCATTCTTGTCTGCACTTATTCGTGATGATATTTGGCAATGGAAATATCAGTTCGATACTTTTGTATGCAAAGTCACATAAAAGTATCATTAAATCATATGTTTGTAAAATATATAGTGTATACACCATGATGGTGGTACTAGGATTTGAAATTTCGTACGTAAAACTGCAAAAATGTATGAAATTAATGAAAACGGCAGTTATGAAAAAAAATCCGGACATACTTTGCACCGTGGGTATTCTCCGGTACTCGGACAAGATAATGGTGTTGTACGTAGAGAAAATCAGACAAGTCATTTTTAAGATTGGCGAATGTCACATGTTATACTTACAATATATTATATTCAACTTGAAATCTATTTATTGTATAATTGTTTTTGGAAATCGATCCAGAGTGAAACTCAAGTATTAATTTTAGTATCAAGTAGTTGAATTTTTGAAAAAATTATGAATCCTCTGAAAAACAATTGATGCGATTTTCAAGTTTTTTTTTTTTTTTTTTTTTTTTTTTTTATTGAATAAGAAATATACAACTATACAATTAAGCACAACAAGTAATAATGATGAAAAGGATTACATAACATGAAAATGGCACGATGTAGGAGGGCTCCCAATGGAACTACCTACTTGGGTATTTTATTGATTAATGGAGGAGGTCTCTAACCCATTTTCGTTTTAATCTTCGAGGGGGGTTGTCAGGCAAATGTTGGGAAGAAAGATAACTAATGTTTGGGTTACTATGGGAGCTAAATTTTTTGTGAAGTTTTTGGTAAGCAGTTTTAGTGACTTGATTTACGTAATTTATTCTCAGGTCGGAGTGGAGGGTTTTGTTACTTACATACCAGGGGGATTTAGTAATAGTGCGAAGGCAGATGGATTGAAATGATTGTATTTTTTGTATGTTACTTGGGGCGGCATTACCCCAAATTTGAATACCATAATACCATAGAGGAAAGATCAACATTTTGTAAATAAGGATTTTGAGTTTAAGGTTTAAATTCGATCGTAAGATAGGACGTAGTAGATGTAATCTGGAGTTTAGTTTCTTTCTTTTGTCGAATATGTGGTCTTTCCAAGTTAATCTTTTGTCGAAAATGAGTCCTAAGTATTTAACTTGGTTGGTTTGAGGTAATAATTGGTTACAAAGTTTGACTGGTGGACAATTGTTTGGGCGAAGGGAGAAAGTAATGTGGCTAGATTTGTTTGTGTTAATTTTTATTTTCCATAGTGTGAACCAATTTTCGAGTAAGCTGAGGTGATGTTGAAGTTTGAAGCTTGTTATTGTGGGATCGGAATCGGTGGCTAGGATACAAGTGTCGTCAGCAAAAGTATTGAGGATGGTGAAAGAGGATGTGGGTATATCTGCAGTGTAAATTAGATATAAGAGAGAAGAAAGGTCACTACCTTGGGGTACACCAGCGTTAATTATATATTGGTTTGAAATTGAGTTGTTTAGATTTACTTGGAAAGAACGATGAGTGAGATAGGATTTGAGTATTAAATAATATGGGGTTGGAAAGTTTGTTTTTAGTTTATGGAGGAGACCGTTGTGCCATACTTTGTCAAACGCCTGTGCGACGTCCAGGAAGACACCCGAGCAGTATTTTTTTTGTTCGAGAGAAGATGAGATGGCATCGGTGAGACGATGAAGAGGGTGAATAGTAGAATGGTGAGCTCGGAAGCCGTACTGAGAGTTAGGAATGATTTTATTTATTTTGGAGATATTTTGGAGGCGTTTTAATAGAAGTTTTTCAAATAATTTACCCAGGGATGGGAGGAGGCTGATTGGACGGTAAGAAGATGTTGTATTTTTGGGTTTGCCAGGTTTGTGTACTAGTATGATTGTTGAAATTTTCCAGAAAGGTGGGAAATGAGAAAGCCTGAGCATTGCATTGAAGATGTGGGTTATGTTGAGAATCGCTTTATTTGTAAGTTGTTTGAGTATATTATTTGTAATGAGGTCATGACCAGGGGCTTTGCCATATTTTAGTTTGCTGATTGTAAATTTAATTTCATTTGGAGTGAAGTGTTTGGAAGGTGTAGAAGTGGGTAGGGCGCTGTTTAATGATTGGTTGATTTTATTTAAATGGTTAATAGGCGGGTTAATATTGTTAGGTTTGAATACTTCATAAAAATATTCGGCAAATGTGTTCGATTTTTCCATGTCAGATATGGCTAGCTTGTTGTTTGGTAGTTTTATTGGCGGGATTAGTTCTTTAAGTTTTAATATGCTTTTTGTTTTACGCCAGAGGGAACCGTTGGTTGATTGAAGTTTAGTGATATTATTTTCATAACGTTCTGTATTGATTTTATAAAATTCTTTTTTTAATCTGTTAGAAATAGAGTTGAGTGTGATTTTATCCAGAGGGTGTCTAGTTGATTGCCATCTGGCTCTTGCTCTTCTTTTTTGGGCTAACATTTCTTTAAAGATTATCGGGATATTATTAGATTTAGTAGATATATTAGGGATGGACGAAGAGTCTGAGACAGTGCAAACGATTACTGTATAAATGTTAATTTACCTAATGCTACATATAAAATATAAACTTGTATAAAAATGTCTGATCATATAATCAAATATCACACATTGATACCGTACAAATTAAATAAATCTGACATACATTGGGTAAAAATAGTTATTATAACCATAATTCCAAATTTAAGTGCGTGTAAAAATTAATTTATTGAGTATATCTTTGTGAAATATGAACCGTAGGTAGTAATATATGTAGTGAATCTGTATGTCAAATACAATTTTAGGTGAATTAATAAATAATTTCAAATTTTATGAGGTTTTTCATTAAAAAATATCACTAATTTACGTGTAATTAAGGATTTTTATTAATATTTCAACTTTAAATACCTACCTAAAAAAAATCTGATTTAAGATTTGGGAAATTTTTTTAAAATATTATTCGTTAAGCATATGAGTAAGATAACATTACCTTTTTAGGATTTTATACCAAATATTTAAATTTTTATTAGATAACCGTAAATTCATCTGACGCTTGGAATCACGATTAAAAGTAGAGAAAATGTCCTGTGTAAAATAAAAGTAAAATGATGGCGAACTTACATTATTGAACTTAAAACTCGATACAGTCTCAGTGTAAAAATATTCCGATCAAATATATTACTGTTCTTAGTGTAATTGTCTGTAAGTTTTTATTTTTATCAGTGCCATTTAAAAATGTTTTGTTTTAACAAGGGAAAAATGTTTTTCAACCAAAACATCCAGTGTTTGTTCTAATCACATTCAAACTTCAAAGGTTCATAATGATAAGATTGATCAATTATTTTGTTTACCTACTAAACATTTCAAATTAATGTACAAAACAGTAGATTCTATAATAATCATAATATAATAATTTAGTTAAACCCTATTATGAAAATAAATCCTTATGTAAACGAGACCTACCTGCGCGGCCAGAGGTACCCAACGCCGGCCTCTTTACAATGGCTATATTACCCAAATTTTGCATACGCTAGTAGTATTACCAAAACAAAAAAAATATATCTAAAATAACTAAAAACCGAGACAACCGCTCTAGTCGAGCGAGGAGAAGAGGTGACCGTACAAGTATAATACTAATAAAAAAATATAACACACACCAATTTGTTTTCGATGGCGGGCCCAGAAAGCACCGCCGTACTATTAGATAAACAGTATATATATAAATCAATTAATAATGGGCGCCCTCACACTCTATTTTTAAATAATACAAAAATACAAAAATAATAATGATAATAATAATAATAATAATATCCACGATATAATGGATCACCTGATCCCGTCGACTTGATGGCAGCTCTCGAACATCCAAGATCCTGACTCAACACATGACCGGGTGGCACTGCAGGGGACGACGGGCAACGGTTCAACTCAGGATACAAAAAAAACACAGTAAACAAAGCGCGACGCCGACTCAAACGCGTATTGAACGACGCGATGGTTCGATGAACAACCAGACAGTCGACACGACCGACACGTGAACGCACACACCCGCACACGGGGATGTGTACACTACGGCGAGGACGGAGCGACACCAAAACGCAATAGAAACGCGACGGTCAAATAAAACGGCCACCACAATGGCCGACACACGGTCGCGCACACAACACACGTGAGATGTGTGTCACACGACAACTCTCGAACGACCACGGGGCGACGGGCGGCAGCGCGACTTGATCGGCGAGCGAAAGCTCAGCCGGCGGACTTTGAACAATAATTATCGCAGCCGGTACCATGACAGGAGGGCAGGTGGGTAAAGTGGCCGAGATATCAATCGACGAAAAATAGTCGGCCGGTGAAATCCCAACCGATAACCGATGTGGCCTGTCGTATATATTGAACATCCTCCCCCTAGTAAGACGAGCACGTCTTACTACCCGTAGTCGACATCGATGAACTGAGGGCCGATAGAGTAGTGAGGTGAATGACGTGGAGATCACGATGTAGCCTTTTCGACAAAAAATTATACATGCGAAAAATAAAAACATAGAAAAGAAAAAAATCAATAAAAGCCGTATGGGCACAAAACATACAAACATAAAGCAATAGTAAAAATGTATTCAAACAAATTATATAATTCAATTACCAGGGCAATAATAAATACAAAAATAAGACTATGTGCCCCTAATTTTCATGGTAACATTTATGTGGTCACTCTCTTTTCCCGCCCCCCAAAACGGTGTCTCGTTGTGAAATATATATGCAAAAGAAAGTAAACTACCAGCAATGAGGTCGGGTCGACTACTCTGGAACCGCAATCAGAAAGAACAATAATAAAAATAATATAAAAAGTATGATGAATAAATAAATAGAATATATTTTTACACTCATTCGTTCGTCGGCAACTTGACGACTTTCACGACGGGACGAGTGAGCGTTCCAGTGGCGGTCTTCAGTCGGACGACTCGTACGACTTTGTCGGCACCCGGTAGTACCTCGATTACGCGACCCATGCGCCACTTCAACGGCGGCGTTTGCGGATCCTTAATTATAACCAAATCGTCAACAGCGATGTTCGGAGCGTCTGTGAGCCAACGACTTCGCGTTTGAAGCGTCTGTAAGTACTCGTTACGCCATCTTCGCCAAAAGGATTGTACACATTGATTAATCAATTTCCACCGGTTGACAAGTGTGCGTGTATTGGCGGGAATTGGCGATTCTGGCACTGCGAGCAGCGGGCGGCCGATAATAAAGTGGCCGGGAGTTAAACATTCCAAATCGGCGGGATCCGAAGATACGGGAGTAAGCGGTCGAGAGTTGAGGATCGCTTCTACTCGACACAAAATGGTATTAAATTCTTCCAAGGTGAAGACGTGCTCCCCCATTATCCGAACCAGCAGTGACTTGGTCGATCGAACAGCCGCCTCCCATAATCCGCCGAAGTGGGGGGCACTAGGTGGGTTGAAGTGCCAGGCGCAGTGGACAGTGCTCGACAACTGGTCACGTGAAGCTGGATCGTTTATGATGGTTCGAAGCTGGTTGTCCGCCCCTATGAAATTCGTGCCGCAGTCACTATAGATATCGGACGGTAAACCGCGACGCGCGACGAATCGATTTAACGCTGCTATAAACGCCTCAGTGCTCAAATCGGATACTAGCTCCAGATGTACTGCTCGCACGGCAAAACAGACGAAAACAGCCACGTATATTTTACTTTGTCGTGCTTTTCGAAGTCGATTTTCCTTTACCAATAGCGGACCAGCGTAATCTATTCCCACCCTTGAAAACGGGCGACTTTCCGTTACCCGGGAAGCTGGCAAATCTGCCATAACTGGCTGAGGATTGACGGCCGTGAGACGGACACATATTGTACAACGACTGATCACAGTACGTATTAAAGTGCGGAGCGACAATATCCAAAACGTACGGGACAATAGAGACGAAATAATCTGCGGCCCGCTATGACCCGTGACGTCATGCCAATGACGTATCAACAATAACGAAAAGTACGACAACTTGGACAACAATATCGGATGCTTCTGGTTTTCAGGGAGCTCTGATCTAGATAATCGACCGCCAACGCGAATCAAATTTTGCTCGTCGATGAACGGACGAAGGCGGGCGATTGTGCGACTCGATATAGTGCGTTCATGTAAAAGCTCTTGTCGTAACGTGCGAAAATAATATAATTGGCTCGACCGCGATACCATAAGCGCTGCTTCATCAAGTTCATCGCGCGAAATGTATCCGGCTGGAGCGGGTTGTCGTCGACATCTGGCGATAAATCGACGCATGCGGGCCGTTACGCGTATCAACTGTACGTACGACGAGAACCGCGCGTACCATTCGTTTTCTTCTACGTGCGTTGTAATTACCACCGGGCGAGCGACTTTTACTTCGGGAAGCTGAGCAGCTGGTATAACAGGCACTTCGGTTTCCCAGTCTTCCTTTGATAAGTACAGCACTGCCGGACCGTTGAAGTACAATTTGTGTTTGATTAACTCAGACGGCATGAGGCCGCGCGAACTGCAATCTGCCGGGTTGTTGCTCGACGATATATAATTCCACTGACACTGTGGCAGTAAAGACTGGATTTTGTGTACTCGGTTCGATACGAAAATTTTAAATAGTTCGTGAGGGCATTGAATCCAATTCAAAACAGTAGCGGAATCCGACCATGCGTAAAAGTCGACGATTTGAAGTTTTGTACTTAACGTGTTTTTCATTCGGGCCATCCACTTCGCTAACAAAAGAGCGGCGCACAGCTCCAGACGTGGTATGGTCGATGATTTTAATGGTGCCATTTTGGTTTTCGCACCCAGCAATGAAATAACAGGACAACCAGACGAGTCTAAGACGCGTAAATAAACGACGGCCGCGTAACCAACGGACGACGCGTCGCAAAAACCACACAGTGTACACTGCATGTTTCGATGTGTACCTACATATCGAGGTATGCTTATGTGTTGTAAATTGGATAAATCGTTTACAAAATTATGCCACACATCCGCGATTTCCGGTGGCAGCTGCTCATCCCACGACAAACCGGCGTGCCACACGCGTTGTAACAGTTGTTTTGCAAATAAAATAACCGGTGATAACAACCCGAGGGGATCGAACATACGTGCTATACACGATAGCATACCGCGCTTGGTATTAATCATCGGTGCCGGTTGAAACGTGTACGTAAATATGTCTTCTCGCGGTAGCCACTGCATACCTAACACTTTCGTTTTACTGAGGGATGAGTCCTCAAACGACAGCAATTCACACGTCCGATCCTCGGGGGGTACTGTTTCGAGTAGCTCGACCGCGTTACTCGCCCATTTCTTGAGCTCCATTCCCGAACGACGTAGTACTCGAATCAAGTCTGCCTGGAGCGCCACAGCTTCCTTGACTGTGTCTCCCCCAACACAAATGTCGTCCACATAAGTACATGACAACAGAGCTTCACGAACACGCGGACTACTTTGGCAGTCTTGGTCGGCGATACATTGCAGTACCCGGAGTGCGAGGTACGGAGCACAATTAACTCCATACGTGACGGTATTTAATTCGTATGCCTGTAGAGCTTCATCGGGGGACGATCGCCATAAAATATGTTGGTAGCGCCTATGAACTGGAGAGACAGCTACCTGACGGTACATTTTACTGATATCAGTAGTAAATGCGAAACGGTGCACTCGATATAATAATAACACGTCGATGATGTCACGTTGTAATTTCGGCCCCGGAAATAGACAGTCGTTTAACGACGTACCCGAATAAGACGACGCCGACGCGTCAAAAACAACACGAATTTTCGGGTTAATGTCCGATGGGCGGTAAATCGCGTGATGAGGAATAAAATATACTCCGGTCGACGTGGCTGGTGACATGTGACCTAGTTCCAAGTATTCTTGCATAAAATCGCAATATAATTTTTGAAGACAGCTATTTGACTGCAACTTTCGTTCTAATTGTTCGAAACGTTTCTCCGCTACGGCGCGCGAACCACGGAAATCCTTTTCAGTAACGTCCCGACGAAATAATAATGGTACGCAAAATCTACCAGTGGCTTCGCGAACACATCCGTCGCGAAACAACGATGTACACTGCCCTTCGTCAGTGAACTTTTCTGGGGCCTCCTCCGGTTCCTCAAGTTCCCAAAATTTTTGTAACAACGTTTCGACGGACACCGTGAGCGACGTAGGACAGGAAACATTGCTATTTTTACTCGATTTCGAGTGTGGAACCGATCCAATAATTGTCCACCCAAATACTGTTCCGAACGCCGCCGGGTATGCGTCACCGACCGATATCCGCTTGCCATTTAAAATCTGAGCGAATAAATCTGCTCCTAATAATACGTCGATAGTACCAGGAACAGTAAACGACGGGTCAGCTAACGCGAGGTGTTTATATTTGTTGACGAACGAGTGCGATAACGCGTGCTGGGGCATATCAGCTGTTATGGTCGGAAACACCCATGCGTCGAATTTGAGCACGGGCTCGACGGAAAATCTGGGTTGCACGAGACATTTAACTACACCCAGTACATTTGTGACCGCTGCACCAGCGAGACCGGAGACGGGAGCGGTCCATTTCGATAAACGTAATCCCAGTCGACTTGAACATTCCGACGTAATCGCACTGATTTGAGACGCGGAATCGATTAGCGCGCGAACCGTATGTAACACGCCGGCGTTATCTTGTATATGAACCAACGCTGTTCCGAGTAGAACCGACGGCGATTTGAGGTGGCTCACCAACGACGATGCCGCTTCATTTCCCGACTGACCCACAGCGGAAGTCTGTTCTTCCCGGACACGGCTATCCGACGCCTTCGGATGTAGCAACGAGTGGTGATTACGGGAGCATTGACCGCAGACAGTCGACGACTTACAATTGGTTGCCCAATGACCGGAACGTAAACATCGAAAACAAATACGTTGCTCGCGCGCCCACGTATTACGTACATCTTGAGGCCAGCTCTTGAACTTGGTGCACGACGCGAGTGCGTGCGTGCCTGCACAACATTTACACGACGACGGCTGTGCTTGAGATGACGGATTATTCGTTAGCATCGACGTGTGGTGAGACGGCTTCGATTTGTTAAACCCTTTTGGCCCATACGACCCAACCTTAGTCGATTTTTGATTGATAACGTGTTTTGAAGACGGCTCGCGTGGTATGCATTCGAGTACTGCCACACGCGATTTCACAAACGACAGCAAGTCTTTGACAGTCGGAAAACCGTTGGCCAGTTGAGCTTCAAATAATTTGATGCTGTACGTCGGCAAACACCGTGACGCAAGCGAGAACAACATAAAATCTCCCAAATTGGGTAAATTCATCGATTCGAGCACAGAAACTCCCTCATCAAAAATAACTAGAAATGTATTCAGTTCGACTAATGACTCGGTCGAAGCCTTAGGCGCATTTAACAAATTGTCGACTAAAGAGAACGCCACCAACCGTGGCTTGTCAAACCGTTCTGTGAGAGTGGACCACGCTAATTTATAATTATTATCTGACACCGGAATACCTCGAATGGCGTCTAACGCGTCTCCTTTGCAACAGCCGACGAGATAATAAAACTTTTCAATGTCGGATAAACTCGTTCGACGGTCAACCATAGCCACAAAACGATCGCGAAACGATGTCCATTTGAATATATCCCCGAAAAATGTGGGTAACGGAATTTCGGGTAATCTTGTAGGCTTGATAATATTCGCACCATTCGACTGTAAGGAGCCCGCGACGTGTGACTGCGCATCGCCTGGACTGACTGGCGGTCTGTCGACCTCACTGGCCGCCCGGACCGTTGGTTCGATGTCGACATCATTATTCAACGACGTGTGCGATCCACCATGCTCGGAACGCATAGTTTGCTCTTGCTCATGCTCGATGACACGATTCGCCGAAGCTTTTGCGAAACTAATTAATTCGAGCATCTGCACGCCTAATGCGTCAGAATACTCGTTCGCCATGTCCATTTCGAGTAATTGATCGAGCACGGCTTCATCTTCAAGATTGAACGCCGCCCATAGCTCGTCGAGACGTTCCACCATGACCACCAGCTGTGGCACCACCGTAGGATCCTCTAAGCTCCGTAATGCGACAGCATGAATAGATCTAATCCGATTGACATACGAAGTCCTCTTAATTTCGGATCTCTCTTTAAGCCGTTTGGCTCGTGCCATTTCCGCATTCGCCGACATTATACGCGCCGCGGTATAAAGATTATAATAATAATAATGAAATTACGCGCGTGGACAAACGTACACCGTGGTGATTACCGGTACACGATAAACCGTATAAAATAGATAACAATAATTGAAATAATCATAAAAATTCACGTGAAATTCACCAAGAATAACACCGGAAAATTTAATTCAAACAAAAAAAAACAATTAAAACGAATAAATAATTCAATAGATAATTAAACGAATAAATAAATTAAAATTCCACGAGAAATAATTAATTAATTAACTTAACGAAAGTTCAAAATAGAAATTAATCAATTTGATGAAGATATGAACGATATAATTCACGACGTTTATGGAAACTCCGAGTTCCTCAACACATTTATTGCAGTGATAAATAAAATAACGATACGTTATTACTGCTACGTAATAAACGATATCACGCCGCTCAATGCGACCGAACGACGACGACCTCACGCAATACGCTCGACAACCAAAAATACTACTGCGAAGCAAATATATTAATTAGGACGGGCCCATAGATCCTACTTTGGTTAATACAGCTAATTTACTAATAATGAAAATAAAAATGGGAAACGTAACCACGCTCTGCTACCAAAATTGTAAACGAGACCTACCTGCGCGGCCAGAGGTACCCAACGCCGGCCTCTTTACAATGGCTATATTACCCAAATTTTGCATACGCTAGTAGTATTACCAAAACAAAAAAAATATATCTAAAATAACTAAAAACCGAGACAACCGCTCTAGTCGAGCGAGGAGAAGAGGTGACCGTACAAGTATAATACTAATAAAAAAATATAACACACACCAATTTGTTTTCGATGGCGGGCCCAGAAAGCACCGCCGTACTATTAGATAAACAGTATATATATAAATCAATTAATAATGGGCGCCCTCACACTCTATTTTTAAATAATACAAAAATACAAAAATAATAATGATAATAATAATAATAATAATATCCACGATATAATGGATCACCTGATCCCGTCGACTTGATGGCAGCTCTCGAACATCCAAGATCCTGACTCAACACATGACCGGGTGGCACTGCAGGGGACGACGGGCAACGGTTCAACTCAGGATACAAAAAAAACACAGTAAACAAAGCGCGACGCCGACTCAAACGCGTATTGAACGACGCGATGGTTCGATGAACAACCAGACAGTCGACACGACCGACACGTGAACGCACACACCCGCACACGGGGATGTGTACACTACGGCGAGGACGGAGCGACACCAAAACGCAATAGAAACGCGACGGTCAAATAAAACGGCCACCACAATGGCCGACACACGGTCGCGCACACAACACACGTGAGATGTGTGTCACACGACAACTCTCGAACGACCACGGGGCGACGGGCGGCAGCGCGACTTGATCGGCGAGCGAAAGCTCAGCCGGCGGACTTTGAACAATAATTATCGCAGCCGGTACCATGACAGGAGGGCAGGTGGGTAAAGTGGCCGAGATATCAATCGACGAAAAATAGTCGGCCGGTGAAATCCCAACCGATAACCGATGTGGCCTGTCGTATATATTGAACACCTTATTTACAATTTTCCATATCTTTTTTCAGAATCGTTAGATAAATATATAAGTAAAGTCATATTACATTTTAAAGTCTTAATATTGTAAATGAAAACTATTAATTAAAAATTAACTAAAAAAATGTGGTACCTATTGTCAAAGTTTTATTTTCAGCTTAAACAATATCATTTTTTTAATTTTTTTTTTAATAATTTTTAAGTATGTGTATAAATGTTATGGATATATTATGAATTCCAAGTTTCTAGCTACATTACTTTAGGAGTCATGACTGAAATCGATTTAGTGAAAGTATTATTTACGGCAAATTTTATTGTTTATATTAGATTTTTCCACAGTTTTTCCTCATTCTTAGAAAACTTATTGAAAATAGAAAAAAATAAACCCTCAAAGTACCAGAGACATGTGATTTTTATCTATTGATATGCTGTGTAACTCTTAAACGAAATCAAGTACGCAAAAATCAAATTCTTTACAAAATAATATTTATACAAAACGAAATGAAAATGATATTTTATCCACTACGTGAAAAACGTTGAATCATATATTTTTAGTTTACATTGTTTTTGTACACTAATTGCTATGACAATGTAAACTAACTAGTGGTTTTATAATAATTTGTATACAACTGAAATATTTACTTATTTACTTGGATAGTTCTTTTTTTTTAAGAGATGTATTATTTCATAATTAATAAATGTGCGTGTTACAATAGAATTGTTTATAAAATAATTAAAAAAACAGTTACTAGTTTTATTAAGTTACAAAAAAAAAAAATAACATGTCAACGTTCTTGCCTAGTTACATTATAAATAAAATCATTAAATTATTAATTTTTAGTATTGATAATAATTATTGAAATCAAAAAAAGTACGCACCGTGGGTTATCCTTCGCTCCCTAGGCAAGTTAATGAGGATAAATATTAAAAGTTTAAAAAAAAGAATGAAAAATAAACTACAATGTAAAACTATAAGATCCTTCGCTTAATTCAGAATCTAAAAATCGTGAGTCCTATGGGCCCATCATCATTACCACCACTATCAACTCAATTGAACTTATACCTTCGCGTACCACCTCATCTATATATGTATATATTATGTATATACCACATTGATGTCTTTATAACTATTCATATTATTATTATATATGATTAAAGTCATCACGACTATACGATATACAGAGTGTAACAGGTCTATTTGACAAATGCAATAACTTTTTTTCTATTAATTTTTTTAAACTTTTTTTTTTCAAATAAATACTGAGCTCTAGTACTACAATACTGTCGATTTCAAATATTTGTTTGTACTTTGAAAACTGAAATTTGTAAATTTAAAATTTAATTTTACCATTTAAAAAAAAAAAATCAGAATAGCCATTTTGTAGACCGGATTTTTAGAAAAATTTTGGTATTAAAATATCTAATTAAAGTTTGGTCATTTATTTCTTATGATTTTTTAAACTTTTTGAAAATGTGAATTAAATTACTAAAGTTACTGTACAATTAATATTGTACGGGTCTATTAAGAAGTCAGTGATTTGATTAACTTTTCCATGAATGCATGCACTTGATTAAAAATATTCCATTCATATTAACGTGATAATAAGATATTATTCTGATTATTTGTACCACAGATAAGATGAACTAATTCAGCGGTTCTCAAACTTTTTTGTTCGCGGAGCCCTTATGTTCCTAAAAAAAATTACGGAGCCCCAAAAATCAGAAATGTCTATTTGAGACAACAATAATTCATACAAAATGATGTCAATTCATATGATTTGCTTTTTATTTATTTTTTCTGTAAAATATGAATATACACAAATTATTTAATTAATTTAACAGTAAAAAAGAACATTCTATTTTAGTAATTCATAAAATTTAATATTTAGTGATTTTAATGTGATCCATGATGTTGGCTTTTTTTACTGACCAGTATTTTAATATTTAGCCTGGATTCGCATGTCTGCTTCCGCATGCAATTTATTACGATATTTTGTTTTCGTTGATGCATATGATGAAAATCCGGTTTCACACAGATATGATGTTCCAAAAGGTAGAAGAGCTAATATAGCTTTTTTAGCCAGATATTGATATTCGTTTGCAATACTGCTACTGCACCAAAAATCTGTTAATGATATTTTATCAAATAAAGTTTTTAAAGAATTAAAGATGAATCGGTGGACGTTCAACGAATTTTTCATATTCTGTTATAGAATGGATTTAATGAATACAGATATGCCCAGGGAGCCACGGAGCCCCTAGACTACTCTCGCGGAGCCCTAGGGCTCCGCGGAGCACAGTTTGAGAACCGCTGAACTAATTCATCTAATCTGTGGAATAACGGATGCCGCGCTAACAACGATCGTCACGCAACCATATTATCTATAGCCGTGTACGTAATTATGACGGACTCATAATAATAAATATCAAGTTAATGATAAAAGATGTAAGCAATAGCAAAAATCTTGGAATAAAAATTAAATTTCGATCAGTCATTTAATTAATAGTGTTATGCAGTAATACGTGTTATTTAGTATGTGGTATAATACAATAAAATTCTTAACATTTTCATAAACTTTAAAAAATCATAGAAAAATAAATGGATCAACTTTTATTAAAATTTTAAACACTAATATTTTTCTAAAAATCAGGTTTAATTTTTTCTTAAACGGTAAAATTAAATTTTAAATTTTCAAATTTGAGTTTCAAAAAAAAATAATATATATAAGAAGACTATATTGTTTTAGGGCAAGGCCTTAGTATTTATTTTAAAAAAAAAGTTCAAAAAAATGAATAGAAAAAAGTTATTGTATTTGTCAAAAAGACCTGTTACACCCTGTAAATATAAAAATATTGTTCATTTTGCTCAAAATCCTGAGTGAGGATCGAATTATCCATCAGACCTAAACGTAATATTATTTTTATAATTTGGTTGTCGCTTCGACATATGTTTATATTGAAAATCACAATTTCCAAAACATCTTAAATTGATTGTCTACAGTTATACTTAAATATAAATTATATAGAATTTCAAATCACAATTTTATTTTACATCGTAAAACAATATGATCTTTCATGAACAATACTATATACAGTTTTATACATTTAAACATTTTATACATTATACACGTTTTATTTCAACAAAGAAAAAGAGGTGTTTACAAAAAATACGTTCTGAATAAAAGGTAAGGTTACGTATAATACGATAAGATATCGCATCTATTACATAGTATTCATATCAGTTGTCATAACACTATTAAATGCATGACAAAATAGATGTTATCAATGTTATCAATGTTACTCTTGTCACAGAATAAATTAATGATGCCAAAGTATATCTATTACCTGGTAATTATAATCAAATTATTCTAAATGATTAACATTATTCATACAAATTTTAGGTTTATTATGAAACAAAATAAAATAAACAAAATAGTTCAATTTAAAAAAATAATAGGTACCTAAGTGATAACCATAGATGTTCTATGGTGATAACATGGAAAAAAAATCAACCAATCAAAAGTGGAGAACTACAACATGGGCTGGAAGTGAAGGAGATGCGTATACTGAACAAAATTATCTACCTATCTATTTTGTCATGATTAATTAATGTATACCTAATTTTACCAGTTTTACAAATTTACAATAGTTAACAATTTATAGCTTTGTAATATTGTAATGATATTATTTTAAAGTACTACCAATTACCATTTTAATTAATGAACGCACTTTCTACTACTTACTGATGTAAATTGAAGTCTAATCTTATATCTATTTTATAATTCGTTTTCTTAACTTTTCGTGTTCTATAGAATATCTATAGTCATTTTATATAAATCGTATATTTTCCTGCTATGTTTGCCCGATATTACATTTTCCTGACACATTTTCCTTATTAGATGTTTACCACGTCTTAAGATTATAAACGTTTATTTTTCTATATTGTACAATTCAAATCGTTTAAACTTATCATTTCTAAGAATTATTTCTCATGGTATTAAATTGTAAATAGTGTAATTCTTTATTTTTATTTAATTTTATTTTTGAAACACATTTATTCATAATGTAATTTAACATTTTATAACAACCTATTCTATGTAAATATTATTAGTGTAAATATATTTTAAATATAATTGTAATTTGTAAATAATATAACATCATATTTTATTTTATTTTTTTTATAATTTTTGATATTCATCTATATTTTATGAAATAACTTGCTATTGAACGGAGAATGTACTGACTAATTATACTATTTATGTATACTTATACACCATGTTTTCTAATTTTTATAATAATACACACGTCATGTGTATATTATACGCCCATGCGTGTTTTTAAAAGCAATTTAAATACGAATTTACTACAAATATAGAAAATTATGATTTAATAGTTTTATAACTCGATAAATGTCATGTCGGGAAAATGTAGTGTTAGGCTCGTTGCACACACGCCGATATTATCGGTTGCCGATATCGGTGTCGGAGTCGGATGTACTTTTCACATTAGCCGATTATTTAGCCGATAATTTATAAAATGTCAGATTAAAGTTATGTGTCATAAAATTAGTGTTATCTTATATAATATGTGAGTATTTACTCTATGAGTATCCACACGTTGTACTAGTATTACTATACAACCGCGTCGTGTGCTATAAGTTTTTATTTTCATAATAATTTATTTATTTTTAAATATGAACAAAAAAAAATTAGCTTTATTAGCTTTTTTGTGTCAAAAGCATCAAGACCGCAAACAAAAAGTAGCCAGAAAGTTTTGGTTACATCATTTAGATGCGGTGAGATATGTTGAAGGTGCTTATTATACTTTGTATACAAAATTACGAAATTATGAAACCAAATTTTTTAATTATTTTCGTATGAGTGAGTCAACTTTTGATTACTTATTGGACACATTAAATAATGCAATACGATGACAAGACACCCAAATGAGATTATGTGTACCGCCAATGGAAATGTTGGCTGTCACTATAAGGTAAGCTAAAAAAAAAATACAAACCGACAACGATTTTATCGTTGTGTGGAAAACCAACCATTTAATTCGCAATTACCGAATTCCGTCCCGGGTTGCTGAAAATGGCCGAATTCCGTCCCGGGTGCGGATAAACTATGTCCGAATTCCGTCCCGGGGGCAGATAAACTATGTCCGAATTCCGTCCTACTACCTGTAACTATGATATATTTGGCAGTAATATTTTCCTTCACATTTTCTCCAGGCTTAGGACTGGCAGCTTTGCTGGCATGTTTAAAAATGTAAAATCCGGCAAAACAGCCTTATTTATTTATTATTAATATACGGTTAGGTTAACCAAAAAAAACTCCATTTACAGTATATGCCATTTATGTATAAATATGACAGTCATATAAGTATTTTAATAAATTTAAGAGTATAAGTATAATATTATATGTTATGTGTAATTAGTATTTAAATTATTTTTATTTTTTTTAATTATTATTTTTTAGATTTGAAATAGGCTGGTAAAAACTTAGACGACACCTGACACACAAACTGGTGTCGATCTATGTTTCGACTTTTCCACAGTATCATTTTATCATTTAAAAACTGTTCTCTCTCCAACGTTATTTTTGATTTTGGCAATGTACTCCGCATTTTGATATAAATTTCAGTTTGCACTGCTTTTACAGCTTCTGTGAATTGAAATATGTTTGGTTTTGAAGTATAAAAATAACTGTTGAATTTCGAATGAAATGACTCGCAATTGTTTGTGGTACGGGATACACAAGGTGAATATTCAGCCCAAATAGATGGTGGAAAAAGAGCACTATCTGAAATATATGTATCCAGCAAATAATCACAGAACTTAGTTACTCTGGCATCATCAGGTTTAATCGAAATAAAATCGAATACGAACGAATCACTAACTGCGTTAGGAGGTAAAAATGGCAATCCAAATAACGATCTCAGAAAGATACTTATCGATGAGTCAAATTTTCGGTATTCAGTGCTCAAACCCAAACTCTGTATTTTTCTCCACCAGCTTTGGCCCAGATGAAAACGACAGCCAAATACAGGAATATGAGGAAACATTTTCTTAATTGCAGCATGAATCGCGGGTTCAAAGTCAACACGTATGTAACTTATATTAATACCGTCCAAAACTAGTCGGGACGGAATTCGGACATAGTTTATCCACCCCCGGGACGGAATTCGGACATAGTTTATCCGCCTCCGGGACGGAATTCGGTCTTCAGTTATAGAACCATAGGGGGCCCGGGACGGAATTCGGTACCAGCCATTTAATTGTATAGGCCACTGGTTATCGGACGAAAATATTCATATCCGATTTGTAGCCATCATTCCGACTGCTACAAAGATATCGGGTGATCGGGACTACACTTTTATCGTATCGGAACTAGTGTGCATTGAGTCTATTGTAAAAAATGTAAATGTCATGCATCCGACTCCGACACCGATGTTCGCAACCGATAAAATCGGTGTGTGAGCAACGATCCTTAAGAAAATAGATTGTCGGGCAAACGTACTGTTAGAAAAACGTAGTTTCAGGTAAATGATGTTGGGCAATTAAATGTCGGTAAGTATATTGATCCCGTGATTTTTACGAGTTACAACTTACATGTTTGACATTTGATTATGATTTTCGAAATCGAAACCATTCGTAAAAACGAAAAATAAATTTGTATAATGCAGCAGTTTTTTACCTGTGCGTCGTGGCTTCTTGGAGCGTCGTGGCTTCTTGGAGCGTCGTCGTTTATTATCATGGAAACCGTGTCCGCATAAGAAAACGAAAATAAAACAATTATTGTATTCTACTAATTATTATCTAGTTACATTAATTTTATAATCGTATTTTATACTATAGGTTATAGATGTTTTTCTTAAATTATGTAACAGTACTTAAAACAAAATTTCATTCTTATATATATATATATTGTTTGTTTGTTTTGTACTTACTTATGCACAAATTAATTTTAAATTAAATTAAAATAATATTGTCGTGTGTTTTTTTGTTTGTTTCTAACGTGGTTCTATAACCACAAACTGTATATTTTAACTGATAAACAACGTCATACCATCTGATTTATTTATTTTTTTGCGTTTCCAACGCGCATTTTTTTTTCTTGACCAGAACGTTTCGGCGTAATGTTGTTAAAATATATTACGTTTAAGTTTAAAGTGTATATATTCTTACGCCTGCAGGCAGTGCAAACATGATCGAGATCGTCTCCTAGACTCTAGAGCATAACACGCGAAAACGCAAAGCAAACATACGCATAACCTCGTGCGAAACATTTCACGTGTAAAGACGCATTTATGGCCCACTACGTGGAGAAAACGTTCGTCGTTTACGACCGCCACGAAATGCATTCACGCCCGACGGGATCTTAACACAATTTAATTATAAAATATCCTATTAGTCTAATGTCAATATTATATACGTCGCGTTCACGTAAAACTCGTCAAACTAGTAATCAGACATCTGTGTAACGATTCCTGATCCTAACTGCTATTGTATAAAAACACTAATCGCCATTCCGGGTTGTGTGGTGTGGCCGGTATCCACCTTGATTGTGTTTTTCTATCGTCAATTATCAATATTCGTTTGTTTTATTAATTACGCGTAAAACATGCGATATTATACATGTACCCAGTCCCGTTCAGAGCTATTTTGTGGCTGGGGTAAAAATGTACAATCATATTATACAAGCGGCCCATCATTTACGGTATCATACGTTTTATACAAGGATTTAAAATCTACATACTTTTCATAAAAAATGCGCTTTTAGCACTCATCTTCCGTAAAATTTGTATACTTAGAATAAATTGTAATCGATGAAAAATGCATTAAAATAATAATAATTATAATTATATACGAAACTTCATTGTTCTACATTATTTTTATAACGAATATAAATATTTAAGATCCTGTGTGGTGCGAACAATATATTAGTTTTATAACGATGCTTATAATTTTTTTCCGGAAACGTTTTTTCGAGAAACTGTCAAAAATGTTCTGTCCAGCAAATATGTAAGTTATAAATTAGACGCATAGGTACACTACTCTGTGTACGATATTCTACGATTGTTAAAATTCGCTTTGTACACGGAGCGATATCAGAAACGTATGAAATTTAAAAAAAAAGTACGTACTTCGTTTCTAGCAACATTACTTTCCGACTTTGACCAAATAATTAGAATCGATTTAGCAAAAGTGTCGTGTACGGCAAATTTAACCATTTTTACTCAGATTGGCGTCATTTGTTTCTCACGTCTGGAAAAACTATTCAGTGAAGAGATAAATGTACCATCAAAGTACCGTCTACATGCTACTCCGATCTACAAAGTTGCTGGATGAAACGTTTGAACATATCTAAGTTTTTCAAAAAGTGTCTCCAGAAAAAAAAACATCATTGTAAAACCATTCACTACATTCAAAAACAAAAAAAAAAAAATATTGCTATCCACGATTCAACAGCTAATGTTAATATTTATATATTCACTTTAACCGTAACATATTATATTATATTACATTGCAATTCCGATCAAAATAACACTAAAATTCCCTACAAGAAGCCATAATTGGTCCTTACAGAACCCTGTCATCAGTTTTTCCGGCATACATCAATTGGTACAGAATCGTCTGAATTGGTTTCTAGATTATTATGGAGGGTAATTTGTGGAGTTTGTGAAATTCAATTTCTTAATAATTTTATATTAATGTATATGACTGTGATAACTGATGTCTATATACAATTAATGAGTTCGGTTCTAATTTGAATTATATTTTGTTTCTTTTATATTTTCTTAAATTTTTATTTTTATATTATGCATAATTTTATATTTTTTACCATAATACAGACTTAGAAAAAAAAATTTAACATTTAATTCGATTTATTTCGTTTTAAAGCTGTATTTCATTCAAAAACTCTGGGTTAGGATTAATTAGGAATCAATTTAGGTATCAATACTTAGGTATAGGGCTGTGCGATAGTTTCTTCTAGTGGTCGATAGTCGATTGTGTCAAAATTAACGATTGTATCGATTAATCGATTGTTTTTGATTTACGGATTGTATCGAATAACCGATGTATCGTTACGCCGATAGTATCGATTAACCGATGTATCGTTACGCCAATAGCATCGATAAACCGATAGTATCGATAGTATCGAATGGCCGATATTACCGATAATCCGATAGAGGAGGTTATCGGTTCGGAATAAAATTAGAACACAATTAAAATTAAGGCAAAACTTCCTGGGCCAAAAAATTATATAGAATACAGAATACAATTATAAGAAGTTATACATTTATACTTCTACTGGTTATTAGTTGGCGATTTAAATTATTTTCTGTACTTATATTAGTATGAAAATGTTACGATTTTTAGTTTTTTTCTATTTTTGTCTGTAACTCTTAAGTTAAGTAAGAGTGATTATTTAAATATATTAAATTCAAGCATAATATTAAAATCAACTATTAAGTATTGTAGTAGTGTAGTGTATACAATGCGAGTAAATAAAATCAATGAAAAGAAAACGTTAGTATTTGTGATTGTTATGGTTTGAGATGAATGATGATAACTAGTGTTATAAATAGAAACAATTTTGTTCGTTTTTTCAACCAATAAACCACGATTAATCGTACAATAAACCAATAGTATCGATCAACCGATAGTAACGATTAATCGATAGTATCGATCAACCGATAGTAACGATTAATCGATTGTATCGATCAACCGATAGTAACGATTAATCGATTGTATCGATCAACCGATAGTATCGATCAACCAATAGTATCGATTGTACTCGATACATCGGTTGATTATGGTTAGTAAAAAACATCGATTAATCGATAGTATCGATAGCTAAAAACGGTTAATCGATACTATCGCGCAGCCCAACTTAGGTATGAAAACCTACTCGAGTACCACCTTTCTTACTGAATATCTGCGCATTAAATTTGTTCTGTGAAATATTCGAATTTTAATCCTGATCCAATGTGTCACTATGCAAAGATTGTCGTTAGTAGTGTAACGTTTTCAATTTGGTTATCTACTAAATATCCATAAAAACGAGTGAATAATATTACAACATAATATATTCGACTTTCGACACGATGAGTGATTCATACATTATAGTCACATAGGTGTGAATGAGTGTGTGAGATGTTGTACTGAACTCTTGTAGATTTCAGAAAGATTAGAACGGGAAACTCTAACCTAAGTAATAGAGATAAACGTATCTTCATGCGCTCCTCATTTACACGCAAAAAAAAAAAAGTACTAAACCATTGCATAAAGCTTCTTTGTCCCTTATTAAATAAATCTTCAATAAAAAAAGGACGTGCTTTGTACCATGGTGATTCTTCGCTTCCCCGATAAGATATCGACAATGTGTGTATTGAATTCTAAAGAAATGTTAAATCATTTCATTAGTTAAATGATTCTGAGCAAAGTTTCAATACAAAAAAATATGTCGTTCATACATTTAACCATTTTTTAGTTTAATTATCGGTATTATTTTTTAACCTGTTTTAAGATTTTTTGTTTAATAAACTAAAAAGGCTCACAACATGTTGTATCTGTATTCAAAGGTTTATAATATTTGAATGTTTCAATAATTCTATATACACATTTAAAGTTAAAAATTGATATAAAAATGGCTATTTTGTAAAAAAATATATTTAATTTGATTTAATTTAATGTAATTATGTAAGGTAGAAAAATTTACTTGAGTTTTCTCGAAAAACTTTAGTTAACGTTCATAACAGCTTTGAGGCTGACCATTCGATCTATTTAAAATACTACATAAGTGTGGTACATTTAATGTATAAAATATTTGAATTTTATTTTTATGGGCTATTATTACAGCTTACTAAAACTAAAAAAAAATGTTGATAAGGATTTAATCAAAAAAGTTAAACTTATTAATTAATCATATATCAAACAATATTTTGGTAACCGTGTAAATAGATTTAAACCATCTTTTAATATTCTACGTATCGGAGTGTGTATCGTCGTTTTACGTATCGCCTTTGTTATCAATGATATCGCGAAATTATGTAAAACAGTAAATGTTACTTTACGCAAAGTTTTGACTGACCACCCTCATTTGATAGTTTTATGACACAATATTTTTTTTTCTCTTGGTACATTATAATTTGGATGTATGGTTTCCATTGTAAAATTAAAAACAAACCCTAAAAAAATCACGATGATAAAAATAAGAAAAAAACATCTTTTTTTTTTTAATATTACTTTTGTCGGAGCCGAAATCGCGGTGGTTGCGTAAAATACCTGTCACCGCGATATTAATAATTAAAAGTTTCACGGTCAACGGTCGGCCACACTCGCACACACACGCATTACATAACACTATTAGATCTAAGTTTATGTTTATTGTTATCGTGAATAAATATATAAGGTTATTTAAATTGTGTCGTGTGTGTATTATATTTTGCGTCCCGTATTCTTTGTCTGTCTTCGTCCGCCGTATGAAACAGACCCGTATGCGTTAGTGAATTTTTTGTGTGTATTATTTTTGATTTCTTGCGATTTATAGTTTACTTTTTGTTTTGCAGTCTTTAGTTTTATACATTTTTAGTTGTCACGTACGCTAATCACCGCCCTTTTTATTATATTATTTATCGTGTGCGCAAATCGTCCCGAGTGTTTTATGCAATATTGTATACCGCGAGCGCGAATCGCCGCAAGTATCATTATTATTTTTGTTGTACAATGTGTGTTTTCTTTTATTATTATTATTATTATTATTATTATTATTATTAAGGTCTTGGTAGCAGCTGGCCAGCCGTGCTCCACAAAACTGTGAGTGATAATAAATATTTTAATATTTTTATTTATTTGTGTGTGTGTGAATTATAAGAACAATAAATTAGTTATTTTGGCAATTTTGCAAGTAATACCATTTTGTGATAGCCACTCAAATAGTCGGCCGCAGTAGCGCAGGATACTAATTATCTTGCCTACTTATTTAACATTATTATATTTAGTTTGAATTTATTGTTCTAACCACAGTTACCTAATTTCATATTATTTAAAAACATTTGTATTGTTGTGCCAATCAGGCAATTTATAATTATTACATTATTTTATATATTTCAAGTGTTGGACCAAAAGGTTCGTAACTTATTATTGTCTATTATTATTATTATTATTATTATTGTTGTTCATTATTCATTATACAGCAACACTAGTACCTATATCCTTGTTACCATTTTTTCATATTTAGTTACCCTTTTTTCCTATAGTTTTAAGCACACACACACACACTCGTATACACACTTACACACACCACCACACCACATAGTCGGACAGTACTTGCGCGGCGATCCCAACCACTGCTGTCCGATCTATTCACACACCTACACACACATGGGCGCCGGGTTTCCCAACTTTCACGGCGTTCCTAAAATCCTTAAATAGTAATAAATGTCAATTTAAATAAATAATAATTTTTTTTCAGCATAAATTGTTACCTTACTACGACCTTTTTCATATATTACAATTTTTAAATACATATTAATTATTATTATACATAAAATTATTTTCATTTCATATATACGTATGTTAGGAACGAGTTATCAAAACATCCAAAATATATTGTTGCCGTAAATATTATACAACGAAAAAATTATAAACGTATTGAACTACATATTGCTCTATATTTTTATTTCATGGGGTGCAGAGCACCCCATAGAATGATTCATGGGGTGCTTGAGCACCGCAGCACCCCAATAGTCGGCGCCCATGTACACACATACACACAGTGTACCCGCCGCGTGACGATCGTAACGGCGCACGGCGCACGAAATTAGGTGTCCGGTGCGCGCGTATTAACGCTATACGCTCCCGGCCCGTTCAACTTTTATAAATGTAAAAGATACCTATATTTTGTTAACCACCACTTATAATTTAATATTACTAAAGAAAATGGCTTTTGGTATTTACAATTTTATTATTTGAATTTAAAATTCGACTCGCGATATATTTCGATTGAACCATAAATTGTTACATTTTTTTTGAAATACCATTAAATCAAATCGAAATTGAATGACGTCAATCGAATTTCGCAATATTTTCCACTACGTAAATGAAGAATAATTGGATAAATTTAACAACTAAAAACATGGCTTTTTTAAAATTTGAATGTCTATTATAATTACATAACTATTCACCATGATCATTATTATTACTTATTTGAAAATTTTTATTTTTATCAACCGGCAGATAAAATATTCTACTACCGGCATCGTTGGCATTATAGTTTTCCTATGAAAACGTACAAAAATAAAAAATTAAGTCGTTTCGAAACGTTTGGCAGATGTAGAATGCATAAATGGTATGTTTTTGAAATGTACGTTTGTTTGAGCATGTAATTTATACATCAGAAAAGTTATGGCGTTTAAAGTAAAACACAAATTGAAATATTGAATAATTTAATTTGCATTTTTATAAAAATAGACACACAAAAAAAAACCAAAATTATAATAACCTGATAATAAACTAGTGGGGGGTGTGAACCACCTTAAAAAGACCAATTACACAGTTGGTTCACACTGGTGACAATTGTGTGGCTTAAATTTGAATTCAATAAAAAATAACTGTATTCAGCAAATGATTCTGAGTGAAGCTCACTTTATATGGGATATATTCGATAAAATAATGTTTTAATGAGAATTTGAGTGAACTAAAATAATATATTTGTTTCGCGTTGCTTTGTGGGTTTTTTTATTTAATTTTCTATCAAATTCGTCTACAATAAGAATGTTTAATACTTGTCATACATACCATATCTGTTCGAACTGGAAATCAAATACAATTCGTATTTTGAGTAAGCATTTTTAAAATTTTTATTTCCCTTGAACAAAAATCGATTATGGTTATATTATTTTATACAAATATTAATCCTCAAAGTTTGATACTCAAATTCTAATTATTAATTATACCAAATTTTAACACTTGAATGCTGAGTAATTTTCAAAAAAAAAAAAAAAAAAATTGATTGCAGATATGTTTAGAAAATTGATCACTTCTTTATTGTTTTATTTTCATAACCCTCATTTTTCTGAAATTCATAAATTGTAAATACTGATATTTATTTATTTTTATAATTTAAGAAACATTTTCTGAAAATGAACACGATGAATTTCTGAATAAAAACTATAATTATTTTGATATAAAAGAAAGTATTCAAAAACGTATGGTTAATATTTTTTGAACTTGAAAATGTTGAAAGAAGTATAACATATTAGTGTGTTATTTTAAGTATTATTGTAAAATAATGCAAGTGTCTTTACTTCTCTTTTGTAAATATTTGAGATGCTCATTAAAAAGCATTGATGTTTTTCTACATCGAAATTTAAGTGATGAAAATCTTAAAACTAAGTAAAAATTATAATATTACGATTTGCTATTTTTAGAATAAGCTAGAAAATCTAGCCACTATATTAATGTGTTAAAAGGTGTTTACGTATAGGTTTCGTTTATTCCCAGAAATTGAGACAATACATATAGTTATTAATATTTGTATTATGAATAATGAAAGTATTAACTATATCAATTATTCACGGATAAACGAATATTAAACGGATGAAAAAAAAAGTTATTTTTTCACTCTTATTTTGATTAAATATGCAAAAACATATTATGGAATGTTTATTGATTACATTTTAATCACGAGTTATTTTAAGCGTTTTCTGCATGGAATGATAATATCAAATATATCTTGCACAAGCATAATATTATGGAAACAACTTTTTTTATAAAATACAAAAAACTTGTTGACCATGATATTGAATATTTTTCCTGTGTAATTATTTGGCTGCTATGCACGGTGACATGAATTGTTAATATTTAAAAACTAAATAAATATGCGTAATGACTCCATATCATTATTGTGCGTGCATTTGTTTTCCTAATCATCAAGAGCAGTGATGAAAATCCCACGGAGAACTACTTATTTACCAACGCACGTCTTCGCCACTCGACTTTTGACAGTTTACAGGTACATATATGTAAAGATTCATTGGTAAAAAATGCCTTAGGTAGGTACACGTCATTTTTTCTAAAGTTATTGGTCGAAAAAAATCAATTTTGTTTTAATTCTATTTTTAAAAGTGTATAAAAATAATTTATTTTTCCAATCTTTAGGACAATTTTGCTATCATATTCAATGCATCCCTCATAATTGAATTTATATGCATTATCAAAATGATAAGATCATAAATTGTTTTTGTAAATTAATTTGATGTTAAATGTACTACATAACGAGTTTAAATAATATAACAAAATCTATTATGCATTAGAGTCCAATAAACTATTAATAAGTAAAATCATTTTTTAAAGTATTCAACAACTCAAAAGATACCAATTGTTGTTTCTTCACAACTATGTTTTGTTATATAGTATTTACTTATGTACTGAAATACTATTATTTTGTTGGACATTAAAAGTTATGATTATGAATTTATTTGTTGAGTTTCACTAGTAAACTGGAGTTTCTCAAGAAGCTACCTCATCCTCACTCTTCTTCAATATATTTACGACAGACCAACCAACCACACCCAACACTAAAATACTAAAATAACTGATTATGCGGATGAATAGCGATTTTACCAATTCATGAAAACAAAACCACAATGAAGCTTCTAAATATGTTCAGATACACCTGAATAAATTGTCATGAAACCTAGTGAAACGATAAATGGTGCTCAAATGAGAGTAAATCTGCTATGTAACTTTCATACTACGGACAAAAATCTACCTCCAGATCGCATTAACAACACCCAAGTCCAAGCTTATTAATAGATAAACGTCTTTCATGGGCATCTAATTTACAAAAAAAAAAAAAAAAAATACTAAACTCACGCCTAAGGTTCCTTTGTCCCCTTTTAAATAAATCATCAAAAAAAAAAAAAAAAACATGGTGATTCTTTACTTTTCGGATAAGATATCGGCGATGGGTGTGTTAAATTCTAAAGAATTGACAGATCATTTCATTAGTTAAATGATTCTGAGCAAAGTTTTAGTACAAAAAAAAATGTATCGTTCATGTATTTACTAATTTTTATTTTAATGATCGGTATTTTTTTTAACCTGTATTAAGATTTTTTGTTTGATATACGAAAAATTATTTTTACCAAAGACTCAAAACATGTTGTTATATCTGTATCCAAAGGACTGTAATGTTTGAATGGTGCAATTATTCTTTATACACATTAAAAAGTGATAATTTATGTAACAACACTACAACAGTCTATTCCGTAAACATCGTATAGTAATTTATTTAATATCCCATTAAAAAATTCCTGAGCCACAATTTTTAAATTGTTTTCAGTTTCGCAACTTAATTATATTATTAAAGTCATGTTACATTTTCAGAACTTTTCGTCAAATATTGAACACTTCATTCGAAATCAACTTGAAAAAATGCAGTCAAATTCTTAAAAAATTGAATAATATTTTTCTTAAACTCTTTGACAAAAAACTTTAACCAACGATTTTTTAAATTTGTTCAGTATCGTTAGTTGAATGTCTGACTATACTCAAAATACATTTTCAAACGTTTTGCCAAATATTAAAAATGTATTTAACAAAAAAGGTATTCTCAAAGTGCTATTTTAAGATCAAATGTAGTCAATTTTTTTTTGAAACTTTCGAGAAGTAAAGAGCAATACGCAATTTAAATATGATGATGAACATTTCAAGCTTCTATAAACATTTAAAATTACCGTTTACTAGCAATTGTCAATAAAGAGTTGCTGTATGAAAGTTTTGAATTATTATAACTATCTGAAAAAGTGTTAACAGAAAAAATAAAAACACAAAATAAAATAAGCATTATTATAAAACCAATAGATCCTTCGCTTCAATCAGAATCTAAAATAAATGACAAAAGTACACTAGATATGCACAAAATGTTTCTCAAACCGATATAGTTATACGATATCAAACTCTAGGGATCACCAAAAATATCAAATACCAACAAAATCCAAGGATTCCAAATGCAGTCGGAAAATGTACTCTTCGCCCTATATTAGCCTCACAGTCATACGTTTCCGGCGAGATACTCTTTAATGAGATAAGCCTCCTTACAGGTAATGAATAGCAGTCAATTTACAATGTAGATGTCAGGTCATGTAGTGCACTCTAAAAGGTTCCATAAGCGTCTCCGTGAATTATTCAAAATTTTTTATTTATTATAACCGGAAAAAAAAACTAATAAGCAATTCAATAATATCCATAAGTTGTATAATAAACTAGATTTTCATGAAATTGGTTTTAGTTGTATATTCTTGAATCCAAATTTAAAGCGCTACAAACTCAAAATGTCTTTACAAAAAGATCAACAGTTCATTATTTTAATTTGGAAGCCATAATAAGTTAAACGTATATTACATTTCAATAAAAATATTGAAATAAATTTATTTTTCAATTCACATTCTTGTTGCATTGTAATAAGATAAATAAAAAAATCATCAAAGTAATTTTCTGAGCCTACTCACTATTTAGTTTACAGCCATCTTTGCATCCTTTTTAATCCGGCTTTCTCTACTACCTACTATAAGAACGTTACTACTAATAATACAATTATTTTGATTTTCTCAAACGTCGACGTAGTTTGGACTGTTGAATACTCTCCCTCCCAGACACGGTATTTTTTTAGTTGAAAATGGTACTCCGTTTTAAATTTAAATATTTTGATGCTCATTTATTAAGCTAAACTTCTAAAAAATGTAATTATTTGGTGCATAATGATTAAATGAGATTGTACGATTTCATATAACAAGAACGTGCTAACAAAAGTGTATTGTTTTTAAGAAAATGTTCACAGGCATTAAAAAAAAATGTTGGTAATAGGTTTGCTTCTCAATAATTTTATTTTGAGATCACCATATGTGTGAAGTTATCGTTTCATTAAAAAAAAAAAAAAACGAATCTTACCATAGAATAAATTTAAAAATTAACATGTGCATGAGCTATCATATTTATTTATTTATAATTATAAACGGACGTAAGTCCTAAAACATAATAATATAAACATTGTGTGTGGAAAGTAAAAACTTAGTACAACGAATTAGAATGTTTCTTAATTTAGATTGAATATAATAAAAAGACTTAAAAAGAAAATATAGAATACAATATATTAAATATAATCAAACACATGAGTATTACCTGCAACCATAAGAAGGTTAGCAGGAGAGTTATGCATATAATTTTTTGATGAGAAAAGGGGATAAAAAGGTTTTGGATCTCTAGTATTTAGACTATTAGTTTCTTCACCTCTTCGGTCAAAATCCACCCATCGAGTAATTTAGTCGACTACCGAATATAAATAAAATTAAATTATGCTATGCGTAACTACAGGTAAATGTTAAAAACTATACCACTTCCGTACGTCACGAGACGCGTCGGAGTTAAATAATATCAATAATAATAATAATAATAAATATAATAATAATAATAATAATGAGACCGACCATGCAACTCTTGTATTCAACTTAGGTATTCTGTATTATCGTGTCCGTCTGGTCAGATTTTCGCCAAGGATTCGTACACGGGAGTTTGCGTTTGTGCACGCCGCTACTAACCTAACCTAACGCGTTTTTCCGGTACTCGCGTCCAGTACTCTTTTTACCGGCTGCAAATGGTATCCCTCTCCCTCGGCGCTCGCCGTTGCTCACCTCGAGGCTCAAAACCTGATATCCCGTCGCACGACCATATTCAGCAGCCGATCGCGCTGTGACACACTATAGTGATCGATCTGCTTCGACCGACTGAGCACCGCGGCACGGGTCACTGCGTTACAGCGTCCATCTACAGTTGGATGGATCACAGTTGTTTGCAAGCCGTCCATTAAATTCGCTATCGACACAAAATCAAACCAGAGTGAGTGACAACAAACATTACTGTATTTATTTGCGCGGGCTCTTGTAGTCTTGTCCGTGTTCGTTTTAGTTGTTTAGCTCCTTTTTTGTTTGTTTGTTTGCTTTTTCAATGACTTTTTTCAATTTTTGTAAAATCCCGCGGCCGTCAAAGTTTACGATACTTGACGCAGGTATGTAGTTAACCGGCGCTCGTAAAAATCGTGTCATCAATATCGTCTTATTGAGTACACATGGCCCAGAATGATACATAAACGAATTCGTTACAAATTTTGTTTGGCTTGAAACCAAAAATCGATCGACAAAAACGTTGTGCGCTCGGGTTTTATCATAAAATCATGAACGACGGGAAAAGGGTAAAAATAAAATTTTCAAACTCGACTGTGAAACGCACGGGTTTACATCGATATTATTTTCACATACCTACACTGTTCCATACCCAAACACGCACATAAATTAGTAATTACGAACGGTAATCTTTACGTTTTCATACTATTATCAATCTCGTTTAAATTACACGTTGCACACATGCCTTGTTTTGTATACATGCGATTGTATTGCCATGAGTAAATCCTAAAAAATGTTTGGTCCAAGGATTGGATTGGGTAAGTATCCAAGTTTTGGCTGTGTCATAAAAGTTAAAACATGATAAGCGCCCTGTTTAAACATTCTCTTCCCTAGTCTAGTCTTTTAATTTTTCGCGTTTCTTTTATATACCTAGCAATGAAAAAAATAATAAATCTTAATCTTAAACGATTTTATGGTACATTCAAGTTATAAATACTATTTTTTTTTATTATTTTTTTTTTTTTAATAAAGGCTTCATATAGCATAGGTTATTAATCTAACGTAATTAAAATATATACATGATAAGTAGAAAGGAAAGATACAATTAATGTGGATTCTTTTTTGATAAAGATTATACAAATACTGTAAATTATCAGTCTTTAAAATATTATTAAATGTGAAAAAACAAGGTTCAAATTTCAATATTTGCTTCGACAATTTTCATTCTTAACTATTGGAGAAAATTTCCAATATCTAGGTTCATTGCTATTGTAGTAATGCCTAAGCCACTAAATTAAATATCATAAAAATCATATTTACGGAATAATGTATTGTTCTTACAGTAGTTTTTTCAAAATACTTTTTAAACATGTATAAACAAATGTATATATTGTTGGCGGATAAAAACCAGTCAAGTATTACTCGAATCGACCTTACTTGAGATTGACCGGTTATCGAAGTATTTGCCGGTAGGATTTTGGCGCCAACCCGTTTTTGATAGGAGTTTCTTGCGTACAGGATGTACTTGTATTCGACATTGAATGCGTTTGACACACGTGCCGTGTATTTTTCAAGGACATTAACATTTGATTTAAGAGAATATTACCTGATATAATAATATATCATGTTTAAATTATTGATGGTGAATCAATGATCCAATTTATTAATTAACAGTGCATTAGTACGTTACAGGCTTTTATTGGCTTTTACACTACATTAGACATAATACTAAACTTTAATATTGGATTTTAAACTATAATAAATTTGTCATAAATATTATTTTAGGAAAAATAAGGATGGCGAACGCGACTAATGAAAACTTTCTGTTGGAATACAAACATCAGTTTTATACATTTATGAACAAGGAACTAGTGTTCGGTAAGTTTTTTTAATGATTTGCACGCATTTACTGTATATATGATAATATTATGGTTTCGTCGCTTTCTGTTCATTGAGCCAAACACGTTCGATTTCTCAAAAATAAATAATATCAAAAAACGTAACCTTTCACAGATGAAGAAGTCGACTCGTGGTTTTTGATGTCCTCGTCATTTCCAATCCTAGGCATCGTCGCAGTTTATTTATTGTTCGTTTTGAAAATTGGACCTGATTACATGAAGAAACGTGAACCATATAGCCTTAAAACTATAATGCTACTTTACAATATTTTTCAGACACTCTTTAATGCATGCCTACTGTTTGTGGTGAGTTTAGCTTTTTTTAACTTAAATACCAAATATTTAAAAACTCAGATAACGTTAAAAGATTTTGAAGTAAATAATTGTATTTTTGTTTATTATCTACTCAAGTAATTTATTATTGTAAAAATTTATTTCCCTCATTTCGAAAATTTATCACTTTCATTAAAACATGCAAATACAATATCATATTAAAGTTATTAAACTCGTCAAATATGTCATAAAAGAGAAAATCGCATTTAAATTTACCAGTTGAAAATATATAGTTTAAAAACATGTCATTAATATTTTCACAAAAAGTATGAAATTATTAAGATGTTAAGCATACGATTTTTCTATTTTTTTTTTCTGTTAAGTTTTTCATACATCGTGTATGGTCATAATTTCAGTTGAATAATAACAATTTAGAAAAAAAATGTATTCAAATGAAAGTAACAAGCAACTGAATGCAAGTCGATTGTGTAATATTATTTTAATTTTAAATCAAACATTAACCAATATAATACATGAAATAATACATTCGAAACGGTGTGTTCTGATATAAAATTTAGGTATGAAAATATTTATACAGAAATTTATCTATATAAATAAAATAAATTCGAATGGTAGATCCTGAGGACTGTTATTTTTGTACTACTACGAAATAACTTAACTCAATTTGGTGAAAAATGTGCGTGACGTAAATTTCACTAGCTTTTTCGTAGTTTTCCTCTTATTCTTAGTCCTTGGAAAAACTACTGTTAAAATCGAAACATGACCTCTCACTTTAGAGGCCATCGACTAGATGAAATTTCACAACTATATACAATCCCGTGAAACGTGAAACTTTTGGAGCACTTATTCTAACCGAAAAAATGATTATGGACAAAACTAGCTAACTAACATCGAAGATATTTTCTTGACACGTGATATTTGAACTCAAATACACTTCTCATACATTAGAAATTTTAAAACTAAACGGTATTGTTGTTCATATAATTAGCAAGCTTCTTGCATCAATAATAAATCAATACAATCAATAACAATCACTGAATTTAGGCTATTGACTTTTTAAGTCGATAATTAACTAAACAGAGTATTTACATCACAGAAAATAAAAAGGAAAAGAATTAGTGTTTTCAGAATACATGATGCATTCTTTAAATTCAATTTTCTGATATAAATGTTTACCATGCCATACTCAAACTGTTCAATATGTGTACTGCGTTTAAATATTTAGTATTTTTGTATATGCGTCATGATTAACATACAATAATATTATAAATACAACGAAAATATAATTATTTTATTGGTAAATCAAAACTTAGCACATCTGATAAACGTGATCAATTAGATATTTAATCCACAATGTTTTATTTTTTACATACCTAATCTATTAGATATTGAAACTACATGTTCGTATTTGTTCCATTATGTGTATTATATAAAAGTATACCGACCACTATATTATACCTATTAATTTTATGTGTTATTGACTAGTGTTTGAAATATATGTAATATATTTGATAAATTAAAACACCTTTTTAGACAATAGATCTGCAATTACATAGGATTTCGTTTGTTTAGACTTTTGGAGACTAGGTTTCACAGAGAGATTAAATTTTATTAGAGAAAAATCACCCGGTACATGAACCATCAAGTACAATTTCTAAAAACATTTTCGATTTAATTATTATTTCATACTTAAATATTCATACCTACTGGATGACTTGTTTAAAGTTATTCTTCAGTTTTTTTAACAATTTCACGCACTACAGAATGATTTTATCAATTTTTTAGAGTACGTGTTACCTAGAAATCCTAGTGCTTCAAATAACAGTTTAGATTTTTACACTATAATATTTAACTAAACTATACATTTAAATGTTCATTTGATAAATAATATGTGCGAATCATTAATGTGTTAATGATTTATAACATTCATCCGTATTTTTTAATACATTTTAGATTTTTACTATAGCTATAAAGCATTTTATTCAAATGTAACTTAACCAATATCTAATTTAATCATTAAATTTTCAATTTTAGTTATTTTCGACACCTGGAGCTTTAAGTCAAATTTGGAGCTATTGGTGTCATCCTCTCGAAAGAAGTGAAAATATAATCATGATACGTGCGGTAAGAATATAAAATTACTATATCTAAAATAATGCTTTCAATAATATGTTCATTATGAAAATGTTCTTAAATGAACCATTTTGATCGGATACAAAAATATAATTTTAATATTAATTACATTTTTTAGGAAACTTAAAATTGTAGTTTGAAAAATATCGTTCACGAAATTTTTAAATTGCCATTATTTTGAAATTATTATAAAACAAAAAAATGCTTTAGTTCATATAATTATAATTATTGGTGGGAATATTCTGCTCAACCGTATTTTAACTTTTGAATCAGGCACTTAAGAGTAAAAATCAACCCGAGAAATAATTATAAAAATTTGTAGAAATATTAAATAAGTATATGAGTTGAAAATATTTTGAGATAAAAGTTCTCTAAGAGGTGATATTTTCAATATGTTCAAAGTTCCATATTGAATCCAAAAGCAGTATGATTTTTCTAATATTATTAGACTTATGACTATTTTAAATTATTTAAAAAAACAGTGAACAATTGAAGTACTTGGTACCAAAATTGTAGAGTAACGAATAATTTATCGAACTTTATTTTACAAAATTTAATTCAGAATAGATATTTTATCATTTGTATTGAAATTATTGATCTTTTTTCTTATTCTTAAAAATAAATGAGAAATTACAGTCATTTTTTGAAAATACCAACTTAACGAAATGCCTGATCTATAGAGGCTGAATAAGACTTTTGATCACTTTAAAAATCTAAAACTTTTTAATAGACAAACAATTTATCATTGTGAAACCGACACATTATTTTCTCTCCTCTGGATTTAAAATTATTAATGTATCCGTGCCATGTGAATGTAAAAAGTATATTTAAATTAAATCGAAAATATAATTATCTCCCAATTTTTTGTATCCTAACAATATGTGTCGTTAAATAAATTATAAATTTCAATTAAATTTACATTTAATTTTAATGCAGATGATACGATAGGTATGTGTGATGCATTGCAATTATTATAATCTAAATACTGATATTCGTTAGTTAACATTAATCAAGAACAAATTATGGTATTTTTTTAAATAAATATAACTTGCATTTATTTTTCAGCTAAATAAAGGTTCATGGTATTTTTTACTATCCAAAGTAATCGATTTGTTGGATACGGTAAGAAATAATCTCTATTGTAACACAATATTCATTATTATCATTACATCTGTCACGTTTCATAAATACTTAAATATCTATACACTCATAAATTCATATATTATATATAACATCATTGATGTCATTAGTACTAAATTACCTTATACTGGATTTAATTATTTTCGCAGCAAAACGAGTATCTAAAATTTGAATTTTGAATTTTAAAATTGAATAGTATTGTGATTATTAAGTATAATATTTGTTAATGTAAATGGAATCATATGTATGATATATACCAACGTGTGGATACACTATGTTTAATTGAGAATTTTTTTATGTAATATTGTTATCAGTGAAGTGGCAAAAGGAAGTGGGTACCCGCTAATAGAATCCTCGGACTGGATCTAGAAATCAGAACCTACAAGATTCTGATACTAACGTTTTTTCAGATAGTGGGGAGTTATCTGTTTATACATTTCCGCTTACATCTGAGGTCAACAAGTTGGAATAGCCATTTAATGCTGTGTGATTATTATTTAATCATTTAATGACTGTTTCTTTTTTTAAATCACTTATTTAAATAATTGTTTGTGCAATATATGAACAGCATATATTATTACCAATTGACGGGAAATGTATTTAAACATGTTAAATGATTTTGATTTAGGATGACTTCCAGTTTGTCTCTTCTTTATAATATCGTTAGTTTTGAATAATTAAAGATGTTGGGCGTGGTTTTGATTACAAAACAATTCATGATCCCGAATTTATTAATTCCTTACAACATACAAAATAATTCATATTGAAACGGATATTTTCCTATTGTATACTTATATTTAGGGATAATAAGTATACATAATGTGCACATGTGAGCAGTTGTGAAATAATTAAATAAATACAAATGTGTTAAATAGAATTTTTTATTAAAATCTGCTCATTTTTTTTTTCGCTTGAAATACACAATGTTTCACTTTTACAGCGAGATGTTTTTCTCTTTCATGTAAACTGTGCTTGAAGCTGTTTATTACAGGATAATTAAAATATATCACTGAACTTGCATAGTCAAATTTTTCAAGTTTTTCGTTAATTTATTCTTCACATATCAACGAAAAAACCTGTAAAGTAATGGAGAAAGACAATACTCTCTACAAAAAGTATTAATCATAAGTCATAACACATTGACACTAGTATTAAACGCGTGTATCATAATCCAAATAATTTTGAATGTAATGTAAATTTTTCTATATATTTTAAATACAGTGATAATTACATTTTTTTTACCACGCTTTTAAGCTAACATATGTTATATTATCTGACTAAAAAACTAATATTTTAAAATATTGTTGTTTACAGATATTTTTCGTTTTAAGGAAAAAACAGTCCCAAGTTACTTTCTTACATGTTTTTCACCACGCAAACATGGTGATCACATGTTGGGCTTACTTAAGGTTCATTAAAGGTACGTGTCATTCAATATTTGTAGTATTTTAAATGATCTTTGAACATATAAATCTAAATCATCCTTCGATATTTTGAGAAGTTTTTAACATATGAAGCTTTTAACGAAATTTTTAGTTAATTTCATTAAAAAGGTAACTGTTATGTATGTTATGTAACTATAGTATTTAAATATGTGTTAACATTTTATATTTTAAATTCATAATACCTACTGTATAATGTGTGTTAGGTTAGGTTATAAAAATCTTTAATACCTACGCTTGAAAAAACGATTGAGAATAGTGAAAAATTACCTCAATAAAGTACCAAATACATAAAATTTCTTATCTATAGAGTTGATGGATGAAGTATTTGTAGCATTATTATTACCAAGTACCAAAAAAGTAATAGGATACATAAGAAATACATCATTGTGAAACCAATATATTTTTTGTTGAACTCAGAATCTAAAACAAACACATTTTAAACCAATAGATAATTCGCTTCACTCAAAATCTAAAATAATATAATACCATTTAAAATGTTTTAATAATTTACTTAATTTTATTAAATCTTTAACATAACATCGGTGTTACTAGAGAAGACAACTCGCTCATTCGTTATTTTTTCGCTGTAGTTCCAATAATTGGATGTTTCATACTAAGCTATCGTTTATAAAATACTGTAACAATTACGATTTTCAGGCGAACAAGCAATAGTGCCTGCGGCGTTGAACGCGTTTATCCACACCGTAATGTATTTCTATTACTTCCTAGCTGCACTGGGCCCGCAAATGCAACCATATTTATGGTGGAAAAAGTATTTGACTAAAATGCAAATCGTAAGCATCGTTTTATATATATACACGGTGTATCAAAAAAGTCTTCATCCGATTACGAACTTATATAGTTCGGCAACGGTTAATGATAGGTTAGTGACCAATGCATTAATGGAAAGATTAGATAACCAAGTTTATTTTAAGTTATATAGTTGATAAATTCGGCACCATCATGGTTAGTGAACTAATAACCGTTAGTTTGTTTCGTCATGGCGACTCCGCAACATAAGGCGTTTTGCGTCCTACGTTTCAACAAGTGCGAGTCGGTAATAACCGTTCGACGTGATTTTCGAAAAGCTTATGGTACTGAAGCTCAAAGCATTCGACGTTAGCACCAAACTTTCCAAGAAAGTGGCTGTCTGTGTGCACAGAAACGCTCAGGTCGACCTCGTATCTCTGACGAAAACATCGAGCGTGTTCGAGAAAGTTTCGTTCGGAGTCCACAGAAGTCTACACGTCGTGCAGGCCTAGAGCTAGATCTCCCACATTCGACCGTTTGGCGTATTCTACGACGTCGTTTGACATTGAAGGCATACCGAATACAACTGTTACAAGCCCTCCTACCGGACGACAAACGAAAAAGGATTAATTTTTGCAACTTCATATCCGAAAAACAAATTGAAGATGAGTCATTTGTCTCACGCATTGTTTTTTCGGACGAAGCCACATTTCATCTAAGTGGAAAAGTTAACCGTCGTAATGTCAGGATTTGGGATTTAGAGCAACCACATGTAATTTTTGAGCATCAAAGGAATTCACCAAAAACCAATGTGTTCTGCGCGATTTCCAGGACAAAAGTTTATGGTCCATTTTTTTTTTTTTTTTAAGAAAGGCCGGTGGGGGTCATATTGGGCATTTGCAACCAAAGTAAATAAAACTTGACTATTTTAAGAATATATTTTACTTTATTTTGCCCTTATATCTTCATTTTTAATATAAATATAAATTTCTGAAATCGGATGAAGACTTTTGATACACCGTGTATATATTTATTTTTTTCGCTTGATGATCTAGTCATCATACAATGGGCCGGGTCAGTGTACTTTTGCATGTTTTGATTTCAGATTCAATTCTTAATGATCTTGTCTTGGTTCATTGGTCTGGGATACTTCAACTGCCGAGTTTCCAAACTTTATGTGTATTACATGTGTGTTGATGTTGCTGTATTTTTATACTTGTTCTCGTTATTTTACAAAAAAACCTATAAGAAAATATCGAAAACAGAAAAGACGAACTGAGTGAAAACGAAACGAATGCATTTTGTCGAAAACGGCAAAGTGTCTGTTGCTCAATTATCCATTCGATTGGGTATTGTACACTATTATACAACTCTAATGTAACTATTGTTTTAAATAGAGTTAGTTTATAAATAGATTTAAATGTTGATTATGTAAGACAGTGTTTTAGAATTTATTGAATGTGAATAAAAAATAATAATTGACTGTGTTTATTAAAATAAAAATAAATATTATAATAAAGCAGTGACTGGTATTAGTAAAAAAGTTATGTGTATAATAATAAATTGGTTGAAGAGCTGTATGAACAATGCATCATTATTCTCAGAGATATGAGATTTTTCTTTCTTTGAATGTAGTTTTGTTTTCAAGTATTATATTCAAGTCTTCTAAAAATATAAATCAATCTCTTTACATACATATTATTTTCTACTTTAAGCTTTAAAGAGGTTATTTATTGAAACTATCATACAATCATTTCAAGTTAAACGAAAAATAGAGAATATTTTAGGAATATAACACTAAATATAAGATTATTATGGAATACGTTTTATTCGTTTTGTCATATTTTCAAAAGCAAAACAAGGAACTATTTACCAATCATTATCAACACTATAAGCACTTATGTATAATTATATATTTCAGTGTTTGGAATTTCTTTCTATTTTATCGACTTGTCCGTATTTTGAGGTAGCAAATATCTATCGATAATATAAAATAGTCTATCAACCAATGACACGTTATAAAATACCAACGATTTTTATTGTTTTTCCACATACGTTCACCCTATTTTGATATTTTGTTAATTTATATTTTATACTGATAATTTTTCTTCGAATTTTGCTACAAATACTTCAAATAATAAATATACACATGGCTACAGCGGGCATCGCACATCGATAAAAATTCGCGCACAGAGAAGATGAGGAGTGGTAAGTTCCTACACGAGATCGCCGGTAAAAACGATAAATCGTTTTGTTCATACGTAATTATTAATTATAATACATATAATTATGTTTGTAAATTTATACAAAACTATAAATAAGTCACATGTAAGTTCCTAACCATTTGTGTATACACTGTATTGCACTAAAGAGTGTATTATGCACGGATTTCGAGATTGTAATTGAGTATTCTAATAAACATTTTAAAACTCTTTCAAACAAAAATGTTCATCGAAATAAGAACGTCAAGTATAAAAAAAAAAAAAAAATACCATAAACATTTTCAAAAAATCAGTAGAAAAAAGGAAATCTTATATACAATTTACTTATTTTAGTCTAAATACACATTAATCTCAATATGATTAGTTGTATGTGAAGTGTTCAAATATTTAACAAGTCACATAAAATATAATTAAATATTATGTCTAGACACATGTATAAACATTTTATTTTTTATTTTTATTTTTAATCTAGAATCTATACAATCTATACCATAAAAAAGTACAATAAGCATAAAGTATGTTTTTTAAATTAAGTGTAATAGATTGAATGTCTTGAGGGAAGAAACCGTCCACTGAATGCACTTTGACTTGACTTTACAATTATTTAGGTATTTAAGTATTCATATTATGTTTACTTTATTAGGCCACTGGGCCATTGTCGTTTGAGTCTTCTGGTGGGATTTCCTGAAATGGAAATGGATAGTGGCTTTTTAACATGGGGATCAGTGTGATTTTGAAGATGATTCCTAAATTTTGAGTAATATAACTTAGCTGTATAAGTGACTTTAGGAATTTGAAGATCTGTATGAAGTTTGTGGTTAGAAATATACGGAGGAGCATTGGTTATGAGTTGGAGGATTTGTAATTGGAATACTTGTATTTCATTGTATTTGATATATTTGTCGTGCCCCAGAGTTGTATACCGTAGAACCAGATAGGCTCGAGAAGAAGATTATACACGTGAATTTTGGTTTTGAGGGATAATTTTGGGAATTTACCGAGAATAGGCCTGAGACAGTAAAGTCGTTGATTTAATTTTAATTTTGTTGTATGAATGTTTAACACATTGACCTTTGTCGAAGGATAGACCTAGATATTTGGTTGTGTCAGATTTTGGTATTGGTTTGCTGTTTATATATACCGGAGGTGGTTGTCCGTGGCGGAGAGCAAAGGTGGTGTGTACAGATTTGTTTTCTTTAATTTTGACGTGCCAGAGGGAGTACCAGTGTGATAGGTCATTCAGATGGCTTCAGATGGAGAGTAGATGAAACTATGTCAGGATTGGTGTGGGTGGCATATATTGCTTTGTCGTCGGCACATTCGGCTATTTGAGTACTCGGATTGGTGGGTTGGACTGCAGAGTATATATTAAAAAGTGTTGGAGATACGACAGCGCCTTGCGGAACGCCGAATTTTATTGGGGAAATACTGGAGTATTCGGTTCCTGACCTAACAAAGAGAAGTGGCGTTCGTTGAGGTATGATTTAAAAAAAAGGTAATATGAGGGGAGTAAGAACGGTTTTAGTTTAAAAAGAAGACCGGGATGCCAGACCTTGTCGAAGGCCTGTGCAACATCAAGAAATTCTGTAGAAGTTTACAGTTTCTTTTCCAGAGAATAGGCAATAGTATCGGGTAGTCGGTGTATTCGGTGAATGGTTGAGTGATGTTCTCTACATCCAAATTGCATTGTCAGGTATGAGTTTATTTTCTTTGATGATTGGGTAGATTCTGTTTAATATTAATTTTTCTAAAAGTTTTGCAAAGAAAGGTAACAAACTAATTGACCTATATGAGGATGGGTTATCTATTGGTCTGTTTGGTATAGGGAAGAGAATAATTGTGGCGAGTTCCCATTGAATCGGGAAATATGAGAGTCAGAGTATTGCATTAAAAATATGAGTGATGTGTACTATAGCTTTGTTTGGAAATCTGCGGGCTATTTCGGCTGTTATCAAATCATGACCAGGTGATTTACCTAATGGAAATTTTTGAATGTATGCATATAAATTGTTTATATTTTTAGCTTTTAATCTATTGCATAGCTTTTATCGCGGGCTTTGAGCGTGGCGACCGAATCAATAAATCCCGTAACGAAAAAAAACCTAACACGCATTTTTTTTTTATTTATGGAGACACTTTTTCTTATCGAAATACTGGTCCAGACGTTTCATCCAGCAACTTTTTAGAACGGAAATTTTATCGAGATGGTACTTTCGAGAGTTCATTTTTCGAATTTCTCAATAGTTTTTCTAAGCATGGGCGATAACTACCGAAAAATTGGCAAAAAACACGAAAAATGCCGTATTCTCCATTTTCGTGAAATCTATTTTAGTTTAGGTTATATCAATAATAACTCCATCAATAATAGAGCTAGGAACTTGAAAATTTTACTAACTACTAATAATAGTCACGCGCATACTCAATTAAAATTTCAAAAATATTTAACTTTTGACTTTGAAAATATTGAAAATTTCTCATTTTTTTGGAAGTTTTTGCTTCGTAAAATTTTAACCTTTGGATATTAAGAGCTGAACATTTAATACTATAATACTCATAAGCATTTCTACCGACGGTGAAAAAATATCGAAAATCGTTAGTCACAATATTTTTTTACAAGCGTTTAAAGTTTGCATTTTGACGCACTTTCTTATTTTTACATCAAATCACACACTTAAACGCACGTAAAAATTAATTGGTGCTTCCTAAGTCGATAAAGATGCTATGCAATAGCTTTACCGCGGCAGTCCCCGAGTGCCACACGTATTTTTTTGTTTTTTAATTTTTAATTTACATTTAATTTTTTTTCCAATATTTTATTTGGATTAACTTTATAACATGTATTAAATTCTTCTGACTATACATTATTTGTCATTCTAAATCTGAAAAAATTCCTATGTAATTTTTCTGGTAAAATTCATATGCTTTAACCATATATATTTAGATTTATCAATTTGTCGAGTTTACTTTTGTCTATGATTTTCTTTTGAAGAGGCAGCTATTGAACGTACATTGAGAGTAATTTTATAGTTCTGACGTGCCATTGCGAATGGTAGAAATCAAACCTAACTAATTTAATAACTAGCAAAATATTTTTATATTTAATGTGATACATACGTCATATCGAATTATACTACATAATTAGCTGTATTGGTGAATGTTATTTTGGAACTTATGTTTTTTAATCGTTTAAAATTAATTTTGTGTAATTTAAAACTTTTCAGACAAAATAATTTTTTAAGAGTTATTTTTCTTGACCCAACTACCCAAGTGATGTTGACACGCAACTTAAATATCTGATATATTAACTTTTAAGTGTATTGTCCAAATACTGAATGAATATTACAACATATTTTTATAGTTTATGGAAGAGGGGGTTATTATAATGAAGTGTTTATCCAACAATTTGCATATGAGTTCATCTCTACACATGCGTATTCATACAGTAGTGTATTTTAATTGTGTAAGTATTATAATTTATAATCATTATTTAAAAAAATGGAATTTGTTTTTCTAGACAAATTTGATAAGCTATGATAAAATGTATTTTGTTTTTGCCTGTTATAATAAAAATGTCACTTTTTTCCCTATAAATCTGGCTCTGGATATTTGTCGGAATCTATCTTTGAATTTTATTATTTTTCATCAATTCATTAAAAAAAAAAAAAAATCAATGATAATAAAATTATTTACCTGCATTCAACCTCAGACAATAATAATATTATGTTTGAATAGGTATGCATAAATACATTTTGTTTTTTAATTTGTTAAATCAAACAACATTCAGTATGAACTTTCACTGTCGCATTTAACTTTAAAAATGTAATCAATTGTTACTCTTAAGTGGTATCTATGGTAATGCAGTTTAGTGATATTTTGTTACTAGAAAAATTGCAATTATTTACATCTGTAACAGTTATAGTAAATATTTTGTTCGGCTAAATTTGGATTACTTTCATACACCTTCGTGAAATAATTTATCATACATATTATACTACTATAAACGAAATAAATGTTCCTATGTCTGATATGAAAATAATTTATAGTATTAATAAATTACGTGATTTATTGACTTATAAGCATTAAAGAAAATGTCTTACTTTAACTTCACATCATATTACTAAATTCAGCGACGTAACAACAATGTTTTCATTACATGAATTAACAGCTGTTTTAATTAAAACTAATATTTTGACTACTAAAAGACTTTGAAAATTCCGCAACAAGGAATAGTACGATTAAACATCACAAATATTATAGGTCGTAGATAGAACTACGGAATACTATTATGATGTACAGCAATATGAACAGAACGTGAAAATAATTAGTTGTAAGGGGTTTAATGTAGGCAATTCAAATAACAAAAAACGTACGTATCATCATCACTCCTCGAAAATGATGGAGCATTTCCTTAATCAAACGATTCTGAGCAAAGTTTCAACGAAAAAACAGTATACCATTTTTGTATTAAACCGTTTTTGGTTTTAATTGACGATATATTATTGTTTTTATTAAATCTATTTGATCTTTTCTTAGTTGAAACATGAAAATTTTTTCCATACCAAAAGATTCAAACATGTTGTTCTATCACTATCCGAAGTTTCATAATGATTAAATCTACCAATTTATTTTGATGAACATTTTAAGTTGAAAAATTGATGTAAATACAATCAATTCCGTAAAATTCGTGTAATAATTTACTTAAACATATAAAAAAATTCCTGTTAAACAATTTTTGAAATATTTTCAATGTCGTTACTCGTTAGTTAAGTGTCTGAGAATTATCATATTAAATATTCAGAATTTTTTTTAAAATATTGAGAATGTAATAAGATGTTATTAGAAATAAACTCTAACAAAACAAGGTATTTTCAGCCCAAAAGTTGACAAGTTTTTTTAAACTTTCGTAAAGTATGTATCAATATACCATTAATTTATAGTGAAAATTTCAAGATAATAATATTCATTTCTAATTTACGACGAAATAACTAAAACCAGTTTGATGAAAGTGTTGTTTACGGAAAATTTTACAATTTTTATTCGGTTTTTCGACAGTTTTCCTCACTCCTAGAAAAATATCGAGAATAGAGAAAAATGACCTCTTGAAAGTACCATCAAGATCAAATTTCCAATCACTAGAGTGGCCGGATTACATCTTTGGAGCATTATAACTGCCTGAAAAAGTGTTTACACAATAATAATAATAAAATAAACATAATTATAAAACCATAAGATCCTCCGCCTCACTCAGAATTTTAATATAATATCAAAATAAACGTAATACCCATATATTTACGTTTTAAACGTTCCACTGATATTGGTTATTAATAACAATTGTTCTGTCCAGCGTCAATTCAAAATCCAACGTTTTTACGCAGTTTACAATATCATTTTTGTTTTGCCGTTATTTAAGCCCCACTAAGGACACATAAACGATATTGTATCATAGTTAATACAATAAAGATTGCAGAAGGCAACGGGAAACTACTGCACAGTAACCCTTCCCAAGTAACACCTTCTTCTAGGTGCAAACCAACCCTCGGGTTGTGACCATAAGAAGAAGTTAAAACAATATGAAAAAAAAAAAAACAAAAGTTTCTTAAAAATATTTGAGATTTAAATTCAAATAGTGACCATAGAATACGAGCAGCAATAACGACGCGATTGCGTCCCATTAAAGAAATTCGATTTATCGATTTCGTCCGATAAGATCGGAGTTACGTCCAAACTAACGGGCGAGGCGTTCTCTCGTGTCTGAATGTCTGTTGTTTAAACACTTGATCTCTGTTTTTTCCAATTATCCATCTTACGGATATGGATGAATAATTTCTATTCGAAGATCTACCTGGAAACGAGCCGGAACCGCCTGAGAACACCATCCCCAGGGGTTTTTCTCGTGCTTTTATTAAATTGCATTAGAATCGTCTAACTTATTCGTTGAAATACGAGAACAATATTATTGTACCTATGAAAATCATTCACTTTAGTTATAAAAGTATTTTGATAACAATTACTCGCTATATAATATAACTTTATGCACGAACACGTTTCTCATAAAATATATAAATAAAATCCGAATTTAAAACAAACAAAAAATCTAGGCCATTGGTCATTCTCCGTCCATTTTTTTTCAATTTCTTCCGTTATCAAAAATAAAAATATTATATTATAAAAATTTTTGTCAACATTTCATTAAATATTATTCATGCTAGGAGTGTTATGTTTGTCATCTGTCTATTCAGGTTAAAATGTAGGTAATATATCAATTATTTTAATTAAATTGATTTTAATATTTAGAGAAAAAATAGAAGCAATGTGAAAAAAAAAATTGATGGAAAATAAAGATATTTTTAATTTTGATGAAAACAAAAAATGAAAAATTTGGTTCTATCAGAATCAATTTGGTCGTGCACAACAAAAAAGAAATGTTGGTACTATTAAAGTATTCAGTTACAATTGTATGATACAGAAATACACGTAAAAAAAAAAAAAATAAATAATATTAATATAATTAAAAACAAAATGCAATTATTTTTTTTTCTTGGATGTTAGTATTTCAATTACACTTTAGTATTTTTAAATAATAATTAATACAGGAATATCACTACATTAAAAGTACCTAAAAAATGATGATGATAATAATGTCTAAATTTTTTAATCGGGCAATATATTTACTGTAATATAGAAATATGAAAATACATGCGAAACAAATTGAGTATTGAATGTATACTATACACTCTTGACAAATCGCTCTGGCCTTTGTATGTATGTTGGCTAATGTTAATCATTTTAGATTCTGAGTAAAGCGAAGGATCTTTTGGTTTTACAATGATGTTTATTTTTTTTTTTTTTCTGTAAACACTTTTTCATATAGAAATACTTGTCCAAAAGTTTCGTCCAGCAACTTTTTAGATTCGAAATTGAACTGAGGTGGCACTTTAAAAAGGTCATTTTTCCAAAATCTCCATAGTTTTTCCAGTAATCAAGAATAACGATCGAAAAACTGAGTAAAAACGGTAAAATCGGTAAAAATCCGCCGTAAACGAGATTTTCACTGTTCAGATTTTAGGTATTTAGTCATAAATCGAAAAGTATTGAAGCTAGAAACTTGAAAATTTTATCCAATATCAAATACATACATTTTTATATTGGACAACATTTTCAGAACAATTATAGCACTTTTGACTTAAATATAGAACTTTTAATTTACCTAATTGTTTGAAAGTTTTTATGTAATATAATTTTAAATATTTGACAAAAAGTTCTGAAAATTTAATATGACCTTACTCATATACCTACCTAATTATCCCAACAAAAATTCAAAAATAGTGAGTCAGGATTTTTTTTATACACACTTTAATAAATTATTATACGATTTTTTACGATATTGTCTGATTTCTTTTAAGTTTATTTCTAATGAAATGTTGAGTATTTGTTAGAAAGTTCTGAAATTTTAATACAAGTTTACTTTTATACTAAACTATCAATACCGAAAAAATATCAATAATCGTGACTCAAGATTTTTTTTCCAAACATTTAAAAAATTATACAAATAACCGTAAAATACGTAAACAGTATTTAAATAATAATATACTCGTATTGTATTAAACTGAAGCTTTGCTCAGAATCGTTTTATACTAAAGAAATGAATCATCATTTCTTTTAAACTTAATACATTCATCACCAATATCTTGTCCGAGGACCGAAGGGACGAAGGACGAACTTCTACCACCATCATCTCACTTACCAGCTTTTGTTTTTAGTCTTAAATCATCTGTCCTATAGACAATATGTACAAAACTGGCGTATGATATTTTCCATGGATTATTTATCCGAACGCCATTCATTTCTGTTTATCATAACATGTACTTCCCGTATAGTTATTTAATACTTGAAAATAATATTGTATGTCGATGTAGAAAAATAAAAAAAAGTTTACGAAACCACTGGTTACAACAAACCCACTACAAAGGTAGTTCGCGCTCAATGAAGAAACCTGACCTTTAGAATGCACGTCATATTACTGGATTTATGCTATTAGTATTATATTGTGTTAAAACATATGCACATACAGTAATAATAATCGGTCATTATGGAATTGGTTCGCACGGAAAAATCTCATAGCCCCAGCGGCCGTCCGTCTAATTATATGCTTAGACATACGGTTCAAAATCAATCGGCCAGAACGAAAATATCGGTTTGCTGGCATAAAATCATAATGTTTTACTTAAACGCAAACATAATACTTTTTGTCGTACCATGTGGACCTTAAATCGTATTTTATTTAAATTTCGGATTCGTGTTATTTTTTTTTATTTTTTTATTTATTTACTCACTATGTTGTGACTAAACAAAAACTAATTGAAAACTGTCATGAAGAGACGCGTAAAAATCTGAAAAATTTCCGATTTCCAAAAACATTTTGCTATAACCATAAACAATAACATATTAAAATACATACAGCTAAATTATTTCTCTGGTGTTAAATATCGGAAATTACCAAAAGAATAATTGAACACTTTTCTGTCTACAATAATCAACGTATAAAAAATGACCAACTGATTTATTTTTATTTAAAAATGTATTTTACGCTCAAAACAAATCGGAATCCTGCGAAATGCCTCCGCTTGCAATGGTTTTATGTTTTTAACAGTGTATTTCGAAAAAAAACTGTTGATATACTTTAAAGTAATTAAAACATAATATAACGATAAACGAAAATGTAAACTAAAAAATATAATACGAAAATGAAAAAAAAAAAAAAAAAAATGTTTCTCAATTCAATCGATGATACTCACAAAACGTAAAAGAAACAATGATTTACACAGATAGTATCTATGCAGATACACTAATACAGATTATCTATTACCTATAGGTACATAGGATTTTAAATTTTAAATCTTTCAAAGTTAAAAATTTCACTCTCCTTGAAATATTTCAATGAAATTATGAAAAATATTAATTTTTTTCATTCTTTGTGGTCATAAGTATTTTTTATTTATTATAGATTACACATAGTAAACATTGATTATTAACGATCAACAACAATAGTCATGGCTTCTCGGCTTATTGGTTTTCACCGCAAGCGTGTAGTAGTATTTATAAGTTACTTAATCAGTTATCAATTAGTTATATTATTATTTATAAATTATTATCATATATTCACATGCTTTTTGGAGCCAAATTGTATTGTTCTTACAATACTCTAGGCTGCATTTTAATTTTTTGCTTTTTATTTTTCTATGTATTGTACTTGGTAATTCATATTATTTATTGCAAATTTATTGGAGTAATTTATCAAATAAAATTAATTGCGGGTACATTTTAATGTATTTATTAACTCTAAAGAATCAAAAACAAAATATGACAAAATTAACGATCAAACCTTTTATTTTAGTTCTTAAAAGATTACTAAGTTTTGATAATGAACTATGATTAAGAGTTTTGATTTATTATTTTTCAGAAAATTAACTTTTATACTTTTCATGATGTTTCAATTTAATAATTCAAATTTATATTTGCAAATAATCATTCATTTTTTTTCACCTGAATAAAATATTTCAAAAAAATAAATTTCATTAAAATTTAGAACCATTCCTATATCCTACTATTGATGATTGACATAATTTACTTTAATTCTTCCAGAAACAACAAAAGTATACTAATTTAATTGTTAAATCTACTTCATAAATGTTTTGATAAATATTTAAGTAATATTAAGCACCTATCGTGGATTGTTAAACGTAAAAACACTTTTACAGTGCGGATCTCTTGAATGTTAAACATTATAATACTCCATAATATTACGTTTAATTTTTTAATATCAACGTAAAATCTCTTTTTTTTTTAATAAGATCATTGAGAAACGTTTTAAATCTTAAATCATACAAGTAAATTCTATTGCTTTGCGACATTATCATTCATGGAAAATAAGAAGGAGATATGAAAAAAATATCCCCTCCATTTAATAAATGAACTATAAATAATTTTTGATAGTAGCGTTAGGAAAAATATGTGTTTAATTTCATAAACTCCATTAACTTAACAAATAATATAACAATTCTGATTAGTCCACTTTTATACTAATATTATTACTGTCTGTCTCTACTAATTACTAATTGTCTCGTGATACTGTTACAACTTTAAAAAACGTAATACTTTAAAATTATTTTCTGTTGATTAAAGCAAAATTAGTCAGGTAACTTTCTTCGGTGACAAAAGTTTTAAATTTTACGTCGGACGAGAATCTGACGAACCTCTTGCTGTCTTTGTCTAATTTTCTTTTAGTCTGTGTATACATTCGTTTAAATTCTTTAATTTGAAATATATATAGTCAATGACAAAATTAAATTAAACACTTGCGATTGTAAATGCTTGTAAAATTAAATTATCATATTATGCACATTTTTTAAGTAATTCGAAATAATACGGAGTACTACGAACGTTAATATAATTATTATTATTATTTTTTTTAATTTTCATCTAGAACGACAACAGTGGTACTCGAATTTTCGTTGAGACGGCCATTGGATACCTACACGTGACGTAACCGACTTGACAACACGTTTATCAAGAATACGACTTTTATGGAAACAGTTAATTGCAGGCGCAAAAAATCCGATATTGAAGATAATGTTATGATTGTGTAAACACCACTTAACGTTCCGTGTCTATGTATGATAAAAATAATCGTTGTTGGAAAAAATGCTGTCTCTACACTCGAACAAACGAAAATTTAATAAACATTATACACATAATGTCTCAGCATGGTCTAATAACAATGGTGATGTAACATAATGTTATACATAAATTTCAAATCGTCTTTCATGTACAATTTAAAACACTTACGATATTAAAACCTAACGTATTTTAACCTAACGAATATTATTATTATTTTATTATTTTTCATCTTCGTAGCGTTATAAGTTTTTTTTTTTAAATGGGAACTACCACTTAAAACTTTAAAGATGTATGAAATTGTGAAAGAAAATATGTCTTATGTACATATTGATCTACACATTTATATTATTCAACCAATATTGTTTCAGAGATACAAGTGTATGAAGCTTGGATTCACTGAGTCAAGAGGCAAGAGCAGCTAGTAAAAATGAACTACAAAGTATCTCCGAAACACATAGTCAAATAATTAAAATGTCAATAGACAGCTACATACATTTTAATAAAAAAAATAAAAACATTTCGTTCCTTAGTGTAAAATTATAGGTAAAACAAGCAATAAATTAAAAAAACAAAAAAAAACGAAAAAAAAACAAAAATTTTTAGAATTTCATTCTATAAAATTCTCAAAAATTATCATTTTCATAAATACGTGATTTTTTTGAATAATTCATGAAAAATTCAAATTTGTACATTAGGTACACTAGGTTAAATTATAGTTTTGAAACCATCGTGAACACTGTTTTTAGAATTGTATACCATTTGTCAAATACATCGTATTCCGCGATACCATGAAAAAATCAAATACTTCACTTCAATTACAAAAATAAATATCAGAAACATAATATAGGGGTACAAGTCACAGATAAACGACTAGTGAAAATTCTCCCTCGCACTCGTTAAAAAAAATCACTATCATAAACAACGCACATAAAATAATATTTCCATAGCAGAAACATCAATAAAACTACATTTTGCCTCTGTGACAGCAATCGGAATCCCACGACAAAATAACCCAAACAGTGATATTCAATTCTACCGATGACGGTATCCAACAAAAACCTATTCGTGATAGGAATTGGACAATCGTTTCTCCTAATAAAATTCAAATTTATATTTGGATATTCTCGAGCAATCACTTTCGTATATTTTTCACGGACCAAAATATATCCTTCATCCATTTGTGAATGCTACCAGATCCAAATACAGATAAATCAACAATTCACATGACATGACCCTACTAAAATTACAGTAATTTTCACTTTTTCCCCACCATGCAAAACAATTTTAAATGCCCTAAAAACAAAATGCAATTTCGTTCGGTGATCGAATATTGATCACATGAGAGCAGATATATTAATAGAGAATATAATGTACTTACCCTTAGTTTCTGTTGCCGAGTACGTATTGGTCACGAATACGTCGACTTTAACGTTCCAAAACATATTTTAGACTCAGAGTGAAGCGAAGGATCTAATGCTTTCACAACAAGGTTTCTTTTCACATTTAGATGTTACTTGAAAGGTTAATTTTTTTCTATTCTCAATAGTTTTTCCATTGGAGAAAAATTGGCGAAAAACTGAATAAAAATAGTAAAATATGACGTAAACGATAAATAAATCGAAAATTGTTACATATTTTACGAAAGTTTAAAAAAAAAGTTCACAAATTTTGGGCTAAAAATAGAACTTAAAAAAACAGAAAGTAAAAACGGTTAAATATATAAATAGTGTACTTATTTTTTAATATTCTGAAACTTTGCTCATAACCGTTAGCTAAAAAAAATGATCTTTCATTTCTTTAAAATTCGATACACCCATATCCTCATTATCTTGTCCGTAAACCGTAGAATACACATTGGTACGAAGTTACGTCTTTTTTAATACGTTAAGATTAAACTGAATTCTAAAATTAAAACATGAAACATCCCAGTGCTCAAATCACATTAAAATCAAAAAATGTTTAATATCATGAATATTTATATTTAAAAGTATTGTAAAACTCATTATTTCAATTTTAAATGAAAACCATCAACAACGAATCATTCACCTTAATAAACCTTAATATAAAAAAAAAGTCAGACATGCTACGCACACAAAATATTCTTTATTCCTCAGATATGATATTGGTAACTAGGGTTCTAAATTTGAAATATTTCAATGAAATTATGAAATACACATTTTTTTTTTAAATACATGACACAAAATATATGTTGGTAAATAATAATATAATATGTATTAGTGAAATGTTATCAATCAGATTCTATCATTCCTTGACTATAGACTTACAGTTTGACCATAATATAAACTAATAATTATTTTGTTACCTACGCACGGAATTTATAAAAATCTATGCGACACGGCGTATTGTGAAGGCTCCATGTTTTATACCAGATACCAAATAATAAAACATATTGAGTTTTATAAATTTTAGATTGTAACCACGGTCTTACAAGATATCTTCTAAGACCGTGGTTGTAACTATAAATGATTTTTGGAGCTAGATGAATTTTATTTTTACTTGATAATAGTTCGTTATTTCGTAATGATTATTTATTTATTTTTTCTTGTCTTGTGTTGTAAATTGTAATTTGCAAAAGAAATCTTAAGTGTCTAGTTACAAATTAGATACCTGTCTAATATTGTATTTTTTGTACTTATTTAGAGATAATATCATTTCATAAATAATTTCGAGAAAAAAAAAGTAAAATCTGTAATAGATAAATAATATTGTTTTGTAAAATATAAATGTATAGAGAACATTCACAAATGCATGGGTTAAAAATGAATAGTAAGTATGTTTTATGTATAAGTATAACTGTATAAGTGTATATAATTTGGTTCAGGCTATATTTAGGTATCACCTTTATTTATACATTATAAATTTAGTAAAATATTAAACACTATAGAACTATAAGTAACATAAAAAAACATAGACATTGGGCACTTTGTGCTTAAAAATTATTTATGTTTTCAATGTTTTCATAGAATAGAATAGATATCTATTATATTCTATTCTATACTACCTAATTAAAACGTGTTTTCTCATCTTTATTACATAATATAGCTGAATAGCTCTAATATGTATTAATTGGAAAACAACCCTTTTTTTTATTTATTTTGGGAAAATTTTTATTTTTCGTGTAAATGAAATATTTCAAGAAAATAAATTTCATATAATTTTAGAACCCTATTGGTAACGGATGTATTGAATTTAAAATAAACTATAAATAATTTCTTTAATTAAACTAGTCTTAGCAAAGATTCAGCGTAAAAATATACTGTTTATATATTTCATATTGTTATTAGTCTAACTGTAGGTAGGTTTTTTTTATATAAGATAATTAAAAAAAAAAATGTTTTGAGCAAAATAGAAATTTTGTTTTACGTGAAGATTTAAAACATATACCTTTATATAAAGTCCAAAGTTTCAAAATGATTGGCCAATAATTTTTTGTGTACATTCAAAGTTGAAAATATGAACCCTGAGTTGCGATTTTTAAGATATTTTTAGTATTGTTAGTTAAACTTATGAGAACCTAGGTTCATACTATTTTCAGAAATTTTTATTTTGTATTAAACATTTTATTGAAAGTAAACTTTGAAAACTATTTTTTCAACGGCTTATTTTTAGCCCGAAAAATGTCAACTTTCTTTTGGAAATTTCCTCAAATATGCAACAAATAACAATGCGTCATTAATATACGGTACAAATTTCAAGTTCCTGTCAACAATGTTTAACATTTATAACTAAATAACAAAAATCAATTTAGTAAAAATCTTGCTTACACTAATTATTTTCAGTTTTTATTAGGTTTCCCGGTGCAGTTTTTTTCTCGCGCTTGGAAAAACTGTGAGAAGTAAAATGAATCCTCTAAATTCCGTCTTCTTGAGTTTTCCGATCTACAGAGTTGCTGGATGAAATTTTTGGAACATTATCATTTATCACTATACAAAAAAGTTATTACATAACATACAAAAATGACTTTAATACCAATAATTTTTTGGCGTCACTTAGAATCTAAAAATTAAATAAAAACAAATATGAAAAATAAAGAAGCACGAAAAATGTATTTAATATATGATTGATAAATGTATGAATCATTAATCATTTACGTTGTTCAATTTATCAATTTGTTAAAATTATTTCGGTGAACCTAAACTATTTTATTTGAATTAATACCACTCACTTACTTTTAATCAAATTAATATCAATATCCACAGTGAAAAAGTGGAAGAATGAAAGTATCCATATACATACATATATATATATATATAATATCAGGAAATACATATTTTTATTAACATAACCTATATAACATAATGACTAAATAACTCAATTGTATTTTACATTGCATGTTATTTCTTATTCAAATTCCCTTCCCCCAAAAAATAATAGAAGTTTTTATATAATATACTTATATATCGTTTTAATAAATAATATAATAAAATAATATAATAGCTAAAACATAATACAGAAAATGTTCTTAACTCCTAAAATGTTTAGTATAATATAATGATCGTTAAGTAAAAAATGGTAACAATACATTTTTTATTAATTTTTAAGAAGTTGTGTGCTATTTATATATGTGAGTGCTACATTATTGTTAGTGAAACATATTAGTTCGAAGAAATTATTCAAGTTTATTATACTTAAACTGTTCTGCTATAAGCAATATAAGCTATCCACTAAATCTACCGACAACCGTCTTCAGTGCATGTTTTTTTTAAAGAAAACTTTATGTGCACGTATTTTTCTAAATAAATTATTAGCCTTTGACCGAGTCTAATATAAAGGATGTTCTTAAAGCTAAAAAATATCTTGCTACCCTATTATTTCTAGCCGTCAAATCTTTCCTCTAATAAAGTATTTTCCTAGCAAAAAATTAGTTTAACTCGATCCAAAGGAACACCAATTAAAGTTAGTAAATCTCGTCATGCAATTCCATATCCCTGTTATTTGGTTTATACAGGATATTCGATGAGAATTTGCCTATTACAATTTTCAATTTATATTCAATTTATTACAATAATGGAGATAATTGAATTCTGTTTTGCTTTTTAGAAGACTCAAAATTTGTTCAAAAAATGTTGATCATTGCTATTTAATGGAGCTTATTTTTATAAACATTTTGACGCTTCAACTTTCATTAAATTGATGATTCGTTTTGTTAGGTTTCCCAACAAGTGATGTATTATTTAATAGCATATACTTTTATCATAATTATTATAACCAGTTTATTTTACTATTCGATGGCAATTGCTTCATAATTTACCAATTCACAAACTATCGACTGATAAAAATCATCGTGACAAATTATAATTTCTTGACAATAAATTATGATACAATTGTCATGGTATAAAATAATAAATGATTTTTGTTAAAACTAAAAAAAACAATTAGAAAATCATTAAGTTACTGAAAATAAAGTTTTTTTTATCATATACTAAAACATTTTGATTGATTCAAATATAAACTATTTGCAGTCATAAGCCTTGTGATTCTTTTGAAAATAAAAAATATAATTCGATTACCTTCACTATATTTAGAGATATTACAAAATGTCGAATCCTCGTGGGACACTCTAAATATGACTAAAAACACTCGATTACTGGAACATACCTAGTAAAATTTAACTATGATATAATTGAACTAAAAGCTAATACCTACTACTTCAGACGAAAAATTGTAATGTGATATACGATAATAAATTATCGACCGTCATAGCCATTTGATACAATCCTCCATAATCTTCATCACATATTATACACATTTTTCTTTACTTCAAAATACTAGAAAATTGAATTAGACACGTATCAAATCATAAGCTGAAAATAATCTTGGGTATAATATTTTATCAGATAGTAAAATTTAATTCTGCGTTTTTTTCTCATGCCGAGGTTCAATTCAAGTAGAATAATATCAATTTCGCGCCTCTGGTGAAAAAATCAGGCAATTTATGATTTTGAATTTCATCGTAAAGCCCTGCTAAAGCCTATTATTTAACGAAAATCCCCTGACCACATACTCGTACTTCCACTACTCTATTCACCAGTTTGCACGCATTCGCGGCGAATAAAAGTTAATCATATCAAATCTATCCAAAGTCCCGAAAACATTAACTCTCCAGCATAAAAGTTATATATGGTATAAGCTATTTAGGTTATCGTTTAAACTGACGTTTGATTCGGAATCATGTATGACGAAATGAAAACAAAACATATTCCATTAAATAATATTTGAAACCATCAACTCTCGCCTTGTATCTTTTCATTCAATAATAGAAAAAAAAACTTTGATATGAATAAAATTTCAATAATACGTTTGATAATCATTACGAAATACTATAATTATTTAATCAGGTAGAATATGTTTGTTTGATGGTTTATATTTTAAACTAAAATAATGTTATAAAAATATTTTATCATTCGCGTTTTAAACTAGTTAGCTTTAATGTGCTGTTTAAGACATTTTAGCCGTTTAGAACGTTTGAAATTTATCAAACTAGTTAAACACCCTGACAAATTACGATATTTTGTGTTGTACTGTTTTGTCGTCTATATTTTTACGTTCACTGTTTTGATCTCGCGATCTTGACATGCGACCCAAATCGGTCGCGATAATTGGTTGTTCGGGTAAAAATAATTGACATTCGTGTGAGGTAACATTGGTCACGTGAATTATTTTGACGAAAACGGCGTTATAAATAAGATACGTGTGTTATTCTATTATTTTGTTCTTCAAAAACCCAGAGCGTGGAAAAAATTTGTCAAGGATGAGTTTTGTCAATAAAGCCCGAACGCCGAACGATCAGTAATACATTAGCAAAAAAAAAAAAAAACTCACGCCGCCGTGACTGCGCAACATAAATTTTGCTGTAATTAGATTACGGTTCGCTGTTGTATCGGTTACACAGAACACGGCCCGTGCCGCACGCCGAACCGCGTTGTGTATAGATAAATACGAAATTATGACGTTCACACGACGTAATAACTACAAAAACGTTATTCTGGCTCGTTGTGCATATTATATTTTTATTATGCACTCGTGCGTACACGCGGAGCGTAGTTGATACTCACGCGGCGCACGATCGAGTGAAATACTTGATCGGGGGAAAGGGTTTAGCGAATAGATTGTCGTTATTGTTGGTTTCCCGTTAAAATTTAACTACTGGACAGTGTGAAACCGGCGAAATCGTATGTTTGAACGGTTGGTGAAATTTTCGTATATAAATAGTCCTGGAATAATAACAAAAATAATCCGTGTCGATTGAATAGTTTTCGTAAGAATGATCCATTTCACAGTATTTAGACACTTCAACCTTATAAAAAAAAAGTACTTCACTACGTGAGGTATTTTCCGCTCCCCGGAAAAGTTAACAGAGATGGGTGTATTTTATTTTAATGGAATGATGGAACATTTCTTTAGTCAAACGATTCTAAGCAAAGCTTAAGTATAATAATATACCGTATATGTTATTATATTTGACCATTTTTAGTCAAATTGTCGTTTGATTTTTTATTTTTTTTTTTTTTAAGTTGCCTTATGGTTTCTCGTTTGACAAAGGAGATTTTTTCCAACCAAACTTTTTGGTCAAATTCAAAACATAATGTTTTCTTTGTATCCGAAGTTTCATAATGATTAGATGGATTAATATAATACAATAAATATTTTTATGTTGAAAGTTGACTTAAAAACAGCTTATTATGTAAAAATTACAAAATAATTTACTTAAACACTTACAGAAAAATATTATAGCACGGTTTTTAAAAATTTTTGAGAATCGTTAGAGAAGTGTATCAGTATGATCATATTACATTTTCAAAAGTTTTTGTCAAATATTTAAAACTTTATTAGGGATGAACTTTCAAAGTTATATTTTTACCCCAAGAGTTTTCCCCTTTTTTTGAACCTTTTTCAAACATGTAGTGATACTTTAATTGTTTAAAGTGAAAGTTTCAAGTTTCTATCAACATTACTTTTGGAGTAATGACGAAATTACTTAAGTTGATTTAATGAAAACGTCGTTAACGGCAAATTTCGCCGTTTTTGGTCCATTCGAGAATGTTTTTCCGCTCGCCTAAACTCAAAAACTATTGAGATGAGAGCTTAATAAACCCTCAAAGTACTATCTACATAGAATTTCCGATACAGAATTACTGGATAAAACTTTTGGACAAAGTTAAGGTGAGCAAAAAGTATCTCTAGAAAAAAGTAATAAAAAATAAATAAACATCATTTAGAATCTAAGATAAATCTGACTTTAAAAAAAAACATTTAAGCCAAAATGTCAATTTTTGTTAGTTAATTGTTACATTATATATAAATATATATTATAAAAGTAAGATGATATTAAATTTTCAGGTTTATATGACAAGGATTTAAAATTGTTTTATATAATAACAAATCAATAAAAGAGATTTTCTGATATGTTATTTAAACATTTTACATATTTTCCGACAGAGGTCAACATTTTTTTGAATCTCATGTCAAGTGTATATAAGAATATAATAGATGTTTGCTAAAAATTTTTATCTAGCTAAGTATTCAAAATTGGTAATACGAAAATCTTGTCGAAAGCAAACGATACCGTTTTACTCGATCTTTACCAAATAGATGTAATTTTGGATCTATCAAGTCACTGAATGAAACCATAAATTGGACGACTGAGAACTGCCCAAAAAAGTGATTACATACATAATAAGAAATAATACATCATTATGAAGCAAATATATACTTCATTTCACTCAAAATCGAAAATACGTATTTCATAATTTGTAACATATATGAATCATTCCTTGATTCAAAACGTCGCGTTGAATCAACATTGCGCCCGTCAAGGCGTACAGAAACCAGATGTAAAAGACGTCACTCTGTCGAAACTGTTAGACGTTTAAAACTCATTGTACCTGTGATTCCCGAGTGATTCGCACATGAATCAATGAGGAAACGCTACAAAGTTTTCCATTTCTTTAACATTAATTATTAATTATTATTATTATTATTATTATTATAGTTGATGTTGAAAAGAGACGGGTCTGTTCGGGAAATTACAACACAATCGCGAGTGTACACACCATGACGAGCTCGATTGCCGTCACTTGGCTTCACAAAACATCGTTTTCGGAAGTGGACCTCGGGCACAATCTAGAAATATCCAACTGTTATTTCAAAACTTTACGGTGGCAAGTCCGTTGCTTTCGGCACACCGCGGCGCTGAACGAACATAGCCGAACTGTAGATTCGTATACGTGCACCCTTCGTCTGTATTATTATTATTTTTTTTTTAGATTCTGAGTGAAACGAAAGATCTTATGGATTTACGATGATTGTTTATGTATTTATTTATTAATTTTTTTTATTTGGAGACACTTTTCGCTCACCTTAACTTTCTTTAAAAGTTTTATTCTACAATTATATCGATCAGAAATGTTAAATGAGTGGTACATTGCTTATTAAGTTCTTATCTCATTAGTTTTCCCAAGCGAGAGGAAAAACAACTGAAAATGGATTAAAAACAGGTGAAATTCGCTGTAATAATGATACTTTATTTAAATCAACTTTAGTAACTTCGTCATAATTCCAAAATTAATAGTGCCATAAACTTGAAATTTTCACCATTTATTATTGACATATTACTGAATACTTTGGAAAAAAATTTTAAAAAAATTTGACAACTTTTGAGCTAAAAAAACATTGAATATGGTTTGTTTTTTAAGTATATCCTTAATCAAGTTTGAAATATTAGACAAAAACTTTTGAAAATTTAATGTAACTCATGCCCAATCTCTAACATTACTGAAAAAATTTAAAAACCATGATTCATGATTTTTTTTTTAAAGCGTTTAAGTAAATCGTTATAAGATTTTTACGTAATGAACTATTTTTACGTCAATTTTCATCATTAAATAATTATTTAAAGAAATGGATTTTATCCAATTACAATGAAACTTTGAATACAGATAGAACAATTCGTTTTGAATGTTGTAGTTAAAAAAAATATCTTCCTTGATAAACAAAACACTTTAAACAGGTTTGATAAAAAACATACCAACAATTTAAGAAAAAAGATTAAATAAAAAATTATTTATTTATTTATTTTATTCTGAAGCCTTACTCAGAATCATTTAATTAAAGAAATTATCTATTATTTTTTTAAAATTCAATACACTCGTCCCCATTAACTTGACGGAAGAGCAAAGAATACCCCATGTAGCGAATCGCGTACTTTTTTTTGTAGGTAAATTCCATGCGTATTTTATTGATTGTTTGGTAAAATAAGCATTGTGTTAGTGTATTATACAAAAGAATTTATTCGAAATTCAACCATACATTTCAGTTTTGTTTTATCGTTAAAAATGCAATCATTTCCGACAAAACAATAAATTACAGACAGTGTGTATCGCATTACATTTTATAAATTCGTAATGAACACGCGCACTCTGATATCACATTAAAATATACAGTTCACACTGCTCAAGTTTGAAATAATTAAAAAATTAAGACTTTTCAGTGTTGCACAAATACTTGTAGAGCAAATCGTCGTGACATCACTGTCCCACTCGTAAACGTGTATTTTATTAAAACAATGTGATATGATTATACGCATTTCTTTTTTTTTCTTATTCGATTTTGATGACTAACAATAGTCATTGAATAAAAGACACTTTACCCACATTCTACAATAAACATAACATCCTAAATGTACATTATGAATAATTCAACACATGGATAAATTTCATTTGTCAGGTTTAAATAAATTAGCATAATTATTTGACTAACTGAATCGTTATAAGATTCAATACACGATAATATCATGAAGCACAACAGTGAAAGTATAAAAAAGTGTATTCTGTATCAAGAAATTCAGTTTTATAAAAAAAACTACAAAATATGTTATGCTTACACGTTAAATTGATCGATATAATTAAATAATTATTAAAAAAAATTAAAATTAAAAGCTGTATCTAGGTAGTAAACATTATTCCAGTAATTATTAAATGTAAAAGTAACGGTAACCAGACTTTAATGTATGTCAAGTACACAAAAAAAAAACGTAATTTTGATCGATATTATTCAAAATACACGTATTATAATTGTTGCTATAAACTTAAAAATTAACACTGGTGTAGAACATGATATTTATGAGTTTTACTCCATTGCTTCATTAATATTATATACGTTAGAGTAAGCGTGGGTGTATACTTCAATCAAATCAATTTAACAGTTGTATAATCATATGTTGAAGTATATATCTATAAGCAACGATTATTCCCCGAAGGGATTAGAATAATACCTGCTGTAAAGAAGACGTTTTCACGAAATATCAATTTTAAGAACTAATAATTTATTTTAATTACTTTTGGAACTTATCTTACTTATCATATTATCATTTTTTATATGCCATGAATATAAATAACTACTTTATTGATGATTATAATGTAAATCATACAAAATAACTAAACTCTATTACAACTATTTAATATGTATATTCATAGTTTTTTTACTTGAAATAATATTTTTATGACTCTTCTATCACATAATTATCGTTTTTACTTATTAATTTTAAGTGACAAAAAAATATTCCCCCCCCCCCCAATGCATTTTAAAATATTTACTGAAACTAACTTTTGTAATTTTTAAACGACTATGTATAGTTATAAAATAAAACTAAATAAATGAGTTGTATAATACATTTGAAATTGAGTAATAAAAAGAACACGGTGTATAAAAAGTAAAACATGTATGCCTATTTTATCTGTATTGTAACTTGAAGTCTTGGATCCGCGTCTGTATTGGCAATACTAATACTTTGATATATTGTTGATATTATAGTACAATGCACTATAACTTGTATTTTTTTTTCTATGCAAATATTAATTTTCATTAATCATTCATATTGGTCATTGACCTAAGGAAATGATAATATTATGCAATAGATTATATAAGTACGGGTAGTAGTTGGTTCACTTAATTTTTTATGCGTTTGGTTTTTGATGCAAACCGTTCGTCTCGAAGACAGACGTTCAAACATTTTTCTGAGTACGACATTTGTATACTCAATTTGGTAACAGATTTATTTTGTCAGATACTATTTTTCAATTAAAATAATGGTTATTTGAAAGTGTTGTACATGAAAAGTGTGTAATCTCTACATAAATCATAAATTTTTTCTTGTTGGTGAGTATCAGAGAATTAGGTAGGTACAATATTTGAGATTTTAAAACCTCGAGAATCACGATTTCAATACTTCTTTTATACGTATAAAAAAATAATTATTTGAAATTTAAATAAGTTTGGTGAAATTAACATGATTTGTTTAATCATTTTCAGAGATTTTGACAGCTTCGGGTATCAGCAATTAATTCTCAAAAACGAAGAGCAATTTTTTTTTTTTATCATATTCATAACAATGCTTCAATTATTTTTAGAACAACTTTTTTATGAGCACTTTTTTTACATGGATTAAAAACAATAAACACTAATAATTGCAGTATGCAAATCAATAATAATAGTACCTAATAAAGTATCAAACATTATCATAGTTCACCGAACTCTAATAACAATTATTTTTAAACACATTGACGTCTTAGTTTATTTTATTACTGCGATAACTCTTAAAAATTAGAAAATGTGATGGAATTCAATAATTTTTTTCCAAGCAATTTAAATAAACAGATGAGTTATTAATTATTTTAATGAAACACAACATAATATTATGAGATACTTAATAATACATACAATTCAAAATATGTTGATATTGTTCTTTAAAAAATATGAACTGTCCTGAATTATTAAGAAAAAAAAATTAGTTATTTCTTTCAATACTTCATTCTTTTTCTTTAATTATTTAGTGGGATTTCAGTACTATGTTTATATTAAACAACAGGCTTATTGTTACCAACTTATTCTGATTGTATTTATAACCTGTAAGCTGGGACTGTAATAAATAAATCGTATTGGTTTTCTTTTTTTCTTTTTTTTATGAAAATTTTTTTGAAAATATAAGCTAATAAGTTATGTCTTTTTTATCATAATTATTTTAGATTCTGAGTGAAACGAGGAATGTATTAGTTTTATGAGCATGTGTTTTTCATTATGATATATAAATAAGTATATATATACACGTATACGTATAATCATAATTTCGGATAGAAATAATTGTCTAAAAATGTTGTAGAGAAACTCTATAGGACAGAAATTTCATCAAATTGGTACTTAAAAGGGGTCATTTATATCTATTCTTAATAGTTTTTTCAAACTTATGAAAAAAATACCTAAAAGTAAAGTAAAAACTGTAAAATTTGGTATTCATGAGATTTTCATAAAATTCATTTTTGATATTAAGCCATAAATCCAAAAATAATAATAATAGACACTTGTTATTTTCACCAAATATTAATATGACCCTTGTACAGACTTTACAGAAGTTTTTAAAACATTTCACCATTTTTGGGCTATACATAAACCTTTTAAATTATTGAAAATATCTCATTCTTTGGAAGTTTTTATCAATTTAAATTTTAAATGTTTTATATAAAAATTAAACTTAAAAATGTATTAACATCTTATTCATATACTAATTAACAGTAAAAAAAAAATATCATAAAATGTTTGGTCTACATTTTTTTTTTTTTTATACTCGTTTAACATTCGAAGTTTGATGAAAACCGAGAACTTACACGTAAATTAACGGTATTAAAAAAAAAAAAAAAAAAAAACATCATACAATTTAGAATTATTAATCCAGTGAAAATTTTCTCTGACCAATCGATTCTCCATATTTCTTCCTCTTTAGGAGTCAAGTTTTACAAAGATAAACTCAATTAATTATTTTATATACGCGTTTAAATTTGAATACATTTTTTCACGTAAAATGTTAAATTTATTTTTATTTATATTTCATAAAATTTGTAAGTTTGTAAAACTTGTAGATATGCATTGCCGTTTGTTTGTGTTTTATGGAAAAGAAACTCGGTGTTAGTTCTGTTCGTCGTTGAGCAATACGGGTTAAACCTTTTGAGGTCGTACAGACTTTCATTGCCGATCAGGATCGAAGTGGGCATGTTTTGGTATTCAAAAGGTGTCATCCATACTGAATACTCGGGAAACGTAACCACAATAAATTCTATATGATGTATAGGTATAGTCAAAGGGCCAAAGTAATGGATAAAGCGTGTCAGACTAAATTTCACCCAACTTCTGCTTCATTGCGACAATACGAGACCTCATTGCAGTCGTATCACAGTGGAAACAATTGAATAGCTTTGATTTCTAGTCGTTCCACGATCATCCTAAAATACGAATTTGACACCATGTGATTTTCTTAAATGACGCTTAAAGAAAGTCTCGAGGGTACATAAATTTAAATTCTGACGAGAAAGCTAAAGTTGTAGGTAAACGATGGTTCTGAAAAGTTCTTGGAAACTGTGGAATTAATTATATTTGAATGACAGTTCTCAAAATTGTTAAGCGTTAGTAAAAATGTACCATCCTAAAAGGTAGTTCAATTGAAAAATAATAGTATATAAAGACAGATAATTGAATTTACTATGTGTGTTTAATTCACTGCTCTATGAATAATAGTTTTGTAATTACATATTAAGAGACATTTGAAACAAACTTTTGGATAAAGTTAAGTGCACCAGAAAGTGTTTCCAGAAAAAAAATAAACATCACTGTAAAATCAATAGATCATTTGCTTCACTCAGAAACTAAACGATTTCAGAATAAAGTAGCCATTTTTTGTACTAAAAAGTTTAAAACTTGTATTTTGATCTGCGACCCAAGTTTTAAAGTGATTAGACGGACCAATTATTTTTATGAACATTTAAAATTAAAAATTGATGTAAAACAGTCGATGCCTTAAAACTGTGCGAGTGTAACAATTTAATCAAACGTTTACAAAAAAAATCCTGAAGAAGATTTTTAAAATGTTTTCAGTATCATTATTCCTTAGATAAGAGTTATTAGGTATTAGGTTATTAGGTATTAAATCTATTTTGCTTATTTGTCATAAATTCAAAAGTAATGGTTCTAGAAATTTGAAATGTTCACTTAAGATCAATATTCTTGATCAGACTTTGCAATATTTTCTTATTCTAATTGACCCATCAGGGCTAAATAATTTATTTTTAAAATACTTTTTTTTTTGCATTTTCATTTAATACGATTCTAGATACCTGAGAGTTTTACATCATTTTAGTACACTTAACTCACGAAACTAAATAACTCCCAATCATTTTTTTATTGGATTTTTTTTTTTTTTTTTTTTTACAGCGATTACATTATTCAAATGTATAAAATGAATATTTGTAAGTTACACTGAAGCATTTTTCATATTATGCTACACTTATCGTTACTTCAAAACCCAATAAATCCTTCACCAATATCTTATTCGAGGACCGAAGAATACCCGTAATGCGAAGTATGTCTGGTTTTTTAATACAAACATTTTGTCCGAAGTTGTGAATAAATATACTCCCGTCCCGGGGATATCTTACCAGGGTAATCAAGACATTTCGCACTGAAAAAATGTACGTTGTTGACTTGAAACGCACTTATCGACCAATCTGTTTATATTTATAATATACCGTTGCATCGTACAAAATATAATTTAGAATTTACAAGCTGCATAATATGTATAATACAATATAATAACCACCCTCGCGAAATTCTGTTACGGCTCGCGTCGACATGATTATCCTAAATATTGGTACCTACGGTCAATTTCATACAATTTTATCGTTTGCTTCAGAGGGATTATAATGCTCTCTCCTTACACAAATAAATTGGGTAAATGCTGAAATACGATTTCAATCTAACTATGTCTCACGTAAATCTATATGAATCTAACATCAAATATTTCACATGCAAGCCTCTACATAACCTAGTTCATGCTATGTGTACGCATCTTTGAAATAACCAAGCCCTAAATACGCATGTTCTTGATTCTTGATTAAGTAATTTTGTGCATCGGGCCATAAATTTATCTATATTTAATACTCAAAGATGTGCCCTGGCCTTGATGGCAGGGAGGGAAATAATTTTGTTCCGTCACCTACTTAGGTCAGTGCCTATAGAAATATTTTCTGGGAGGTGAGGGAAAAACTATATGAAACAAAAAAAGTCATCATCAAGAGAACAGTACACATTTTTCAAAACTCCAAAATCCAAAAGCTTATATTCTACTTCGCTCCCCTCCACTTCGAAAACTTATGTCTATTAAGACTTTATCAAGTTGTCAAAAATTATTTTTTGATTCTTAATTTTTTAAACGCACCACCACCAAGATTTTTCGTCATGGTTTAATTTGTTTTAATATTCCGTATATCAAAATCGGTATTTTTTTTTTTCTTAATACTTTCAAAAAATATGTGCCTTTGAAATTTAGTGTCCTAGGTCAGATAACCTCTCTGCCCCCCTTTAATTCGATTCTGCAAGATTTATATTATTCGATGTATATTCTATTCTGTATACTCTAATTACTTTCCTTGATTCACTAAACTTTACCATCTATGAAGTGCTGTAGAACTGATTAACTATGGGTTTTATAAAGATTACCTGAGAAAAATGTATTTTGTACGCGTTTGAAGCTGGAATTTTAACAAAACAATAATAATTGAAGTTTTATTCCGTTTCATAAAACTGTTATCATTATTTTTCCAAAGTGTACACTACATATTTTATATCTATGTTCAAAATTTCGCATAAACTGGCTTTATGATACATTTTATTTGTTTCATAGTTTTATAGAAATAAATAATTATTATAATGCATTATTGTCGATATTATAATATAATTTTATAAAACAATTTCGCAGAAAAGGAAGGTAAAATTAGGTAATCGGTAGAATATAAAATGCAAAGAATCTATACATTCCCCTTCGTATCTTGTTAGAGAATCTAAGTGACTAAAAAAATATATTAAACTTAACCTTACAAAGAATATTCGTTTAAAAAGGTATCTTCGTCATAAAACGTCACAAGTGTGTATTTTTTATAACTGCATTTTTGAATCACGTGAGATTTGAGCAATGGTTATTTTCGATGGGAAAAAAACTATTGGGGGTAGGATCAGTAAACAAATAGCATACCATTATATAAAACTTACAATGGATATAAATATTTTAATTTATATAATTTATTGAACCGTATTCTAAAGAACAATTATAAGTTGTGAAATAAAATAAACACTATCATTTTTAGTTTTAATTAATTAGTTGATTTACTTTTATTTTTTTAATTTAGATTTTAATTATAATTAAAGTCTTAAAAATGTTGCGTAAAATAAGGTGTAAATCATGGAGGTAAATCAGTGATCACAGAAGGGTGTATTTACATAGAACAAACTTTTTTCTGGGTACTTACAACATAGATTTCTTTGTTGCAAAATTTTGTTTTGTACATCAAAGAATTAAATTGAAACTTTTATTTCGTTTTTTTTTTTTTTTTTTTTTTTTTTTTAATGAAAATGTTTAGCATATTAAGGTTTTTTTGCATTTTAATACATTCGTAGTATATTTTACTAGTTTTAAAATATACAAATTAGATAAAATATTTTATATTTCTTGAGTAAACGTATTGTGTAAAATATATCAATATATTCATAATATGAATTCAGTTAGCATAATATACTAGTAATACTAGTACAGTAGAACCCCGATTATCCAAACCTCCGTTATACGAACCCTCTATTATCCGAACTACAATTAGAGTATCCGAACGTTCTGTTATCCGAACGGTACAACTCGTTGAAGCACTCGTATCCGCGGCCGGTTTATTGAATATATCATAACTTTTGCTTTTGGTTTATTACAGTACATACATATATGAATGTATACGTGTGTGAATCGTTAGTACAACGATAATCAAAACGTAACGGGCTTATCAATGAATTCGTCTTAAACGTTTGCGAGACTTGGCTGCAAAAAAGCGCGTTGCAGCTCGTCGTCAAATGAAAATCGATAATTTTTTCAAAAAAATATGATAAACATCATATATAATATGTTCCTATGTATATAATGCATTTTTAATAATGTAATGTATGTAGTACTGATAAAATATTAGTAATAATAATAATAATAATAATTATAATAACAATAATAAATATAGAGTATCTAACTGTTAAAAAAAAAAAATTGTATTTCCAATATCCGAACTTTTGCGTATCCGAACTAGGTGTGGTCCCAATTAGTTCGGATAATCGAGGTTCTACTGTACATCCAAATTTGTAAATCCTGATAGAGATAAAATCAAAAACAATTTAAACATTATGTGATACGTTTTAAGCACTTAGACAATTTATAATTTCGATTTAACTTTGTGTGATTAATCTTGATTATAATATCACTATATGGAATATTATAATTATAATTAAAAAAAAAAAATCTTAATAAATTATTGTTAAATGTTGAAACTTAAGGAACATTTATATTTTTTAATCAAATCACCTAAATCTCGTACAAATCAAATTAATATTTAAAGTTATGATATTTATATATATATATATATATACATACACATATGTGTTTTGTTCTATCCATGTCCAAGTTTGATTGTTTCTCCTTTTAATTTACGCATATGTGAATATATATATAAGCAGATTTGAAGGGCCAGATTTAAGGCTAGCATAGGAGCGCATATAGTCCAATAAAAATACGAGTTTATTGCCGAGACAGCTAATAATAATATTGTAATAATTTTGATTACCAACGGTATGTTTTAAATTTAGAACCATGAAGGTAGACTTTCAATCAAAATTCATTATTTCAATAAATATCTTGGAGCACATGTACAACGTTTCGACATTATTGTTCGAAGTATATATTATTTGTTTTACAAAAGACGCAATAATTATTCGACACAGTTTATGTTTCTACTAGTGTCTGTGTCATTTGAGCACAAAATAATACGTATAAAGAAGAAGTACTTGGACGAAAATCACCTTGAATTAATTAACTGGATTTTAAAATTACGTATTTACCAATGGATTCTGGTTTATTCATTACTTTTTTTTTTTCATAACCGATTGAACGTTAAATTAAATGCCCATCGTGTGGATAGTACATCAAACGAAATGAAGTATTCTTTACGCGTCGTTCAATGACGAGTGAATACAGTGCATGAAAATGAAAACGACATACGAGTATCTACGTAATGTGAAAGTAGATTACTCGCGCGGACATAAACTTATACCATATGTTGATTGTTCAAGGTCACGAACAAGTGAATGAAGTAAAATCCGATTTGCCGTAGTTTTAGCTGTGCTTTTTTATCTATACTATAGTTATTTATTAAATATTTAATTTTGATTACCTACTATATTATTTTCACTAATCGAACAGAATAATCGCCACCGGGCTCAATGTTATTATGTCAGTATAATAAATATTATTACTTTACGATCGTCCACCGTACGTGGTTAAATTAGCTAAATACGAATTGAACACTATAATCAACACGGGCGTTAATACAGTTGCGATTTGATTTACGACGGGCCATTAAGCAAAAATTATCACCGTAGCCATAACGTTAAATAAACATACTGACGAGTGATTAAAAGAAAGAAGAAAGTATTAAACATCTCATAACGGTTTTTGACTGTGGTCTAATAATTATTACTCTCTTGTTTGAACCACCGTTGAAATACCTAGGGTATCGATGGGTTAACGCCCGTGTCGTATAAAACGTGGTATAAAGTTGTGGGAATTCTAATAATAATATTTTACGAAGCTCAAGTCACTACGTCACTCAAATCTACTTGTGATGAGTAAACGGATGTACGGACGTTTTGTGCGCTCGTTATATTTTTGATATTCCTAATTATCGTTTCGTGTACAACCTTGATTTTGTTATTGTATTTGAAACCAATATTGAAATGTAATACTGAATAATATTGTTTAGACTGCCATCATACTAATATATTAATATCTTAAGAATCGGTACACAATATTTTTGTCAAATATTGTTTGTAATGACTAGGCATATCAACAATGCCAGTAAACTCGAGTTTTTAAAAAAACAACTATTTAATAATTACAAGTTTTTGTTTATCTAACCATATAAGTCTGTTTGCTGTGAAACAAATTTTAATTAAAAAAAAAAATTATAGTTGGAAGCCTCACTCACGTGCTTGGTTGACTCCAAAAAATTATCCTGATATAGTAAAAATAAAATAAAAAGTTAAACGTAATGAATAGAATAAATATTCTTACATTTGTCAAATCATTCTGGGACACAGTGTATACATGGAAATTGTTCTTTAGTAGTTCTAAGTTTTTACTAATAAACTTATATACATAAAAGTCAAAACCAATTTTTATCGTATAGAGTTAACTCACAAGTAATTTTAATGGAAATAAATTCGTTTTTTTCGATTCGAGAACCAATTCTGTAATTTCTAAACTTTGTATCATAAAGTTTGTTTTCTTATTATTATTATTTTTTTTTAAGTAAAGACACTTTTTACTCAACTTTCCTTTGTCTAGAAATTTCATCCAGCTAGTCTATAGATCAGATATTCGATGTAAATAGTACTTTGATGGTTTATTAAGTTCTCGTCTCAACAGTTTTTCCAGGCGAGTGGAAAACAAGCCTAAAATTTACCGAAAACTACTAAATTCACCGTAAATGGCACTTTCATTAAATCGAATTTAATAATTTTATCATCACTCCGAAAGTAATGCTGCTAGAAACTTGAATTGTTAACCATATATTATTGACATATTACTACATACTACTAAAAGTTTCAAAAAAAGTTTGATAATTTTTGGACTAAAAATATAACTTTGAAAATATCTTGTTCTTAAAAAGTTTATCCCTAATAAAGTTTTAAATATTTGACAAAAACTTTTGAAAATTTAGTATGACTTTACTCATATACTTCTCTAACGATTTTGAAAAATTTCAAAAATCGTGACTCAGGATTTTTTTTTTATAAGTATTTAAGTAAATTATTATACTACGATAATTACGTAATAAACTGTTTTTACGTCAATTTTCAACTTAACGATTTATTTAAAGAAATCGTTCAATCCAAACGGTATATTTTAATTCTGAAGCTTTGCTAAGAATCTTTTAACTAAAGAAATTACCTATAATTTCGTTCAAATTCAATACACTCGTCCTCATTAACTCGTCAAAGGAGCGAAGAATACCCCATGGGGTGCATTGTACGTACTTTTAGATTCTGAGTGAAGCGAAGGATCTTATGGTTTTACAATGATGTTTATTTTTTTTTTTTTTTTTTTTTTTTTTTTTCTTTTTTTTTTTTCTGTAAACACTTTTTCGTATAGAAATCCTTGTCCAAAAGTTTCGTCCAGCAACTTTTTAGATTCGAAATTGAACTGAGATGGTACTTTAAAGAGGTCATTTTTCCAAAATCTCCATAGTTTTTCCAGTAATCAAGAATAACTATCGAAAAACTGAGTAAAAACGGTAAAATCGGTAAAAATCCGCCGTAAACGAGATTTTCACTGTTCAGATTTTAGGTATTTAGTCATAAATCGAAAAGTATTGAAGCTAGAAACTTGAAAACTTTATCCAATATCAAATACATACTTTTTTATATTGGACAACATTTTCAGAACAATTATAGCACTTTTGACTTAAATATAGAACTTTTAATTTACCAAATTGTTTGAAAGTTTTTATGTAATATAATTTGAAATATTTGACAAAAATTTCTGAAAATTTAATATGACCTTACTCTTATACCTACCTAATTATCCTAACAAAAGTTCAAAAATCGTTAGTCAGGATTTTTATTCATACACACTTTAATAAATTATTATACGATTTTTTTCGATATTGTCTGATTTCTTTTAAGTTTATTTCTAATGAGTTATAATTTTTATAACAATTGAAGTTTAAATGAGTTATATCTAATTGAATATTTTATGAGGGTTTAATTACAAAAAAACTCACCAAAAATTATACAAATAACCGCAAAATACGTAAACAGTATTTAAATAATAATATATTATATTACACTGAAGCTTTGCTCAGAATCGTTTTATACTAAAGAAATGAGTCATCATTTCTTTAAAACTTAATACATTCATCACCAATATCTTGTCCGAGGACCGAAGGGACGAAGGACGAACATGTACCACCATCATCTCACTTACCAGCTTTTTTAATACTTATTTGTAATCTATAATTTACGTTCAATAAAATATGAAAGTACTTTATATATTAAATAAATATATGCAGCAAGAGCTCACGTGATATAAAAACTAGTTTGTAAAATTTTATTTTATTATTTTCATACATTTAAAAACTGATGAAAACTTTATACCCACTATAGTCAATCATTTCAGATCAATAAATGATTTTCTTTTGAACCATGTTAAACACCATGAATTAAATTTTATTTTAATAAAACATACATTTTAATATAATCTGTTTAAGTACTACCATACTGATTGGCGATGATATCAGATAATCATGCGTTACAGTGGTGGATCAAAGGAGACATTTGCCTCCGCCCCAGCTACCCATAGTTATACGCAACATCTAAAATACCTAATTTTATTAATAGAATATTGAAAAATATTTTCACTTATCATACTATATTATTGGAGCGTGGTTATTTATGTTTATTCGTAGTTATTCGTTATTATTCGTTATTCGTAGCATGGGTGCTCATGGCTCTCTCTCATATACATACATTCAGTCAAATTATATAGTAATTTTGTTTTAGCCCCTTCCCCCCAAAAAAAAAATAAAAATAATTTCTGGTTCCGCCACTGATGCGTTATGATTAGTTTTTAAATACAGTCTTTTCGCATTTAATTATTGATTATATTGACGATTATTCTTCTTCGCCTTATACATATTGTTCTACAGATAATATTGAAATTAATATAAAAATAACGAATGTATTTATGTTTCTTGAACTAAAATTTACATATTGGTTACCGACACTAATCTTAATAATAGACACTAGATATATATGCTAAACAACACTAAGAGGCATTCAATCATCGATTTAATGTATAAATCTTATAATGTTCTAGATGATAAATTAACAAGAATAACTACTTATTGTTAACCGTTAAAAAATAGTACATTAATTTGATTTTTATCATTAGGCAACTGAAATTGATAATTTATCTTTTATTATATGACGTTAAAACTTCTCACCATTTTCCAAATAAATTTCAAATGATAATTGAAATTGTGTTGTTAACGTTATTATATAAATTCCATCAGATTCTTACGTTAGATTTTCCTAGTTTTTATCAACCTAAAAATGAAATGATGTGAATATTTTTAGAATGTCATCTTCTAAAAGAAGCTGGAGAAACCGTAAAATTATGAAAACAATTTATTCGTGAGGAAAAACATGTGATGTGAATTCTAATTTCAGTAACTTAAATTTACATTACCCGTGTTCAAATCATTGGAAAAAAAATGGTTTTTAGTTTTTGATATTAAACTACGAGTATTACTAAATCTGTCAATAATATTTCATGAACAAGTTAAAAGTAAAAAAAATTACGAAATTCCAACGGTTCGGAAAGCTGATGAACATGATATTTATACGCGTAAATTACAATAATATGATTGAAATCAAACTGTACACTCATTTGAAACTTTTGATCCTCCTAAAGAATGAAGATTTCGTTGTTAAAACGGAAATTGGTTTTCAACACGAATCTTTAATGACTCTAAATGTCACCGCGACGACTACCTTAAGGACACCGTGTATTTGAGTGTTTTATTCTGTGATATTAAAAATTGAATAAATTGTTTATTCCCGACATACGTGATTCTCCGTCCGGTGCTGATGTCATTGACCGATTAACTAAATGTCGCCGAGAACGTACTGCAGTGAAATACGCCTCTTAACGAACACATCTAAACAGCGGACACCTCTGTATAGTGGACTAAATTCAGCGACCGACTGTATCCGATATTTAAAAGTTTCTTGCTGTATACAATATTACAATGGAACCTCGCTATCTCGAACTTCGAAGTTTCTATACATATGTTTTTTTTTTTTTTTGTTCTGATTATTCAGATGTACGTGTTAAGATATTTTGGTATATTGAATTCCCATACGTTAAGTCGTTCTATAAGTCAAAGTCATTATACGGTACCCGCCGCACATAAGGCCAATTAACATAACGGCGCCAAAAATAAAAAACGATTTTTTTTTTTTGATATTCTGATTTGAAATGATTATAAACATACTTTTTCATAATAATTATGAATATAATAATTATATAATTATCCTTTATAAAAATAGTTAATTAGTGATAGTTGAAGTTGGGGACAAATGTTATTAGTATTATAAATAAAAATAATTTACAGTTAATAATTTCTGTATTTTAAATTAATGATATCTATAAGTAATACGTATACAAATTATATTTTACAATCAGACTTTATTCTACATCCATGTCCTCATCATCATTGCCGATCTTCTCATCACCACCATCATCGCCATATAATCTTCTTTTGTTAATCCAAGATCAACCATAAGACCTAAGGCTTCTTCAGGGCTGTATGGTCTTAAAGTAATAGAAGACGATATATTATGCACTAATTTCATTTTTTTTAGTCTATTCGGTGTAGTATCGATGGCTAATTTTAAAACTTGGGCTGCAGTTCTCCTCCCCGATTTCACCAAACTTGATCCTGCAGCTAAACACACTTGTTCTGAACTATGTTCCGATAAAATTGAATTGATTTGCCTTTGTTTACTGCGTTGAGAACTCTCTTCAAAAGATTTGTTTGGCCTGCCTCGGCTATTTTTCTCTGAACTTTTTGGTGCTGATAACGAAAGCTGTGATAGCTGTATCTCAGGAAGTTTCAAGTCATCATCAATATGATCTCATATGCTTGGTATTGAAACGTTTATACATATAATTACAAGCACGCCATTTTTTAAAAAGTTTCGTGACAAATATTTTAACAACACATTTTATTTGCTTAATACATTGTTCAGAAAGTTCAGTATCACCAAACTTGTCCATTATATAGTGCAACAAATGTTCATTGCATATATACGATGAAAAATTAAAAAATTGTTCATTTTTTAACATCATAAATAGTTCTCTTCTCTTAATTTCAATTTCCTTACCTGCGGAATCACCACGACTACCTAAAAAGAATGCGCTCAATTTCAAAAAAGGGGAAACAAGTGGGCGTATATTATATATTTTTATATTTGTTACGAGATATTGTTTTGAATATATAAAAAAAATAGTGGAACTCGATAAAACTTTTTTTATAACTCTACTTTAGATTGATATTTTAATATACTTGTTCAACAAAAATAATATTTCTTAAAATAGATATTATAATGAAATGCACATATATTATGGAAACAATTATTATTGCATATTAAAGTACATACCTGACGCTTCAATGTCCATATTAAAAAATGTGTGATTTTAAATTTTAAAATGAACAAATCGAGTGTAATGTTATGACACCAACGTACGTAGTAACTAATCGGTACTGGTCGCGCGTCAGAAACCAAACTTTGGGTACACGCACAGGCTATTATGTTGTGATAACAAAATAAGTAATTACGGTACATTATGTACTGGTTTATAGATAGCGTTTCAAAGGTATTTTTAATAACATTGAAGAAAATATATATTTCAATTTTTGGCGCCGTAATATTGTTAATTGGCCTTATGTGCGCCGCCTGTTACGATTCAGTAACTCGAACTTATAACAGATTAAATAAAGTATAAAATATAACTAGATGATAAAATATAAGATAAATGAGTCCCTCACCAAATTCGGTTTCTCAAAACCTCCTCTCTCAAAGCGCTGTATTGTTCCCTAGTAAGATCCTTACTAGAATATGCATTCGTTCTTTGGGATCCGTACAAGGCAACTGACTCCTCTTATATAGAGCAGGTCCAGAGGCGTTTCTTAGCATCTTTCGCCAATATTTTAGGAATACAGCATATTAAGCGTGATTACTAAGGAACGGATTTGAATGCAAATTTCATTTTTTTTCTATATGTTCGAAAACATTGATTTCCAAGCACAAATTTCATTTCATACATCAAAGAATTTAAAAATGTAAATTTTATTTTGCATTTTTTTGCATTTTTAAGACTTAATTACATTTTTTGACATTTTTAGTGCACTTTTATGTTTTTAAGTCATTTTTATATAGGAATGGATAAAATTCGATAAAAATGTATGAACATTATATTTAAAAAAAATAAAAATAAATATTTATTATGTTACGAATTTACGAAATTATTGTTGACACGTATAGACACACGTTTATACATACATACAAGTAGTTTTGTACATACATACAAGTTACAACATATTACCATTGATTATAGAACCAATGGTAATATATGGCCGATACCGTCGAAGATTTATGTTTGAGAATATTGAGCAGCACTTGATTATACAGTGCTACGAAACAAAACCTATCTAAATTGTATACCTATTAATTTTTCGAAAATAATTTTTAGAGTAAAACGAAGATGTACAGAAGATAATTGAGAAGACAAGAGAAGGTTTTATTGTATATAAATATTTTTTATAAGATAAATTTGTCATAATAATGTGTTTTTTATAAGTTTTAAATTAAAAATTGAGTTTTTATTGATTTTAAATACATTTTTTCGTTTTTTAGGGCATTTTTTTTATATTAAAGCATTTTTTAAAGCATTAAATCATATTTTTTTATGATATTTTTCTAATTTTTTACGGCATTACAGTCCGTTCGCTAATTATTACCTTCCTGTCTCTAATAAGCTTGTACTGATTTCCTTGGTTGATAGACGTATGACAGCGAATCTAGTGTTTTTGAGTAAGCTAATTAATGGTTATATTGATGCTCCCTCCTAACTCTCTAAAGTTAATTTTAGAGTTCCACCACGTTGTTCTAGACCATCTTTTCCCTTTTTAATTCCTTTCCATCATACTAACTATGGTAATAACCCAATTGATCGAATGATGCGTTTGGCCAATGAGCATCCGACCTTATTTAGTCTATAATATTATATTTAATATGTGTTTTGTTAATTATTAATTACTTAATGTCGTCAAAATATTAAGGTATTATACTTTAGTTGTTTTAACCGAATTCGTATTTACTTTCTGTTGCAAAATATTGGATTATTTAAATTTGTGAAATTGTGGTTATTTAAATATCTGTAATGTATTAATGCACTTTTGGGCCTCATGACCGTAATATATAATAAATAAATAAATAAATAAATACAAAATAAATATTATAAATACAAATTTATCTAAACAAATGAATTTGTTTTCGATCCTTTGAGACTTCGAAATACCGAGATTTCACTGTGTCCATATTGGTTTCGCATTGATGAAAAAAAATCGACGTATTTTCGATTTCTCGTGGACGGACAGACGCGAAACGAAATCGCATCAACATAGATGACGATTTGGAAACGTCTCGAAGTGTTTCGTATTCGACCCGAGTTTCAGACGCGGTCGCCTTCACACGCCTGTAGGACAACGTTGCGGTGTGTACTACGAGTTTTCGACTATCATCATAATATGTACGCGATACGTTACGTGTCTTGCACCTGAAACATATAACATTTATATATTTATATTTATGCTTGTTGTTCGGTAATTTTTACGCACATGCCTTTCGCGAAAATCTTTGAACACAAGTGCGTATTTCCACGCTGATTTGAGTCGAGAATTCCCACGCGTTACAACAGTCGCCACCGTTATCGACACGAGCGCTCGACTCGTACGTTTGCACGGTACAACTCGTGCGCTTGTCTCTACTCGGGTAGAGATTTAATTGAATAACTGTATTGGCGTACACAGGGTGTCCCATGGAGATTTACAAAACGCGACTTAACCAGCGCATAGGGTTTAATTTATTTTTGTTTTTCAATTACAATAAACGAAAACACAAATAGAACTAAATTGTTTTAAAAATAAATCATTTATTATTATTATTTTTTTTTTATCTTCGTGATTTTTCAAAACTTGAGTATCCGTTCAATGCTTATTATAATAATATTATGTGGAAAGACAGTGTGTACTTTATTTTTGGAAAATAATAATACCAAAATGTTTACAACAAGCTCGATGATTTAAGAGAAAAAAAAGCATTTGAATTTAGAGCAGAGGAGAGGAGAAGTAAGCAAGAGTCCAGCAAAATTGTACCGTAACTTCTCCACTGCTCTAAACGTATAATGCTCTTATCTCATTAGAATGGCCTGGTATGAAGTGAACATTTTGAAATCATTATTTCCAAAAACAAAAAAAATATTCGCTTCCATTGTATTTTGTAACCTATAAATAATGGTTACCATTTGTGAAAACAAAAAAGCTTGAAAAAATATTCGTAGTAGAAGAAAATTTTTTCTCAAAAATATATTTCTATAAGTATTTTTTAGTTTTACAATGAATATACATGACAAAATTCAAATTGATGTATTATCCGAAATCGTGTATTATCGCATTAGGTAACGGATAGTGTAACATTATTTCAACACGTAATTTAGTAAATTTTCATTAAAAACAATAATTGAATACTTGTTTTGCTCCATATCGAAATTCGTACATCTCATTGTAATAATATATGATTAAATACCATGTTGTTTCAGACATATTTTTATAACAGCTACTATTACAGAGAATGTATTTTTTTTTCTAATTTTCTTTTGTTGTTTTTACGAATACACTACAGTATTCCCACATTACATCGCCTTCGAATTTTTCTCACTGTAAACTAACATCTATAATATGACATCTACACGAACAATTAAGTTGATAATTTGTGTACGAGATTATATTCTGGATATGTGTGTTGTTCTAAATAAATAATAATTAATATTACAGAAAAAAAATGCTCTAAATCAGGGGTCGGCAACCTTCTAAACATCGCTGGTCATATTTTTTTCAATTTCGTCACCGAGGGCCACATCAAAACAAACATTATTAAAAATAAAATACTTTCAGTCTTCAGAGTTAATGTTTATAGTTGGATATTTTCTGCTAAATTATTTATACCTGCTGTTATATTAGATAACTATTCTAAAAACCACGTTCAAGTGTTTTCCACATAATCGGGAACAATATTTGTTTTTTCGAAATTTTTGAAGCGAAAATATCTGCACACAAAATATATAAGTCCTACCGAAATTAAAACAAAATAACTCGTTACATAATAATAATACCTATGTTCTCTAAAATTCAAATTGAATATCTGTAGTTCTTAGATACTACGATACATACATACATACATACATATACATATATTTCTGTGAAATTTACCATCCACAATGGTGCGTCTAATATCAACATCATTGTTCATAATATAATCTTAATAGGAATCTTTTGAGTTAATCGATCCAATCAGTTTAATAATTATTAGTTTTAAAATATTATGTCTACGGATTTTTACTAAAACGGTACAGACATGCAGCAAGTTCTCGTGGCACGTTTAAAAATTCGGAATTCAACGATACTTTACAAATCAAAGAGCAATAAAACCTAAATGCAATTTTTGCTTTTCAAACCATAAATATTTTCGGAAAACTAGAATCCCTTTTATAGGCGTTTCTTAAATGTAATAATTGTTGTACCGATACAATTTGAAATAATATGATACTACCGAGACATTTAAAATGATAAAAATATGTTTGCTCTGACAACCATTTACGTAAGTATTTATTTGTTTTTAAATATTTCACAAGTATTTTAGGCTATCTAGTTTGATTTGCCATTTTATAGACTTATGCTTTAATCAATTTTATGCGTTAGGAACTAGTTTACATCACATTATTTTATTGCATAGTTAATATACCGTAAAATAAATTGACATGTAAAATATAATATAATGTATTTTCGTTCTCAAAATATATTTTTTATTTTTTTACATTCCTTTGAAGGTAAAAATAAAAATTTAAAAATAGTATATTACACACACACACACACACACACACACACACACACACACACACACACACACACACACACACACACACACACACACACACACACACACACACACACACACACACACACACACACACACACACACACACACACACACACACACACACACACACACACACACACACACACACACACACACACACACATACACACACATAAAGGAAAAACTATTTTATTTACTTTTTTCTAAGTAAAAACGCGAATGAATATAATTTTTTTATCATACATTTATCCACGTACTTTAAATGGTTTGAGAAGAGTTATATAAATGTACATGTATTAATATATATGTATTATAAAATAGTGTTATTTCACACATGCTTATTTTGAATTATAACACAGAAACATTTATGTTAAACATATTACTGATTAAAAAGTGTTACACTTTATTCAAATTTATTTTATTTTCAAATTTAATTTGAACACAATGGCATTAAAAATTGATAATTTATACAGGTATCAAATATATTTTAGTTTTTTTTTTTTTAAGAAACTAAAGTCTCTACTGAAGTCACTAATCGAGCAATTATTTCTTGGTTCTATAAGAGACTGGTTGATAGTGTGAGTTCAAAATAAAATTATTTCTAATATAATACATATTGGCTACAATGTATAAATAATGGCTTTCAAATGAAACTGGAAAATACAAACAGAAGTTTTTGTTCACAGCAAATATTCATAAACAATAAGTAAACTTTTGGTGTAAATAACACCAATAATAACAAAAGCCGTATAATTTTTTCCGAACACAGACCCTTGGTCGTTCGGGTGGATGTATTTTGTTTATAAAATATTTATTCGAAATAATTAAATACTTAACAGGAAAGTGAACCATGCAAAAAGTTTATTTTCAGCTAGCGGTCATATTGAAAAATGAAAAATAAATAGATTACCATACAGGTCAAAAAAATTTTCAAGCAGTTCCTTCATCAGAAAAACGATTTTATCACCGATCAAGAACTTCATTGTCAGTTTCCTACCTATATTTTATTAAAATATGTTGTGTGAACAATCGTTGAAGATAAATCGGAACAATTTTAACATATGTGACACAATATCCCGAATCAATAATGTCATTTCGTTTTAAAAATATCGATGTTTTAATGACAATTATTAATCTATACATCAATAAAATTACCAGCTTTCGTATCACATTCTGAGGAGATAGGTTGGTTTTGCTATAGAGAGTTTTGCTTGCGTTTAATATTTTTTTCGTATTATTTTTATAATCTTAGTCAAGTACAGGATCTTATGGTTTTACAAAGATATTTATTTTATTTTATTTTTTTTTTTATCTGGAGACACTTTTTGCTCAACCTAACTTTGTCCAAAAGTTTCATCCAGAAAATCTTAAGATCAGAAATTCGATGTGGATGGTACTTTTAGAGTTTAGCAAGTTGTCATCTCAATAGTTTTTTCTGGTGACCAGAAAAACAGCCTCAGATGGACCGAAAACAGCGAAATTCGCCGTAAACGACATTTTCATTAAATCGACTTTAGTAATTTCGTCATTACTCCGAAAATAATGTTGCTAGACACTTGAAACTTTCACCATTTACTAGTTACGTATCACTAAATGTTATAAAATAAGTTTCAAAACATATCTGTAACTTTAGGCTGAGATAAAACTTTTAAAATACATTGTTTTTTAAAAATGTATCCCTAATAAGGTTTTTAAAATTCGATGATAACTTCTGAAAATGCAATAGGGCCTTATTCATATACTTTACTGACAATACTTAAAAGATTTCAAAAATCGTGCCAAAGCATTTTGTTTTATAGGCGTTTAAGTGAATTATTTTACGACTATTATATAATAAATTGTTTTCACGTCTATTTTCAACTTCAACAAATTTTGAAGCTTTGCTCTGAATCGTTGAAATAAAGAAATGATCTATCATTTCTTTAAAATTCATTACACCCATCCCTATTAACTCGTCCGAGTATCGAAGAATATCCCATGGGGCAATGTACGTACTTTCTTATGTTTATTTCTATGACATAATTATATATTTTTAAACAAATGAAAATTCTAGGTCTTTTTAGGTTCGATTCGAAATAAATTAAATAATGAACGTATAGCGTATTTCAGCCATTTTAAAGTTTCACAAGTTCCAATAATTTTTAAAACAAATAATAAAAAGAAATAAAAATTAAATGAAAAGGATTCAACTTCTCTTTTTTAATTAAAATCTACATAATATTTTCCGGAGTAAAATGTTGATGAAAAAATATTTCAACGCTGCATCTTTTATTTGATCATGAGATCAGCTGAATTTTCTTGTATCAAATACAATGGTGAAAACACAGTTTAATTAATAATAATTTTTTCAACAGTATAGCTAAACACCGTTGGAATATAAATCAAGGTTTGTGCAAAATATGTTTATTTTTATTCGTGTGTAGCTTTATCTATTTATGTTTTTGATCGTTGAAATAATTTAATGGTCAACTAAAATATTGAAATCACGTTTAAGCGATCAGTTCTAGTCATTGACGTATTACGCTTATAATTTTTTCGACAGCACTTAAGCTTCAAATCAAATAAATATTTTCGGCAGAAAATGTACTCGACCGGAGTCCCTACGGATAAAACTTATCTGAATAATGGATGTGTAAATGCAGGTGATGTGTTTTCGCTTCGGTTTTTGTTAGTCATATTCTTCGTATTTGGTATTTTTGAATTCGATAGGAAGCTTTCGAAATTGTTTGTGATTTATGTTGTTTTAGACCTAGTACAATAATTTTATCAAACATGTTTATAATATATTATAAGAAAACTTTTGAAGAAAATTACAAAACTCAAAGAAAAAAAAAGTTTTGAGACAAATATGTTCACTAAAACATCACCTATGTATAAAAATTCACATGAAAATAAATAACAACAAATATCTTTGCATTTTGTCGGAACGAGTTTAAAATATATTATTTGCATAAATAATTAATGGAATATAAATTTAATTCAATAAAATCTATAGATACGTTTTACGAGAAATTATTTTTTTTCCGTTATAAATCAAGGTAACCACTATAATCGGAAAAGTGAAATGTTCACGCAATATGTTACAAGATGTTTAAAAATGACCGTTGTTAACGGAAAAAAAAAGTTTTCCACTCCTTATTTAAAAAGTGTATTCACCAACAATATTTATAAATAAATGATCAATTTTTGAATTTTATTACCATATATAAATATTTCAATTTAAAGTTTAAATAAAATACAAGTGATTTTAAAACTTAAATAAAACATTTTTTTTTTTAAATTGTGACCTATTTTATTGTCAAAATTTTAAAATTTTAAAATTTACCATGCTCAATGTGTGTTGATATAAAAAAACATTTAGTTGAAAAACGATAAAATTAGAATAATAATATGAATCTGTTTAAGTAAAAACCTCATTACGTCGTAAGTTCATTCACATACGGTTGCAATCTACCTTATTTCGAGCAAAACATTTTATTGAAACAAACAAATAATAATTAATGATATAAGGAATAACATTTCATTATTAATAATATTACGATATCTACAATAGTATAAAAATATAATACAAATATTTAATTTCAAATTAAAATATTATACATTTGTACAGTGAAAATATTACACGCTGAGTACCTATTTGTATATAAGATGCATTCAACATATTATACGATTTTCCCAATGTACAGCGAAAAATAAATCATAACAAAATAAAGAAAAATAAATAAGCAAATATATTTAAAATTTCAAACTCATGTAATAATTATGATGAATAAACAAGATTGTGAAGAAAATTGTATATTAAGTTCTTACCAACATTGATAAAAAATTTATAAAAGTTTAATATATACAAAGAAAAAATCATCAATGTGTAAGCGTTCAATAATTTTATTCGGTTATTTGGACATATTCTTAAACGTAAAAAAAACACAATTCTATACGATTTTAGTTTTATATTACGAGGTTTTATTCATGTATTTGTTTTTTTTTTTTTATTATTATAAAATATTTATTGATATAAAATATTAGTACTCATTTGTAAGTATTAATCAACATTTAAAGTAAAAATTAAAAAAAAAAAAACAAAAACCCCCGAAAATATTCAATTAAATACGAAATTTGAAATTAATCACCTAGAGAAATTGAATTCCAATTATGCATTGTAGTTGCTCACCTCGAACTGTGCGAGCATATAGACTGAGAATGTTATTCATTCAAACACAACCATCACTAATGAATGCTATCGAGTAGCGTTCAGTTCGCAAAACGTTTGTAATTTTACATATTGGCCGCAATATTGTCGTGTAATAAAATCATTTTTACAATTTTTTCTTAAATTTCATTAGTTTCAAACACATATACAAGTGGAAGAATCTACTGGCAGGCGATGGAATCTTCCGTTAGGTGGCAAATCTGAGAATTTTTTTTCAGATTTTCTGATAATTGATGATCATCGCTCACGTCACGGACGGGTTTAAATGGTTTAATCTCTGACAACCTCAACTAATCAAAAGGTAAATAAAAATTATTAATTTTAGTGTGAAAAAAACAGCTTCAACTTCGATAAAGTATACACATTTTAAACCGACTTTCTCGTATAAAGTAAAAACAGGTCGTTACAATTTTCAGTTAAATATAAAATAACGGTATTTGTTCAAAACGCGTAACGATAGATTATTTCAGTTATATTTTTCAATACAAATTAAACATAATAAGAAAAAATACAAACAAGAAATTAAAGAAAAACCATTACCAAGATGCATTAGTAATATTTGCTACAAATGACAAAATTTAATAGAAATTTTTTTTTATTATTATTATAGTTTTGGTTCAAAAACTAAACTATTCTTTTTTTTCGTAAAATAATGTTTCTGTAAACATTTCAATAGATTTCAAAATGAGATTTAATCAAATAAAAATAAAATCACACACACACACACACACACACACACACACACACACACACACACACACACACACACACACACACACACACACACACACACACACACACACACACACACACACACACACACACACACACACACACACACACACACACACACACACACACACACACACACACACACACACACACACACACACACACACACACACACACACACACATATATATATATATATATATTTATATATATATATATATTATACATACATATCTTATTATTATTATTATTATTTATATTAGAGTTTGAAAACATTATAATAACGTTAAACTTTGAAAATCATGATTGAAATTCATAAACTTTATTAAAACAATGAAGCATCGATAAACGAAAAATTCATTCTACAGCTAAACTTAAACACAACATAACATTGAACAATAAATACTTCCAACCATTTTATCAATAGAAAATGCAAAGCGTGATAAGATACTTAAAAAACAGACAGATCAATTTATTTTAATTTTATATTGTTAACTAAATTAGTATTAACACAAAGTTTAATCATAATCAGGTAAAAATGATTATCATTTATTCACCTAAAAATTTATATGTACACATTTTACATTAGTACTTTTTTGCTTTGGTGGTAGACATAAAATAAATTTTAATGTTGTACCTAATATTCCGTGATAGGTACAACACGTAAAAACTAACTAATATTTTAAATTCTTATGCGTGTTAAACTAAATTTTATTTAAAAACAACAGTCATGGTATTAAATAAACATAGAGTGTTTGAGTGTAGGTATCGTGTGTTTTTAGTCGAAATATATGTAGACATTTATTTTTAAAGATTGATGATTGGGAATTTTCTGTGTAAAAAATTTAAATTATCATCAAAACTTAAGTTTTATAAAACATTTTTAGATAGCTATTTTTTATTAACGTGATTTTTAAGTTTTTAGTTTTCTTAAATAGTAACCACTTTATGTAGATTAGTATTACAGAAATTAATATTAATTTTTTTGACAATGTTCGTATTCAAATTTTTACTATACTATGTAGGTACCAATAGATATAAGTTACAATTAATGGAGTGGTGACAGTAAATTTTTGCGGGTACCCCTGCTTCACCGCTTTGGCACTCTGCTGCACTGAATTTTAAATTACCATATTTTTGAGTAACAACCGCCTGTTAAACATATTTTAGAGCAGTGATTCTCAACTTGGCGGTCACGACCCCTTGGAGTCTTCTACAAAATGTTCAAGGTCATCAATACATAACATAGCTAGTACATAGCTAGTACATAGCATAGCTAGTAACTGCTTTATATAGTTATCATCATGCTTATCATTATCGAAATTGGTTTTTCTACGACAACTACAATTAAAAATAAATTTAAAAATCGGCTAGATGTAACACCAAACATGAAAATAAGTTTTACCAAATCGGTTAAGCCTACAATTATTGACGATTTATAATATAATATCTTATCAACAGAGCAATCATTGAATTTGATAAATGTTCATGTACACTACATAATATTATGACGTTAACTTTTTTTGAAAAATCTGTTTTAAATAAAATTTTAATAGATTTTAAATTTTAGTGAAGTGAATATAACAAGTACTGTTATTATTATTTGTTTTGATACATTAATATTTATGTGATGATAAAAACTCTTAACGCTATCATACCAAATAAATCACCAAAATCTTATTGACATTATAACGGGCCGCAGCTTCAAAAAGGTCGAGAACCACTGTTCTAAAGTGTGCCTATGTTTAAGAAGCGTCTCTCGAATCACGTGTGTTTCGTATTAAATTAACTGCAATTCGATGTTCGTCTCAGAAAGCTATTAATTTGTTTATTTAATATCTTATAAGTAAACGTAATAATTTAAACAGTCGTTATGGACGTTGTTTGGTTGGCAACATTTGCACGCTATACTTTACAACCGAATTTATTACAATGTACATAATATTTATGCATTTCCTAGTAATGTCACAGCACTGTATTACAGCCGTTAGCAGTAGTTTTACTGTGCTGAATATAAATATAAAACGCATAAAATGAATATTTATATTAAATGCTAGTGTACGAGTATAGCTACGTAAAATCATGATCCCGTAATTAGTTTTTACTAATCTGTACACCTGTTTCTAGACGCATCACTACATACGATTTGAAATTTTGGTCCAAAATTAAATATTCTTGAAAAACTAGCTTAAAGTAAAACAGTTTTAATATTATTCTCATACACGGTAAATTGCTTTAAGCTAATTTATATTTGTTCACAGAAAAGGCACCTGCGTCTTAATATATGCATGATTAGGTATCTTAAATTAAATACGTATTAATAATTATTTTAGTATTTTTTGCAATAAACAAATTATTTGTATTTTTTTTTTTTCTATGCGTATATTTTTATAATTATTATTCATTAATACAGAATTTTTACTAGAGTTAAAAAAATGTATTTTAAATACTCGAAAATATTTAAAAATAATAATGAGTAAATCTACAACCAATAATGATGATGGTGCGCTAAAATCAAAATTCTCAAATAAATAATTTAACAAAATAATGTTATTTTACAGATTTAATGATTGTTCAAAATACCAACAGCCGTATCTCTTAAAATTGTATACGAAACAGTCATAATGATATTGCATGTATAGGCTTAGATAGAAATATTAATACGCAATTTTTTTAAAGATGTAAAACACAAAACTTAATTCGTATTTGAACACTTTAAACGATTTTTCATTCCATACAGATCGTTAATATTTCCGTATGATTTCACGTAATTTTGTACATTTTGTTGTTTTTATATTTTACACACGTTTTTTGTTCTCATCGCCGGTAAATTAGATCATTTTATGTCAATTTTATTTATTATTGTTTTGATGACTTTTTTTCACCCTAGTATTTATCGATTAACGTCTTCCGACACGATATCACTACCCCGCAGTGCCGTTTGTCTCTAAAATGTATACTGGAAATCTACTCGGTCCGTATGCCTAAAGAAAATGGTAACGACTGCGGTGTGTAACGTTGCGAACGTCATAAACTCATAATCATAACCAACGTGCACAATGCTTTACACTACAGTATAACCAGCGCTCGCATTATGTACAATTTAAAAAAAATAATAATAATAACAATGGTCGCGTGTGTGTAGAAATTAAAGTTTATATTGCAATTTCTCAACGGACGAGATAGTTAGTAGAAATACATAGGGTCCGACCGTTATTAAATCAACGATTTCGTTAATTCCCAATGTAGGTACCTGTTTCATAATGTCTGCGCTCAATGACGTTGTTGTTCTTATAACGCATAATTTGACAAAATTATTCTCTCGTGCAATGTGGTCAACGAATTCCGGCGTGTGTTTCGATACGTGTCCACGATATCATGAAATAATCGATGTTGTACGACAATTGCAATACATAATCTAACCGATTTGATGACTACATTTGACGCCTAATCGATTAAAACATTTAATCAGTGTCATTCGTTAAAAGTTAAAGATCATAATAATATATGACAGTATAATGCACTACAAGAGTTTCGATTGGTTTTGGGTTAAGAATTTTTTTTTTTTTTAATTTTTGAGTTTTGAAATACAAAAGTACATAATATTAAGTGATAAGGTAATATTATATTAAAATACAAGCTTTTATTCGATTATGCTGCCGACAGTTATTTAAAAATCTACTCTGAATCGTATAGTGATTAATTGGTATTAATTGAAACACATTTTTGCGAACAGAACTCAAATTATATTCTGTTAAAATTTAAGGAACAATCGATAAAAAATACTAACCAAAATGTAATACAAATATAGCTTGAAATAAAGTATACGAATAAACTAGGGATCGGGTGCAAAATTTCGAATGGAATGAATCAATCGTTTTGTTCGGAAAGCAATATTGTTTTTATATCACATGTAAAATTATATGCGCTCATGAATAAAACATTAGTGCTCGAACCACCGTGGTCCATTGGTGCCATAATTATAAATTAAATTGAACTAGATTGATAAAATGATAAATTATATCTGATTTGAAACATTTACGAAACGTTCTTATGCATTAAAAATGTTATAAAAATAAAATCTACTATGTCAAGACACCTATTTGAAATGTTTTAAAGATTCAGTTGACTTAAGTTGGCAAAGAAAAATTCTAATCTTCCAATCATTAAATAATGTATATTTTATCATTTCATAGTAATACTAATATTATAATTATGTCGGTAGCAATTATATATAATTTATTGGAATAATTTGTGAAATTCTACGGCTTATATTTTGTAACTCATGTTTATAAGATGAAAACTATTGATTATTTACGATATGCTTAAAGTTTAAACAGCACCTAGTTGAATTTTTCTTCATATTTGATCTTGAAATTACAAATTCTGTTTTTCTGTATACGTTTCTGGGGAAAAAATGAAAATGCCAACATTTTTCAGATTTGCTCGACATACTACATGTACGTCAGGGTTTTTCATTATAGTCAATATCCAATTAGTACTTCACATTTAAAGGTTTATTATGTAAATGGGACACAACAATGATAATCGATTTAATAGAAAACCTATGTACTGTTCACTAATTATAAAATATAACAACGTTTCGAAAACTTTTTAACGTAATTATGACATAATGAAATTTTCCGATCGATATTACAATAATAATTGTGTTGAGCGCTATTTTTAAGCTGTAAAAAACAAGCGTGCATAAAATCTCTTGTTGGTTCATTATTGTAACATCGAAATATTGATTTTAACGAAAGCACTTGCTTTAATGCATAACGCGACCGTAGTCATCATAATATTCGGCGATATGTTTGATAAGATTTTAACAACATTACGTTTAAAACATTGCAATACGGTAACACAACTGATTATAATGATTTTCGTAATTTTAGAGAGCGATTCGCACGCGGCGAAAACAATTGATTGGTAAATAGACCACGTACAACCGATTATATTTTCACAGCAATAGAGGATAATGTTTTTCTTTTCAATGTTGTAAAAAACAAGAAGATACGCGACTACAATTCACTGCCTCGAACACTAGCAGCGTAACATCGCGTGCACATAATCATGATTATGATATTCATCGAGGATGTTTATCCGCCATAATGCCTAAATAGTGTAACAACATAACTTTGTTCGCCTCATCCTAAATATTTTGTAATGAAAGTCAAAAAATGTATGTAACTCGACGACAGCATATTTTTAGACTTTACGGAAAATAAAATGAAATTATGTTCATAAAAAAGAAGAAAATACACGTATTTTTTTATTATTATTAATATAAATCATGACTGTTCTGTATAAACCAGACAAACCGTCATAATCTGATTTACGTTTACGTATTCGTGTTTGAAAAACACTTAATTGTGATGAAATTTATGCACGGCGCCAAAGGTTTCAGTTAGTTTTGCTGTGTACAACTTTAATGTTTAGTTTAATAGTTATAAAATATATGTTTAACATGGTGTAAGTTAATATACTTTAAATCTCATAAACTTATGCGATTTTACAGACAGTGCTGTCGTTAAAACGTAGCTGTTTTTAACTCAAAACTTTAATTTTAATAGATTATCATTATTAATTATTATTTTAATGCCTTGAAAATTATAATATCGCGGCAATTATCTTCCCTGAAAAACTCATGAAAAAAAAAAATAAACAAAATAAAAACAACAAAATATATGAATTAAACTTTTATTTCATTTTATAAAGAAAATAAATCATAAATATGTACATAACACATTTTGGCTGAATATAAATGTCTAAGACATTTAGATTTGAGATTCGACGATTAGGTTTCGTCCAAAAAATGGAAAAACTGCTTTCACTTTATCCAACACATCAGATAAAATAAAATGGTTAAAACTGTTCTAATAAACCTCGAGTCATAAATTAGTAGTGATGTGTATTGAAAGAAGTCTCATAGATGATTTCAAGTTTAACTTTTTAGGCAATTATATTTTAGGTGAAATTAAAGTTGTTTGAGTAATCAGCATGATAATAATATTATAATGAGAATAAAAATCTGGAGGAGCTATAGAAATCAGGTTTACGTGACTCATTTACTATATCTTACTTTACTAAAAATATAGAATAGAGGTTTCATTTTTGATAAGCTTGTAATTTATGGTAACTTATCACATGAATTATTTCATTAACGTTTTCATACGCTACGGTATATTTTAACTTAAAAAAATTAACTCATAAAACGAATTCGTACATGAAATTTATAAAATGATTGTGTTATAAATTCGTATTTTAATAGTACAAGTATGATGAGCAAAATTCAATTTCAAAAATAATTCTATTGAAAAAATATTTTATTTACGCAGGACTATTTATTAAAATAGTTTTAATGAAAACAATACTTGCTTTTCTTCGATAAATATCACTAGAATTCACGCGTTGAACTTCATAAATACTTTTAATATTTTAACAATAATTTTAATAGATACCTATGATGTTTAATTGTTTGTTTTGAATTACTATAAAATACAAACTCTAATTCGTCAAATTCAAGTTATGTTTTATTAAGTTCTTTTAAATTTTCTGTAAAGCGATCAGACGTTTTCAAAACGCCTGTTGGAATATCTTCTACATTGCATTTCCAATCGACTGATTAAGATGCAGATATGTATTGAAGTACTTAGTAAAAAAAATAAAAATGAATTTCTTATGGCATACACATATAATTTTAAAACATCTTAAAAACGTATTACTATTAACATTATTTACCTGACATAAACTATAATGTAAAAATGTTGTTACGAAGAATCATTTCTAATTATGATTTCCCATAACCCTAGAATGTAAAATATATGTTATAGCAGAAGCAAAATGGCTTTTGTTAAAATTTTGTTTTTGTAGGTGTATTTACGTCATTAAAATCATGGAATACATTTCAATTGTCCTTGGTCCAAGTATTAAACAAAATATAATTTGGGGTTGTTGCATTGTTTTGTTTGTCAATTCAAGGTTATAAAATGTAATTAAGATTGGTGCACTTTAAAAATTGAATATTTATACGGGCATATATGAAACAGATTCATTCTGAAAATGTATCCATCAAAACAATAATGTTACAAAAAATAATCATTTAGTATTTTATTTTCGGTACATTTAAATGTCCTTCAACAACGCCGTTTTCCACACTTAAATAGTTAAAAACTATCATGGTGACCGTATTAAACTCGCCACATATTTTATTTTTTATTTTTTTAATTATGATTATTTTGATACTTTTATACTATTGTATTACATATTAATGTCTTGAAGGACTTAAAAAATCATTGTTATTTGTAGTTATAAGGCATTACATTACGTACTCATATTTGACGATGATTTTCAAAGAATTATCGCTCATATTTTTCATAGGCATACAAATCTATTTTTCTTATTTCCAAGTTATTATTTCTTGAGCTACAGTTCAAGATCTCAGTACTAAACTTATAAAAAAAAAAAATGGCTAGATCAACGTGCTTTATATTTACTCGTTTATGATTTACAACCTCAACTATGTGTAAAATAAGAAAATATGATAATACGTATAAATATTTAAACTGGACGTTGAAAATTATGAAAAGGGACCCATAGAAACTTGCGCCTTCACTTTGGTTATATATTTATAGCTACATATTAAATCGAGAAACAAGTTACAAAATATGAATTGTTCTTTATCTTGTGGATTGAACAGCGATTTTTAATTAACGAAATTCAAACAATGATACTCGAACTTGATGAAAATACATTTTCGTTTCATTTTTAAATATGATTATACCCTATCTTAGAGTAATATATTGTGGTGTATTTTATCTTGCATACATTTATTACAATAAAACACAAGCAAAGATGTGTACTTAAAACCGAATGTTTACAAAAAATAAAAGAAGGTCTAATAGCATCGAATTTTCACTTATTTTATTCGATTATAATATATTTATTTGTTATTTTCAAGAAATTAGTAAAATCTAAATATATTGTTTAAAGAGTGTTTTCCCCAATAACATATCAATACCAAAGCCAATGAATAACAAAATAACATGACAGAACGCATTTGATTCTACTGTTTTCTTTAAATTAATTAAACACATTTACTAAAAAACTTTTGTTTTATAGTTAAAACATAACATATGAACAAAAAAAAAAAAAAAAAAAAAAAAAAAACAAATAAAATACCTAAATAAAAATTAAACTTTAAAATTATTACCTACCTGAAATATTATAATTACCTACGTGAATACTTAAAGAAAAATTACAATAATTTGAAATAGTTTAAATTATATAATATTAATTACATGAATGACTATCATTGATTGATATCTACAAGATTTTATAATAATATAGCTCGAATACAAATTTTATAGTATACACTGATAATGACTGTTTAATGATCAATGATTGTTGTATTAACTATAATATGCATATTGCATATTATAATGTTTGCTGGTGACTTCCAAAATATATTCTGATAGAAACAATTGATCTAATACAAATAAAAATAACATTTTTATATCTTGAAAGCTATAAATTGTTAACTAAAAAAAAAAGTTACAAATTTTATTGTGCAATATATTTGCTATTTTAGTATACTTATTAAACCGGATTACTGTATTTGTAAACTACACTGTAGAAAGCCTTGACTCGCGTACGAATTGTTAACATTTTCATTGTATCAAAATTCTGTTACGAATACACGTTTTTTTTTTTAATATAAATCTGATTTTAACTTTTACTTGTTTTCAAGATTTGTGAAATTTTAAAAAAAAAAACAGATTTTTCTTATTACATGAATAATTTTGACTGTTTCGTGCTCAGTTTCAATACGTTATAATTTCTAATTCTCAGAAGACATTGGAATTCCTATCAACAATCACTGTTTCACTTACAAAATGATTTATCAAGTATATCTAATAATATTTTTGTAGTTTAAAGAGATCTCACTATTTATTAATCTCTAAAATTTTAACATTTAAAACATACTTAATTCAATCGAACATTCTGCACAAATTTGGCATTTGGCAATTAAAAACTAATTAAATTGTATTTTATAAATACGGATGACTCTACGTTGCCACACTACTTACCACTGTGCACGGAACTTATGTGTCCGTACCTCACTTATTACCAATACTTATAAACTACAATTATTGTTGAGGTTTTATTTTGAACAGAAAATTTCGAAGCACATTTATACAAGTAACGGCCGCGCTAAAATCTGATTATTATCTGTATGTGATCCTAGTCCATGATTTGAAATAATTGTTGTCATTGGACTTGTTTTTTGGATGAAACGAGAATCTTATTACAATTAGGAATCAAACGAGCGGTTGTCCTGTAGGTATACCGAAACGCGTTGTACAACGTTACATAACGTGCATTTTCGCATACTATACGTATTCAGTAACGGTTCAAAAACAGAAAACGTATTCATCGTTACATGCAAGACGAAAACCGGACGTTCAGAGAAGACGGCACACATTATTTCAAAAAAAAAAAGATTCATTTTCGTACGTACTTAATGCGCGTTTCAGACGCTGTTTGATGACGATCGATTAGAGTTATTATCGTAATTGTAATTATTGCTTTTCGTAGAAATCGAAATCAATCTAATAGGTTTGGGTAGTTTGGGTCGTCCGGGTGTTAAAACCTGCAGAGTAGGTTAACTACTAATTAATCGACACGCGTTACATTAATGTGTTGGACGAGTGAATTATCGGTTTACCCGGTAATCAGTGCGCTTTCGAATACAAAAGTCGGTTAGGTTGAACGGTGATCCTGAATCGTCGTGTTAAAATTGTTATTGTTATCACGGTGTCGACGGACACACGTGCAGGGATGGTTCGCGTCATAGCGGGATTCCTAAATCGTTTTACGTTGGGAATATTCTATTCTGTCCCAGTGCACCGTCTCGGAGACCGGGGTGTCGTTGCGGTGTGTAGATCGACAGAAAAACAAAATCGATCTAGACGTGATTTAACAACAATATATCGCGGGGCATCATGTTGATAAATGAACGCGATGACATCGACGAAAACAGTCGTGTGCCAGAATTCATCATTCCGAAGTCGTCGAGGACGAGAGGTTTTACGCGGACATGTGATTTCGTAGAACCACAACGTGCGACGACGACCTACGACAATCACGAGCGAATACGTTGAACGTGTAAGTTGTTTCGCGGCCGATGACGTAGCGATACAGTGTTGAATCAGCTGGTTTCGACGTCGTACGTAAATGATAATAATTGAACCCATAATACATTTTACGTTACCGCTGGTTATGGTCAAAGATGGATTCGATCCCGATTGATCTAGATTTTAGATCTTCGCTGAACGCACGCGGTCAAAAGAGGGTTTTTTTTACAACGGTTTAACCAGCTGGGTGAAATGCAATGATGCGAAACAACCATGATCCGATAACTCGGTAAAACGTGTAGACACGAAAAAAAAACTGGTCCTTCGTGACCGTCAGAAATGTTGTCCGCAAACTCGTTACACGGTTGAGATTGACCTAAAACGCGTTCACTTACTATACAAGTCAACAATATTGCACGAGTCCGTCGCGTACAAGGTCAGTGCACTTCCACTTGGTTAAATTTTGGACTCAACGTAAAAAATAATGAGATAAACACCTTATACGCTGAATAAAAAAAGTGTTTATTAATTGCAACATTAATGAATCGAACAGTCTCACAATATTGGGCACCATACAGTTTTCATTTACGAAAGTGAAGTGAAATGTCACCTGATGTGGATGCAACGAGAATTTTCGATCCTGTTATTACGGTGTATGTAAACAAAATAACAGACAAATACCTGGAATACGCTTTATGAAAAATCCAAGTCTAGTATTTCAGACGGTGGGTGCTTTATAATTGCATAAGGTACCTAAGACAATCGTGAAAAAGAGCGTATTGATGAACGTCAATTTCAATTGTAATTTTTAGTAATTACATTCATCCGTCGAAAACATCACGAGGTATAATTTTCATAAAACCAAATCATTAACAACCGTAGTAATAAAATTAGACACCATAAAATATTTTTGTGGTATTAGTGTTTTATTTTTCTCCGTGCATCAGTCATTAAAGCTATTCTATTAACTTATCGGGTTCGTGTGAATTAATGCTGACCTCGTCTTAACAATATTTATACAACTCCACTATTTCAAATTAAAATAAATTTGACGTAATTAAATTTTAGATTCGTTATTATTGTCGTCTAATGAAGGTAACACGTTAATGGCGTCGAGCAGATTCACACAAACACAAGTACACATCCTTTTAAACGTCCCGACATTTTTAGCAACTTTGGATTGTGCTAAAATAACATTATTATTATTATTATTATTATTATAGCGTATTTGACCAACACGCCATTTCCTTATTGCCTGTCAGTTTGATATAAAACTCTAAAGTAAACTTTGATAAAATAAAACGAATTAATAAGGTAGAAAATAATATTTGTCTGCAATTCCATGTACATAATAGTTATTAATAATATAAATAATCGATAGAAATTTGTTTTCATTATACCAAAGAACCTTTTTGAAGAGTAAATAACCAACGTTCAATATTTATTGTTTTGTGATAATACTAAATACTTAGTGTTTTGTCAGACATAATTCATTTTAGGTATGAATAATTGTTATTATTGACCTGCAACGAAATAACTCGAGGAAATAAAAACAAATAAGCATGTCGTCGCACATTATTACTACCAACAACTTAAAAATAAATTAAAAATAACAGCTCTAATGGAATCTAAAATGTCTCAAAGTATATTTCAAAAAAATTACCTACAGTGGAATCTACTTTCATCCCACGAGTAGTCGATCTAGTTGATCAACCTCTTAATATGTAGTATAAAATAAATAAAATCTACCATGTACCTGTATTTAAAAACGAGTGCTTAATAAATCCTCATACTTAAGATTTAGTCTCATGAATATTTTACTACTTGAAATTGTCGTATTTAGATTTTGTAAAAATCTATTAGTTGATTGGCTTTTTTATTGTCTTTTGTTGGAAATAGATTTTCATTTGAAATATAAAACTCCTTGCAATAGAATAAAGTAAATTTGCAAATTGTTGTATAGTAAAACGGAATAATTCCTCCCTAAAAAGTCAAAAATCAAAAATCCATTTCCAAAAAAACATAGTTAAAAAACCAATCAACTCATAGCCTTTTGCAGAAGTGAAATCAGACAATTCTAAATAATTTGAATTTTGTAAGGCTTTTGGGTCTAAAGCGTTGATAAAACCAACCACTTCCGATCCCCTACACGATTATTATTCAGAGTGCTAAAAGTATTTATATATTATGACATATTTCTCGCAAAGTTGCAATACATTTTAGAAAAAAAATAGTAAACTTTTTTGGAAACACATATTGTATATTGTATTCTCTTCCCATCTAATGGTTAATAGTTTAGCATGATATTACCTTCAACATGATGCATCTGAAATCTTTGGTACTTTACAGTTACATCGATTAGCATATTTATGCACAAACCGGTCGGAGCGTGGTAAGAATCAAAAATTCAGGACTGGCACAGACTACGCAAACTTTAAAAACCTTAAATTTATTTTTCCTCAAACCTATCATATCCGCAGTGTTTTTTTAAAATTAAATCGAGGGATATGTTTATTTGCCAATCGTAGTGATTGCCCCCAGTGAGCTTGCGAGCATTATTAATACGGCTGTCACAGATATATAAAAATACTAGATAGCCGATTTCGGTACATTTATGTCGCCAATAAAATGGCCGCCATTTATTATATAAGAGGTTGTTTATATTGATAAGAAAATAGAAAATAATAATAATCAATTTTAATTTATAATATTAATTGGTAACTTTTGATGTTATGATTAACATAACAAAAATTGTAGTTTTTCATTTTAGCATAATTATAATAATAAGTAACAGCACATAAACAATATTAGTTGTAGAATAATAATAATAATTAGTAAAATAAATTTAATAAAAATTACACTTTTTGTAGGATATTAATAATAATTAATAACAATTAAAATAATAATAATAATAATAATAATAATAATTATCATACCTTATGTACTCATATTATTGATTCATAAATAAAATTTGTTTTGTTAATTTATGACGGGTACTAATGGAATTTAAAAATCTGTAGAATACATTTTACTAAATATTTGTATAAATAGCGGGCATATAATAATTCTTATATACATAAAAAAATAGCCTTTTTAATGTTCTTATTTTCTGACAACACTTATGAACTTTTTCACAATTTTTTTTCACAGATTTGTTCCACATACTTTCTTGAGTGTCTGTACCACGTCATCCAATTATTACATATTTTGTCTGAGGGAGGAAGGGAAGGGTGTCTTGCATTTAAGGTAAGGGTTTTTCAGTGAGGTATCTGAATCACAAAATTGATGCCATTATCCCCAGAAGTATTGGATATATAGGAACCTAAGTAATCTTCAATTATTGCATACTAAATTAAAAATATTTTGTTTTTATTATTTCTATATGGATTAAAATAAAACAGGGAATGGCAACAATTTAAAGTCTATAATATAGAGTTATAAATATTGTATATCTCATTAAAAATTAAAAATTAAATAACATATTATATATGATGTACATCATACATTTTATATTATTTGGTGTTAAAATCCAAAAAATTGAATAATTGAATAATATCTTAAATTCTTATCATTTATCATATCAGCTTAATTTGTAAACATTCACCTCTTAGATAAGAAATTTCGGCCATGTTTTTGGCGACATAATTATTGTACATGTAAGAGATATAATTATTATAGTCGACTATCTAGTATTTTATATATCTGTGGTTGCAGTCGAGATAGTCGGATGGCAATTACCGTTGGTAATCGTGACAACCGAAAAGTACCAAACCTTTTTGATAAAATCCGATTCATCGTGATTGTTTACTAAAAGTCTACAGTAAAGTTTGTGACTCCGCATACAAAAGTGTTTAGTAATATTATGTTGACGTTTAAATTATGTACAAGTAGGAAAAAAGAAAACATCGTGAGTTTATCAAAACACGAAATGATAATATATTTATCTCGCCGTTATGTATATATGTGTGAAACTATGGTTTTGAAATGATTTTTTTAGATTGAGTTAGGCCCACGGCCTGTTTTTATCGTGTGTTGTATCTGAAACCAAAGTCGTAGTACGGGTATGTTTGTAATGTGCAAATAATATTTTTCAGATTCTATACAAAAAAAAAGGGTTTATTTGTTTTCAAATGGATTCTTGTGTACTCTGTTCAATATTTATGATGTAATGAATGCATAAATATTTCAAGGTAAAGAAATTCTCCAAAAATGTCATATTTACCTATCCAAATGGTAAACTTCGACGATTTCTTATTCAAATAAATTTATTAATTTTACAAAAGTATTTTTCATCAAAATTAAATGTAGTCATTTATTTGATTGCAATCTTAAAACGGTGATTCTTGAAAATTATGATTTAGACAAATTTTGTATTTCAACATCAAATAAGGGAGATTTGGTTTTCAAAACATTTTCATCAGTATTTTCGGATAAAAAATTAAAAAATCATTTTCCCTTATTTTCTATTTCATAAAGTTTCAAAACTTTATCACGTAAACAGGAAGCTATATTTAAATTTCGCCAAACAACGACTTCACGTTTTACAATTATATTTATGAATTCAAACATCAGCGTGGACAATATTTTTTTATTCGAGTGAATTTTTTCAGTGTTTGAATTTTACTGAGATCGATATTTATTTTAACAAACTACAAATACATTCTAATAAATAAACTGAGCTTATATATCTTGTATCTTGTCCATGCATGATGAAATTGTTATAATGTTAGGTACGTCTGATGATCTACTCAAGGTGTGAAATATATACTGTTTCACTGCACGAGTGATAGATTCAGTTAAAAAAGAGTAAAATGACGAAAGAAAAACCTCGCTTTATGTATGATATATTCTGCAGTTGATATTTTATTTATATACTCATTATAACGATAAGTCGTGGGTTATAATTTTTGAAACTAGAGATTTCCATACAATACAGATTAATCTACATCTATAATAATATATACGTTTCATATCTCAAATATTTTGACAAATAAATATCCTTCATCTACACTAAACTTATTTGTTGACCTTGGTCTTGAATATTTCCCGTGTTGGCAATTTAGACGAAAAACAATAAATAACTAGAACATTTTAGAAGAAAATACAGTCATAATCGTCTACATAAAATGTTCACTTTTGTTTTTTTTCTTCAACACAAGGAAGTGAATTATACATATCATAGTAATGTATTTATAATGTTATATTGGAAGTGTGGATCATTTCTAAATCATTAGTAGTTTTATATTTTAAAAAAAATAGATGATAATGATAACGATCCACGGATCACCATCATTATGTTTTAAATGAGAAAATATACTTAATATACAATTTTAGAAGCTATATAACACAGATCATAGAAGGTTATTACAATTTACAGGTCAAGTATTAAATATTTAACGTGTTTATTTTAGAAAAATGTAATTATAGTCCTTGTGAGTTATAACACATTTAAATATCGCAACGTGTTAAAGTTTAATACGATATAGCTATATTTAATATTAATTACAAGTATCTGACGAAATATTTTAAAATGTAAAATTATTTTTTTTAACATCATAAATTTAAATTTAAATATAATTAATTTTGAAATTGAAAGTATTAAATTTAATATAATTATATTTATTTTTAATGTGATTTTTTAAGACAGTTTTTTCATATTTATAAACAACAATATTAATATATAGAATAGAAACAACATTTACATGGGTCATTGTAGTTGGTAAAATATTTTAAAATATTAAGCAACTTAAAACACAAAATGTTGTTTGTGGTTCTTTATTATCTAGCAATACTAAATCAAACTTGATTGTTGAATGAATTATTTTTATGAAGATAAAATATCAGTGTTTAATAAACTGGATAGATATTCAAGTATATAAAAATCCGAACATACTTTTTATTACAAGTATATTCGTAAATCATACGGCGGTGGTGAATGTATTGAATTGTATTGTATTGAAACGATAAATTAATTTTCAGTAAAATGATCCCGAGAAAATCTCCAGTCTTAGTTCATAGGTATTGCAATTTTAACTTTAAACGATTATATAAAAAAATCCTGGCAGACAATATTTTGTTTTTCGGTTTTTGATACCTACTGTAAATTAAACCGGTTTGATTACATTTTCAAGTCTAAATATCAAAAATTTAATAAAATAAAATCAATATTTATTAAATTAACTATTCAACCCATAAATGGTCAAATGTTGTCGAAGATGAATGTGTGTTGTTAATATTTGATGAAAATGCAAGTGTCTAGTGCAATCACATATAGACTTACAACAAAATTAATTAATTTTAAAAATCACGTTTATAGAGGATTTTATCATTCTTGTCGTAAAATCTGTTTTAAAACATTGATTAAACTTTTGAGAATTGAGAAAAAAATATCCCTCTGAAATACGCAGGGAAAGAAATTTTATGTGTAATGTATGAGGGGTATGATGTAATTTTGGTAGAAGTCTGTTACCCTAAAAAGTTATCGCAAATAAACAAAAATATTAAGTTTAAGACTGTTAAGCATAATTATTGTAAAATCAACATATATTTCGCTATAGATAGAATCTAAAATAAAGGATATTCTACACTTACACGTAGACATATTCGCTAACGGTCCCCGTGGTACCTTTTATTACTCGAGCTTCTTTAAAATGAACCACGTATATAATTAGCTGACAATAATGTGAAGCGTAGATACACTGGGTTCATTAGTTTTTATGCAAGGACAAAGAAATATTTTTACTGGAAATTGGTTATGTACGAACGTAAAACGCTATTCCACGTACATGATACAACGGTGTTACCAATAGTGTTTTACCTTTGCGTGGTTTTTTTTCAATTGAAACCAATTATACAGGATGATATCAATTCATGATATTCATACGTTCATCACAATAATTTAAAAAAATGTGTTGAATAATTTTGGTTGATTATAAGTTGGAGTCATTTGGGTGTATGTTGAACGTTTGTTTTGTATGTATTTATTTTTCCGATAAATACAACAATAGTTTTCAACCTATGTATATTTATAAAACCCATCAACCCTCATTCAACAATCTTTGTTATTTCTAATTTATTTACGCCTGGCCATATGAGTATATCACTCTATAGATGATTACTTTTTATTTTTTTTATTTTACTATTAGCCAATCCGTAATTTTGACATTTAAATTTTTAACAGAGGTATGTTAAATGATTCACCTAACACTGGAAATCGTGATTGCGTGTTCGTTTATGATTATTGTAATATAACTACGTAATACAAACAGGATGGGTATAAATATTTTTGACTTTTAAAATATTATTAAAACCTAATTTTTTCATTTTACTATCGAATAAAAACGTATATTAACTTGATCTCGTGTATATCATGTATGTATAGCTCTACATATTATAAAAAAAAAAAAAATTATAATAATAATAAATCGTACCTGTTTGATATCTACGAGAAAAACAGTGTACCGATGACGATTTAGTAAATTTAATTTACTAAACTGTTGGGTAGTTCTCGACACGTCTCGGAACCGTAGAATATTACATTAGTGTTTCACGATAAAACACACGTTCGTTGGATTCACGTAGTAACCTGAAAATCCGACACGCTCGAGGCGTGTGCTTTTCCCGTCTTATTTATTTACATTAGTGCCTTAATACGTCTTTGTATTGAAGTGAGCATTTTAACTCGAATTTCATCAATGGTGTCGCTGCTTTTGATGCATTGACTCGTGAATGTTGTTTTTACACGCAGTCGAGCAATACGATTTCAACCGATCCGGAAATGTTTTTATTTTCCTCTCCGCATTAGCATATCGGGCCGTACTGCGAATTGGTGTTACATCAGTTGTAATATTTACGATTCACATCGAGATTGCGCCCACGTGTCATATATCATACACAATGTGTATTACACATACGTATATAATATTATATAATATAATATTGTACAAGACGACGGACTTAGCACGGTCGTGCCACCGCGCCGTAGGCCGTCCACGTCGATGTCATTGTTTACCCATTTGCCGATTATCCATCATAAAACAACGTATTCGGAATGTTTGATATCGAAATATTTTAATACTCCCGTTGTTATTCAAAGACCATGGAAGAGAAAAATCATGGTCTGTATAACATAGGTATATATATATTATATATATATGTGTGTGTGTGTGTGTGTGTGTGTGTGTGTGTGTGTGTGTGTGTGTGTGTGTGTGTGTGTGTGTTTGTGTGTGTGTGTGTGTGTGTGTGTGTGTGTGTGTGTGTGTGTGTGTGTGTGTGTGTGTGTGTGTGTGTGTGTGAGTGTGTGTGTGTGTGTGTGTGTGTGTGTGTAAATCACGAAATCTTTCATAAGAAATAATCGATTTGCGAAGAGACGCGTGCATTTTATGAATTCCACGCAATCAAAGTCTTTACAAAGTAAACGTTTATTACACGTGTGGTAAAATTGTGTTTGATGAAAACAAATCGAATGCGAATCACCCTCTCTCGGGAATGTTTCTTTTCCGTCGTTTCCCGCCCCCGACTCGTTCTGGTTCGTCAAAACACGCCGAGACTCGAACGTGCAAGTCACCAGCCGGTCTACAGACTGCGTACGACCGACGTGCGTGTGTACAATGTACATACACGCGCACACACACGTTCGTTTATGTTCAAGACGAACACACACTGGTCTTTGCGTGCCCCCGAGTAGACTTTGCCAGAGGTACCACATGAGGATGCGTAGACATTCTCGATCAGAAATCATTACGATAGATCGCATTCAGAACTACCGTTTTTCCGACGGTCGTTCGTCAAGTACCGCGCGTGCGTGCGCGAGCCATTAACGTCGTTTGGTATCGATACTATATCCGTGGCAATCGTAATATCGTCATAATGATCGATGAAAATGATTCTCTAGCGGAAGCGCCCAGACAGATTGTATGCCGCGATCTAATGGCCCGCGTAATTAGCAGCAAAAATCAAAAAATAAATACAAGTGGTGGTGGCGGTACCGGCCAATTCGCGATCATCCAGTGAAAGGTTACTTCGCCGCGGTCTCCATCGCCAATTCGTCGTCGTCGTCGTATCCGTCGCTCGTCTGCTGTGCGCCTGTGTGACGCGGTCCTGAGCAGTGAAGCCGAGCTGCCTGTTAACGCCGTAAGGTCATATTATGATAAAAATCACGTAATTGTGATCTCGCAATGACTTTTGTGTATTTTTAATTGTTCAACATTTAGAGCTTTCCGGAGCTTTCGTAGCACGGGCTAAATATTAATCAATTTACTCTTTGATTTGTTCATATGGATTTTTCGGTCATACGTAAACTCCGTCCAAATAGATTTTTTTTTACGTGAACGGCGCCCGGTTTCTTATCGTCGGTATAAATGAGATTGTGAACTGCACAAAAATTAAATATTAAAACCACAGTAAATGTCTGAGACAATTATTGAATAATACAACAGAAATATAAATGTTTACTGAAAATGATGACCAAAAATATCGAAATTATAAATAATATTAAAAAAAAACAAAAAAACAAAAAAATTAAACAAATGATCGTTATCGGAAAATTCGGTTTTGGTCTACCGATACCTATTGTAAATTCCATTGATTTAATAATCAGTAAAGTCACAACGATCGAATAGCTCGTAAATCAGCAAGAAAAATGCTTAAAAATAATTTTAAAAAACGTATGTTACTTTTAAAAAAATGGTGCATATATCCATGTCTAAATAATTTTGTGTTTATCATCAAATTTGCTTATTTATTGTATAATATCATACAGTTTGTAAATTTAAAAAATGTAAAAAATAAACTTGCACAAAATAAAAAATAATATTAATAATAATTTCAAATTTCGCAAATTTAATAGTCCAATAAGTTCGAGTCTAAGTGAAAATGTACAACTAGTAATGAGCGTTTTTCAAAACGTTAGGGGACAATGCAATGGAAAATAATTTAAACATAAATTAAAAAACGTTTGCAAAAGCAGTTTGTAATTTTTTTTTTTTTTTATATCATCATACAGTACATAATAATTAAGGCGCAATTTACACATAATATGGTATTGTGTTTGCATGTAATTTCGGCAAAGTTTGTACAATCGTCGTTATTTTCTTAGTAATTAAACCGATCCACGGTTGGTGGGACTAGAAGATTTTGCGATTTTTTCCCATTCATTTACATGGAAAAACTGTCCTAATAATATGCGTGCGTTTAATAATATTCGTAAGTAATGGTTTTTTCCCCGATATTTAATATATAATTATAAGCGGTCGTTCAGAGATTTACGTCGTTGCCAAGGATGACTTGCCACCGCAAAACTAAACACACATTTCACGAATTTCGTAGCTGTTCACCGAGTTACACGTTCTTTGATTAGCCGTCAGTATGCCACCGTCCGACTTATGTGATGTTGTCGTGTCTCAGTAGACTCTCGATAGTGAGAAATATATCAGGGGACCTGATTGAAAGTAGTGTCGAGAAAAATTAGTATTTGTTGAAGTTCGAAAATTTGAATTCTCGGGTCGTGAAACCTGGTTTTTGTTCTAGATACGGATTTTGAATTTTGAAACGTTGAATTTATATAATTATACAATTCAAAAAATAAAACAACAATCTATATCAATACGTTAATAACGTGTACGTTTTACAATATTTTAGTTATATTTATGAATTATTATAGAATAAGTATTAAAAGAAATAAGTAAGAACATCCATTATATTTTTGTATCATAGGATTGTATGCGAAAATTATTTTATACAAATTTTAAAATTAGAACCATTTTCTCTACCCAAAATAGAAAAAGTTGTAAGGTTAGTAGTTTATACGTTTTTGTTATATAATAAAAAAATTATTTTTTTTTTTAGAATACAAAAATCTGCAAAGTATAACCACAAATTCAGTTTTTTAAATCCAAAAGTTCGAATTTAGGATATTGAAATCTATAAATCCAAATTTCGGATTTACAGAATTGAAATTCGAAATCCGAAATATGGATTTTTCGGATTTTTGGATGAACAGGATTAAAGTCATATCACTAGGCTTGAAACTTCGATTTTTAGAGGTTTTCAATTGAGTGAAGATTTAGATGTTCGATTGAAAAAAGAAATGATTCGGGTAGAGTGTTTAAAAAACTTATTCACAATAATTTATTATTTATTATATGTTTGTCAATTATTATAAGTACACATATATTTATAAAAAAATCAGTGATCTTCTTTTGACATTAGTGGTTTACCACAACTTGGTATGAAGCATTATCCGACTTGCCTTTAAAATCATATCACATTTTCTTTGTCCATTTCTGATTTAAATTTATTTGAGTTTAATATTAAATAAATTCGAATTATTAAGGTTCCAGTGTGAGAAATTTCGAATCGTTTAGAGTTTACAGAATACTTTAACTTTGAATTAAAGAAGGTACCAAAACGTATTCCTTTTATTTGATTTTTTTGTACAAATCTAAGCGTTTACCTTGACTTATGAAGCTTTTAGAATACCTAAGAGGGTCTGTGGCACATTTCACAACGATATAGTATAATATATTATTAATATACAGTCTTATATTGCGTGGATAATAACAAAATTTAAATATTATTTCAATTTTTTCCCCACAATTTGAAATAATAATAAATAAAAATTGCCTGTTCAATTGGTCTTTTTTGATAACTCACCATTAATTTATAGGTCGTCAACATTTCACCGTTATTTTTTCGAAAAAAAAAATGAGACATTCCGATGTAACTTAGAAATCAGTCTAAATTCATATAAATTAAGATCATTATTAGGCATAATTTTCGTTTAATCATTAAATATATAATATTTTTAATTCAAAAATAAAATGTTAACATTGTGTAAAAATCTTCAAATTGTTAAAACTTTTCCATATAATAATTATTATTTGATTTAAAATTGATACTGTAAATAATTTATTAGTTTGTTTATAAACTTATAAATAGCGCTTAATAGCCAATATTGTACAAATATAATGATATATTATCATTTTTAAAACATGTTGCAATACAACATTATGTATTTAAGAGTTAATTCTTTTTTCATAAGTACGTGCTTTTGAGACGATTTTATTGGTAGTCGATCGCAGGAACATGCACTTAGTTTCAAAACGCTGCCACTTTCTTTTGTTCAAATGTTTTACAAGTACAGTTTATAATCGATTCACCTGAAACGGTATTATGATAATATGCCGTTGCTAATAACACTGAGGACGGGGACAATTTTCACAAATTTCAATCACCAACCACATACGAATCGGGTGATCTTGACCCGTTCTTTGGTGATGTGCCTACCAAGTCCTAAGTAGCATTAAATTCGTACTGAAACGGATAAAGTTCACTGAAACCATTTCGATGACTTTGATGACACGTGGCTTTAAGCCTTTAAGGCTTTGAGTGACATTCAGCGTACAAGAAACATACCATTCTTGTCAACAGCTTTGAGACGGTTGCAACCGTGTTGGATCTCGTAGTCAACATATAATAATTATTACCTCTAGTTCGGGAATCTGGAGTTATTTTCAATATCATTCACTATTCGTGGGTCCCTGATATTTTTTCTGAGCAATGACACATAATACACCATACAGTGAACGCAAATATTTTTCATCTTCTTTTTACATACTTAGGACAGTCTATCACCTAGGTATCTTTCTATTTTTCAATATTTTATCATTCATACTATACTGTTTCATATTTGGTAGGATTTAGATTATTTATACTTGAAAAAAATGTCCAATCATATCTGCCACTGATCTATAAACTAAAGACGATCCTATATCTCTAAAAATAGGAAAGAAAGTGTAGTATGTATATATTATGGTGCTCAAAGAATAACATTAGCGATTCTGGTGAGGTGTACAAACAAAATAATAAAAATTTAAACCCTAGACCAAATTAGTGTAGTATTCAAAATAATCGGAGACTCGTACGTTATATCTACCACTCACCTGTACACCTACCTATAGATACACCCTAAAGTCTAGGACTTGACTCTAATGAGTGGCGTGCCCAGAATTTCGTCAAAAAGGAGTCTTGAAATTGTTTAACAGTTAAAAATCTTGAAAAAAATAAATGCCAATATTAACCATAATAAAATGATGTGTATAAACATATACAGGTATAACTACTAAAAACCAATCTTTAACATGTATTTATTTTCATTCAAATGAGTTTTAATTTAAACAATACGAAGATAACTTAAAAATTGTGTAAAAAATATGTAACCATTGGTTTTAGAAAACACTTATTAGCAGTATTTAGAAAATGTTCAATCAATTTTTGTCGTTGAAATTTTCTTTGAAATATAAGTGCCAACACTAAAAAGTTGAGAGTTTCCTTTTAATTTCAAAAAAATAATGTGAAAAATATCAAAAATGTTTATGTATTATTTTTTTGTTTTTTACACCTTTAGTTAAAAATCCTCAGATAAATTAATTTGAAAATTGAATGCTCTGATCAAATCAATTTTATCTCTTGGCAATGATTTACATAACATACATATTATATATATATATATATATATATATATATATATATATATATCAATAAATTGATGACAGAGCGGTCCGAAACCACGGCCTTGACTTTGACGGTTCGCCGGAGACGTGTGATATTATAATGATACAGGAACGATTCCCGCGGTCGGCGTGGGATCGACTCTCGATTCTGTAACAGAATTTCGGTTCGAGCGCAGATCTTGGGACCCGGGCTCGACGGGGATAGCTCCAGAGCAATAGTGTCGATAACACGTAGCTTTGACGAAAACGAGAAGAAACGGCGATGGTAGTGGAAATGGCCTCCAGCACATCTGGAAGACGTCCGTTTTCGGTCACTCGCCACCGCCGCCAACGTGTACAGTCTCGTCTTTGCCGTGCGCTCTCTCGCAGCCGCTCGTCGTCGCCCGCAGTCGATACCCTTGTGCCGCCTTTGCGTCCGGTCCACCACTACCGCCACACACACCGTCTCCACCGTACCGTCGTAAGACGCGATATCATATTTTGTTATTATTAACTGCTGAGACACGGGTCGGCCGTTACAGTCACGTTCCACGGTTAGCGGGACGGAAAAACAAGGAGAAGAAGAAAAAAAAAAGGAAAACGAGCGCCCGGCAAACGATAACCGTCGAGCGGGCGCGATCGCGTGTCGATTATTTTCCGATTATTTTTTCATTCCTCTCTTCCTCTTCGTCCCGTTACGACAAAATCACGTACGAATCCGCCTTGACACGGATTCGTCAATATAGTCGACTTACTGGTTGCACGACGAACATCCACGTGACCGTCGTCGGGTTGACGCGATTTCCAATAGGTACAGTGACGTCAAAAATAATTAAACCTGATTCGGTTATTATTTATTTACTTGTAACTATTATTTTATTTTAATACGAACTTTTATGCTTATATGGATTTATTGCTCGACCCGCCTCTTCAACTCTATTTCATCGTACGCTTCTCTGGTTATTGAATCATCACGTTCGATCTGTACCATGTAACGCATATTTGGACGAAAAAAATCTCACATACCGGCCGGGGTCACAGAATCACCAGAATCACAATAAAGTCAAACTATTAAATCTATACAGTATTCGTATTACAACTTTTATTTTATTTTATTTTATTTTTTTTTTATACTTGTTTAAATAGGAAAAAACAAATTATTTTTCTGTGACTCTGAGATGTGTCTGTTGTAAAACAAGTCAATAAGTATTTATGGCGTGTTCCCAAATAAGGTATAGACTCTTGTGTCCATTTCTAAATTGAATACATTTCAAATTAATTCATAAAAACTGTTGCATATCAATAAAATTTGTTGCTCGTGACATAAGCAACCATATTTCACACTCGAGTCAAACCAACCACAAATATTATGTTTTTTTTTTTTTTTTTTTTTTTTTTTTAATAGCGTACAAATTAATATATTTTTTTTGTTAAGTAAGTTTTTGCATTATAAATTGTTTTAATGATAATAAGATGATCATTTTTCCAAACAAAAATCGAATATATATTGTAAAACCTTTATAAATACTTGTGAAAATATCAGATTAAATTATTTAAAATTGATGATTTCATAATATATATATATATATATATATATAATTATATTCAGTATTGTATTGTATTCTGAACATTGATTTAAAAAAATAATTTACTCAAGTAAAAATTCGAAAATTTTCAAAATTTTTCTCAAATTTTGGAATTTTGAGATAATCAATTTAAGAATTTAAATCATATAAAAATGTATTTATTTATAATTTATTTGATATACAAATTTAGAATACGAATATTTCAAATGAAGGTAAATAATAAATGTTTGTATCAATTTTTATAAATCTTACTAATGTTTATAGGTAAATTTGTTTTATTGTTACTAGTTTATTTAGGAATGTTGGATATTTATTACAGATTTGTGCGATGGAATTTAAATAGATTCAACAAGTCTTTAAAATCATATTAACCACGCACATTATTCCAATATGAATTAGTTTATTTTATTATTAATGTTTTTTTTTAAAAATATTTTCCATACTCTATATAATTTATTTATGTTAAAGTTATTCAATTGATTAAACATTTTCTTACGATTATTTGAAATTATGTAGTTTACTACTCATTTTTGTGTTAACTTATATTGCAATTGTATTTATTACACCGAATTCATTATACATTAATAAAAAGTGAAATTAAAAAGTATAGGTACGATTAGTTAAATGAGTAAATAATCAATTAATAGTAACTCTGGAGGAATTAAATATCATTTTACTAAGTTTGAAAAATTTTAATTAAAAAATATATATATATATATATATATATAGGTAAAAATATTTGAAAATAAATTGATCGGGGGTAACGATGGTCTCGTCGTAACAAATAAACTTGGTTAATCCATTAATTGATAAAATTGAAATATTTCTAGATGGAAATATACTGACTCTGTACTGTGCATGGTCTTATACTGACTCTACCACTTTTTTTTTCTATTATTTATCATAATAAAAAAAAGTTCAAAAATCATTACTAATATGATTATATATTAAACTGGAATCAGCTTAGATACAATAGTTTTTTGAACTTATAGGAGAAAGCATCGATAAAAGAAAAAAATGGCCAACGTGACTAAATTGGATTTCAACAACATCATTTCCGATACACAGGATCATTTACTACGATTGTTTGATAAAGAACTAATATTTGGTAAGTATTGTGACGGGAAATCAATCTATACCCATAAACATACATTTTGTTGAAACCGCCTATGGTTCAAATGAGAAACATTTGAAACTTTAATCGACGTTTTATTGTCATAGACGAAGTGGTCGATTCGTGGATGTTCATGAGCACGCCGTGGACAGTGCTCTCAATTTTGTCTACGTACTTAATGTTTGTTTTAAAACTTGGACCAAATATGATGGAGAATCGTAAACCGTTTAACATAAAACACGTGATGCTCGTATATAATGCAGTGCAAACTCTTTACAACGCTTGGCTAGTAATCTGGGTAAGTGTTTTTTTTTTCATTCGTAATAAACATTAAGAACACGTCAGGCTCCAATGTTTGATTACACTGAATTCATTAATATTTTTAAATTAGAATGTGGATCAAATTTTAAAAAAAATGTACCTCCAACACTCGAGTTACAACAATTATGCTTTATCAATTATTATATCGTAGCAATTTATGAGTTTCGACAAATTATTAAATTGTATCATTAAGGCAATTGTGGAAATTAAAAACATTCTGTATATATTAATTATTTATTGTGATTTCACGTATAAAATATTTTGGTGAATATTATTTAATAAACAATTTAACATGGGTTTCTAATTTTTGATTTTTTTTTTTTTTAACTACATTCTAATATTTGATTTTGTATTTTTGTTTATCACGAAAAAGAATCGTGGTATAAGAAATGGTTCTGTAAAAGCTTTCTTCAAAACTAATACAATTTAGTGTTTCTTATTTTTTAATTTCTGTATAACTAGGTACCAATATCATATAAGCATACAGAGATTAATAATTAAATCTAATGTTAATATATTTTTTTGCAAAATAATACTTTGTAAGTATAGTTGAACCCGGTACCACTATAAATATTTAATTTTTAACCATATATACAACGATAATATCTAATCATATTTACATTTTTTCTCCCTAGTTCTTTATTACACCCGGAGCATTTCACTACCACGTGAATCATTTATGCCATCCACTTCCTCGGAATGCCAATTCATTTCTTGTGAAAGAGGTAAGTAAATTAAATCACAGAGTTTTAAACTTTACTAGCTAACTATAATTTAACCATAATTTAATTTTACTTTTAGTTTGAATTTAAAAAATAGTAAAATATAAAGAATTTAAAAAATAAAAACAATGAATTTTAGATTAATTAAATTATTTTAAATTGTGCGTGAAGTGAAATAGCTATAGGTTTTAAAATGGTTATTTATTTTTTTTTTTTAAACACTTTTTTGGGAAGTAATAGTGATCCAAAAATTATGTTTAATCACTTTGTAAATCAAAAATTGTATCTGGATGGTGTTTTAAAGAGGCTATTTTCCCAACATTTGTTTTAAGTGTAAGAAATAACTACCGACAAATTGAGTAATAAAAACAATAAAATATATTTAGTTAAAATATCAAAACTCTAAAACTCCTGTTATCTGATAACTTGAAATTTAACAAAATATCAACATTATACATTTAAACATAATTATTATTTTTATACTTAGGTACTTGAAAAATGTTAAAAAAAGTTCGTGATTTTTACACCCTTTCTTTATTCAATACAAAATTAATTATTTATATTAATATCTGAAAATGCAGTATAATCTTACTTACATACTTATTTGATTATAACCTACTAAAACATTACCTACTAAAAAATTTAAAAAATTGGTATAACAATTTTTTTTTTGTACAGTTAAAATGTTAACGAATCAATTATTTTCACATCATATCCATACCTTAAATATGTATAAAACATAAATTATTCATTCCAGTATATTTTATGGAACTTGGGACATCGATTAGAATATAATTTTATAAAGTTTCGATAGTAAAAAAAATACATCCTATATAAGATAAAAAACGGTAAAATGTGTAAACTGTATGTCTGTATATGACACTAAAGTTTTATTTAGAACTGTTTACTTATGATATTGTTTTTTTGTTTTGTTCAAATTCTATGCAACCTTCTGCATTATCTACCATATTAAATTAATCATAATTCATTTCATACTTATGATTGTAAAATAAATTCGAAAAACATTAATAATATAAATAAATTGAACTATTAGTTATTATTCGTAAACAGTTAAGAATTAAGCCAAATTCATTGAGTCACATTTAACAACAAAATACCATAGATTGTTTTTATATTATTTTATTGAATATATACTATTTGCGTGTTTCAGTTAAACAAAGGTTCATGGTATTTTTTCCTGTCCAAAATCATTGATTTGTTGGATACAGTAAGTAATAATTTATAACCAATAATACTTGTATTTACTTTAAAATGAGCCTAAACATACAGTACCTTTATACCAATACTACATGAAAAAAATTATGAATATTCATTGAAAATTTTTCTCAGAACAATTTAAGGTTTTTTTTTCTTTGGAGTATGTTGTTGACGTTGTTATTCCATGTTGCATGCAGGCCTAGTAGTTGTTTACGAGTTATTTTGCATCGTTAAATATTCCATTTTAAAAATATTGTAGTATTTTAATTTTAAAACCAGTATATTAGTAATACATTATAATACCGATGAGATATTTATTGTTAAATTGAATCGATACACAATACATTTTGTTGAACGTTTACTCATAATATTACACATAATTGTACTTGAGGCAAAAAAATATCGTCATAAAATAAGCAAAACTTTAAATCGTAAGCATCTCTTTAATGAAAAAATAAACGTCGACATTATTAATACAATTAAGTTACTACTGTTTTTACCATAACTTGCTGATTTCGTTTTTACGTTCAATATGAATTCGTAACTAAAACAAAGGCCTAAGAGTCACGTCATCAAGGCTCACTAATTCGCATTGATCGTTTAAAATAAATTGAAGTAGATTTCATCTACATCTCTTTTCGGTCTAAGTTTTAAAATTATATTTGTTTAAATCATTATGGATAAAAAATTTTTTGGCTACTATTACCATGTATATGCATATGGTACATATTATAATACACTGAAAAATGCATCTTCATATATAGTACAAATGACTAACATAATGACAATATTATTTTGTACACGACTTGTAATAGACGTGTTTTTAATTTTACCTCTGCAAATGTAAATTATAATTTGAACACGCAATCCAATATTACAAAATACAACAAATACTTGCTTTTTAATATTATATTCTTATAAAATGAAAAAATAAATAATGATGATATAAACTTTACGTTGAAAAAATTTAAATAGTCAATATTATAATTACTACCAGAAATAGGATGTAGCAAAAAAGCGAATTAAAATGTATTTACTCATTTTATTTTTAGTTTCAAACGAAGTTGGATTATCTAAATTGTAATGAACATTAACCACAAATCATTAATTTAATTAATTTTATGTTTATCAACATACATTTTAGTGATGAAAGTTAATAATCATTGATGCAAAAGGCAATTACAATTTTTATTTTTTATATAAAAATATTTTAATTTAAGTATGAAGTTTATTAATTTTATTAATTTCACTAACGTAATAAATTGATGTGGAAACTAAAAATTGAGCACCGAAATTTTAGTTGGAGTATTTGATTTTAGGGTCCTGAAAATAGTTCTTAGTGAATAAAAATGAGCCTATCCGCTACTGGAGCCCCCTTCCAACTTATGTACGCCGATTCCTCATAGAGCTTAGTCCTAGTTCAGGTTTATAACGGGTAAACCATCGTTTTTGTGTTTGATACAAAAAATTTCGATGTTCGAAGACAAGGCGGCACAGACGCTTTATGTATTTATACGTTCAAAACTTTTAGTTACCTAGCAACTTTTTTAAACCTTCTTTTTCAGACAATATGTTTTTCCACCATCATATAACGTATCGTAACTTTTTAAACATTTTCACAACTTATCGGTTCACTCGTACAAACAAATTTAAAAAATACTATCGTATTAAATTTAACTCTTTGACGATAACATCATGTTAAGTATTCACAAATGTCAGTTGAATATTCTATTGAGCGTCTAACTGTTTGTATAATTTTTCGTAATGCTGCAGAACTTTCAATACATTCATTTATCTTCTTACTTAGCACTATGCACAGACTTATTTTAATATGACGTATGTATTTGTGTGTGTGTGTGTTTGTGTGTGTGTGTGTGTGTGTGTGTGTGTGTGTGTGTGTGTGTGTGTGTGTGTGTGTGTGTGTGTGTGTGTGTGTGTGTGTGTGTGTGTGTGTGCACGCGCGCGCTCGCGCGCGTATGTTTTTATATATATATATAGGGTGGTTTAGACATTATGCTACAGCAACTTTATTATATAGATATTCAAATTAAAGTAAAATGTGTATTATGAATGTTTCTTTATTTATAGATATCTAAAATGATAAGTACCTATACTTCATATTTTTTAACTATCTTCAAAGGGTAAAAAGTGAAGATATTTTTTAGTAAATTTAAAGGTTGAAAAAAATTAATCGGTGAAATACTCACGGTATGAAAACGATTCTGAATGTTGCGTTGCCTTAAGTGTTAAATGTATTATGACTGTACGAGCAAATGTACGATGCATGGACCGCCAAGTAATCATAATACAATATCTAAAAACTTGAAAACACTTTCAAACGTAGAGTTTTGAATCAATTTACCTTTTTTTTTTTCACTAAATATACTTAAAATAATATCTTCACACTGTGTTGGCAAAAAAATGTAGGTTCGCATTTGACTTTAACAAGTTAACCCCCAAAACTACCCATTAAGAATTAGTTAAGAAGTATGAAATTTGAGTATCGTTTTAGATTTTTCCGTTCCAAGAAAGTTTTATATTATACATGTTATACTATTTTTAATGTTAATATGATAAAATTGCTGTATCGCAATTTTTGAATCACCCTGTATATATATGTACGCACAACGTACCTCAAAACTCATAAACTTCTCGTAAATTTACTAAAGTGACTTGTTTTTTTTTTTTATTTTGTTCACGTACATTTACACAACCACGTCGTGGAATAATTGCGTTTACTTGATTTAAACCGTAAATATTTTTATTTTTATTTTTTACAAGTACCAATACGCTCCAGGCATAAAACAAATATCGTGCAAATTCCATCCCATTTACGCACGAAATTAACGGCTGTTGAGAAATAAAATAAAAATATTAATATTAAAAGTCGTAGAGATATAAATTTGATGGTTATCAAATCGTCCGAGAGATTTCCTTGCGATTCTATACGCGAATATTACGGCGAAACCGTTTTGTCTTCTACTTTATACTGTACATAATATCTTGACTTTTCAGCTCAGCTCAAAGCATGAACATGAACTCTCTGTCTTCACACCATGAACGTAATAAAATACTGAAAGACGAGAGAAGTCTCGCGTGTATTTCCAAGTGTATATATATATATATTGTGTTTAACTTAATATTTTGTCCACAAGTGGAGTTCAAGGCTTAAAATTATAAGCGCTTTACAACTTTTAATAATCATACGTTTATAACATTTTCTTTTCAATGAATGTATCTTAAAATTGTTTTGTGCGTGGTTGTTCAAAATCACAATAGGTACCAACTTTGTGTATTTTGTACTTTGTCATTATTAACTATATTAATACGCTTATTTATTCTAGGTATTTTTCGTCCTCAGAAAAAAACAATCTCAAGTTTCTTTCTTGCATGTTTATCATCATGTTAATATGGTAATCACCTGTTGGGCATACCTGAGGTTCATAAAAGGTAAAAAGTTTTCATTATTTCTTTTTATAACCACTCGTATTTTTAACAACGAATAAATATATATAATCATATTTACTTTCAAAATATTAATTAATTGATCAACAACTTCTTGAATGTACATAATTAATGATTGATAGAGAATTACTCGTCGTTATTATAAACTCAATATTACATTTTGTTTTCTCAAATTTTTGTAAATATAAAGTATTATGTCATTAAACATCCATAATTTTTTTTAGTTTCTGGATAATTTAAAATGTTTGAAGGATTTTGTTAAAATGAACGAACGTTTTAGTAATCTAGTTATATAAACTTGGCAAAACAACATAGCAAACATTGTATTATCGTAGTTGAATAGTTATTTATGAAGGAATCTTTAACTAAATTTTAACTTAAAATGTTGAAGAGGTTTTTTTATTCTTTGATCGAAAATTATATTTAAGTTTTAATCATTGGAGTACACTAATATTATCATAACACTTTTTTGGATTTTAATTGATATGTGTGAGTCATTGATATTACAATAACATTTCTACTCACACATATTATATATTTTTTCATAGTTTAATAAATTATTCAAGCCACGAACCCCGATTTTTTAATTATTTAGAAGTTTAGAAAAAAGTTATCATTGAAATTTCAAAATCAATAAGGCATTAAAATATAAACCTCCAACCGTACGCCAAAGCCATATAGAAAAAAATAATGATTTTTCATAGACAAACTTTACTCAGAAATGTCTTCAACCGATTATTTCAACAATTTATACGCAATAATTTCAGGTTTAAATTCACGATAAAAAAACTACTTTATTTCTTCTATGCGAGCAAATCAAGTACCCAAGATCCAATTCACGTATCATTTTCAAACTCTTTTTTTTTCTTCTAGTGACATAACAGTTGTACATTTTCAACCATTTTTAAATATCAATGGTATGATACTACCGATATAATAACAGCTTATTACCTATGTTAATGCGATTCCAGATCAATGACCAGACCGTATATTAGGTATTAGTTGGGTTGTATTATTACGATGTGAGAAATGCTCTCGTAATAAAATCTAACAGGTACCGATGTGAATATACGGTATTATGTTTAACTTTCATGAATATTTTACTCGGCTTATCTTACTAGTTGATTTGCATATTAAATTAAAATCAACTACTTAAGACATTTTAGTTTGATGATTTATACCGGGGTGTAGGCATCCGCAGTGAATACGGTGTACATCTACTTTTATATTCTATTGGAATCTATATGCATTGTTTAAGAATTAATTAGATGGTTACGTTTAGTTTCGATTTGTATCCAACAAAAATAGTTCAAAATACTAATTGTATAAATGTAATACTATTATCATTTAGATATGTGACAATTTTAAAATTACGCAAATATATTTCAAGTAAATTCATTAAACCAATTAATCAATACAATATGTATTTAAATTAATATCATACCGTTTTTTAGACTTTACTTTTGAAAATATAACAATGCGATGAGTAAATAATTAGCGGTTACCATCCGAAATGTTTTTATTAATTTCTAAAATTGTATAATCTGTATTTTTAGGGGAACAATTGATATTTGGCGGACTTATAAACTCATTCATCCACACGATTATGTACAGCTACTATTTTTTATCAGCTCTGGGTCCACATATGCAAAAATATTTATGGTGGAAAAAATATTTAACTCGTATGCAAATCGTGAGTTGAAAACGTGATTTAAACCATCTCGTGTATTATTCTTATTCCCCTTACTATTTTAATTGGAAATTATTTTATTTTTAGATTCAGTTCATATCAATCATGGCGTACAACGTCGGTCTTTACTCATTCAACTGCACTTTCCCGAGATTATTCATGTTGTACGTGATCGTTGATGTCTCCCTGTTTTTGTATTTGTTTTTGATGTTCTATAAGAGAACTTACGAACATAAACTCAAAACAAAAGAATACAAAACTAAATAAAAAAATAGGTTGTAATAGATCACTGGGTCTGTATATTACCTGTTTTATTGTTCTACAAAATGTGATTGTCTATGTTTATTTAATGTTATCAATTTCACAAAGGTTGTGTTTTTTCCTAGATTAAGTAAAATTAATTGCGTATCTGTATATTATTATTTTTAAACAATTCTTAATCGATTGATTAATTCAAAATATTATTATATATACATACCACGCAAATTTCATTTCATATTTAACATCATATTATCATCAATAAATTTAGTTATATGTAGGACTGAGGATCATAAGCATTTAAAATCTCAAAATATTGATACACTTATGCACTTAAAACAATAAATGTAACCTCAAAATACCTATGTTCGAGAAAAAAATTGTTTGATTCATTTTTTTTTTTTTTTTTAACAATTATATTATCCCACTATTATTCTTTATTAACATTTTTTTTCTTTCTTCATTTTTTTTTTTTTTTTGCTTCATCTTTAAATCTGTGTATATACCAACAAAAAATGTATAGTTTATTTCTCAAAATGTTTTAATTTGTTCAAACTTACTTATAAATATTTTTTTAACTCGAATTATATTAAAATACGTTATTTATTTTTCAAATTCTAAAATATGAATTTATTGGCAATGCTGACAAAATATGCAAACTAAAATTTGTAATTTATTCGTTTCATGATCTTGTAAAACATATTTATAAATTACTTACATTTTCCTTTAACGTTTCTATACAAATATAAAAAAATTTGTTCTCAACCCTATTTATACATTTTCATGTATAATTAATTCATTTGAAAAATAAATAAAAGATTTAAAAAAATGTGTTTTGATATACGTATTACTCAATGATATAAATTAAACCTACATAAACAACATAAAACAAAGTTAATTTCTTCTGATATTTTAAATTTTTACTAAAAATATCATTTGTTGTATCAACGATTTCATGTTGTTTTATAAATTTTGGCATTCATTCATGAATTTTCCATAATCCTTGTTATTTAAAAGTTTAAACAATACTGGACTTTTTGCTCAGCCTTATTGTATTTCTGGTATTTGTTTTATTTATAGAATCATATAACATTTCATTATAAGTTACTACCTATATGTATATGCATTTATATTATATTTAATAATAAGACAATTTGTGAATCATTTTAAAAAAAACAACATCAACTATTTGAATAGTAACAGATTATTTTACGAAAAAAAAATATTTCCAAATTTAAAATGTTAAATCATAAATAGTGATAAATACTGATGTTTCAATCCAGTTCAATAAGTTACTTAAAAAGTCCTACTTAGTTGCTTGTCATAGTTATAAGTTTAGTTCTATACATTTTAATTCCACTGTCTAAATTTAATTCATTCACTAATATTTATTATAATTTTTATATATATATTTTAGCTATTACATTTTTATTCATTAATGATTAAACTGTTACTTAAGGGTTAAAGGTTTAATCAACATAATATTAGTTCGATTGAAATGGTTAATTATTTTCACACTCAATCGCCAGTACAATATTTAGAATTTTGTATTATTATATGTACCTACATTTATGATAATCCATCATTGTATAATTAAATTGTAAAAATTAATCTATACATTTTTTATTTTTCAACAATTTCAGCACTATGTATTATTTATGTATTTTAAAAAGTTCCAGTGAATTAAAAAAAAAAAAAAATATTCAACAGTTTATATATTCAGCATAACATGTTGTCCTGTGAATATTTTTTATTTCTAAAATGGTACACGAAAACATAACATTTACTCCTAAATAATATATTATTTTAATATATTATTATTAATATATTATTTTTTATTTTTATAATATATTATTTTATATTATGCCTGTGCATCATATCGATGTGTAAGTCTAAAACTAAACGGATTATTAGTTTTTTAAATGTAATGTTTTGTATTGAAATAATTTTGAAAGTGAAGTTTTCAAAATTTGTATGAAATTGTGATTAACTTATTCGGTATTTAAGTTCAGTTAATTAATTTTTCTAAAAAATAAATTGTAATTTATACATTTTCTTAAATATCGTTGATATTATACTAACTTTGAATAGTAAAATATGAAAGCTACAGAATATCGTCCAAAAACTGTTGCGATTTCATATATCATAATATAATAGATTTTTTGATGTAAAATAAAATGTTAAGTTGAAAGTACTAGTTAATCAATGAAATCCAAATTAATTCATGACTTTTTGACGTCACGTTACGACTAAGTGAGATAAGTAGCGTAGCCAAGGGATTAACAAGTTAAAATCCTTTCAATTCAAAGTGAGATAAATCTCCAAATGATTTATAAGTTTATTTATTATTCTAAGATAGGAAGCATACACAGATATATATATATATATATTGTAGATTTTCTTACTTAGAAACTTGGAAACTAATTTATAATTAAAAACTATTGCGATTATTCATAATAATTATAAAATTAATTTATACAAATATAAATAAATATAATACTTATCACCATTTGGCTTATGATAAAAATATTAACAAATGGAATATTATTAAGAGTTAATAACACAATAATGATAATATTGTCAAATAAAATATATACTTACTTGCTGACAGCAATTTTTTAGCATATTTCGTTCAAAAGTTACTTTTATTCTCTATGTAGATCAAAAATTGTTTTTCCTTTGTATTATAAGCAACTGGTTTTTAATATTCTCAATTTTCCAATATTTGAAAATAACTATCGTAAAATGGTAAAATATCCCATAAACAAATTTTCATAATAATGAATTTAATTATTTTAGTCATAAGCATTATTTCAAAATTATTATTCTAGAAACTTATCATTTTCATCAAATGTCAATGACACGCTTAAACAAATATAACCTTTTTCGGGTTAAATATAAAACTTTGACAATATATCGTTTTTAACATTTTATTGAAAAACATTTTTTATTCTTAATAAAATAACCTGCAAATTTAATTTAATTTTATTTATATACTTAACTAACGAGTGACGATACTGAAATAAACCTCAAAAGTCATAAGTTGGGATTTTCGTATAAGCGTTTAATTAGGATTTTGAAGAAATTTACTAAATGAAAAAATTATATTTTACAAATTTGATTTAAAATAAACTTGCCGATAATTCGACTTCAAACGGTATACATTCCTCTAAAACTGAACTCGGAATTGTGTAACTGTAGATATTATAAATCGTAGCTTTCAAATTCAATACAACCTTCCATAAGCGTGTCTAAGGGGTAGGCAGGGTGGGCAGCTGCCTCTCCAGTGACACTGTGGAAGATGATCACCTCTTAGTGTTTTATATATTAAAATGTTAACCAAATCCAATTAGTTTTTAATTATTCATAATACATGTTTTATAAAAACGGTGTTCTTAATCAATTGTTCAATTAAAATTAGTTAATAATGATAAAAATAATAATTGTACCTATTTCATTCATGTTTATAGCTTAATGTCATCGGTGTATCCGAATTGTTTCCCGGGTTGTCTGAATCGGACCCCGGGTTTTTACGAAGGGTGTGTCTGAATTGGTTTTCAGTGGTCTCAATTTTCCTTCACATTTTATGCAGACTTAGAACTATCTAATTGTAGTAGGTATATAGTTATAGTAAATAAAACATAAACTAAATAAAATGATACTGTATAACTAATGTGTATGAATTAAATTGTATTGAAATGTTTAACAATTGTATTTTATTAAATTGTTTACTGTAGTAAAAATGTATAATAATTATTAATTATAAATTCCATTCTTGAAATTTTATTTCTTCTTTATAAATTCTTGTTTTCAATGGATTTTTGGTTTTGGTCTTTTTCATTACTTTTAAGTTTCACACAATATGTTTCTATTTGTACTTCTTTTAAAACTAAACCATGGACTGAAAAATTTTATTTGGATTTACAGATTATAAATGGCTATTAAACTTGTTATGGAATGATTCACAGCAATTAGTTGCCCGTTCTAAACTACTTGAAAATTTAGCTCATAATATTGGTGAAAACATACAATCTTCTAGAATATAATTTCGTAGTATATAGAGTGTAACAGGTCTATTTGACAAATGAAATAACTTTTTTTCTATTCATTTTTTTAAAAATTTTTTTCTTTCAAATAAATGCTGAGCCCTTGCGCTACAATACTGTAAATTTCAAATATTTGTTTGTACTTTGTAAACTCAAATTTGAAAATTTAAAATTTAATTTAACCATTTAAAAAAAAAAATCAGAATAGCCATTTTGTAAACCGGATTTTAAGAAAAATTATGGTATTAAAATATCATATTAAAGTTTGGTCATTTATTTCTTATGATTTTTTAAACTTTATAAAAATGTGATTTAAATTACTAAAATTATAGTACAATTAATATTGTACGGATCTATCAAGAAGTCGGTGATTTGATTAACGTTTCCATTAAACGTAATTTTGACTTGGACTCATAAAAATAAATATCAATTTAATGAAAAAAGATGTAAACAATAACAAAAATCTTGGAATACAAATTAAATTTCAATCAGCCATTTAATTTATAGTGTTATACAATAATACGAGTTATAAAATCATGTGGTATCAATAAAATTCTTATCTTTTTCACAAAATTTAAAAAATCATAGAAATTAAATGGATCAACCTTTATTAGAATTTTAAACACTAACATTTTTTTTTTAAATCAGGTTTACAAAATGTCTATTTTGAATTTTTTTTTAAATGGTAAAATTAAATTTTTAATTTTCAAATTTGAGTTTCAAAAGAAAAAAAATATTAAAAGACAATATTGTTGTAGCACAAGGCCTTAGTATTTATTTAAAAAAAAAAAAAGTTAAAAAATAAATAGAAAAAAAGTTATTGCATTTGCCAAATAGACCTGTTACATCCTGTATAATCAAATAATTCTTCAACTTTTACATTTATTCGTTTTATTGTCATGAAATAATCAGTATAGCAAATATTAATTTTGTTCTGATGATTAGAAGGATAAACCAAAAAAAATGTTTATGTTTATTCAATTCCAGAATCCTTATTTTTAAATTCCTTGGTAAGTCATTATAATTGTATTTTTCTAACTTATGTTCAGCTTAAGTGAAACCAACAGCCATTTAATTGAGTTGAAGGCCATACTACAGAGACAGCTACATGAATATTACTTTTTCAAAGTCCACGTATATTTTATCTGGATTTGAATTATCTCAAATAAATTTGAAAAATTCATCGTTATCTAGATATCTGCTTCTTATTTATATATATCCATCAATATTCAATACATAATGATAGGAAAAAATTATTATATAAACTGAATCATAACATTTCTTTAGTCTTTTTTGAAGGTCTCATACAAAAATATATTAGGTACTATATGAGATATACACCACATAAAATATTGGAGACCTATTCAGATGCCAATTTACTGGTATAGGAACCAATTGCAATGCAGCTTTTAATGCCTGATTTCAGTAACGAATGACATTCATTTATGTTAATGATTTCATTTATGTGTTATCGGTTTATTTAACTTGACATATTTTATAGTACATATTTGTAATTTGGTTTATACATTTTTCATGTTAATATATTATGAAGTGGTAATTTTTTGGCAGGTATTTTTGATTGTTAATAGTTGACTTGAGTGGTGATAAATATTGGTGGTGGCTGGGAGAATAATTTGGTTTGCATTGGGTCAGCTTTGACCTCTTTTTCAATATTTGTTCTTTCACCTATGACGTTGAGTGCTTCATAGCGGTTGGGAGAGGTGTAAGAAAATTTGTTTTGGTTGAGGTTGTTACCTTTTGATGTAGGTGAGTTACCCGGGGAGGTAGGTCGTTTTCTGGTTTTGATTATCTAATCTGAGCTGTCAGTTGGAGTGTTCTGTATGTTTTTAGTTTTGACAATTTTTAATGATTTCGCATCAGTATATGAGCCACTCTGTAAACTGTTGCGTGTAGTGGACTGGCTGTTGATAAGCTGGTTTATCTTGGGCGGCATGGCGCCACGACGTTATTTACGGTACCGAGGTCGCGTACCTCGAGGTACCTGTGCCTGGAACCGTGCGCTTGAAAATTTAATGTAACTAATTAGTTTTGACCGTGCTCTAAAATAAATAGATATTCGACCTAATTAGTTTTAACGCTTATTTGACCGTATGGATTTTCACTTCCGACCGGTTTAAATGAGATTTTATTGAAAATTTGTGGTTTGATTTTCTTAAGATTTTGATCTAAGTAAGAATAAAATCGGTTAAGAATTGCACCAGATAGTGTACGCATGGCGCGGAGCATAATGCACCGATGTGTATTGCTACGCTGGCCGCGGTGAACCATGTCTGATGTTTATAATTTTATATATTTATATCGTATAATAACTGTGACTTGCTGATAGATATCGGCGTTAGAGTAGACTGGCACGTGTGTAGCAGTATAGTGTCCGTCTAATATGTTTGATATTGTAAATGTGTACATTACTTAAATACTAAAGTATTAAATACTAAACTAAAGTATACATTACTTGTAGTGTTCAAGTAAAGTTTTGTAGTGTTAAACATAATATCAAATAAAATAATTTAAATATGGAGTATATGACAAACGAAAAAGGGGAAAAAATTATTATTGAGCAAGGCTTTGAATTTCGCTTCCACAAAATGTTGCTAATAGACTACAGTAACCCGACTTGAGTTTTCTCAAAATTAATATCCCATTATATTATATTACACATGCAATCGATAAAATACGTCGGGGCTCAACTAATGTATTCGATAAAGTACGTCGCGACCCAACTCATGAACATGATAAAATAGGTCGGGACCAAATTCGTGTTATTTTGTACATTTGGGACCCAACTCGGGACTATCCATCCAATTAGTGGTAGTAGTAATAGTAGTAAATCGTAATAAAATCATTAAAAATTATCTGTACCGCAGCATTTTTAACTTTGTATACAATTATTACCAGCCATTGTATTACAATGACTAGTCTATAATCTACGTAGGGAAATAAATATTTATAGTTCACATTGCCCTAGTACATTTATTATTATATACGATGGCTGATCTTTCATATGGTATTTAGCATAGCTTTTAATTAAATTATGATATATTACACATATAATTATTATAACATACCCTGAGTACTAACCTATCAAATAGAAGTATTATTTCATAAGAACTTTTCTTAAACTTGAATTATTATTATTAATTTCGGAATTGTTTTCTATTAGTGTGTTTATTTCTGCCTATCTATATTCATGAAATAAATACAAACTTGTCAAATATGTATTTCATCCCATTTTTTTTTTATGTATATGTTAATAATAAATAATAATAATAGTTATGACAATAACCACGTAATATCACGCAATTCATCTTTTACACATTATAATATATCTAAGATTCAACAGATTTCAAAGGTATATTTTATCAACAGCTCTAATTTCACAGTGATCGTCGTTTATGGTGCCTAGAGATTGTTAAGCCCAATTGAGTGACGTATCCTGGAGGTTTCCAGTATTGAGACCCCTATTTTTTTTGTCAAAAATTTTATTCTAATATATATGAAATATAATTTATATAATAATTGTACCAGGCATTTTTCTTTTTTGAATATTCATCATTGAACCTGGTTCTTGCATTGTTCAATAAGGTTATGGACATCAAGCAACAAACCTAACAAAAACCATAAAAAGTTAAAGTTAAATTTATTTTCTAAAATCCCTTCCAATCGCATTGTCATGGCTACGTCACTGACCTTGTAACCAGTGACCTTTAACCAAGTTCAATATATGGTACCACATGGCATCTTAGTGAGCTCTTGAAGAAACCATTCAGTTATTTCAGATGTGCTGAATGACAATGGCCAGCAACTCGTGATGCAAAACCAAGGATAGTACTTTAGAGGACTCTAGGACTTCATGGGTGAAGTGAAAGAGTAGAGAAATGATGCTGACTGGCAGCCATTAATATATGACTCCCGATGAACGTAAACGCGTTCGCAATGATAACTAGTCTGGAAGTCGGAAAAGAGGTTAACGGCGATTACGGAGAAGAACCGCGTGAAAACATTAAAACAAAAAAAAATTCAATATTTTCACATCCAATCTCTATTTAATTATACTACAACCCACGGAACAATGACCGAGTTCAATTTGTACTCACCTAGTAGTCCGAGCGATATTGTGCGTTGACCGCACGAGTTTTGGTTGACATACTGATCGTTTTCTCGTGGGCCATAGACTCACGGTATAAAGTATTTTATCGTTTTTGGGTTTTTTAACAAATATTTTGGTTTCATATATCTCCGTGGTATCTATCCATCAGTCCGTACAAAAATATTAATACTAATAACATAAAAATATACCGATTAAATTGTTTTTAAGAATTTAGGTACCTACTTGTTTGATTTATTTATATTTCTACACATAAAAACTTAATATGCGAGGTTATACAATAATTTTTAATTCAAATATTGATAAATATTTATGAACTTTTTGAACAAAGATTTTCGAACATAAGACATTCGGACAAGTGTATATCACACCCATGTAAATTATATATTCATAATTCCTAATTGTAGTTTATTGGTTGAAATAAATGGGAAAATCGTAAATTTTACATGCTTGCAGAGTAGCCTTTTTGCTCTCATTTCATATGGATATTATTTCATAGCGAGGAGTACAAAATGTGTAAAATAAAAAATAAATGTTCTCGTTAAGTAATAAATATTTGGGTATTTTCATAAACCCTAATTTAGTCGTTATTTGACTTAAATAAAAACAATGTAATCATTTTTCGTAATAATTAAAACTAAATATTTGCTTTACGAAAATAAGCTTTCACATCCGCGGTAGATGAAATTTTTTTAAAAATGTGCTTTACTAAGGAGTACTCAAGCTTTGGTTCGCAGGAAAACTAAGTCTATTGCAGCAGTTTAAATAAAAGACCGCTGTGTTGCACCGATGCAAGTACTATAAAAGCGTGAAATTTGGTGTAGTATAGTACACAACGGTAATAATATGCATGTAACAACGCTGGAAATGCTAATAGTGGTGTACTGTAAAATGTGTGCGCTGCAATGGTCGTAATGTTCTAAGATATTACGATTATTACTGTGGCGGTAGTAATCATCGTATCTTCATGTTGTCCTAACGTACTACTACATCGTACAGGAAATTAACGAACAGGATAACCTTATTCGAATAGTGCCTTTTACAATTTTTAAACAGTATTATACTTATGTCTGGAAAAACCACCTTGATTTCAACCGTACGAACTGAATGGATGCACATTTTCTATGTTAATACGCGTCTAAATGAACATTATCTATACCGCTTTTCACGCTTTTTTTAAATCACTTTGAAAATACAAACACTGAAATAACGATGACGATGTCAATTTTTTCACAGCGTGTCGTTAAATATATGGTGAATATTTCAAATTTCTAGAAACATTACTTTTACAGTTAGCTAAAATTGATTTAATGAACGTCTTGTATAAAAAATGTATCTTATGTAAAAATATCGAAAAGGATAAATATGAGCCCTTCAAATACCATCTACACGCAATTTCCGATTTCTAGGGTGGCTTGATGAAAATGTTGGTCTAAGTTAAGGGTAACTAAATGTGACTCAATAAAATTAAAATAAACACCACCCAATCGGAAAATTAAGAGTTACGCCAACACTCACAAAAGGCGCAGTACGGCGACTGTACTGGCAGCCAACAGTGGGCTGGCCCTTATGGGCGCAGTACTGGCCATAAGGTTTATCCAGTACTACACCAGTACTGGAAAACCAGCACTGTTAGATTAGTCCTGATCTAGTACTGGCATATTACGGGTCACGATCAATATGCGCTAGCAAAGGCCAGCTAGTGTTTCTCGTAGATGTGCCAACATTGGTGGAGTACTGGCATTTTACGGCCATTGTTTTTATTTCAAGCAAAGGCAAACCAGTTTTTGTCGTAGTTGTGCAAACGTTGACGGAATACGGGCATATTACGGGCCACGATCAATATGCCAGCAAAGGCCAGCTAGTTTTCCTCGAAGATGTATCAACGTTGGCGGAGTACTGCCATTTAACAGCCTTTGTTTCAATTTCAAACAAAGGCCAGCCAGTGTTTGTCGTAATTGTGCCTACGTTATCGGGATACTGCCATATTAAGAAATAAGGTGTGTTGCAGTGTACTTGTGTTTCCCCTCTGCACACGGCTTTTTTTTATGTTTACCAACAGGCAACAACCATCGGGAACCCGCGGCTTTGGCCGATTGGCTAAAAATAACCACGCGTTAGGTACTCCAGTGGGGACGCATCTTGTATAGGTATAAATAATAATCTAATATATTAAAAAAAATCTTGTAGAGTGGGATATTCCGTACTCTGGACTGTTTTATAATCAATTCGGCTTTTTTCCCGATTTTTCTCCGTTCCCTTTTCCCGATTCGACCGGATGAAAATTTTTTTGGGTTATTATTAGGTTATCACTTAGTTTTTACGTTATCAAATTTTAGTTTTCACGTTATCAGTGGCGGCTCCATAGAGTAATATAGAGGAGACGTTCCCTATATTGCCTGTACACCGGATTGACGCGCACTTGGACTCCTTTTTACAGTGTTACCGCGTAAACTTAAAAAAAAAACGTACGTCTTAAAATTCAGTTTTGGCATCCTTTTCTCATAATCACCATTTTTTGATAGTGATAATACTATTTGTTTATGAAGAATTTGAATTTTGAGTTTTGATACATACATTTGCGACCTGTTGTCCTCTTTTATTTATCCGCTTTTGATTAGTATTAAAAATTGAAAATGCCTAGCTGTTTTTGTTGTGGTAGATCGAGGAATGAAAAATCCAAAAGTACTAATATTTCTTTTCATAAGTAAGTATACATTTTAAACAATACTTTACTATAATTTATCAATAAGCATCTACCTATATTATTTTAATATATTCCTATCTTTTTAATTGTAGGTTTCCGACAAAAGAAAATATTAAAGAAAAATGGTTGAATTTTGTAAAAGATAATGGCTTAAATACAGTAGATGTCACTAAAAACAGTTTAATGTGTTCTGTCCATTTTGATTCAACTTGTTTTGTGTTTCATCAAAATCAAAACTTGAGGATTTTAAAAAAAACTGCTGTTCCAACATTTAGAGTAGCTAGAGTGAAAAATGTAAGTTTTGTTATTAATTATTAATTAAACATAAGTAAATAACATATTAAATAAGAATAATTATTTAGAGTTCTTTTATTCTAATACTATCTTTTAGCCTAAAATTGATTATACAGAAGTAATTAAATCTGTCCAGCCAAATGTTGTCGATACTAATGCGCCTAGTACAAGTGATAATCGTCTTATTTTTGAAAGAACAGAAATCAAGGTAAATAAATTAATTTTAACTATTTCCCGGAATATTTTATTTTTCTTATAACTAAAAAAATTACATTTCTTACAATAGTTATCATCTATTAATGATGATTATGAAATAGATGAAGATATGGATATTTCTTTGATGTCTGCTGGTCAGGAGTCACAGAACAATGGAAATCAGAATAATCAGGTACATAATTACTTTATATTTAAAATTATGAGTGAAGCTTTATCTTTTGATTGTATAATGATGTTTTTTATTATTTTTAACCTCTAAGGTTTTACTTATAATCGAAAATTGAAAGAATGATTTATCCTTCCTTTATAATGTAATACATTACCATTATCTGCTGAGGACAGTCTCCTGTCCTTAGCATTATTTAAAAATAATTTTGATCATTATTGATATATTTTAGGAATCTACTATTATTGATCATAGTGCAAATGATGAAACGGAGAATGTGTCATTGTTTTCATTTGAATCACCTACCAACTCTCCTTCCACAAAAATCGAAATCACTTCTGATACATTCAGTATTAAAAAACCTTGTGTAAGAATTGCTTTTTTAAATTATTGGTATTTTTGAAAAAGTATTTTATGCAAACTTTCTTTTACTTTTAATTTAGAAAAAATTTGGAACATCACTCATGGCTGCTAGTGAAATTGATAATGCTGACACTCCACGTCGTCGCTTCTTGAAACGAAGTATTCGGACACTAGCTGATACTATTGCTATTAAGGACCAAAAACTTAAAACCGTACAACAAACGGTTAGAAGGCAGCAGAAGAAAATTGCATCTATGAAAACGATCATTATGAAACTTCAAGAACAAAACCTTATTAACGAAGATGTCAGCTTCACATTATTGGAATCTTTCGGTAATAATAAAGATTTAATTACTAATTGGGCCAAAAAAAATGTAGGTAAAAAAGTTCCAAAAAAATATAGTCCAACAGTAAGGCAATTTGCCTTATCTTTGCACTTTTTCTCGGTTAGGGCATATGAATATGTAAGATAATAAAATATTCCGAACATCCAACATCAGTAGACTATCTTTAGTCTTACAACTTAGATTCTGAGTAATATATGAAAGGCATATTGTGAACACTTGAAGTCTTGAACTAAATATAATATTCTACTTAAGGTATGTATAAGTATTAAGTAAGTTGGTTAAGTGTATCATTATTCTTTTAACTAACTAGAGTCTAGAATTATTTTATGTAAATAACTTTGTCAATTGAATTGTTATTTTATATTATTGTGAAATAAATATAAATATTTAAATAAAATAAAATTTGTGTATAATCATTGTCGCCAACATTTACCTAAATAAATAATATGTTTGATTTGGCTAGCCTGTAAAAGGGAGTCCAAGTGCGCGTCAGCTATTTCATGAAAGGGCCTCTCTATATTACTCTATGGGCGGCTCCGACTTCCTCCCCGGCTTATCTTTCCCGCCGACTGTTCTCTCCATTTGTTTGCTCTTAGTGATAATAGTATGCGTCGTCGTATCACGAACCGTTTAAGAGCTCGAGTTTTCATTGTGATTCCCAACTCGAGTAGGTGGCTAGGTAGGTTTAGGCGTTAGGTAGGAACTAATTCTAATCGTAGCAATTCGATGCACACCGGTTTCGATACCGGGCGGTGGTTACATAATTTTTGCTTTTTTCTTTCGTTTATCGTCTCCTGTGACAACTTTCAGTACTTAGACAGTATTGACTGTCGGTACTTAGCCAGTACTGAAATATCGGTACTTGGCCAGTACGAATGCCAGTACTGGTAAAGCGTTATCATCCCAGACATATGACAGTACTGGTGCCAGCACTGGCTGCCAGTAGCGCGCCAGTAATAGCCAGTACTGGCGCAGTGTTGCGCCTGTTGTGAATTTCCGATTGGGCACTGTAAAGCCAATGGATCCTTCGCTTCACTCTGAACCTTTAAGCACTGGTGTATTTAGGATTTTGATGCCCCGGATACACATTTTTTTATGCCCTCTTCTTCTCACTTTTTTTTTATAGTAGCAATTTTTCCACCCATAAGCAAACTTACAATATACAGTCGACTCTCGATAATTCAAATCTTCAATAATTCGAAACCTTCGGTAATTCGAAGTAAATGCTCGGTCCCTTGAAAACAATGCGTTTAGGTACACTCGGTATTTCGAAATTTAATTTTGGGAAAACTGGCCACTAATAACACGTGACAATTCGAAGTATCATCCGTTCAACGCTCGGCAATTCGGAGTATATATTCACCAAATGTATTTTATCTGTATTTTTATAATTTTTCTATTAAAAATTTACTATAAAATCAAGCATTTACTTCGAATTACCGAAGATTTCGAATTATTGAAGGTTTGAATTATCGAGAGCCGACTTTATGTACAATAATAAAAAACACAATTTTTTTTCTTAACTCTCCGTAATTCGAAGTTTTTTTTGCCCTCTCGTTATTTCGAACTACTCAACAATTCGAACTCTCGGTAATTCGAAGTTTTTCAGCAGTCCCATCGATTTCGAATTATCGAGAGTCGACTGTATATGATTTGGTAATAATATCATGCAGTATTAAAATATTTCGAGTGCCCTAGAATGTTGCATATCGTAGTTACTTTCAGTAGTACCCATGATAACCCAATAATCAACACAAATTGTAAATTGTATTAATTTATTTTCTTATCTGTTTACGAAATAATGAATGAAATGGCGACAAAGAAAAAAAAATCATGAAAAAATTAATAAAATATAAATATTTAAGAGATGAAAAACGAACATCATTAAACTAATATTTTTCGTCACACTTTTGATCTTGAAAAATCTTCAATTATTTTTTGACACCGATAACACGTTGATCGGTTGTATGATGACAAAAATATGCATGATTGGGTTGTGATACTTTTGGCATCAAAAAACGAAAATTCATAAGAATAGCAGTACTGTGTTTTGTTTTTGAACAGCCGATGACAAACAACAAACCAATACAATTGCACTTATTACGAAATGTGGGGAGATTCATTTCACAAAATAACTATGTTGTCGTGCTCGTAAAATCTAATCCTTTAATTAATTTGTTGTTTAATTAAATAAGAAAAAAATATTTTATAGATACTTATATACAGTGACTTAAGCTAGAGGTGGATTTGTATGGTTTTGAGGATATAGTTTAGACGTAAGTAAAGGGTTAGCCACAAAAAGAGGCGACAAATTTGGATTTTGCCTGTGTATAAATATTATCTTACGCCAGCCATGACTACATGGCTTAGTGTGATTAACTGTATATCGAATTAACAGTTTGGATTTTAATTTGGAGTATATTAAATTTTCTAATAAATGTCAATAAGTTAATTTTTTATGATTTTTATATGTGTTTTTATAACGAATACTTAACGTTTTGCTCTGCAATCTGTATCTATTAAGTAAAATCTAAAGTCATCTTAATGACCACTTGATGATGACTGATCTATGTCGTTCATAATGTTTATCCCTCAAAAGTCAAATTAATTGCACGTGCTTAAAATAACCAATCAATGGTGTGTGCTAGGGTTTTAAAATTTCATGAAATTTATTTTCTTGAAATATTTCGTGAAATATTTCATGAAAGTTTCATGAAATATTTCATTTACACGAAAAATAAAAATTTTCCCAAAATAAATAAAAAAAAGGGTTGTTTTCCAATTAATACATATTAGAGCTATTCAGCTATATTATGTAATAAAGATGAGAAAACACGTTTTAATTAGATAGTATATCTATTCTATTCTATGAAAACATTGAAAACATAAATAATTTTTAAGCGCAAAGTGCCCAATGCCTATGTTTTTTTATGTTACTTTTAGTTCTATAGTGTTTAATTTTTTACTAAATTTATAATGTATAAATAAAGGTGATACCTAAATATAGCCTGACTCAAATTATATACACTTATGCAGTTATACTTATACAAAAAATATACTTACTATTCATTTTTAACCCTTGTATTTGTGAATGTTATCTATACATTTATTTTTTACAAAACAATATTATTTATCTATTACAAATTTTACTTTTTTTTTCTCAAAATTATTCATGAAATGATATTATCTCTAAATAAGTACAAAAAATACAATATTAGACAGGTATCTAATTTGTAACTAGACACTTAAGATTTCTTTTACAAATTACAATTTACAACACAAGACAAGGAAAAATAAATAAATGAATACAACTGCAAGATACTTCTTCAAATTTTTTGTATTAGGTTATTTAATCAAAATTAACTGTAGATATGAATATATAAAAAAAAATGTTACAAATTATTATGTAATGATCATAAGAATAAAATAATATTTATTGTTTGGTATCTGGTATAAAACATGGAGCCTTCACAATACGCCCTGTCGCATAGATTTTTATAAATTCAGTGCGTTGGTAACAAAATAATTATTAGTTTATATTATGGTCAAACTGTAAGTCTATAATCAAGGAATGATAGAATCTGATTGATAACATTTCACTAATACATATCATATTATTATTTACCAAAATCATGTCATGTATATAAAAAAAAATGTATACTTCATAATTTCATTGAAATATTTCAAGATGAGTGAAATTTTCAATTTTGAAATATTTCAAATTAAGAACCCTAGTGTGTGCTATTATAATATTTCATCGGTTTTCATATAAACATTAGACATACTTGTCGGAGGAAGGAGGTATGTTAAGGGTCGAGTATTATAAAAAAAGTATGTAATCTGTTTATGAATTAATCTATTTAACAAATATATTACTGAACAATCATAAAAGGTGCATAAATAAAATATAATCATGGGCCACGGCAGAAGAGTAAAATGTCATAAATATATTAAAACATTTTTAAAAAACAAAATAATAAAAATAATTAATATTCCACGAAACAACTCACACCTTATATGTACTACGTGGCTTAGTATAAAAACTAATCCTATTCCCAGTGTTAAAAATACGAATCCATTAAATTCATTATACTTTCTCTTAATCGGTGTCAGGCCCTTTGACTTTTCCCATCTTTCGACTTTTCGAATCGTTTGACTCACTAAGCTCACTTGTTAGACCAAGTGCCATAGGATTATTATAACTTCTATTATTTTTACCTTTCCTCTAGCAATTATAATTAATATAATTAATATAAAATACATTTACACACTCAGGAAACATATAGAGGTAACACATCCTAGGTGGAGGGGAAATCGCCTGTTACACCGAGAGTAGTATTTTTCTTTTATCTAACATCCCCATTTGGAAAGAGAATTTGAACGATTCTCGTACCACGTTAGATGTGAATACATACCGGGCTATTGCGCATTACGTTAGTTCATGTAACCGTATTCCGTTTGAAACCCAATATCATCAGTACGTTCACATAACGAATATTATATTTACAACTTGAACTATCACACTAGAGGTTTTAATGTTTCTGGTCCACAAAATCACTACCTCGACGTTTGTGCACACCGAACTAATCTTTTACTTGTATTATAGTTAATACCAGCAATATTTATTCAAATGAAACCATTAATTATCCTTTTAAAGTGTTTTTCCATACGTTAGCTTCAACACGGCGATGAAGCCATATAATTACAAATACGTATTGTTATGTGCGCATATGGAGTTTCAAATTTGAGACGAGGTAGAGCAGATATTCGCGCTATCATCGGCTACTATTATTAAGCGTCCGAAGTAGTATATAGCAATAGTTAACATATTCGAAATTATACAAATATCTTCAACTAGTCATCAACGATTTTGGGAGAGATTATATAGCAGTTGAGCCTCCGAAGCCCACCTTTATTTGAGCATGTGCAAATCGTTACTGAAATCAATTATTCAAATTTAAAAAAATATAAATATGATAGTCGGTCTCGAGAAGACGTGATCAAAAAGTCAAAAACTGTTTTCAGAACCTTGCCGTAAAACCCATCGGCACGTCATGTTGCGATGAAATATGGATGATACCGTCCGTAGCCGTGACCGATCAAATATATTTTGGGAAATATACACATTCACTGGTAATGCTGGTAATGAAGTGTACACCCGTTAAAAATTAAATAGCCGGTACGCACGCATGTTCATTGAAAATAACAACAAAACAAGTATAGAATACGTTTTTTAATGTCATGACGTGTGAGTTATGAACCCAGGTACTACATTTTTTTCCGTTTTTTTTTTCATACAGTTTTAATAATCACAATATTAGGAACAGTATTTAGGAATTGCGTTCTCGGGAAGGAATAGATACTCATCAACTTTTCTCCTGCAAATGATTTCAGTTCAAATATCCTTCAAAAAAATTGCCAACACAATACATATCATTCAGAACAACGAGTGGTTGCATATTTTCAAGAGCTACCGGGATAGTCTTATGATTTTATAGCTCATACCGGTGTTCTACAAACGCTATTGAATTTTAGACCTGTTTCAATGCCTTATAACTTATTTTTGATGATCTATAGGTTTGTTAAAAGTAAATTTTCTGGTGAATGGTGTTACAATTATGAATCATAACACAAATTATACGTTTAAAATACAATATTACTTCATGTATATTTTTTAATGGTTTAATACATGTCACGATCCGATTCTGAAGCTCAGTTAGCCCAAAATTGGTAGGTGATCTAGTTTTTGAATAATACTGAATCAAAAATACATAATATTGTATAATATAAATATTTATAAAGCAATTGCTTACTCTATCAACACTCATGTAAATAAGCGTGTACTTTTGATATTGCCTACATTTAACTCTTGAAAATTCCTCATATTACACTAAAGGTACCAATCCCAAACATCTCAGCTCATTCTCAATCTAATATTCGAAACTAGGTATTTTATAACAATTTTATGTTGTCGATAATAACCGCTGAAAACCACCACATAAACAATCTTCTTTGCTTTTCATTTTTCACCGTACCTACAACAATATTATTATGTCTTCTATTTTATTTCATAACTCTTAGACACTTTGAGTTTTACCGTAAAATCGTCAAACCTATAAAAATCTTTCGAGATTTAAAAAAAAAACCCAAGTGACCCGAAATTCTCGAGTACAGCAGTCAAGTCTTCTAACTCACGAATATTCACGACTATGAAATATCGGTAAACACTCGTAAAACTTTTCGGACAGGTCGAAACAAATATCACGGCTGTTTAGTTTTCGTTATATTTTCAACGGAGAGTGGCGATCAATTGATTAATAAGCATTGAAAATATGGTTATAATAATAATGTTGAAGCCTAAACATCAGTAAAATTGCTCGTACTTTAAATACATATAGCTTGAACTATTGGATGTTTACAATACTGTAAAGAATAAGTGTTGCTGTTATGTTATTTACTTTGGGTTGATTTCAGAAACGAATGGAAGAAAATCCGTGAGACACACATTTTAATTTGTCAATTAAAGTTACTATTATTGATCTTAACATGACTGTAATTTTAATTTTTCAATAATTATTAATAACTAACCGTATATGTGTTAGTGAACTTTCAATACATTATGCTGTAACCAATATACGTTGTACAATACGCTTATCTTATTGTTTTTGTTGGCCACCTTCATTATCATTAAATCTGATATTATTTGAAATGTTACCACTGTCTTTGATTATATTTATTTTCGAGTGATGAGGATGCTCAGCAAGAAAAACCCGAATAAACTCTTGGTAAACCTTTAGTTTAAATGCCTAATATTACCTACCGTCAAGAATTGTTTTTTACGTTCTCATTAAATTTCTTATAAAATGTCGTATATGTCATTATAAACAAATATTTTTTTTTTCAAAACTTAAACTATGGTGATTTTTTAAATTTCTTCAAACTTTGGTTTTGAATTTATTTCAATGAAATCTATGTTCTTAAATAAGTCTAATAAAACTTAATTTTAATATACGATTTCTCATATAAAATTTATAACTTTGTTCTATATTTCTTTAAATCTTTGCTCGTATATTATTTTTTATGATCACTTAGAATATTTTAAATGTTTCATTTTCATAAACATTACAGTAATAAACCAAGTTCCACACCGAATCATTTTACGAATGCGATGATTTACGGTTCCTTTCAAACTTAAAATAAAAATATACCATCGGATTTCGCAGACGCAAAAGAAGTTCCAGATACGATGATATCGTACTTCTTTGTGTATTATGTCACATATAAATATTCTATTTCCTCGTTTAATTAATGATTGGTAAATGACCACCACTTAATTATTACTTGAAAACTCGAAGTAAAACGTTCAATTTCGAACTCCGAAATTGACCTATTTCTAACTATAAGTTAATAACGAATGAAATAGAAATGGGCATTTTAAGTTAAACAAATAGATACAAGAACCAAATTAAATCAATACACGATCGTGACTGCACATTAGACTGATTAAAATTAGAGAATAGTTCACGAGAAGAATATGAAGTTCTAATAACCAAAACAACGACAGATAGTGTTTTGTCTTAATTTTAACAATGTGTACACATTATCGTTAAGTAAACAACTCGGTAGTGTTTTTTCGACAGAAATACGATTGTTAAAAATCCGTTTATAACATAGTATAATGGAATTAAACTATATACACTAATTATTTATTATTATTTGTTGTATAAATATTTGTTTTTTTTTGTCCTTTAGAAGAAATCAGGTAATTATCAAATGTTAAATTTATGTTTTATTATTCAAGTTTTTAATCTATTTTTATCAATTTGGTAATTAATGAGTACACCAATGTTTTAAAATGTAATAAGGTCTGAAATACATTGTAAATTATATTAAATAAATATATGTATCATATATATTATAAATATAATATATTTATTAAAAAAAAAATTGAATTGATACCTTAGTAAAATATTGACAAAATCATATCATAACCGTAACTTTTTACGAATATCTCAATAACTATTACCTATTATTCTTAATTTTATAGATAAAGCAACTAAAATAAATTGTATTCCTTTACTAAATAAACATTCATTATTTGTATTTATTGGAACTATTTCAAAAAAGTCCATTAAAATAAACTAAAAAAAAAAAAATTGAATTAACAAACTCAATTTTTTAAACTTCAATCTAACTCGTAAACTTAATATTAGTTAAACAATAAAAAAATTAAGTTGACTTCTTAAGAATAGTTTAAAATTAATTCAATTTATAATTGCATTTAAATGAAATCAACTGAAGCACTCGACTCTGTGGTAAGTAGTCTACAAATTTACATATTCAGCAAACCAAAGAGAGTACATAATTAAATATTAAAGTACATTTTTCACATTTGTATAAATGGTAATAATTAGTATGAAAATATTTTATTTTAAATTTATTTTTTTGAGAGGCTATACTTGAACTTCATAAAAATCAATTGTATTTGTTTAAAGTGAAAATATGGCGAAACCGAATCAAACGTCTCTACTTAACTACATTATTGAAGCAATATTTTCTGTGCGAAAGTTTATACAAAGTGAAATTAAATATGGTGAGTGACAATTTATAATTTAATACTTAAATTATAACACAATCAATTACCATAATGATATAGTCATTATATTCGTGGTTTGTCTACATTATAATATTAAGACGTACAATAGATAAGTAGCTTATTGTAAATTACTCGTGCAATAAATCCTTGTGTACAGACTTCTTCAATTAATTTTAATACTCGCTTATTGGCTATTTCGTCTCGTTTTACGGGAATCGGTGGAGGAATACGGGATTGATTCTGGTTGTTTCCGTTTGTCTGCTAATTTAATTTTTAAATATGGTCATAAAACATTAAATACTCTGCAGTGTAACTATATACACCGTTACTATTGGTATCTCTGAGAGATAAGTACAGTGCACAAAACGAAATTACCAATGAGCAAGTATTAACCGTACCCGCGGCCACTATATTATATAATATTGTGAATAACGCTACCACTCCGACTTGGTTCAAATAAAACACCCATAATGCAGTTACCGGCACGTTATGCATGCTGTTATAGGGTCATATTTATCGTTTATATTGTTTAACAGTGGCGTACGCAGGGGTAGGGTTCTAGGGTTCTGACCCCCACCGAAATTTTTTCATTTTACAAAAAATATCTCATTTACCACCATTTGAATACACAGTCGATCAATTGTTGGTAATTTTTAATTTATTATTAATTATAATTTGTTATAACTTATAGGTAACTAATTATATAAAAACTGTAAAGCAAATTATTTAAATTGTTTATTATTATTAAAATTATTTACTCATGTAAAACCCTAACCGAACTAAAATCCTGCGTACGCTACTGTTGTTTAACATTTAAATTGTGTGATAGTAATAAGTCAGTAGATCAAGTGACGGAAAGGGCAGAACAAATCTATATCTTGAGGATGGGCATTTTTTTTCTGAGTCAGTAGAGTGTGAAGACCATGGCCGTATTTAGAGGAGTTTGAAAGCAGAAATTTCCCGGTGGCAATATTTTCACCAGTGAAAACACATTCATAATTAAAATACGATTCGGAATTTTACCTGAATTTTAATGTTTTACCACAAACGTATGTAATGTAATATTATCGGCATAAATATTAGATAAACAAATAGATAGGGTTTGGTATATGATTGATTGGTTTGACCATATAAAAAGTATCAAAGGTAATTAAATGCTTATGGTGTGGTCATAATATACAGATAATCACATAGGACCTGACTGTTGACACGTTTTTCTTTGATGTATCGAGGTATAAAGTCAAAAATGTCTATCATATTTTTTTAACTATAGCGATATACTAAATCAATTTTCCACATAAAAATGTTAATTGATTATTTCTATAAAAGTTTAAACTAATTTGTAATTTTTATTTTCACTAAATATTTTATGTAAAGATACAGTTAATTATACTGCGTTAATTAAACATAATATTAACTGTCAAATAGTACAAAAAATAAAAATAAATAAAAATAAAAAATTGAAATCCATTAAAATATAACCACCAGATGAAAAGGGAAATTATGAGGGGTAAGTCAAATGCAGCTTTGATGAGGACGATATTATTTTGATTATTAGTGTGGTTATTTAAAAATAAAGTAGTTATTATAATACATTGAATTGATGTTTCATTCTTATTCATCGTTGTTGTTGTTGTTGTTAACAATACTATACATAGTACATTATTGTTTCAGACGACGAAATCGATTCGTGGACATTGATTCACAGCCCTTGGCCAATGTGTTCAATTGTAATCGTGTACTTGCTGTTCGTGTTGAAAATCGGCCCGAAAATGATGGAATCAAGAGCAGCGTACAACATCACCGACATTATTCTGATGTTCAACTTTTTACAGTTCTCCTACAACAGTCTTCTCTGTTTGTGGGTGAGTAGGAGCACGCGTTAATGTTTTACTGAGATTACAGTAGAGTCAAAAAAATAATTTTAAATCGCTGTCGAATAGTTGTTGAATAGTCTGAAACGATTCTTCGCGGGTTCGTTTAGAATTACAGTTGCTAAAGCACGACACCGCTGCGTTATGTTTGGTTTAAAACACTATATAGAAGTGTATGGCCAGTGAACACACACACACACACACACACATTGTGCGTTTCTTTAATGGTGGTGGACGGAAACATTTAAAACAACCGAAATCTAAGCGAAATCGTTGTGCTACAATTTTCAAGCTGCCAAGGAGAACAAAAAGTTCATATGCAATTTAACTAATAAGAAACGTGCGTCTTTCCACTTATGTTACTTAAAACTCCTTTCGGTGTTCGTGAAACAACAAACACTAACTACGTGAAATAATGATGCAATAGGATGGACATGGCAATGACATTTTCCGAGATAAAAATACTCATGGTTATCAACCGAAAAAAGGGAATCATGTTTCTTTTTAATAGGTATTGTGTGACGATCCTGAGTGCTGCACTTAAAAACACAGCTTTTAGATATTCTTAGTAGAACGTGGAATGTATTGGTTTTAAGATGGTATGTTTTTTGAATATATGCAATCACTGTTTTGAGTAGTAATAGTGGTCTAAAAGCTACTTTCTGAAACTTGATAGAACAGAAATTTCATCTGGAAGGTAGTACTTTAAAGAGGGTTTTTTTTTGTTTTCAAAGTTTTTCCAATCACAAGATAAAAAACCGAAAAATTAAATAAAAACAATCAAGTTTTCGGCAGAAAAGATTTTCATAAAATTTATTTTCAATATTCAGCCGTAATACAAAAATAATAATGCTAAGAACTTAGGATTTTAACTTACCTTTTTCTAATAGTTCACAATACATTACTCCTCTACGTATCGTACAAGTTTCATATAGGTTAATTCAATGAATTATTTTTATATGAGTTTTACTCTTATTACGCAAAGTTTTAGATTAGTTTTTATTTGATTTACTTTGTAATTTTTAGTACCAAGATTTTAAATGTTTGAAAAAGCTTATTTATGGGTAGTTCTTGTTATTTTACACGTTATCATTACAATTGATTGTGAACATTTTTTTTTTTGTATAAGCTTGAAATATCTTAATTACAGTGACATTTTTACGAACGGATAAATCGAGATAAATTATTCGTGTTGTCATCACTGAAGTACTTTCGCTAAAGACTTAAAAATTGCACTAATTTTTTATCATAGAAATTTTTATTTAATTAAAAACTTGACTAGTAGATGATAAAATCATTAACGGAGGTTCGCTCAGTACCTTTGACTGAAATCATTGATTTACCAATGGTTTAAAGATTTAAATAATATCAAAATGTACACTATTGTTCACCGGATGATTCAATCGTAAAAACGGCTCATCTAGAGATTTTTACAACCACCTGAATTATATCACCGGCTTTATTATGATTATAATTATTTTATTTATTTATTTTTTTATTGTTTTAAATGCAGTTTTTTTTACACCTTTTTCTCCAATGATGAACATGGTTTCAGCACAATTACTTTTCGTGTATGAACGCGTGAGTTAAGTATTATCTTTGTACTGTATTTGTTTCCATCGAAATTAAATTATTTAACCATAATTAAAAACCAACACATTCAAACCACGTGTGCATTTAGATCCTTGACGATAAAATATAGGGCGTCAGCTACCAACTCATTAAAACGTAAGTTAAAACATACTCACGCAAATTTGCTGTATCTATCAAGTACCTACCTTTATTTGCATGACGTATAAATTGTCCGGGACCTCACGCGATTTTACAAACCGAAATATGAAACATGTTAATTAAACAAAATACATACATAATGCATACGTAGATAAATATCGTGTTGTCTGTCAACTAAATAAAATACACAATGGAACGTAAATACGAAAGCTATTACGATAATACAATTCAAGTTCAAACTTTAAAGTGACATAATACTCTATTTGCCAGTGTATTCAACTTAAAGTAAATCAATACAAAAACGTAAATGAAATTTTGAAAGATAGTTTTATTTCTCATAAATATACAATAAACCTCTGTATAGTCAACGGGAAATATCGTAAGCCATTTTTTTTTTTTTTTTTTTTTTTTTTTATGAGGTTTAAATAAAAGGATGTTTTTATAAGATACGTAGTGTCGTAAGTCAATATAAATACTGATACCAAAAACAAAATGACGTATCTCCTCTCTACGCTTTGAGTAATAAAATTGAAAAATGTAAAGGATAATAATATCTGTAGACCGAAAAAGATGTATCCAACAACATTAGTCGTTGTGAATCATAAAAAAAAATTATAAAGAGTTTATGACGTCCAAACATTATTTATTTTTTCTAGATCATTTTCACCCCCGGATTACCTCAATATATAGCGACGCACCTTTGTTACGTGACTCAAGAAAATGAACATGAAGTATATATGAGTAAATGCGTGAGTATGCATTCAACGATAAAGTTAATTCAACGATCAACCATAATGCGATTGCCGATTAGATGCGGGTATCAAACAAACATAAAAATAATAAACAGATGAATTAAAACTTACCGGTTGCTCTGTACTCAAGTTAGTTAAATTCAATAATTGTTACACTTACAAGTATAAAGTTTTGGAATTTTCCCCAAAATTATTTCTCTACCTATTGTGGTTTTTGATTAAACTACAACTGTGGATTTCGTTTGAATTGATACCCAAAGATAAAACGAACTTCAGGCATGTTTTTATAACATTTATTTTTGAAAAAATAATAATGTGGACACAGCTAATGTAATTCGATGCAGTACAGCATACATAAAGAAATTAGCGTTAATTATAATCTAATGTGTGTATTATACTTACATATTAATTTCAGTAGCCACTGCATAGTAATGTATTCAAAATATTAGTTCAAAACTACAGCGAAGCCCTTAAAATATTTCTAAATTTTGTAAAGTAACATTGGAAAATAGTACTATGTGCTACTCTTAAAACCTATTTTGAAAATACTGCAAACATTTATGAAGATAAATTGTGTTATATCATATATTATGTATTTAGACATAGTTTATACGTCCCAATTTGTAAACAACGTAGAGGTATTCGTTATGAAAAATTCACGTAATTGTTGCTTATTTGTGTATGCTTATGGGGGAAGATTTTAATCTTTACGGTACACTTTATGAGTTGTGGTTGTCAAAAACTAATAACGAATATTTAATTGATAAATCAACGTACCGCGTGCTATTCATTTGATGTAGAACAATTTATTTCACAGAAGTTCATTGTGTTTTCCATTTTTTTATAATTTTTTTTTAAAAATATTGAGAATAATTTGTGTGTTTCACTTTTTTCGTGCTTCTATTTAATTCGATATGCTTATAGTCATTTAACTACTATTGTTGTGAACGCATCGCATTCCGGAAAGAGGAGGTGGATTAATAAATATACACGATAATAATAATAATAATAATAATAATAGACACTAAGGTTGGTTTTGATGGCGGGCCGAAAGCACCACCGTACTATTGAACAAAATATCAACTACAAATAACAAATGTTACAATAAGGATAAAAATAATTGGGCAAAATGGGCACCTTCACACTTTTAATAATTAATACCAAGTGCAAATGACAGATAAATGTAACAATGACAATAAGGCAAAATGACCTGGACGGTTGGACAATATGATTGATTGACACTCAAGATCGCGAACGGCAGAAACCAAAACAGCACTCGATGGATGGTGCCGTCGCGTCGACGTGAACGCAAAACGGCACACAATTAGAAAACTATGCCGGCATAAGACCGTATACGCGGGCATAGAACGCGGGCAGATACCATATACCCAAATCCGCGTCCAGACTAGACGACCAAGGCAAACGAACTCCAACGTCAACACATTTGGTGTTGGCTGTACTTAGATTTGAGAGCATTGGCACACTCATTCTGTTCAAACTCATTCCGAATTCGTCGTAAGTCCGCGTTTGGAAGCCTTCGCTTGTTTATGCTGCGAACGCACATAACTTATTTTATTCTTTCCAAATTTTAGAATTTAACATTTAACTAAAAATATTACATTTTAAATAAAATGGCGTCAAGTGACGACGACTTATTAATGGCAAGTGCTGCTTTTGTGATAATGAACTCATTATTAAAAAAAGAAGAATAAAAAAAAAAGAAGGCACTGGCGTTGGTGGATGACTTCGACATTTAAAAGTCGAATAACTTATAGGTAAGTAAACTAAATAGGTAGTTGAAAATATAAATTATTAATATTTATAATTTTAATAGTGGTAGTAATTCACTAGAGGATTTTCGAAGAGAAGATTCTGGTCATTTTAATAACTTCTGTAGAATGCCACCAGCTACATTTGATGTATTACTAGAAATGATCACGCCTATGATTAAAAAAGAAGACACGAATTTCATAAAGGCTATACTAAAACTATTTAAATATTTAAATTCAACAAGACACCAGTTCGGACCAAAATAAATCTTTGGTCCCGGGTAGAAAGGGCATAAATCAATTTGACCAACTTTTTGAGACAGCAGTAACAATGTTTGAAAATTCCTACGTGTAAGTTCATTATATCCTTAGATATTTAAGATATTTTTATTTTGTATATATTACATTCCTAATATATGTAACCATTAAAATTCTTGATACTTTGAATATTTAACGAGATAACTGTAGTTATGCCCTTTTGATTTCACTAGTTTTGACTTAAGCCTTTTTGTCCACGACTTATGCCCTTTGGATTTCTCTTTTACTGACCTATGCCCTTCTTGTCCACGACTTATGCCCTTTTGAGTTCACTTGTTTTGACTTATGTCTTTTGTACATGACTTTTCAAATAAATAAATTATTAGATAAAAATATCACTGCACAGGTACACTAATGTCTATTACATAGAATATAGTAATAAACTAATAACCAATAATTATAGTATACTCATTTATTATTTTTATGAAAAAACTCTATGTAAATACCACGGCAATTGCTAAATATTATTTTTTTTCTGTTGGTATAACTGCTGTTTAAACTTATCATATAATATTATTATGGGAGATTAAATTCTGTAATCATTAATACCGATTATAATATTTTATAACAATAAATTAATTTTTATCATTGACTTATGCCATTTTTACATGAGATATAATTACACTAAAAAAGGCGTAAGTCATATTAAGCCTTATGTACCTGAGCAATAAAATGGTATAAACGGCATAAGTCAACATACGCCTTTTCTACCGAACGTAGAAACGATCATGTTGAGATATGCTCTATTTATTTTTTCAATAATATAAATAATATTCGTCACTGACTTATGCCAATTGGACCAAAAAATCAGCAAAAATTAAGCTTTAAATTTACGGGAAAACAATTTTTTGTGAAAAATTGACTTAAGCCCTTTCTACCCGGCACCAAAGAAATGTCAACGAATACTAAAATATCAACAAATCGTGTCCGAACCGATAACGAATTCTTTTTGATGTACCGCTTGCCGAGCGAAGGCAACCGAAGGCAAATTCACCGTTGGCGTTCGTTCGATCGCGCTGTCCACATCAATACCAATATCTCCGAATAAGGTCGTCACATGTGCCTTCGATACCCTTGGTCGTCTAGTCTGGACGCGGCTTAACACGTGGAGTTGTCCACGCAGTACGAGGCGTAGCGAAAACCATCAACCCGCAAAACTTCGCACACGGAATGGATTCGCACTCGCGAAGCACGGTCAAGCTCCCTTCGGCGGCAACGAAAAACACTTGAGATGGTGCTAATAACGAGCACACGCACACCGCGCGGTAATGCCGGATAGGCACACGACCAAAAAACGGGTGATACGTCACGAAAAACGTGCACAACAACGGCCGGCGATCCGGAGACCAGACGAGAAACCACACCGCCAGAGAAGGCACTCCAGCAGTCCAGCAGCGGTTGCGCAACGACAAGAGCAGTGTGTCCGTGACAATTTTCCAACGGCGGGTCCGATGGCCTAATAGGCTGTGGTGGGGTAACGGGAACTTGTAAAAATTACTATTTTTTTTTTTTATACGCTTGTCGTGCAACCCGTTGCGGGTAGGTGTCGTGGTCGTTACCCACATTTGTGATATATATATATATATATATATATATATATATATATATATATATATAAATTACTAGTGATGCACAATGATAAGTTTTAAGTTATCGATATCGATTCATTTATAACGATATCGTATCGCGATATCGAATAACAAACGATATCGCGATATACGATTTATTCATATAATTATCAATAAAATCGAAGCAATTGAAAAATTATTAATTTTTTTTTTTTTTTTTTTGAATTGTAGACATTAAAAAGAGGTTTTCATAATACGTCATTGATAATAATAATTATTATAAACAAAACATTTTTTACGATATAATGGTATGACTATTATGATTTATAAAAGATAAAACTACAACATTTAACAATACAATACTATATTTAAATAATTTATAGACGGATTTCATTTAGAATTGCTGACACTAAAAAAAAGTTTTCATCATACATTATTGATAACTACTGACAACTGACTAACCACTGTACGCAATAACAGACTTAAACACTCTATGTAGCGATATCGAATTTCAATATCGAATATCGATGTACTTTCGATACATTAGCCTCATCGATATCGTAAAATTGGTTCGATATCGATATTGATATCGTTGTGCATTACTACTAATTACCAACTAAAATCCAACAATGGCCAACGACCAAATTGATTTGAACGGTAATCTATACTAACATCGATGCTCAGGGTTTAAATATCAATGAAACGTATACTACTGGTTCCCAACTGAGGGTCCGCGGGCCATTACTTCTCCGTAGAATCATTCTGTACGGTCCATGGTGTAAAATATTTAATTTTCATTTACTTCGTTTTTAAATTTGAAAAAAATAAATAGCATCAACTTAAAGATGGAATAATGAACGAGTAATTTCACCAAATACCTATAAATTCAAATGCGCGTGATTGATGATTTACACTTGTATTACACTTTTAATCAATTAGTTTGGTATCTAAAATATAGTCTTTAAATATTTTTCTTTAGTACATTTCTCATTTCATTACAAATGCTCATAGTTATTTTATTCAACATTATATGAGGCACGGGTTGGAACTGATCATCAGCAGTCCACGGTGGATGGACATTTTTACAAGTAGTCCGTGACTCGAATTGATTTCGGGACCGTATGATCACATAGAACCAGTGTACACGTTGTTCAGTAGATACCTATTATAATATGACTAGGGCCCGGATTTACATGCACTAAAAACGTATGATATATGCATATTGCGTGCGTTTATGCAGTTGTTTCCATTAAGACATTAAATATGCAAAACGTGCAGTCAGTGCGTAAACTAAACCATCACTTCGTCCGTCGTCGGCAATATTTGAGTTTGAATTGTGTGTTTTTCGTGTTTCGTTTTGGTAAACGTGAAATATTTTATAACATCTGACTCGTATAGGTCGATTTTACTGATAATCGATTTTCGATTCAATAATAAGCGCTGAAGATAGGAAACTTTGAAACTACGTCTTCTGACGCGAAATAAAATCACGATCTGCGGACGAACAATAATCTAATATAAATTAGAATACATAAGAAAAGGTTTCGGTGGTTTTAAACCCGATTTAAAAAAGTTACCGCAGGACAGTAAATTGACAAACGTAACGTGTTTTGTTATCGCCATGTTTGGTGGAGAGGGTCGTCGAATATATTCTATACGCAGCGTGTAACAGACAATGTGAAAATTGGGTTCATTTAATTGTATGAATGACATCACGTCACACTGTACGTCACGTATCGGTGGAATACTTATTCACCTTTAAATAAATAGATACCTTGGTAAATTATTTGCGTTTATATTTGAAAATTTACTATTAAAAAAAAAAACAAAAAAATTACACCTGATAAGTTTTATTTTTACTGTTTCATAATTGTAATGTATTAATAATAAAAATTTAATCACCCAACACCTAACCTTTTACGAACATTCACATAACATTTAAAAAGGATGCTTGAAAATTTCAGTTGTAATTTTCAATCTACCCAAAACATTCACCCACAAACCACCACTGCGAACAAGACGATATAAATAAAAATAAATTTTATAAGCAGTAATCAACTAGCGTGAATATGACTTCATAGTCCAGTCGGTCTGTAATATCCGACCGTTTGCAAGAACATTTTTTTCAATTTCTTTTTCAACGTTTTACTATAAAAATGCATTGAATTATTCATAAATTGAGAAATGCGTGCTATATTCAGTATTATTTTAAACTTGCTAATAAACGTGAAATAATGTATCCTTACAAATGCCTTAGAATCAATTTTAAATTGATATAGTTTATCTATAGACACCTTTTAAACTGTGTTATAACAAAAATACAAATGTATTAAATTTCGAGCCTTAATCATAATAGTTAGTAATGGAAGGAGTAAAACAATTATGGACTGTATTATAGTCTCTATAAAAATAGTGTAAAAATATTCAGCGCAAGACCAAGCAAAATGAGTAGGTCTCGTGGCGTACATAGGATTAAATTTCGGGGTAGTTTTAGAAACACTGTTTCAGAATACATTTAATTAATACTATGATTCATCTATATTTTAATTTTAGAATATTGCAATACATGAGCGAAAATTTCGAAGAGGGGTGAATCCTTGAATACGCCACCGAATAGGTTATATTAAACATTATGTTACGTTCATTAGAGTATTTAGACTGACCTTTTCGAATAATATTATCGATTTAATAACTTAACGTAGAATAGAATCTGTTTTCACACGTCTAGAATGTAATAAATTGTAGTCATATTGTCATAAATTGGTTGAAACAAGTAAATAAAAAAGCTCATCCGTCATATCGTCAACCTATCTTCGGGTGAAGTACGACTCTAATCGTGATAATAATATAATGTGCACTTGACGTGTTCGTTCGAAAAATGTATATGCGGCTAACGATTTATTCTGTTTACTAAGAATGTCAAATTGTTAAAGTTGACATAGATTTCAAATTGAAAACAATACATCTACCCTTAATTTTTTCGCATCACGTAAAAAACGTTTGAAATGATTTAGAAATGCCGAAAGTTGTCTTAAATCTTGAAAAATACTCAAAAGCATAAATCAGATATTTATAGATATATTCGCGATAAAAAAAAATATATATTTTGAACTATACCAGCAACGACAGACGTTCAAAAAAATAAAATGTGAAATGAATTTCCGACTAGTAAATTGTGTTATTTCAACTCGTCCACGGTGTTTTAAGTCGTCTGAACCAATAGCAATCGTTACAGTACCGAGTACAAAACTTTTGATTCGTTTCGGCAGAATATTTTTAACGATAAAACTTTCTTTCTCTTAAATATATTTACACGGCCGTTTTCGTCATGTTTCTATATAAAAAAAAATCAAGGTTAATAAGAAAACTTTTCTCGGTATACCTGCATCGAGGACACTTGAATACTTATCGTGTTTAATATGCCGTACAAAATAATTTATTTTATTTTTACAGCTGCACACCATCTCGTATTTTTACTTCATATCCAAGATCATCGATTTGTTGGACACAGTAAGTTCGACGATATTTTATTATTCTCGTGATATTGTAACTTCGTAAAAACAGTGTAACAAAAACCAAAACTAAGTAATTGTCAAAGTTCAATACCCAAGTAATAACAAAAATAATTTAATGAATATTGTATAATTTCACCAAAAACGGTGTTGTGTATCTAAAACAAATAAATCAATGTGTAAAACATAATTTTTGCAATAAAATTAAAATACAGCCTGGATAATTAAAGACTTGTTTTGTATTAACAATTGGTTTTCGATTTCAAAAATTATCATTAAATTTCAAAAATATATTGTAACCAAAATTTTGACTTCGTACCACCTAATGATACATTTTGACATCGAAACCTGTAATTAATACAAAAAAAAAAACTATGATATTTTAATCAACATAAATATATTATGACTATTATGTAATTTTTCATTAAATTTTATGATTTGCAAATATATAATTATTATTTTTTATCATAAAAACAATATTATTGTTTGGTACATTGAATGTTTATTTAAAATGAAAACAAACACATTTTGTTTTTATTAAATTATCATCGACGACACAATGCAAATAATTCTAAATAATTTGTTATAGGTATTCTTCGTCTTGAGAAAGAAACAATCACAAGTGTCTTTCTTGCACGTCTACCATCACACGAAAATGGTCGTATCGTATTGGGTGTACATTCGATATTTCAAAAGTAAATCGATTTTATTGAATATTTTCATTAATTTTCTTTATTTAATACAATATTACACAGTGGCTCCGAAGTCAGTTTAATGAATAAGCCTTATGAAAATAAGCCTAATGAATATACCTTCAAAGCAAATACCCATCCACCTAACCACAATAGTTTGGGCAACTGCCCCTCATTTTTTCCTCCCATATAGTGGATGTAACCTAGTGTGTTTCCCTGCCTTACCACACCCACCCACCCACCCTTAACAGGTATTGAAACTGCCATACCTAGATATAGGGATCAACGCCACTGATATTACATATCCTGTAACTTTATTAATCGATAAATATTTACACAAGATGCTCATCCAACAAGAAGTATTTTATAGCAAGAAGTATTTTATAACAACCTCTGGCGTTTATTTTGGAAAATATTTGCCTTTGATTTCTAGATTTTTTTACATCAAAGATATGAAGAAGTGATACAAATATGGAAAACGTTACATTTAAAAAAATAAAATTCAAAACACCTGATTTCATAATAATTGTATTCTCGGTAACTTAAAATAATCTTACCAACCTGAATCTATAATAACAGTAAAATTTAATTCACAATAATGATTTTTCTGTTTTATCAAAAAAAATAAAAAATAAATAAATAAATAAATAAATATTTATATATGAGTGAAAAAAGTAGAAAAAAAACCAAAAAGTTATTTCAATGTATTTTCGAACCATCTACAAGGCCACTTGAAATTATATATGGATTTAAGTTTTGCATATACAATCGTGAATTTCAATATTTTTCACCAATTAAATGGTTTTCTTTTTTTCACTGAAAATATAAATTATAACACTATCTTATTTTTGTTTGTTTGTTTTGTTTAATATGATTAAGTGAGTAGTTAATAATTAGTTTGATTATTCATGAGAAATTAACGTAGGTACTCTTTAATCTGTATTAATGAATAGGTAATACTCGTCAGTATTATACAAACTAAGCGCGATTTGGTGAGTACTCGTGTTGGCTCCACAAATTCATACGTAACCCTCTTCAAATCCCTGAATTCTAAATTAGATCCATTCAAATTTTTTCCCCATTCATTCAATGCTGTTTTAAATGCGTACTCATCAACCTAAAGAAAAGTATGTACATCGCTCTATAGTGTTTACTAAATATTATGTATCGTAATGAAATATCTATAGGTACTATACCTACGGTCATTAGTTTTACTCAGTATTTTTGAAAAAATTTTGAATACCCCAAAAATTCAAAATACCGAATTTGTAATCACTACAATATTTAAGCATTACATAAATACATACTCGAATGTACTGGACATTTATCAACTCGTTTAATGATTACCTTTTTTCTTGTAAACTCGGCCCAGCAATAGCTTGCAGTGAAACCACAGAATGTTAAATTGACTAATAATTGGATTTCCTAAGACAAAAGTAATTTACAGTAAAATCTACACGGTTATAAATTTTATTCGGTATGCACCGTGAACCAAGTACGAATTTTTGTCAAAATGACCAAATATGAAAACGAAATATATTTCAGTCCTAGTTTTCATATCTGTTACGATATATCAGTAGAACCGCCATGTATGAGTATTGAATGACTATACATTTTCAAAAGCTGGACTTTGGGTAAATTTTTTCGAGATTAGATGTGTAAAACATTTTTAATAATTTACACTACAAATATTTCCGAATACAATGATTCAACACACAAAATCAAAGTAAAATTTATAATCTCCTTACTCAAGAAAATTTGTTGGAGTAATGATAACTTAGGAAAAACTATAAAATATCAAAAAACGTTAACCAAATTGTACTCTCATGAGCTATATTTATGTAATTAGTGATGTGCATTTTTTTAATTTTTTTTATAAATCAACTGTATTTTTAATATTTCACAATAATATGTGTATATATGTACATATATACCCTTTAAAACGAATAACGTATTTGAAAGCAGTAAAATCATATTTTTATAAAACGGTAATTTTTCAATTATATATGACGTAATACATTGTCATTAAATAACAAACGATAAATATTAACGCTTTGATGTTTTTTTAGTACAACATTGATAATATGTGGACATCGCTAATAATATTTGAGAATTTAATGATCATACAAGTATAATTTTCCATATATTCAATCAAAACATAAAACATATTATAATCGTATATATAATGTTATTTTTATCAACATGAATGTATTTTCAAATTATTTATGTCATCAACTCATTTCATATTAAAATTGTATATGCATTTATAATTGAGTTGGCCATTTTAATTTATAAATTATAACTCCAATACAGTTTTCATAAACAGAGGCGGACGAGGTCAATAATTTGGAAAAATTCAATATTTCATGTAAATTTTGGTATGTATGAGTATAACTCGTTAGTCGTTTATACTTAAGTTTTCACGCGAGTTTATTTAGACCTCGGTGAAATAAAATTGATCTAGTTCATTTAATACTTTATAATGATGAGAGTTATGACAGATTATTTAATCGTTCACCTTTAAAATAGGCTGGTTTTTGATTATTTACTAAACCATTATTCTATTGGAATATAAATTTTAACGAACATGGTCATTTATACGTTTTTAAATGTACTTTCAATATTTATAATTTTAGGGTTATTTTGTACAGTAGTACTTAAATCGTCAACTATTATTTAACTGTTATTCACGCTGAACTGGACAATTGCGAAAGAGTAATTTAAGACTTTCGATGAAATTGGGGAAACCGACTAATAATTTTAAAAACAGAAAACATTTTAGTCTTGTTTCGCCCGTTGACTATCCCCTGGGGTAAAGAAATAATTTTACTGTTCTTCTTTATTTATTTAAAAAATATAAATCAATTAAATGAGACGCAGAAAAGAATGCAGATGTTATTTTTACCCATCCATTAGTGATTAGTACGAGTATTAATTTTTTGTTAGCTGTTATTTTTAATATTATAATTATTGATTGTACTGTGAATTGCGACATAAGGTTAGTCGATGTCGAGGGTCACTGGGTTAAGTACAAGTAAATTGGATGTACAAAACGTTGCACAACACACTCTTAAAGTTTTGTAGACAGATATGGAATAATTTATAGAAATATGCAGTTCCTTCTATTTGCTTCTTTATTTAGAACAGGCGCGGATCCAGAGGGCCCACCCAAAATTTTCTATGATCACGATTTTGATTTTAGAAATTGTCATCAAATGTTTGAAAATACTTAATAATTTATCTAATATAGTAATAATCGCGTAGAAGAGTAAGAAAACAACAGTTTATCTACCTCCTAAAATAGGTATCATATAATTTTTCTATGTGAAAAATGTATTTTTATTTATAAATATCGATTGTCTTTTGTCACCGAATTAAATTCTATGGAAGTGTACATCTCCATCAAAGGCTTGGGAGCATTGTTTTTAGAGTCAGAAGAAATATACAGACGAATCTTAGTTATTCCGATTTCAAGTGCTACAGCTGAAAGAAGTTTTTCGACCATGAAAAGAATAAAAACCTTCAACAGGTCAACAATGACCAGCAAACGCTTACATAACCTAGATCTGCGATCTATTGAATGAAAAAAAATTGAAGATTTAATGAAAAATCCCGAGGAAATTCAAAATGAGTTTGCATGTGACAAGATAAGAAGATTGTATTTTTCATTTTAACTTTATTTTGATTCTAAAAACTGAATAAAAATTATTCTGCAGTTGATTTAATAAAAATAGCAATTTTTAATTTTACTGTATTAACTTTTGTGATTTAATGTATGGGTCCACTCAAAAAAATATTCCTATATCCGCGCCTGATTTAGAAGTATTTATAGAAAGTAAAATGTGATTCGTAAGGGGAGGAAACTATCAAATTTTAAATAACAGTTACATATTGATGGTAATAATTGATAGGTGGACAGGCGGCTTATGGAGCGATGCTTAACTCGAGTGTCCACATCGCAATGTACGGATATTATTTCTTAGCTGCTCTTGGACCTTACATGCAGAAGTATTTATGGTGGAAAGTTTATGTGACTCGGTTACAAATCGTAAGTAGCCAAATACATTAGTATTACGTTTTTTGATAGTGACATTAAAAATATCTAACAAATGATCATATTGTAATTATTTGAAAACGATTTTTTTCAGGCACAACTATTCATCGCAGCGGCTTATGTGATTTATTTATATAAAAATGACTGTACCATGCCGAAATCGATGGCGTTTATTATAATCATCGATCTCCTTACATTTATTTACTTGTTCTTGAACTTTTATATAGACGCTTACGTTTCAAAAGCTAAAACATCACACGAAACTAAATCGAAATAAATCAATAAAATGTCATAATTTATTATTTATATTATAATATTATAATTGTTCATATAATATGTATACACATTGTAAACATACGTAGTTAGACACTTTCCTCATTATAAAACTTGCCGACTTTACATGACGAGAATTTGCATTTCCCTAGCTCAAAATTACGGATTTTAAATATGTATTTATAAGGTCATTGAATACTAATAGTTATACTCATATATATATATATATATATGTAATGTTTGTAGCTTACGACGTAAAGTATAATTAATTATTGAATTTAGAACATAAAGATAAACCATGTACATAAATAAGAAAATTTTCTTCAATTCAATGTACCTACTTGTTTTTTCTTTTATTTTAAAATCAACATAAATATTGTACCTAGATATCTGTAAAATAATAATGTACTTATTCATTGAAAAGTGGAGTATACGTCAAACCACAAAATACACATTATATTCTGTTTTTATTTTTACGTAGAAACTAGTGCAAAAATGTATTGAAAATTTTTAGAAACAACGGTGTGAATAATATTCTAGGTGCATTTAAATTCTTAGACAATATTGAGACTATGTATATAATAAATATCATATATAATTAAATTGTAATGTTTGTTTGTTTATCACAATGGTATATTTATTTATTAAACTGAAACAACTGATTACACTCAATTTATGTTTAATTTTCGATAAACAATCATAAAATGCAATATATTATATAAATGGTTGATTTTGTTACATAATTTTCTATTTCAAAATAATTTTTAATTAAACATACTTGAAAGGTTACCGCTTAAATACTAGTTATGACATTTTAAAAGTATTAAAACAGGTGATACGTGGTTTTGTTCTGTCAACATTTTTTTGACTTAAAAAAAATAAAAATTGTTCGTTTCTTGGATGTTAAATTATATTTTTCTACCATAAAAATTGGAAGCTGAAAAATAAATTTAAAACGAAATTGTGCAAAATATTATAATATTAAAAATGTTATTTGTAGTTTGTGACATAAATTTATTTTTTATTACATTTTAAGATTGAAAGATAACATTTCATCGTATAATATATTAAACCCAAAATATTCACCTATTATTTAACATTTATAAATAAATAACTATCTAAAACACATTTGTAATGTCTGATTAACTTCATATCGTGTGAACAACAAAGACATTTATATTTTTTTAACTATTTTTGTTTGTTTTATTTTTAGCTGTTCAAATATTAAATTTATCATTTTAATCTTTTCACCTATTTTACGTAGGTTATGTTATCATCGGTGGCGGCTCGTGAGTTTTTAAAGAAGTAGTGCACATTTAAAAATATAATTTAAAATATAACACACACACACACACACACACACACACACACACACACACACACACACACACACACACACACACACACACACACTGATATTAAACAATTGTTTACCGATTTTAAACTTTTTTTCAATTTTAAATGGATACTTTTACACTTGCTGTATTGTATTAATTTTAATAAAGTTAAAAATTAATTAATAACGATCACTTGTCTGTACAAAATGCAGTAAGATACAGCAAAAACACGATTATTTTGGTGATCAATGGTTTACGAATTATATTAAATAATCGGAATATCAAAAACGAGGAAAAGTAAAAATAAGTAATAATGTCGAACGTAACCGTCGCATCCAAAATAATCTGCTGATAATAATTAGTTCAAATAACCGATTGGTTGCACAGACACAACAGACTGTGCACATCTATTCCATTATAATGCGCGTGACGTGTTATGATTTGTTTTAATTTTTACACTGTTGGCAAAAGCTGCTCCGTCTGGACGTGCCTTTAGAATGTGCACAACGGTTGTGTGAACTACCTATAGTAACTTGATGCGCGCAGTGCCGCAACTAGATATTTTGAGCCCTAGGACAAAAGATTATTTAGGGGCCACTATCTAGCATTACTCTACCAGGGTTTACATTAGTGAACAAATTTATTGGAGTCAGTTAGATAAAATTCAACAAACAAACATAATCTTTATTAAAAAGTATTTCATACATGTAAAACATACATTTTAGTAAAGAACAACACTTTTTAATATCCATCATATTAATTTATTATAAATAAAAACACATGAAAGAATAAGTTGATTATAATAGAATAAAGTTATACATTTTATAAAAATAATATGATGTTAATATTTTAAACAAATTTAACGATTTAATCAAACGATATTTTTTTTTAAACTAAAAATTATAAAAATTATAAATAGGGGCCACAAAATAGGAATGGAGGTCGTTCCCCGGTGCATTGCCCCGGCTGCCCGGGTGGATGTTGCGGCACTGGATGCGGCGTCAACGTCATTAACGATAACCGCTGTTTCACGCTATAAATAATCGAATTCAAATACATTTTCATAATCTGAGTTTCTAGAAACCTTTTCAGGTACTTAGTAGCGTTAATATGATTTAGTATTTTTGATTTCTTGTGCTGTTGGTAGGTGGTGCACGTGCACTTGTGCACATAAATACGAGCCGCCACTGGTTATCATACAATTTTTGTTTAATCGTACTATGTTAATGACGTAAAGGTATTTCATATTTAATTATCTATTCTAAGAATAATAATATGACGTATAGTATTTGGTATTAAAGACTCTTATCGGTGGCTAAAAATAAAAAAATAAATACACACAACACTTCTTTCCGAGTCATAGGAGCACACCTAAATTACCACAACGCCACTAATTAACCATTAAAAACGTCTAGAAGACCAGCCTTATACTGAGCCACGAATCTACTCAAAGAACCAGATTTAAGAGTTTAATCGAGAAAATTTCGAAGGACCGCTCAAAGTTTAACTACAACTATTATCTAACAACGATTTCATGTACCTAGAGTCTTGATAAATATATAAGCATCAACAAAAATATATAAAGTATATTTTTTAATACTTCTAATTCCTCCCAACCTTCTACTTTCGTTTTAGGTATAAATAATGAATATATTATTAATAAATAATAAACAATAAAAATAAATCGTTAAAGGCCAATGCTGATAATTTTCCTTCATAATCAGTACTCGATAGTTGACTGATCATCATACAATTTAATTCATGAGAATTTAACACTATCCGCTAAAACAGCTCTAAGCTAGACTCGTTACGGTTTTGTTGTCTTTTACTTAACAATTCAACAATGATACAAACATTTTGAAATAAATGAAGATAGGTACGTGTAAAAATGTAATTAAAATTTCTTTAATCTTGTTTGTCTAGTAAATTTAATTTCTTTCATGATCACCGTTTAGCAGAGGGCGGGGAGGGCAAAAGTGAGCTTTGGCATACTCTTGCAATTTAATCAAAAACTTGCCTATTTCACACTCGAAATAATATCGCATACATATTTCTGATTTTTGGAATGTCTACATTTGTTTTTATATAGTGGTTGACGATGAATAAAATGGTTATTTTTTTTTTCACCATATTAATATTTAATTAATTTATCAGTTGTCTTTATGCTTATCACACTGAGACATATATGACGTGTAACCTTAGGCTCACCGCACACCACCAAAAGAGCAAAACTGTGTTAGTCATCGTTAATCATTTTTGTTTAAGTCAACTTAAATTACTTGGTTTTCTATATGCGCGTATCAGTTAGTCAAGACAAGACTAGACAAACAATATTTAGTTGCAAAAATGTCATCTGACGAAGAGGTTGCTATTTGTATGTGGTACACTTTACACACTTTAGAAGTACGGGGAAAAAAAGTTATGGGTACATCTATTAAACTTAAAACGTATAACTCACAACGTTGTTGGATCATTTATACGTGAATTACGATCTGATGAGAAAAAATTTAAAAACTATACTCGTGTTAGTATTACAACTTTTGATTTTCTCATACAGCAATTATGAGAGGAAATTAGAAAAGAAGACACAAATTTCAGAAAAAGTATTATAGCCGTTATATTTTATACAAATAAACGCGCGAGGCACAACAGAAAAAGGAACATTCGTTGTCTAATTATGACTAAAGAAAAATGTAGACACTTATTATTTGACAGTATTAGTCACGACTGATGATGTTTAAAGCAAAAAAGTTTACGTTTTGTTTTTGTCATATCAATGTGCGTATGCAACGTAATCCCCTGTTCTATTTTTAACAATACTGTTTTAGGCTGATTAACACTGTTTAAAGCTCTTTTGCTCTTTTGATGTGCGATGGCCCTTAGACATAATGTAATTCTGTTACGTCTTTTGGTGTATAACTTCTAGTCCTTATCGGAAGTCAGAACACAGAATAATGTTTAAAATTAACAGAATTATAAATAAATATAAAATATTATCCACTAACATTGGTCTTTCAATTTTATGTAGTTTGCAAAAAAACTGAATAAATACTTTTCTGTAAAGAACGAATAATTATTTAGAATTATTGATATTTCAAATTCTGACTTCTGTAATCTTAAGTGTTCCTATATTCATACCATTAATCAATCACTACAATTATTTCGAAATAAATAAATCTAAAATTTCAACAAAATTTCCAGTAGTCAATCAATGATTAAAAATTTCAAGTGTCTAGCAGTAATATTTTTGGAGTAATGACGAAATTACCAAATTCGATTTAATGAAAATTAGTGTAGTTTACGTCAAATTTCGCCGTTTTTGGTTCATTTTAGGCTGTTTTTTCGCTCGACTGGAAAAACTTTTGATATGAGAGCTTAATAAACCCTCCTAGTACAATCTACATCGAATTTTCAATCTATAGAGTAGCTGGAGGAAACTTTTGAACTAAGTTAAATTGAGCAAAAAGTGTCTCCTGGAAAAAAATAAACATCATTGTGAAACCATAAGATCCTTCGCTTCATTCAGAATCTAAAAAGTACGTACTTCGCCCAATGGGGTGAATATTTACATTGTTAAGCATGTTATTTTATTACCAGAAGCTTGCTTTAATGCTTTATGCTTAGACTCTTAACTTTAACTCTATGTGAATTGTTAAGTCTTATTAATATGAATAATGACTCAAACGTAGGTATTATGTCTTTTATTATTGACAGTACAAAATAGTGTGTCGGGTTTTTACAAGTGTGTGTGAGATACCAACCGATAGACAGTCCCCACTGGTTGTAATCTGATATATACGAATTATAATTAATGCTTAGTATGCAACATGAATAATTAATTTAAATTTTACATTTTGCATTTTCGCTCACTGTTATAAACTAAAATTAAATATATTTTATTTGAAAATAATTAAAGAAAATTTATTTTAAAATAAAAATTCTTGTAAAATTTGTGAGCATCATTAAAAACAACCGATAAAATTCTATAGATAAATTATTTACTCACGCTATATTGGTGTGTTATTTGGCCCCTTACAACTTTAGCACACTCTAATAAAAAGTTTAATTGTTCTCCTGATTTCTCTTAACACTTTCAATAGTTTTTTTAACGGTTCGAATCAAATAAGTTTTTTATGGGCCACAACAGTGTCTAATTTTTATCATATGTTGTACTATACACTATTAAGTAAAACCGACAGCACATAAACTCGTGCAAGGCATCACCCCCCCCCTCACACACTTCTCTGAATTATCTTTAATTACCTTTTATTTATTTCACCTATTGTCCGTGATTTAAAATAATATTTCTATAAAAATGTATAATTTTTTACTTGAAAATTATTTTATAGAATTATCATAAGACTATTAAATTATATTGAAATAAAAATCATAGAAAACACAATATTAATAATAATATAATATCAATTATATTAATCTATATAATATAAATTATGATATAATACAAATTTGAACCTTGTTATTAAATATTATGTTAGTCGAACAAAAGCTGTTTTTTCTATCTTGCATTTGTTTATTTTTATTTACTTCTGGAGATATTTTATCAGATAGTAAACTTTGTCTAAGAATTTATCCACCAACTCTTAAGATTAAAAATTGCATGAAGATAGTACTTTGAAAGTAAATTTTTTTCTCTTCTTATTAGTTTTTCCAATTTTAGTGAAAAATGGTTTGAAAATCGAATAATATGCAATTAACTAGACTTTCATCAAATTGATATTAGCTATTTAGTCATAACTAAAAAAATAGCAATAATAACTTTCAAATTTCATTTTCGACAAAAGGTTTAATGAAATTTGACCAATTTGAACTAAGTATGAAAAATTTAAAAAATCTCGATTTTTTTTTTTTTAAGTACATTTTTAATAAATTATTTTATTATTAATAATCAAACTTGACATTAGTCATACCCTTACTTAAATACTTGTCTACTTACGATGAAATAATTTTGAAAAAGGTAGAAAGATTTTTTTTTTTTTTTAAAGCGTTCAATTAAATTCTTTAACAATTTTTACGGAATCGACTATTTTTAAATCAATTCTTTCAAAACATCAAATTCATCAAAACTTTTAATGTGCAAAACATAGTAAGTCAATTAAACTGTTGCAAAACTCGGGATATTGATAGAAAATCATATTTTGAGTATTTTAGTAAAAACAATATTTTATAATATTTTAAGAACTTTTTAAATTTAATTTTGATAGAAAACACCGACTTAAATTTGGACTAAACATAGTAAAATGAGTAAATTGTACATTGACGCTTTGCTAAGAACCGTTTTATAAAAGAAACTATTTATCGTTTCTTTAAAAGTCAAAACACCTATCACCATTGTCTTGTCTAAGGACCGAAAAGGCGAAGGGCGAACTTCCTACCGTCATAATCTTCAATGAGAACCTAAGAACAATGGACAAACTTCCACAACCATTGTCTTGTCGGTTTATTTATTAGTGGTTTAGAACGGTTGCCAGTGCGATCATGGAATTTCCGATAATGTGATTTTACAACTTCTTTTACCAAGAGTACATGCTGGTCAGTAAGTGAGGAATCTTTATAGTAAGTAATATAGTTATACAATTATAGTAAGGAGCGTTAGTGAGGAAACAAATTATTTTCGATTGTTAGTACGATTCAAAACTTTTTAGCAGGTATTTGACTTTTAAGGTGTGCCCCATACATTAATGATAATGATGCTGATTGGTTTGAGTAGTAAATCATATTTACATATTTTTACTTTTAGATTGGGTTGAGATGATTTTTTTAAAAATGTGTTAAAGTAGAACGACAAATGAGTCTTTGATTGAGAAAAAATTTGGTCGTATGTATGCCTGGGTTAGTATTTTGTCGGGCTGCATCCGAGTTCCGTCCTAAGAACCTTTTTTTATACCAATTCCGTCCCGGTTAAAAAAAAGTTACATACCAATTCCGTCCCGGTTAAAAAAAGACGCATACCAATTCCGTCCCGGTTAAAAAAAATAGTAGAATTATTAAAATAATAATAAATAATATGTATAGTATTGTTGTTATAAAATGTATACAAAAAATATAGGTATATTCATAATATTAGTACATCTTCATAATTTAATTATAATTAATCGTAATAATATAAATAATAAAATTCAATTAAAAATTCAATAAATATTAAATAGTTACAAGTTAAAGTCAAACAGGCACATTGTAATATAAAAATAAATATACTATTTATAAATAGTCAAAAATAAAAATATAATACATTTTTAAAAATTTGAAATTGGATTGAATTTAAAGGATATTTCTTTTACAAATTCCAACCATGATATTTCACCTGAACTATATTTATACATTTTTTCTTTAATAAAATCTTCTTTAGCTAATATAGGATTCCTTCGTTTTATTGTACTTCTTAATTTTATGTAAGAATCTTGTTGGATATATTTTAAAGCTTCTATAAATTGATAAATATTTGGGTGGGCATGATAAAACATTCCATTGCATTTAGAATGAAATGATTCACAGTTATTTGTGGTACGGAAAGTACTATGTGAAAATTCAGCCCATATACGAGGTGGAAAAGTAGATTCAGGTGAAATATAATTATCGACCAAGTAATCTAGAAATAAGTCTATTTTTCTATCAACTGGTTTGATTCCCATCATTTCAGACGCAAAAAAATCACCTACTTCATCTGGTGTTAAAAATGGTAATCCAAATATATATTTTAAAAATCTACCAATCTCAGAATTTTTATTCCTATAAAAAGTGGATAATTTTAGATCTTGAATTTTACGCCACCATGATTGACCTAAGTGAAATCGACATCCTCTTAAGTCTATTTCTGGCCAAACTGCATATACGGCATTATGTATAGCCTTTTCAAAATCTGCATAAATAGTTTGAGGTGTCAATTTTAACTGGAGATTATCACATTCTGTTATTAAAAATTTAAAAGCATGTTCATATGTGTTTTTAGTTTTGTCTGGCAGTAAAAAAAATACTAATGGAATATAACTATTTGAATCTTTCAATCCATGAATAGTAAAAAATTGTGTGAATTGTTTTGGGCAACATTTAAAGGTTCCATCAACATAAATAGTACTAATTTTACTTAAATGAGATAAGTTTGTATTGCAAGTAAACATAATAATGTGTGTAATTGGATCATTTATAATTAAAAAATTTTCGTCATTATTTGTATATATCGTCGTTTTTTTCAATAATTCATGAACGTCTTCAATAGATGTGGGTAACATTGATAAAATGGAAGACCTCGCACGATGGATATTTTTTCTAATTAAGTCTATATCATTAGAGGTAATTGTATTAACATCATGATTAGAAAGTTCTTTATGAATAAGTTTCGCTGGTTTTTCACAAATATCATCTACAGCTTTTCTTTTTAATTTATTATTAAGCTTTTGACGATTTAAATTAGTTTCTTCAGTTCTATCATGGCTGTGGTTTAAATTTTCAAAGACAATTTCTTTATTTTTTCCTAATGTAAAAAATTATTTTAAGTATCTATATGCCTTATTATAAAAACTTAATTATTAATAATTTAGTTATCTTACCAATTTTTATATATGCTTTACATTGTTTTTGAATACACTTCCAGCGTTCAATATTATTATTCAATTCTTTATGAAAACAAAATTTAAATTCATTTTTAATTATTAACATTTTACCTTTTTCACTGTACATAGTATCCATATTTTAATAGGTATATTAAATGACACGTACACGCACAAATAACGACTGAAAAGTTTATTTAGTTTCGTTAACTGAAATCTTATTACATATTATCTTTATTTCTATGTGATATGATTATTGTTAAATTCAATTATTTAGTGTGATAACTGAAAATGATATTATCTTTATTTCTATATAATAGGATATTGTGCGATAACTGAAATATCATCTCTTGTTACAAGACAGAAATAGTATATTATCCACTAAGAAAAACCTGGGACGGAATTAGAATGTTCATTAAAAAAAACCGGGACGGAACTAGTATACCTTAAAATTCAATTTTTATATTTGGGACGGAACTCGGATGCATCCTTTTGTCGAATGGTGAGCATAAGTTCTTAACGACGTCTGAATGTGAAATATCAAATAAGTTTATTATTTAGTGAGACAGGTGGGGGTTGTCGTAGCCATAGTATAAAATTTGAATTGAACTTACTTATTTCCGTTGATTTTATCTGATGACTGCTAAATTGCATTAAAACGCATCACCTTTTTGCCAAAATAGCGCGTGTTTATACAGTTACGATCTCCGCATAATTTCTCACTCTAATGTAATATTGTTGTATTATTAACATGAAAATCAATGGAAATTAATGATAAAATGTCTGTAGTATTACTCACCTTTATTCCTATGACCCCTACCCATCATTATATTTCTCATTTAGACATAAATACATATGTATACATTTATACAAAATAATATCATATACGTTCATTATTTTACTGTTAGTTTAAATAGATGATCATAAATATGACAGAAGTTCGTATAAAAGTAAACAGGGAGCAAGTTATTAACCATTTAATTATTTCAATTCTCCGAAAACTTCTGTCAAATAACTTCAGATCAAGTCCAATTAAGTGATACGGTTCATAAATAAATATTGAAGACACTAATTTTAGGTAAGTCTATACTTTTAATTTATGTCTATTTAACTTTTTTTTTTAAACTCAATTCTCATTATAATCATTACTTGAATTGCACCTATCTATTAAAATATCATTAACATTTATAAAACGAACTCGTTTTCAAAAATTATCAATCATTTTATTACAATCATACCAACAATAAAATGTAAAGATGATATCATACAAGTGATTCCATTTAAATTATTAATAATAATAGTAGAGAAAATATATTTAAAAAATGTAAACACTGCAGGTAAAAAAGATAAGAATTTTAATCAAAATGAAACAAATTTGATTCTACATTTTAAAAAAGAAACTGTTATGGTGGTTTGTTTTTCAGTAAACAAATTCTGTAGCACAAGAACTTCAAAACTTTCATACTTCTAAGTTAATATAAAATATTTAAATTCACGATGTTTCAATTATTTATTTTAGATTCTGAGTAGGTAAAGCAAATGATCATAGGGTTTTACAGTGACGTTTTTTTTTTCTGGTGATACTTTGCTTAACTTAACTTTGTCCAAAAGTCTGATCCTGGTGACCAGAAAAACAGCCTAAAATGGTCCAAAAATGACGGAATTCGTCGTAAAGTTTACGTAAACGACACTTTCATTAAATCGACTTTAGTAATTTCGTCATTACTCCAAAATTAATGTTGCTAGAAACTTGAAATTTTTACCATATATTATTGACGTATTACTACATACTAAAAAATACTTTCAAAAAAATTTGATATTTTTGTGCTAAAAATAGAACTTTTAAAATTCCTTGTTTTTTTTAAAAGTTTTTCCCTATTTAAGTTTTAAATATTTGACACAAATTTTTAAAAAATTAACAAGACTTTACTCATACACTTCTCTAAAGATTCTGGAAAAATTTCAAAAAACCGTGATTCCAGATTTTTTTTATAAGTGTTTAAGTAAATTATGATACGATTTTTACGTAATTTTCTGTTTTTGCGTAAATTTCAACTTAAAATTACTCAAAGCAATTGAAAATGTACTAAACATCTATATTTTATGGTACATTATCATTTTAGGTAAATTGATTAAATCTTGTGACTTAACTACATCCAAAATGCTTACTTCTAGTATTCATTTTATATTATTTCATAATATTTCAATATTTTTATACGATAATCATGGGCAGTGAGCTACTTTAATTACTAATTTAAAATTCTACCCATTTTAAACATAAAAAATCATATCGATGTTTGTGTTTTCGAATTACTTATTTGAAAAGGATGCTTTAAGAAATAATAGTTTTTTGATTTTATAATTAATCTACTATGTTTTATATTGTAAAAAAAAAAAAAAAAAAAAAAAAAAAAAAAATATTAAGTATGAAATCACAATTTTTTTCAAAATAATTATTTATAATATTAATAGGTTACATTGATATAACATAATTTATTCTTGTTATTTTAAATTAAAGAAATATGTTATACCTACTTTTTATAATACAATAAGTTTATCTGTGCAAAATTCTTTGTAAGCAAATTCTTGGCTCTTATATTACTTTACCTGTGAAACTGTAATCTTTGGTTATACACAGTACTACTCATCTAAGAGTTAAACACCTCTTGACTTATTAAAACTCTTAGGTTGGAGCTATACACGACGGATTCCGCCACGTTTCGAACGCCTCGTATTCAGCGTTTTCCGTCGGACTAGTTGTATACACAAGACGTATCCGTCGAGCCTATTCCGCCCCATATACCTATACAATATTTTTTTAAACATGGTAAACCTCGTAATTATTGTATCAATAATATAATAAACATAGTCATCGCAATCGAATAGCACAAATCAACAATAGACACTCATCGATCGACTATTTGCACTAGTCAGTTCGTAGGAGTAAGTATATCATTATGCCGAAAATTACACCAGCTCTAGTAATTACCATAAATGAGGCATTGGAAAAAGAAGGAAATAAATCTATACTCAGGAAGTTCGCAGTACACCCCTACGGGGAAAAAAGGGCAGAAAATGGTCAGTTCTGTATAATGTATGAGGACTTACGACGATTTCCCGAAGAGTTTTTCAATTATTATAAAATGTCTATAAAATATTGAGTATCCACATAAAATTTTTGTATTCATTAAGTTATGGTGTTAACGCAGCGTTTTCTGTCACCAGTATAGCCCATCCTAATTTAAAACAATGTAAAATTAGGAGTTTGTGTTTTTATTACTTCGGCGATCATCCGCCAAAAAGGAAGCCGACCGGCGTTTTCCGCCGTGAATGAAAACGCAGCGTATTAGATCCGTTGTGTATAGCTACTCTGATATAAATCAATGCATTTTGAATTTGACGGAGAACGCGACAGAAAACGCCATGGAATACGCGGCGGAATCCGCCGTGTATAGCCCTGACCTTAGACAATAAAAATGAAATGCAAATGCCCGCTGTTTATGTTTCTAGATAAGAGTAACTTTTCTAAACTATGCATAGATTTTTAACTGTGCCATTTATTTTATTTGAAAAAATGTGTTTTATGAATAATCTACGAATATGTGTTGCTCATAATGTGATGCTGACATAATATAGCTTAAGCATAAAATCAACTATTATTGGAATTACGATTTATCGATGACTTAATCGAACGTTTTAGAATATTATATCAATGCAATAAACGGAAAAATTTTCGCGTTATTCTGCTAACGATTAGTTCTGGAATGTATAATAATTATCAATGTTCATAATTTATTCCAACGAGTGAATATGATTAGTCGTTATTTTCATTTCGTAGTGGTCATTAGACGTGCATTTTAAAAATCGATTAACAAAATGTGCAATTCACTCGATACCGTGTGCAATCTATCGTTTAATTTAATAATTTTATAAAGCTGTTACGATGTTTGTACACAAAGGTTTGCCATTATTCATGCTCTACTAGCACTGTGTGTCTAATACATTGTTATTACACAACCAAACTAACTACAACATGTCAATATATTATCACACTGTTCAATGATATTAAAAATTAATTTATAAATATCCAAATAATAAATTCATTTACTGACGATGATTTAGCGTGATTCGATAAATTTAATATTAATTTTAATATTAATTACGTAATATTATGTTGGTACCGTATTAAATCAATTTTAAAGTAGGTTCGTGCTAATCTTTATTTCGGAGTGTTCTAATAAATAAACATGCAGTCATTGAAGTAAAAGCTAAGAGAGTTAAATGCAAAAGAAAACATGAGAAAAAAGTTACTTAATTTGGCTTTATTGACATAAAACGAAACATATCAGTGAAAATGTTTAAAAAGTTCTCGACATATTTTGAGCAAATCGAACTTCAATTCCGATTAGCGAAGATATTTATTTATGGACTAATGAAACGAAATTACTTAGTCAGACTTTTAGGTATTGACAGGTGCGTATTTTCAAAAATGACCTCAATACTATGATTCTAGTACAGATGCGCATATAGTACAATTACGTGTTGGTTACCTTCTCAACAAATACATATTGCGATCGCATAATTTGTATTGATAAACACAAATAAAATACAAAAAAAAAAAGACAAAAACAAAAACAATTCTCAAAAATGATTATTTAACAATACTATCAGAATATAAACCCGTCCATGGTTATTAATTGTACAAGTACCTATAAGCTAATACGTCACTATTTAATAGTATAATATTAACCAATGATTTATTTTCAGTAGGTATGTTATATTTAAACTGGTGAAAGAACACTACTCAGTCAGTATGTCTGTCGAGTGTTCGTCGCGTTTAGTGTGGCCGTCTTATAAACAACACGATTATCATGCACACTTCTAAATTAACACTCAAGTTAGAAATTATGGTTATTTAAACACTTAAACACTAGTCACCTACACGTAATACGTCCACGCGCGGTCGTAATCGTTTTAAGGTAAGATAATTATTCAGACTAAAAACCGCACTGTGAATTTATTTTGGGCTTTCATTTTCAAGCAAAATGCTTAATATTATTTTTTTTTCTTAGTAAAAATGTCGTAGTAATCAGTTTTAGAGTAGAAAATATCAGACTATCACTAAATACTACAAAAGGAACCTTAATCAATTTAATGTTACATTCAATCTATTAAAAAAAAATCGAAAATAATTAAAATAAGAAATGTAGGTATTTATTTCGTATAGTATTTTTTTCAATATTTTATCAAATAAAATAAATAATTAAATTACCACATGCACAAAGAATTAACACCGCTGAATGATTTTTGAAAAATCTTTATTAGAAACAAAAAATAAAACTGAACAAAATTAAAACTAAAATTAAAAATATTTCACAGAACTCTATTTTTTCATATAATACTTTGGACATCTTGACTCATTGTAACTTGTAAGTAACAAATCGTGTGAAAAACTTCTCTTAAACCTCAATTAATTGAAAGTTCCAGAGTTAAGTTTAATGGAATAAAGATTTCGCTTCTGTTACAAACAAAGCGATTGATTCAAAAACATTCAAAATCATCTGAAATAGACAATGTTTTGTTGTTTTTACATCTTATAGTACTTACTGAAGGAAAACATTTACATAATTTCTTCATTAAAAATAAAATAAAATTAACAGTGTGTCAACTAGTAATTTTAGCATGGTTTCGGCACGTATTGTTTGATAGAATCAATCGACCAATAATGAATACGAACATATTTATAAATTATAAATTATGAATATACTTAACTATGTGTCTTAAACTCGGCAAAGTGAAACATAACATGGGAAAAAACGGAAAAGCTATTTGAATCAAACCAGTCGATTCGTGTTATTATGAGTTGTGTGTGAATGAGAAAAAAATATATATTTTAAAAACTCGTTTTTTACTTACGCATTATAGAAGAAATAATTTATTATCCCAATGCATTGTTAAATATATATATATATAATAATTTCCTTGTAGAGTATTTACATTAAAAGTTGACAGTTATTTTAAACTCCATAGTTGTTGTTCGATTACTGGAGCTTAAACATACAATCGTTTAGATTTAGAACATGTTGAAACATCTGAAACATCACGGAAAATTTCTTTTTTGAAGCGTATTTTTTAATTAAATGAAACATTTTTCGTGTTCATTCTACGTTTAAGTTATAATTGACTTTATTTTGCATCAGTCTTTTACGATCTTAACGTTTGATTATAATGAAATATATATCATAATTCATAAATAATGTATGATTATATTTAATTTTCGTATAGTTAATAATAAGTACATTTTATAGTAAAACGTTTAACGTTAAACTTGAAATTCGCAAATCAAACACATACATAGCTCACAGCACGAACATTTAATAATTTTATTACTTCATTCTCATTGTGCCAAAGTATCCTACGTAAAAATCCATTACATAGGTACCAATATTTAGTTACTATTTAGTCACAAATTTCGAATTCAATTTTACATAAGAGATGAAAATGTATACAGATTGTAGCGATATGTTTCACGGCCATAACCTTGAATTAACGAAAAAATAATGATATTATCATTGCGACAATCACTTATTTTTAATTTTGACACACGACTTTTTATGGAGAGTTAGACACTAGCTATTTTAACGTAATGTTTCTGTTATCATATACTTATAACCAGATGAAATGGACCAAGTCAATTGAATTTTCAATTCTTATACCGATTATTTATGTTTTTATTTTGAATCACACATCCACGCGTGTTAACTCATTTTTAACCGCTCAGATTGACCGAATAGTTGTTTAAGATATGCATGACAAAACCTAATAATATTTCGACAGAAATGAGAATAAGTCTAAAAACCCCTTTAAAATTAAACTAATTTTAAAACATAATTACTTTTACTATAATATATTTATATGGAATATACTTTAATCATACTCTAGTATCCACTTGAACAGCAGTACGTTTATTTTGATGAATCACATGATTTTTGATTCATATATTTGGGCTTATATTTTTCAATACCTATTATATCTAAAATTAAATGTTGAACATACCAATGAAATATTTTTAAATACTATAACACATATAAATGTTATGATTTAATTTAAATTTATGAACAGGTACCAATTTGTTAATGATGAGATTATTGTGCAGTACAAAATCTTAAAATAGTTAATGTCAATCCCAATATAAACTTCAATCCATACATAATCCCAGCTACATTATGGTCATCAATCATCATAATTTTCTGTAGCAAATGTGACATATATTGTTTAATATAATGATAATTATTATTTGTTTTAGGTGATAAATTAGTTTTAATATTAAAAATGGTTGATGTCATTCGTAGAAATGTAAATGATTCACAACATGAAATATTGAATTTACTATACAAAGAATATAAAACCGGTAAGTAATTTTACGTTACCTGTGTATAAGCAGTGTTGAGCATTATCTAAATAATAAAATTTATCTAGATAAATAATTAATTATCTTTTATCTTATCTAGATAATAAACAAAATTAGTTATCTGGTGAATTATCTTAGATGAATTATTGGGTTATCTAACGTAATTCATCTAGAGAAATAAACATATTTATTCAAAAAATTCGAAAAATTGAACTTTAAAGTTTTAACCTATTAAATTCCTATTAAATTAATAAATCATTCTTGCACAAATACAGAACAATAACAAAGTAATAGGTAATAATTTTCCATGCCACTTTTATGTTATTTCTAAATTCTAATTATTCTATTTTTTTTTCCAATATTTTACTATCATATATATTAACTATATAGTATTATTTCAAATGTAATGTTATGATTTAAAAAATTATAATATAACTACAAAGATAATGTACTTAATTAAAACTAAATACTTGTTAGGTAATTATTACTTATTTCCCATACATAAATGTACAGTGTTTTTTTCATTTTATACTGAAGGTACAATGTTTTTTTTTTCAATATTTTATTACGATGTATATTTACTATTTTAAATATTTTAGAATATATGTGTTAACCATTACTTGTGTAACAAATTACATTTTTATGTTAAATAATTAATTACTATTATTTTAAAATATATCAATGAATTGTTTTATAAAATTATAATATACCTAGGTACAAAGAATGTATTTTTTTTTAAACTAAGTACTTATTATTTATTACTTATTTCCCATACTTAAATGTACACAATGGTCAATGGCAGATCTAGGATTTTTTTTTTGGAGGGGGCAGGTATATTAAAATAATTTTATCTTTTTTTTTATCCAGATAAATAGTGTTTTATCTTTTATCTTTATCTAGATAAATTGTATCCAATTATCTTTTATCTTTTTCTAGATAAATTTTTAGTTATCTTTGCGCAACACTGTGTATAAATCGTGACATCGAATTCCATTAAATAATTACTTTCTACGTAAAAATAAATATTAACTTATACATTTATGTCAGAAAATAATACCACGGTACCGATGTGTATTATTGTTTATAATTTTAGACGATGCGATTGACTCATGGCCACTTACCAACTCTCTGTGGCCAATATGCATTATTTTAGTAGCCTACTTGACGTTTGTGCTCAAACTGGGACCGAAATTCATGGAAAATCGTAATCCATTCAACATTAAGTACATTTTGATTTTGTACAACATAATACAGATCGTGTTCAATAGTTTTGTTTTGATTTACGTGAGTTTTTGAGTTTTTACCTACTAGCATACGTAAATAGCTTATTCCATGGCACCATTCAATACGGGGTTGTAATTTTGAACAATCTAATGAAATTCTTAAAGACATATTATTATCCATGACACGTCATGATATTTATGTAAAATTAAATTTCGTGTGGTGGTAATGGTAGACGGTCACTTTGTACGGTCAATTATTTAAAGCGCATAACGCGGACACTTCGTACGGTACGTTGAAAATTGGGATGGGTGTATTGAATTTTAAAATAATGATAGATAATTTCTTTAGTTGACAAAGTCTGAGAAAAGCTTCAGGATTAAAATATACCATTTATATATTTTACCATTTTTCGTCTGATTGTCAGTAGGTTTTTTTTTCAAAATTATCTAGTTCTTTCGTTTGACGGAGAAGACTTTGTTTTGTAACCAAAAAATTCTAAACTTGTTATTCCATGTTTCATTACGATTGGATTAACCAATTTTTTCAAATAAATATTTTAAGTTGAAAAATGGCGGTAAAATTAGGGCCTCACTTGAAGAAACTCAACAGTAGACTACATCTTATCCTATACTCTAATCAAATCTCTACCTCAATAACAAAATAATTATTTATACGTCAATGGTAAGGCCCATTTGTGCTTACGGAGTACAGATATAGGGCTGTACCAAACCATCCAAAATTTCAATCAATTACTCCCCGGTTACTAATTCTGCACCCTGGTATGTTTCAAACAATTCACTCCACAATGTCCTAAAAATTGAAACCATTACCACAGTTGCATCCAACCACTACAAACAATTCCACTCTAAACTAGCCACCTACACCAACTCAATTATAGCCAACCAAGGTGGAGCCAACCAACCAAATATTCCCATCTGACAGTTAAAAAGACGTTGACGCAGGGATTTACTTAATCCCTGACCATAATGCCGTTCCATCATTGGACAGCCACCTTCCTCACACTATACATATCACCTTGTAATATTTTATATTATATACTATTTGCTTATAGTACATGTTACATATTGTACATTTTCTATTTGAATAAAATAATAATAATAATAATAATAATAATAATAATAATAATAATAAATTAATGAATAGTTTATTACGTGAAAATCGTAAAATAATTTACATTTATAAAAAAAAATCCTGAGTCACAATTTTTAAAAATTGTTCAGTATTATCAATGAAGTGTATGAGTATGATCATATAACATTTTTGAAAGTTTTTGTCAAATATTTAAAACTTTATTGAGGATAAACTCAAAAAATTAAGCTATTTTAAAAGTTCCCCCTTCTTTTCTTGAGGAAAAAATTGTACCCCTACTAATTTTTTAAATGGAGCGCAAATAATGAGACCATGAGGAATCTCAAAAATTTGATTTAAGAAATTAATTTTTTTTTATATTGAAGTCAAAATAATAAAGATTTAATATTTATTTTGATTGATTTTACTTAGAAATAATGTATTATGTTTATTGTTTATACAATCAATGTTTGTAAAAATCAATTAAAGAGTAGTGTTCCATGGTTTATTAATAGAATATAGATAACCGTTTCCGACCCGCCGACATGTGACCTCTCTTGGCTCTTCCATCAAACCTCAAAATATTCATCGAGGGATGAAAAAGATTATGGTCATCCTTATATACATTTTTGGGCATTTAAATAAATAAAATTAACAATTTTATGTTGTATAATGTTTGTAAGTTTTATAAAATAAAGGAATAGCTATTTATAATTGAAATTTTATTTAAGTTGTTGTGATGCTTGTGAGGTGTGGGGAAAAGGCTTCAAACAAAATTATGACACATTTAAAATCAAGCACACACATTTTTGGGATAATTACTCAACATGGCGGCAATGATATATGCAGTTCTTTATTTTGTTCTGTTGGTAATTTTTACGTTAAGTATGGGGGGAGGGCTTTGCCCTCAAGATATCATTAGGAGTTTTTTTATGGGACGCTCTTTATGGAATCTTTAGCTTAGTCCCGCTCTATTTTTTTTTTTTAATTCATCTTCTGGGCATAAAGCGATGACGCAAAATATTGATTGTAATGTTATGAATGTAAGACAAATAATGTACGAAAACAGATCCATGTGGTACTTGTGAGTGGAACCTAGCAACCACAAGTCAATCAATACAAACGAAAGACTTAGAGTATACGACGACGTTATATGTTTTTAGAATAAGAAAGAGCTAGTTTAGTATTATATGTAGATTTAAGGTAGTGATATTGCAATAAAATTTATTGTCTAAATAAAACATTATATGTATACATGTGTTGTTAATTGTTATAGAACTTAAACTCCAATAACAGATAAATCTAGAGGAATATTTTTTGGTGGTTGGATGGAATATTTTACACTGGTTTAATGTGGGGGTACATTTATCTAACAATTGTTTTAATTATTTATGTGTATGATTTCAAAATGTTGTCAACGCAAGTATCCTTTCTCTCTAGGAAATATGTCTGCCTATAGTTATTTAACAATTTTTTTAAGTAAGATAAAGAAAAATGTGTTCATGTATAGATTATAATAAAAATATAATGAGGAGGGGGTGCGTTAGTAGATAAGGTGAGCATTGGAAAAAAATATTCACCTCGGACAATTGTTTACCACGCCACTGTTCATATGGTATGATAAAAATTAAAACTTCGAAACGCGGAAACTTTGTACCATATTATATGCATAAAATACGATTTCTGTTATGAATTAAATTAATATAATTGGTTCTTTTTTTGGGGGGAGTGGAGTGTGTTAGTACGAGTAAAATGTAAAATTGAAAAAATTCAAATTTCATTTGCCACAATAAAACCTAATTTTCAATGTTTATTGGTATAATATGTAATAAAGATATCTCTTATATTCAATTAAAAGTGTGAAAACCTAAAAGAAAAACTGAAAACTATAAGCAAAATAAACAGAATTTTAAAATTCGTAATTAATTTCCTATTTGTTTTAATTGCTACTGATTACATAATATATCGAATAATGTTTTATTATAAGTCTTGGGTAGTTGTTTCGTATTGAGTCTATTTCTAGATTCATCCAACTGCCCGTTAAACTGTCCGAAAACTCGGATTAGTTGTTCCATATGTAATAATAAAAACCCACTATTCCCTCCGATTTGGAATGTGAGAAAAGTTATATTCAAGTAGGTAAATAATTCGTATGGTTGCAAACTTGTTTATGAATATTTTTATGGACTGAGTCACCAAAGGCTAGGCCTAAATGTAAACATCAATTATACTGTATCATACATTCAGTGCATGTACGAAAAGTTTTATCTCAACAGAAGCCCGCTGTTATACTCAGTTCTTTACAATTTTAAATTTGACTAATAAAGTCCGCATCCCCAAAAAACCAATTAGATTAGTATTACAAAAAAATAATTAACAGAGGTTTTAATTTAAAACGAGTAAACTTATTTAAATATTCAATACAGTTAATAATGTATTTATGCGTTCTATCACGTTAATTAAATAATTAGTTCAGATCCTGGGCATTCAATAATAAATATACGCATTTATACATTTTATTTTTATTTTTTACGAAAAAATTGAAACAAAATATTTTACAGATTAGAAATTTGTTGGTACTTTTTAAAAATATTATTTTTAGAATTTCCCAGTATACCTATACTTAGTGAGGAAAAATTACAAGAAATCTGTAAAACAATCCAAAAATACGGCACACGTTTTCACAACAGTTTAAAGTTGAAAATGTTTATTATATATTTTATTTGAATAATGGTGCGCTCGTACGGTGTTACAACTTACGATCATCATGAGAACTTTTCGAAAAGTTTAATTTACTCGTAAAACAGTATGTGACTTTGAAAACCATTGCATATTAATTGATGGATGTAATAATTAAAGTGAACTTGTGTCCTAATGTCGATTTCCATTGTACGAAATTACAAACTACATTCATAAACTTTTAGAAATCGAATCATCATTGGATTTGTGTGACGAAGAACGTGTTAAATATAATGGCCGATTAAGATCATCTGATAACTTATATCAGGGGTGGCTAAACTTTTTTTGGTCACGATCTACTAAAAATATACTTCACCTTTGAGGATCGACTTTCATAGAAAATGTTGTAGTTAAAATTATACAGATAAAACTTATCGACAATTTGTTCACTACAACCTCGATTAATTTTCGTGCGCGTGTCCCTAAAAATAAATTCCAATATGATCGACTTTGAAACTGTCCGCGATCGACCGTTTGGCCGCCCCTAACTTATATCTTTGATATGTCAAATTCACTGTTGTCACTAAATATGCAAAAATGATTCGAATCCCAATCGTAAACGTAAGACTCAAATAAGGTCTAGTCTCACTCGACTTATGAGCGAAACGTGCCTTATTATTACCGTTACTCGTTACGAATCACTTTGAGGATATTCATTTACTGTTTTGTAAAAAAATTCAACGGCACATAGTTCTTCATTTTTTTCATTGAAAAAGTATACAATTATGTTATTTATATTGCAGGTTTTCAATACACCAGGAATAATAGATTATTTGTGGAATTATTCATGTCATCCTGATAGATCGGGTTCTACAGTTCACATTATACACATGGTAAGACGTTCACTAATGTTAAAAATATATGTTATATGTTTTAATGTTTGAAATAATATTCTTTTTGTATTATTTATTACGTTAGTATTGTAAGGTAAATTATGGTTTTAATTAAAATTACTTTTTCGTACGCCTATGCGATTTCAAATGTTATTATAATACGGAATTACGTGACTAATTAAATTAGATTACTTTGAAAGAGTTAGGATCCGAAAAAATATATACCTTTTAAATTAACATATTTTTAAAATGACTTTCCCTTTGTAAATGCACTCTTTAAAAATTAGAATTTTAACCCTTTTACCAATCGCGAAAAAACATCATAATATTTTCTATTGATTATATTTTATTTATAAAAAATAATTAATGTATAATCTTCAAGTACATATTCAAATGAAATTATCACTAGCGTAAAATTTGTATTTCAACGTACCTACTATCATAACGTAAATCATCAACGTAAAAGTATTTTTAAAATTTGAAAAAAATTCATTTAAATATATTAAGATATGTATTTATTTTCATACTAATGTGACAAGCATAACACATTTTATGAAAGAGAGACAATTAAAACGGTTAATCTGCATACATATTCTTGATATTAAAAAAATCCACATTTCAGATCTCAATGTGAATTAAAATCACATCTTTTAGTGATTTTTTAATTTGATGAAACATTTATATTATGAGTTTTCAACATTACTGTATTCCGTAAAGTGTGTAAATGATTTTTTTTTTTTTATTAATACGCATTTACCATTATTTATTTTATGTTACGTAATTGCAACATAGTATAGCCATTTAAGCAGATATATTCTAAATGTGAAAATTGTAACATCTGTAAACAGCGTAATACAAAATTACAAACAATATCTTATATCAGGGTTATTTATTTAATAATATAAATAATATGTACCAATTTACCTCACGTTATATTTTGTAAAAGTACAATCGATAAACATGTTATTTTCTAGCTAGCTTTTGAAATTTTTCATCAGTTATATTATACGGTACCGTTATACATGTTTCTCATTATTTCAAAGATTACTTTAAATTTAAATTTTACTAATCGTCGATAAGTCATCCATAATATGGTCGTGGATAAACAAAGCTAAATTTTTTATTACAGCTACACAAAATAGCATGTTATAGTGCATAGAGTATATGATTTAGTGATATTTAATGTCAGTAGATCATAAAAGTTTAATCTATATAGGTATTTAAAATAACTAATACTGACTGACTGATTCGCTATTGCCGAGCCGAAACCACTAAAGCTATAAGTATGAAATTTTGATAGTACAGTTTCATTTTATGATTTGAAGCTTTTCTAAGATGAGGTTTTCCGAAATTCAATTCTCAAAAAGGTTATGAAGGGATACAAATCTGTGATACTCCGATTCATAGCTTCTTATAAGGGTTATAACCCGGAGGGGTCATTATTGCAGCGTTAGATAAGGCTCAATAAAGACTACAAATCCATTAGCTCAATTTATCGACAAAACCTACCATATTTCTTTAGTCTTTAAATATTTGTTATTCACAGAGGATTTCAATTAGAATAACTAATAGCTATTGTCAAGTATAAAAACAGTTACCTGTACGAAAATGATTAAAAAAAACAGGTAAAGCCCTTATAGGGAAAGCTTAATGAGTATCGAATCCAAGAACAAAAATTTGTTATGGTGTTTAAGTGTTATAGGTAAATAAAAGAGCGAAATTTTGAAATTCTAGTGTATTTAAGATATCGAGTCCACACATTTTTCCTTTGATAATTTAAAATGTATAAATGAATTTAACTATCAATGGCTATCCTAAACAATCATGAAAATAAACTAAGATATGTATATAAGAACTGATAAGCAGTTACGATAGAACTTTAATGTGTAAGAAAAATATAAAATTTATATTTGATAAATATTTTAAATGCATTATTTCTTGTTTTAGTTCGATAAAACCTCATGGTGTTTTGCCGTATCAAAAATTATAGATTTATTGGACACTGTACGTAAATGCATATTATGATAAAAATTTTATCTAGTAAACCATCATTAATATTGTAAACTTCTTATTCAAAAATTATTGTTTTAATATAATGATTTTTATTGTTAATATCTATTTCATTTTTTTGTCTCTAGGTATTTTTTGTTTTAAAAAAAAAGCAGTCACACGTATCGTTTTTACATGTATATCATCATGTAAATATGGTAATCACTTGCTTCATTCATTTGAAATTTATCAGAAGTAAGTAGTACATTGTGCATAGATATAATTTGTTTTTTTTTCTTTAATATTTAAACTGTTGTATCACTTTAGGTAACGTCATTCTATGCGAAATGTCACATAAATATTTACTAATATAAAACGTCGGTATCATGATGTAATTTTTAACTATATTATTGTTTTAAGTTGCCTTTCACAAACTACTGTAAAATAAAAAATGTATTTAAGAATTTATAAATTAGATAACTATATCATAAAAATTACATATACAGAGACTGAACCAGGGCACGGTAAATTGTCCTTAATACCATTCAAAACTGAAAACACGTTTTACTATTTTTAAATGTTCATGTTATATAATACTATATTATAGCTATTCATTACACTTTTTAACTATTATTGAATGGATATTCATTATTATTGAAGTTCTAAAAAACATAGTGATATCAGTCTAATTTTTAAGAATAATGACATAAATAGTTTAAAATGGTAGTTAAATTAAAAAAAAATAATAATAAACAATTAAAAATTACACGGTTATGAATAAAAAATAGTAAGAACCACTATAGTATAAACGCAATATTAACACTGGTTTTTGTGTTAATCATTTCATGTCATGTTTTCACGATCTCTAGGTACAGTGTACACAACTAAAAACAAAATTTCTTCATGTATTTTCAACTAATGAAATATTTGCTCGAATAAAAATTAAATCAACTCATTAATCTATATGTACGCTTGTATAATCCACAGGTGAAAACGCAGTATACGGTACGATTGTCAATTCGTTTGTTCACTTGGTCATGTATACTTACTACTTCTTAACATCACTAGGACCAAGCATGGAAAAATATCTGTGGTGGAAAAAATACCTGACCCGCATACAAATCGTAAATAACTAAAATTCAGATTTCTACATGAAATTTGTGACAAATATTATTTATTTTTCAGATACAATTTCTGTTTGGCATAATCTATTGTGTATGCCTATTCATATTTGACTGCAGTTATCCAAAATTTTTTATCGTTTACATGTTAGCTGACATATTCTTATTTCTATATATGTTTCTGAAATTTTATAAAAAAACATACAAACATAAAGACAAGATTCAATGAACGTCACGAGATAGAATTCTTATTGATGCGCGAGCATCAATAAAACACACACACACACACACACACACACACACACACACACACACACACACACACACACACACACACAGATACATATATATTATATATATATATATATATATATATATATATATATATATATATATATATATATATATATATATATATATATTACAATATTGTAATTAAATAGAATGCCAAAATTTTAGTCGTCAATTTTCAATGTAGAAAAAATATCTTTATGGTCGTTTTCAAATATTTTAAATATCATTAATATGTATTATGTAGTATACATCTACGTATTCATTTCTATGCTATTGATTTTTTAGACAACATATAAGTCAATATTGATTAAGGTTAATATTAAGAAAATAATTTTGAATGTAAACACCTATATTACATGATTTTATTTTTATTATATATACATATACATATATATATATATATATATATATATATATATATATATATATATATATATATATATATATATATATATATATATATATATATAAATAAAAACAAAATATACTCTTTTCAAAATGATACATATATTTATGAAGGAATATTTCCTTGGATTATTTATTTGTCACCCAAAAATGTCCTCTAACCTCTTGAATTATTGTTTAAAATCAATATTATCATAATTAGATACACAATCACAAGCAAATTCAATAATTTTCATCATAATAATAATTCAATGGAGGGTATAGTTTTGAGTAAATGTTTTTCACTTTTGAAAATTATTCTTAGAAGAAAGTAGGATTTTATTACCAATATTATAATTAGTATTGTTATACATATAGACAATTAAACGATTGTTTTTCTAATTAATGCATTATTTAGTTAATTTTAAGATATGATTGAAGAGAACGATTTATAATTGTATACATGTTATTAAATTTATTTCCTATGACTATTTTCGTAGATAATAGACTTCGTACAAAAATTATGAATATGTATCTTCTATAACATAACTGTTTAATACATCAGTAAAATTAATAAAACTAAAAGAAAAGTGCATTTTTTTTTTTTTTTTTTTTTTACCTTAAATTCATGTAATTAATATATTTTCATTTAACTATTCACTAGCATCAAAATAAAGTATTCATTTTCATAAAGTCTTACTATGAATAGTACCAAAATTTTTAGGAATATTATATTAACACAGATTATTATCCCAAAACTATTAAATATGTTCAAAACTTGTAATTGCTCCCATTTTTAATTATAGGATTTACCATTTACTGGAGAACTAAATTAACAGACGATAAAACTACGATTCGAGTTTTATTGAGAATCATTTTCCGAAAATAAGGTAGATCATTGGTGTTACGGTAGGAACTACTTTATATTAAGTGGACTGTATTCGTTAATTGATGTTTTTACTGATCTTAATGAGCCGAGGGTGACTAAATGAATGACCAATTAACTGCGAGGATGATCGCTTTTGCAGGACTGCCAATCGTAGGACTCCGTGACCGAATAACTGCCCAATCCCGTGTTATTTGTATTTTACTGACTGGTGAATACTGCCATACTGCATATGAGACTGCTGCGAGAAAAGACTGAAGAAATGAAACGCTGACTGATACTTTAAGACTGGCTGATATTTTAAGACTGCCACTCTTGGCGAGCCGCACTCCTATTTATAACCTCGTCTTGTCGATATCACTACCCAGGGTCATTTCTGGTTGGTTTGGGCATTAAAGTTCACGCCCACCGCTGTCTCTAATTGGTGCTGTCTTCCTGCGCGCAGTTGTGTGCGCAGTGAATTCCTTCTTCTTCCGATATCTTTCCAGTGCGTGAGGCCACGCCTACCGCCATCTCTAATTGGTGCCATCTCCTGCATGCCACTGTGTCTTATGAAGACGTGCGGAAGTGCACGGTACCTCTTCTCTTCGTCTGCTATCTCTCTGATGCGTGAGGCCATGCCCACCACCATCTTCAATTGGTACCGTCACCCTGCGCGCCACTAATGTCTTAAGCAGTCCTTAGACGATCAATAATATTGTCAATTTTATTGACGAGTTAGATTGACACCAGCGTCAATGTACTTCAATCAGCTCGTCAAACACAGCCATCAATACTCATTCGATTCCGGATTTCAAAGTATTCGTGTTGTGTTCGAAGTGTTAAATTAAATATTTTGAAACGGTTTCTAATACAGATATGGAGTTTCTAGCTGTGACTCTGGCATTATGCAAACTGAGAAAACAAAAAAAGAAAAGAACTAGACGCTAGTCAAAGGAATGGCTTTAGCTTTTTTATTTTTATTGAAATAATCTTTTGATCTTAATTCCCATAGTTCAGGATGATCACGATATTATAAAGTTATCAAAAGTGTTAAAAACTCACACTCACCACCCGATTCGTCGCCAAGCGGTATCGATAGTTCCGCCATGCTGTCTGACTGATAAATGATACAAATTTCGGAAATATTGACAATAAACGCTTCTAGACGTTCAATACGTCCTGTCAATTTTGCCCGCCAATGAGCATCAATCAAAATTTCTATCAATCTCTCTAAATGATTGACAATCCATATCAATATCCTTCCAAATGATCAATACTCGCTTCAATATGGTTCCGTCAATATTATTGATACAAATATTGACAATATTATTGATACAAATATTGACAATATTATTGATCGTCTGGGGGCCACTTTACGACGACGTACCGAAGTGTACGGTACATCCTCTTTTCTTCACCCATGTTTATGCAGCACGGATCCGCGTTCACGCCGTTATCTTTGTTTGGGTCCATCGCCACGCTACGATACCCCCATATAACTATACGAAATCCCGTTACGTGTACAACACTACAATGTAATGATCATCCGCCTAAGTATGCGGACAATCTCCAAACCCAAGCAATAAGCATGCTTAAGCAGCTTTTTATGTTGTGACCTGTCGCGATTGGTTAATGCCACCAACTCATCAATAACGGAATACAAACGCATACAGACAATTAATAATTATATCAATGATACAAAATCGTTTGCACGACACTCGGTTGGGTGACATGCCGTTTCTTGGCGTCGACCAGGCGCGGATTCAGAGGGTGTGCCGGGTTGGCCTGGGCCCAACCAAAATTTTCTACGATCACGATTTTGATTTTTGAAATTGCCATCAAATGTTTGAAAATACTTAATACTTTATCTAATACAGTAATAATCGCGTAGATGAGTAAGAAAACAACAGTTTATTTACCTCCTAAAATAGGTATCATGTAATTTTTCCATGTGAAAAATTTATTTTCATTTATAAATATCGATTGTCTTTTGTTACCGAATCAAATTCTATGGAAGTGTACATCTCCATCAAAGGCTTGGGACTTGGGAGCATTGTTTTTAGAGTTAGAAGAAATATACAGACGAATCTTAGTTATTCTGATTTCAAGTGCTACAGCTGAAAGAAGTTTTTCGACCATGAAAAGAATAAAAACCTTCAACAGGTCAACAATGAACACGTCTGTGAAGTTAGCCCCCCACCCACCTCGGATCAATTCAAAATAATTTGTAACCTCATTTTTTTAATTTGTAACTATTTGTAACCAACTTTTTGAAATTTGTAACTTCATAGTTCTTGAACTATCGCTGATTTCTCAATGAGGGGCTAACTTCACACCAGCCCCCCGACCATGCATAAATCGACCGGGATAATTTGTAACCTATAGTACTCAATTTGTAACTATTTGTAACCGACTTTTCGGAATTTGTAACCTCAACGTTCCCGAGTTACAGGCAAATCAAAATGGGGGCACCAGCCCCCCATCCATGCGTAAATCGACCGGGACAATTTGTAACCTATAGTACTCAATTTGTAACTATTTGTAACCGACTTTTCGGAATTTGTAACCTCAACGTTCCCGTGTTACAGGCAAATCAAAATGGGGGGCCAGCCCCCCAACCATGCGTAAATCGACCGGGACAATTTGTAACCTATAGCACTCAATTTGTAACTATTTGTAACCGACTTTTCGGAATTTGTAACCTCACCGTTCCCGAGTTACAGGCAAATCAAAATGGGGGGCAGCCCCCCATCCATGCGTAAATCGACCGGGACAGTTTGTAACCTATAGTACTCAATTTGTAACTATTTGTAACCGACTTTTCGGAATTTATAACCTCACCATTCCCGAGTTACAGGCAAATCAAAATTGGGGGGGGGGCAGCCCCTAAATTTTAAAGTTGAAAACTGACGTAAAAATTGACAATTTTCATATACGAATTTATATGAATTTATTAAAACGTGTATAAAAAAAAAATTCTGACTTCCGATTTTCAATCACTTTTTAAGATCGTTAGGCTAGTATATGAGAAAGGTCATATTACATTTTTAGAACTTTTTATCTAATATTTAAAATTTGATTAAACAAAAACTTCCAAAAAGTTAGGTTAATTAAAAGTTAAACCAAAAGTACTCAAAATGTTATGAAAATTATGCTCAACATGAAGAAGTATGTTTTTGATATAGGATAAAATTTTCAAGTTTCTAGGCTCAATACATTTCGAGTTATGACTGAATAACTAAAATCTGAAAAGTGAAAATCTCGTTTATGGCGGATTTGACCGTATTTGCCCGTTTTTTTCCTACATTATTAATTTTTCATTCTTCTAATAAAATATTAATATTATTCATTTAATTGAAGATGCTAGTAAAATTAAAAATTGTATGGTTTTTCAATTAGTTATATATATATATATATATATTTTTTTTTTTAAATATCGTTTAGCGATTTGCAGATCAGAAATGTAACCTAGTTTTTACATAAATAATTTCTCTCTATACGTCAAACATTTTATAAATACGAAAAAACTATTGAAAATATTACTTTGTCAAATTTTTGTGTTTTTTTTATGTAAATTTAAAGTTAGAATTTTAACATAAATCATTATTTTTGAATAAAATAGCGATTTTTTTTCTTCAATTATAACTTAATATAATTTGAAAATATCTAACTGATAAAAATTGTTTATCAATAGACTCGCCACATATTTTCCAAAATTTGGTTTAAGAATCATAAAGCTCATCAAAAAAAAATAATCATCGTGAACCACAATTATTTAATAATTACATTATTTTAACATAATATGTTTAGTAATCCCTATTTCTTATAAAATTATTTTGTTTAAGATATACACTCGTTGCAGTAATTGATTTCATTGGTAATAATAATGTTAATTCGGTTGGACATTATATAACCTACTGCAGACGAATCAAAGGACATTGGGAATGCCACAATGATTTATCAAGAGATAGACAAAGGATAAATCCTTTAATGAAAACAATAAAACCACATTTAATTTTTTATATTAAACAATAATATAAAACAATAAAAGAAAATCTAAATAAAATCAAATTTCAGTTTTATATTATTTCAATAAATACTTGTAAATTATTTATCAACTTTCCAATAGTACCATAAACATTATAATTAGTTGTTGTGAGTTTTTTGAAGTGAAAAACTTGAATTTTTTTGAAAAATTGGTTCTCCATATTGATTTTTGAAAAAAATTACATATTAGACGCAATAAGCTACTAACTGTTGATTTAAATGGATTAAGAGGGTTAGTCCCCCATTTTGATTTGCCTGTAACTCGGGAACGGTGAGGTTACAAATTCCGAAAAGTCGGTTACAAATAGTTACAAATTGAGTACTATAGGTTACAAACTGTCCCGGTCGATTTACGCATGGATGGGGGGCTGGCCCCCCCATCTTGATTTGCCTGTAACTCGGGAACGGTGAGGTTACAAATTCCGAAAAGTCGGTTACAAATAGTAACAAATTGAGTGCTATAGTTTACAAATTATCCCGGTCGATTTATGCATGGTCGGGGGGCTGGCGTGAAGTTAGCCCCTCATTGAGAAATCAGCGATAGTTCAAGAACTATGAAGTTACAAATTTCAAAAAGTTGGTTACAAATAGTTACAAATTAAAAAAATGAGGTTACAAATTATTTGGAATTGATCCGAGGTGGGTGGGGGGCTAACTTCACAGACATACAATGAACAGCAAACGCTTACATAAACGTACGTTTCCCCAGCCCCCCACATATCACTTTTCGTAAATTTTCTTTTCCCAACATTTAGTACGTCATTTGTTTGTATTTGTTTGACCAAACTCAGAATTTGTTTGATGTCGGTTCTTCTTGGAAAATCGGTTTTCCGTGCGTGGGGCTGGGGAAACGTTTCCACAGCCCCCACCCCGTTAATTATTGACTTTTCGTAAATTTTCTTTTCCCAACACTTAGTACGTTATTTGTTTGTATTTGTTTGACCAAACTCAGAATTTGTTTGATGTCGGTTCTTGGAAAATCGGTTTTCCGCGCGGGGGGCAGGGGAAACGTTTCCACAGCCCCCCACCCCGTTGATTATTGACTTTTCGTAAATTTTCTTTTCCCAACATTTAGTACATCATTTGTTTGTGTTTGTTTGACCAAACTCAGATTTTTTTTATCTCAGCATGCCCCGGAAAATCAGTTTTTAACAACAGTATTTATATAATATCGATAAATCTATAAATATGTAATAATATATTATATTATATTGTTGAAACCTGATAAAAATTAATACTATTTTTTTTATTATATACCTACTAGTTTGTGTTTATTTAATGTTATATATATATATTCTCGTTATTGATATTATAATATGTTTAACATTAAATTTACCATGCTTTTAGAACATTTCAAAGTGAATTTCGTGAATCATCTTTTAATATAGTTCCTATTTTGTATATAATAAAAATATTTTGCATTGTTTATAATTACATTGACACCAAAAAAATTACTTAACATTATACGTAGTAAATACGCGTTTTAGGAAAAGCATCCAATAGCTGTTCAGTGTTTGTGTACAAATACCTATATTATATCTATGGGTTAGTTAATGATGTGAACAAGACATAGAAGTATACTACAGAGTGTAATAACTTCCCTAATATCTTGTATACTTGAAATAACATTAAATATTTATATATAACAACTATAAAAAGAAGTTTGACTTTTAATAATCCATTACCTTGTATGAGTATGATCAATTTCGCATTTATTTTACTAACGCCAAAATTACTTAGTGACAGTGGCGGTTATAAGGGGGGGGGCGATAGGTGGATCGCCCCCCCCCCTTGGGCCGTTTTTTGTAAATTTATTTATTTAGTACCTATAAATCATGGTACAATCTTACACAAAAAGGAAAAACCATGTACCTATTTTTAATTTTTATCCTACCGCAATTCGTTAAGATGTCTGTGCGCTTAGTTTATTTTTGTTCTTAAAGGTACTGTATGTACCTACGCGTATTATCAGCTTTTTTGCTTAGCTTAAAGGTATTTACTTATTTCCATCTAACTGTTTGGCTATTCTTTAATTAACTTGTATTTCTATGGCTTTTACATTATAATATGCATGTGTGGTGTGCTTTTTTTTTATTTACGTAGATTGAAAACATGGTTAACGTCAACAATTGGCGAAGAAAGGTTGAATGGGCTAGCATCACTCCACATTCATAAAGATATTTCTATAGATATAGAAAATATTATTACACGCTTTGCTAAACAAAAGAATAAGCACATGCTTTTACTGTACTTTTTTTTTAATGATATTTTATGTAATATGACTAATAAAAAAATATTTATGCTATATGAAGTGTATACTTTATTTCAAAATATTGAGGAAAGGTCTATCCAACATTATTGACCCTACGATTTTTTTTTTGTTATTTTCGCCCCCCTCTTAAAAGTCAATTATAACCGCCACTGCTTAGTGACCATAACATTTCTGTAATTGCATGTCTAAGTACATTAATATTTAAATAAAGTTGAATGTGTTAATAATGTTAATACCTATTAACTATTGCATTTTATACTATCACCAGATTTTATTTTTAGAAATAATGAGTTTTACAACATATCAGATTATAACTGGCAACTATAAATAAAAATGCAAATAAATCTAATTAATTTTTTCTTGATAATATTATTACATACATATTACATAGGTATTAGGTATTATTTCATAATATTATAATAAAGCTTTATAAGATACAATGGTTTGTTACATAAAAATTAAATCATAAATAATGTTATTAAAAAAAAATAAAAAATAAAAAAAATTACAACTGGCTTATAACAATCTGTTTAATTTTTTTTAAATATGTAATTTTAATTATTATTTAAATAGTATAAATAAGAAATTCACATGGTACTTTTGTGTTAGCTTTGATGTATTTAACATTTTTTTGGACATCATCTTACATTTCCCATTTATTATGTCCTCTCTTACAACATGCATAATAATGTCCAATGGAAGTCCTGAGAAGACTTAACAATTTTTTTGGTGTCAATGTAATTATAAACAATGCAAAATATTTTTATCATATGCAAAATAGGAACTATTTTAAAAGATGTTTCACGAAATTCACTTTGAAATGTTCTAAAAGCATGGTAAATTTAATATTAAACATATTATAATATCAATAACGAGAATATATATATATATATATATATATATATATATATATATATATATATAACATTAAATAAACACAAACTAGTAGGTATATTATAAAAAAAATAGTATTAATTTTTATCAGGTTTCAACAATATAATATAATATATTATTATATATTTATAGATTTATCGATATTATATAAATACTGTTGTTAAAAACTGATTTTCCGGGGCATGCTGAGATAAAAAAAATCTGAGTTTGGTCAAACAAACACAAACAAATGACATACTAAATGTTGGGAAAAGAAAATTTACGAAAAGTCAATAATTAACGGGGTAGGGGCTGTGGAAACGTTTCCCCTGCCCCCCGCACGGAAAACCGATTTTCCAAGAAGAACCTAACCAACGGTAGCCCTACAGCGGCACAGCTAACTATGTAATAAATAAATAATGTGTAATATAGTAATAAATAATCAATGTTGCCCGTCGACCAAATATGATGGTGGTGCATCACCTACCTTACGTGCGATTATGATATTATGTGGTGCCGGGATCCGTAATAATAATCAAATTAATACAATAAAAAATACAGTTTGATCCCGCACAAACACACAATAACACCGCTAACCGCACCTGACGAATAATTCAAGTCACATCAATGAACACGAAAAGGACTGCAGCTCTTCACAAGACGAACACGAAACCACGCTAATTCACACTGACTGCTGGTACAACAAATGACCGCCCTAAACTGGGCAAAACAAAAAATGAAACGGTGGCACTAGCCTCGACCAATATTACCAAACAGTCAAATTCACAACAAGTAACAACGTGGTTTTGGACAATGTCTGCAATCAACGAATACACACACAGCTCCACTCACGAACACGAACACGACGAGAAAAAGAAAGATCTGGCCCGTACAACGGTTTTTAACGGACCGAACTCGAGGACAACATGAAGTATGAGACGAAAGCTCAGTGTCACCTACACGAATGAAAACACGCGAACTCATGGAACTTTTGGTGACACTGAGGTCGATGACTTGCGAAAATACACGAAACATAACCGAATTTATTTTAACCGCACACGCACGAGACGAAAATAACGAAAACATTGATAACATTAAAATACTATAAAAAAGTAGTAAGTTTTTTATAAACCCGCTTAATCACACTTAATTTGGGGAACCCAACAATAGGTGTATAACTGGTTTATGGTTATCGAACGCCGGAACAAAGAATAATGTTTAAAATGAATATAATTATTAACTAATAACTAGGGTACGGACTTTGATGCAAAATACATTTTTTAGTGGGTAGCATAGGGTAATGCTTTCTAAGTGTATAATTCGATTCATACATCAGAGAATTTAAAAATGAAACTTTTATTTTGCAATTTTTAGCATTTTTTAAAACTTTTTTCGTTTTTAAAGCATTTTTTGACATTTTTAGAGCATTTTTCCATTTTTAGGTCATTTTTTATATATATTTGATGTTTGGAATTATAAAAATGTTTAAAATATACATTTTTTTAAATTTTTTTTATAAATGTCGTTTATTTATGAAAATTTACAATCTATACATTAAATGTAAATTGTTTTGAATGTTTGGTTTTGTCTCGTAAATCAGTTATTTTTACGAAGACCGGCGGATTGTATCTATCTATACGGCTATAGCCTATACGTAATTGTAATTACCATCAAATAATCTCGATAACGTTATGATAACGTGATATAAAACTAATTGGTGTCGATAAAATAATGTATTTTTATAAGTTTTAAATTTTAACAATATTCTACGTACACAAAACTGTTCAAAATTTTGTTCTTATCGAATTTAATAACATTTTTAATGGTTTTTAGTGCATTTTTTCAGTGCATTTTTTTGGTATTAAAGCATTTTTTTAAGGAATTATGTCGTATTATTTAAGGACATTTTTCTTAATTTTTAAGACATTAAAGTCCGTTCCCTACTAATAACTATTGTAAAATGCTATTCGCTGCCATTTGACTTTCAACTTCATATAGTTTGTAGAGAAAGTCAATAATAATTAATGACTTTTCTGAATGAACAAATAATTATTAAGGATTTTTGATGATTCAAGTTTTGACTTCTTTAATCTTAAGTGTTAGATTCTTCATTGATTAATAAATCACTAAAATTATTTCAAATTTAATAAATCTAAAATATTAACTAAATTTCCAACTGATAAATCAGTTATTAAAAATAGTAGAAGACTACTAGCCGATTTTGATTCTTTAGCATCCAATTTATCACAACTTCTAAAAGCATTCCCTACACTCTAAAAATGATTGCTTCCGTGAAGACTTTTCCTGTTACTGCTGAATCAAACGAACTTTTCATTACTCAAATATGATAAAAATTACTTGTCCACACCAATGGGCATAACAAGCCGAATGATTTAATGGTTACATTTATATAAAATAATAAGCTGATGATGTTGATTTAATTAAAGCCTTTGACGTATTTGCAATTATGAAGAAACGTAGATTTGGCCCATTGACATTTTATGTGCTATAAAAAGCATATCCCTATTGAAAAATTGAATTACTATTACCATTATCTTGTCCTCGGAGCGATAAATACTACAAGATGCGAAGTACGTATTTTTGTTATACATATATGTGGTACGTGTATGTGTGTGTGAGTACAATATACAGAATCTATGAAATACAGAATGTTATTCAGAGTCATTTCTTCCCTGTGTTAAAGTATGGATAAACAACTGATTATCAGATATTGTATTCATAGTCACAATATGTAAGTGCATAGTCACTTATGTTACTGTTGATCATTATAGTATCGTAGAGTGTCGACAAATCTAGATTATGGGAACTGGAATATCGGTGAATCGGCTTCGGTGACTTGAGGAAACACGGCTATGAACGGCCTCTGGGGCAAGAAGTGAGTTGGACGGGACAATCGATTTAATTGATCAACTTTGATGGCGAGGGTCGCTCCGTCATCGATCGCCCAACAATCAATGTGTTTGCAACAGGGACTGGAACCGAACCGAAAAGAACCGGTTCTGGAACCCAAAAAACCCCTAAAATATTAAGAACCGGCACCGAATTATTAAATTTTGAAATAACCGGAATCGAACCGGAACCTATACTTAAGATGACAAGTATCGGGTTTCACAAAAAATAATGAATAAATATTGAAAAAAAAAAAGTTAAATTTTTAGTTTAATTCTTACTTTTGTAATATCTTATAATAAAAGTAGGGAATACCCATTTATAAGCATCGATCGATCGATATAGAATAATTGCTTAAACTATCACAATATTAATTTATGATACAAGTAAGTGGTTTTAATTGATAAACTTTGAAAAATTGTTTTCTTATTTATTGATATTAGTAAAATTAATGTATGAGTCACGATTTTAAAAATGCTACCTCAACTTATGTGTCTTTCTTGGCTTGCTTTTAACTTGAGTCAGCATTGATTGCGATATAGCAGTGGAGTTAATGAATGTTATTTATAATTACATGTTTGTCGTATTTTCATACATATTATATGCCACATCTATTCCTCAGAGTCTAGGGCATAAACAATAAAAATTATTATTTTTATATAGGAATGTATATTTTATTTTCAGATATACATTTGTTCATTCATGAATGAATTGGTGTTTGAGTACCGTATTACCTACTATGTTTATAATTATGGCATATATAATACCTTGACAATTCAAGGATTATTTGCATTGACTTGTAAATGGTCATTGTATATATATGTATTGTTTTAATTTCTTGCTAATTAATCATAATAGTTGAACGTTTCTCTGTCTAACTTATTGTATTCCAACTAACATTTTATATTTTATAACTAAGCCAATATGTCATATGCAAAATAAAAATAAAATAAATTGTATTTATTTTGATACCTAATTCGTAGACAATAAACATGATGATGTAATTATCGATATTGTTTATTGGTAACACATGTATAAATATAGGCACCTATCAAAATATTAAACACGTCATACTATAAAAAAAATTTTTTTTAATAACATTTGGAACCCTTTGAAACCGGAACCCTAACCCTAACCCTTATTTTGAATTTGTCAAAAACCGGAACCTTTAAATAAAAAAAATTGAGTACCGGAACCAGAACCATAACCGAAAAAACCAAAAGGTACTAGTCCCTGGTTTGCAACGCATCGTTATTTTGTCACTTTTCATAACGTTCTCCGGTAAAATTTAACACCCCGGACGATAAACGATTCGAACGCTCATGTCACGTGTACGTGAGAGTTAACAGAAAATTGAAATTCGTCAACTTAACGAAAATATCCGTCATCAATAGAGGAATTAAACACATTCTAGTTTAGCTTGATTCGGAAGTTAGGAAACTAGAGGGACATTTGAAAATTGTCACTGTCGATAAGTTCTGATTAAAAGTTTCACTGTATTAAGTTATTGCATATTTTAATGTTTTTTTTATTGTTTATTATGTCTGTATCGCACTTTGAAATTTAAAGTTTAAATGTATATTTTATGAATATAAATAACAATATAGGTTAAATAGTATGGCAATAATCATTGTTGGAATAAAAAAAAATTAATTATCATCATGGCCTCATTTTAAATATCATGAATAACAATGACAGTTTTATTGAAATTAGATTACAAAATTATATTACAATGTTGATTTTGTTTAAATAACACGTGGATAATAATAGTTGTTTTTAAATGAGGAGCAGTGAAAATAATTTTTCATTGTTATGGGCTCCATACAAAAATATAAAGCAATATTATTAAGACATTTTTACATATTATCTTCAAGTAAACCACTACTCTTCTAATCTAAATATTTTTTTCGGTTACATCGTTATTATTTGATTACATGTTTGAACGTTTTTAACACCATCCAAAAATATATTAATGGTTTTTAACTAGATATTAAGTCAAACAGTGTATTGGAATAGATTACAATCCCTCGCAAATGCAATGAAGGGGTACATACCATTGCTCTGCGTGGTCCAGTCTTTTCGGTCTTTGTGTTACAGGACCCAACCATGGTCCGGTCCTTTTCGGTTCTTGTTTATTTTAATCGAAAATGATTTGGTCCAGTTTTGTCCGTCTTCAACTTCAGTTCAACATAAGTTTTAATGACAGCATCACGGTATAGTCTGGTTTATTTTAACACGTAATACAATATATGTAAAATTATATAATTAACACAGTCAATTCGTCTATAATAATAATTTTTCGCGGAACGTAGTGGTGGTACGGAAGGGACGAATATTCTAAACTTACTTATATGATAGAAAAATATTTAATTACTTTAACTAAATATTTAGTATAATATTTTTTACAATCGATCCAACTCGGTCTCATTCTTATATATTTTTTTTTTTAATCGGTACAGTCTTGGTCTTTTCTAATGCAATAACAATGAAACGGCCCGTTCCAGTTTGGCTTAATTTTTTTTTTTTTTTTTTTTGTTATCGGTCCAGTACAGTCCTGGAATCGGTTAAAATGTATCAGTCCGGTCCGGCCTAAAAAACGGACTGTACAGAGCACTAGTACATACATATAGATCGTAGATGCAAATAAGTATACACACGTTTCTATATTTAAATAATACGCTACATTCAAGTACTAAACTATAAAGGGTGTTTTGAAGTTATTTTTGTTCAAATTGTTAGTTCTTAAAACCTTTTCACCAAGAACATTTTATGTAAAACAAATTAACAAATCGAACATATACTCGTAAATAGTAATGAAAAAATTATGGAAAAAACTTACGATTACTGTCTTGTGATTTTTAGTTTGTATACTGTAAACAATACTATAGGTACGTACAAATATGTATTATAAAAATATGTACACGCAATATTTATATTTTAATACGAACATGTGTACATATTTTTTTATATTGAATCTAAAATGATTTTTCACTAAATTACATTAGCATTTCCATTCAATTTTTTTTTTTTTTTTACTCAACAGTATACAAATATACGGACAGGTTTATCATTTAGTTTAACACTTTTTTTGATAGTTTGAAAAAAACCATTCTCTTCCCTTTCCGTTTACTAGTTTTAAATAAACCATTAGTAGTGTGTTTTCATTTTTAGAAAATTACTCTTACTGTTCTAAATATTGAAAAAAAATTGTTATTTTCGGCAAAAATACTAAATATCATTATACACTTCAATGTTTACTAATACTGTGGTGATATACCTTATCCAAAGTAGAATCATTCAAATTTAATTGAACAATCTGTTATTTGTATCGAGTCAGGGGTTTTTTTTAATTTCATTAAACATGCATGATAATGTAAATACACAAATATAACAATATGTTTTAACCAACATGAACTTTGACATATATATTTTTTCTATTATTTATTGAATAAACTTGAGAACGGATTTTATACAGTATTGTATTTATTATTCAATGGCATAATATAATATGCTGATTTATTAAAAAGACTAGGTAATAAAAGTACAATACAAATGTCGATCTGTTTTAGTTTTATAACTAAGCATTTATTGTACTGTAGGTTATATAAAGCACTTTCTTTGATAATATCATAAAAGCTCAAATAATTTATATAAAAAATATTATCTTTAATTAGAACTTTGATTTATATTAATTTTCTTTAATTTTTTATTTGTTGAATTTACTTATTCTAAATAAGAAAAAAATATGGTCCACGAAAGTATGGTTTTAAAAAAATACATTTTTTTATGCATTTTTTGAATATTTAAATATTTTAGACTTTATAGAGTACATGTACCTACTTCAGTATTTTATAACATAAAATGTATCTTACTAAACATGTAATGTCAAATATTGAGAAAATAAATATTAGAATTTCTTATCTATTATTAGTATCGATTATTACAATATTTTTTTAATAATTAATATTATTTTTTGGATTTCGGTAAAAACGTTAAACCTAAAATTACGTCAGTTGTCGTTAGTGAACATAATCTAACCATAAGTTCTAAGTCTAGATATCTGAGTTTTAATTGATTATTTAATTAAATTCATTCTAGCAGCATATACAAATATAAAAACAAATGCGTGTATCATATTTATAGAAAAATCCAACATTTAGAACATTTTAACTTCTGAGTGCAAAGATCAAAAATCTGTTAGCTCGAACCGTTTGAAGTTGACAGTAAAATCAGTAAAAATGACAATAAAATGTCGGTTCAAAAACTACAAGCCTATAATATAATGTAAAGACCATGTACTATATTCTGTAGGGTCGTCGAAAATAAATCATCAAATCAATTTACACAGTGAAGTGAATAAAACTTCAATACGAAAAAAATGTGTATATGAGTCAAATCTATTTGACCATTACAATAACTTTTTTTTTATTCATTACTTTTAACTATTTTGTTTTTTTTCTAAATACTTGAATCATACACTATAACAAAATTGCATTATACCCTTTGATGAAAAATTAAAAAAATTATTATTTTGTGAGATGGCTTTTAAAAAAAAATTTCTTGTGCTTAAATCTCTATTAAAGATTAATTCAATAATTTTCTACAATTTTTTGAAGTTTGTGAAAAAGTTACAATAATACTGTTTCACATGATTGTATTACTGTACAGATATCACAACTAATTAAATATTTTCTTGAAATTCATTTCAAGATTTTTATTACCACTTGTAGCTATGATCCTGTTATACATAATTAAAATTTATATTTATTATTTTCAATTATAAAAAGATCAATCAAAATTACTGACTTAATTTTGATGGAAGAACAATAATTTGGATAGCTATTTTAATTATTAAATCTGTATTTTCAAAAGTTTTAAAAATTTGTAATAAATTAATGATCAAATTTTAATGAGATATTTTCCACCCATAATTTTTCTGAAAATCCAATTTACAAAATTGCTGTTTTGATTTTCTTTTTTAATAGTAAAATTTAATTTAAAATTTTTAAATTTGAGTTCTAAATATGAAAACCTAATATACATATTTCTTTTGGAAAAATAAATAAAATATTACATTATCGACATGAATATCATTAAAAGAAAACGCTAAAGTAGTAAAATGGTAAACATGAGAAGGTTTTTCTAAGTAAATCTTAGTTTATACATGATAAATACATAACATCATTGTAAGATTTTTATCAATATCATCGCCGGACAAATAAAATAATTATCGTGAACGATCTTTTTGACTGTCCTTGAAAAGTATTGCTAAGTATTAAACATATACCAATCCATGCAGTAGCGGATCCAGAGATTCTACATGGGGGGAGGGCGTTTAATACAATTTTCCTAATACTAAATTAACTCATATTCAAAAGAAAAGTACATTACTACCTATACAAAAAAATAACTCAAGGGAGGGATATTTATTCCATTCCTTCCTTTTGGATCCACCACTGAAGCCATGTAGGTATTCAATTTTAATACATGTGTAAATCGTATGGGTACATTGCAAATACTTAATAAATCCGATTATGTGACAAAATTTTAAACATTTTTTTGACGTCGATTTTTTTTTTTTTTTTTAACATTTATGTATTTTTAATATTAATTGCGATTTAAAGATTTAATACATATTTTGTTTCTGCTGTAATAGCCATGTGCCACAGTCATATTTATCATTTCTCCGCTCAAGATGAAATTTTGAATACTTATTCTTTCATTACATCATCGAATTATTCAAACACAGAAAAATAACTAAAAGTAATTTTAAAAATATCTAAATAATGTTTCAATCTTTATGAGTGGTAAAAACATAATATGGAATGCGATCTACCGGACAGTTCAATTAATTCATCATTAACTACGATTTACTCAGAATAGTAATTTAATTTACTTTTTGTAAATTTCTTAATTGTAGTAGTTTAATGAAAGTATATTATTTAAAATGACAAAACCTATATATCTTCACTTCAGTCAAAATATAAAATATTTCAAAATAAGTGAATATTTTTGTTTGCTATCATCATAAAAATATAAAACAAATTAAACAAAAAAAACAAAAAGTCAAAACTTATAATAGTTATTGAATTCTTGTGGACTGCTCAGTCCTCGCGGATTTATAAATTGTTTATAACTGTACTATTTCTTGAAATTTATGTTCAGTTGCATTTTTAGATAAACAAACATTGAAAACTACCGACATAGTTTAACTAAAACTAAAGATGTACCTACCGAAATCACTTCACAAAGTATGCCAAAAAAATCCATTGATAAATGTTTGAGACGAATATTTTATTATTGAGTATATTATGAACAAACATTTTGATTCACAAGCTAGAAATATCAATTAAAATATGGTTATTAACGGTTGATAAATATTGAATTTCTTTTAGCTTTCATTCTGGGCAGCGAGTGTGAAGATAGTATGTAAATTATTAGGTACACATTCATTAATTTACATATGTTTGAAGCATAGCGTTGATTGAGTTAAAATTTATTTCATAATTTTCAATTCATTTTAATGTTGTCGAAAAATCTGTGACAATATTAAAGTATTATAATTATTTTGGAATAAAAAAACATATTATATTCATCGAAAATCATTCGTGGTATATATATATATATATATATATATATATATATATATATATATATATATATATATATATATAATATTAAACATTCTTAAACATTTTCTTTTGATAAATCGTAACTTGTTTTTGATGTATTACGAAACAAACCACCCCGTGGAATAATTTGTCATAAGTGATGTTTCATTACTTGTAAATTGAATTATATAACTTCACAACTCAAATCTATCCATTTAAGTTGTATGTGAGCATGTGAAGAAGCATGTACCTAGCCGAACCAATGACATGTGAAATCAATAGATACACCGCTCACTAATGCATCAAAACTTGGAAATTGAAATTTTCATAATAAACTTTCCTTCTTCGCGTGATGATGGATTTTTTTCGAGTCACACGTATAGACAGAATAATAATGTGTACTTTCTGTTCGAATACTGTTTTCCGTTTTGCACAACAGACAAAAAAATTCTCGTGTGTGAATTACAAAAATAGTCTTACTCTAATAAAAACATTATTTTCACTTGAAATCATTTGTGAATCGTCTGTGGAAATTTAAAATTTTAACCAAATGTGTTCATATGTTTTTTTCCCCGAAATCATTTCACTTGGATAAAATAATATCTAAGACATGGATACAATCATACATATAAATTAATAGGAATCAACAACGTGAATTCCTCAAAAACTTCATACAAGAACGATACCCGTGATTTTAATTCTCACAACACGACAGTAAACATTTAATAAATAGATATAATGTTATTATACATATGAATTATAATTAGGGATGGGCATGAAATCCGAATATCTGAATCTTCCGAATATCCGGACATCCAAATCCGGATTTGAATCAAATTCTTATCCGGATTTGAATCAAATTCTTATCCGGATTTGAATCAAATTCTTATCCGGATTTCCCAAATTATCCGGATCATCCGGATTTATGGATTTGCTTAATAAGCGCACAGCATCACTGGTATTTAAAATACGTTTGAAATTTGTATACCTACCTATGTCTGAAAATTATGTTATAGAATTAAAATATTATTAGTAAATAAAAATGAGTCATTGAACAGCAAAATCGAGATGAATAATCCGGATTCTCCGGAAATCCGTGAAATTCGGATTTACTAAATCAATATACAAAGTTTAATTAATATAAGTACTATAGCAATTTACAAACACTAATTGTATAAACTTACTGAGTAATAAAACTAACAAGTATAGAGAATCTCATATGTATTGATTCCAAATATTGATTAATGATTACCTAATTTAAGAATGATAAGATATTAAATATGCTCTATTTATATTCATACTTTTCGATTAGATAGAAATCCAATGAATATAAGATTAAATATTGCTAAAACTACATTTTTTCAACGAAATATTGACTTTGGCTGCTTTTTTTCGAGCTATAGAACACAAACAGAATCAGGAACTATGTTGCCTAAAAATCATCATGGAAAACATGAATTTAAATAAACCAATGAAATTTCTAAAAAAACAGATGAAAAAGAAATATTCGTAATACAATTTAATTTTTTTTTTTTTTTGTCAGTTGTATAGCAGGTTATAGGTAAAGGTGCTTTTAATATAAACGTTGTATGGGGAAATAATTTTTGAATAATTAAAGGTTTTTTTTTTGTAGTTTTTTAACTTTATATCATCATTTCAATCAAAAAATACGCATACCTAACAAAACTATAGTGGAATTATCTTCGATACAATTCAATTAAATTCGATTAGTCTAGATAAATTGGAAGGAAATTACCAGTGACGGACTGAACTGCCGGGAAGCCAGGAAAATTCCTAGTGTATCACTACTAGTATTTAAAGACACCATGTGCCTACTATAATAATTTAAGACATACCTATATGTAAAAAAAGAATACTAATTTTAGACTATCATCAAAGGTATTTACCACTCTTATCCTTCAGTCTTCACTGACGTTACCATCGTACATTTGGTTACCGTTTTACGTAATATTATTATTTATTACAACAGTGCAGTGAACAATTTCAGTGTTTTTTTTTTCTTTGATAAAGAGTAAATACGTGTGCCAATGTATTACTATATACCTAAATATGATAAAAGTTTTTAAAAAAGTTGTCATTTTTCGGTTAATAAACAACTTTGAAAATATTCAATTTTTAAAAAATATTTTTCCTAATCAAACTTTGAATTGTTAATAAAAAAGATTAATAATTCAATATGGCCTTAATTGTATTCTTTTCTAGAGATATTCAACAAAAATTATTATTAAGAATTTTTTTAGTAGATTTAAGTTTTAAATACGGACGTAAATAACTGTTTTTACATCAAATTTTAACTTTGATTGGGCAAAAAAAATTTGTCGATCCAATTTTTATACAACTAGAAATATAGATATAAGAATATATTTCGGATCTTTTAGTAAAATAAGAGGTCTACTGGACAAAAAAATATAAATTTCAGTTTAAAGTATATGAGTATAATCGTATTAAATTTTTGAACTTGTCGTCAAATAGTAAAAATGTTATTAGAAAACAAACTGAAAAAATGAGATATCTTATAATTCTATCTTTTTAGATTCTGAGTGAAACGAAGGATCTTATGGTTTTACAATGACGATTATATTTTTTTCTGGAGATACCTTTGCTCATCTTTACTTAGTCCAAATGATTCATACAGCAACTTAATAATATATATTAGAACACCATGTGGATTGTCCATTAAAGGGGTAATTTTTCATTCTTTTTTTTAATTTACAACTTTTGGGCTAAAAATATAACTTTGAAAATACCTTGTTTTTTAAATTCATCCCTTATAAAATTTTAAATATTTGACAAAAACTTGAAAATTTTATATGACTTTACACATACAATTTTCAAACAATGTGAAAAATTTCAAAAATCATGACAGGATTTTTTTTTTACAATCGTTTAAGTAAATTATTTTACGATTTTTATGTAATAAACCGTTTTTACGTCAATTTTTAACTTTGAGAATTTTCTCAAAGAAATTGGTCTATCCAATCATAATACAACTTTGAATACAGATAAAATTATAAGTTTTATCTTTTGTGGTCAAAGAATGTTTTTTTCTGTCAAACAAAAAAAACTATAGATAATTTTTAAAAGAAAAACATACCGACGATTAAACTAAAAATGTTTAAAAAAAATAATCGGTATATTCATTTTATACTAAAGCTTTGCTTCGAATCGTTTAGCTAAAGAAATGATCAATCATTTCATTAAAATTCAATACACCAATCCACATTACTTTTCCGAGGAGTGAAGATTACCCAATGTGGTGAATTACGTACTTTTTTAAACCTTTAGTTGTACATTTTTTTTTTTTTTTTTTTTTTTTGTTAAATATTTAGCAATATTTCATATAGTGTAAATGTCAAGTTTCTAGCTACATTGCTTTTAGATTTATAACTAAATAACTAAATCGATTTAGTGAATATGTCGTTGTTTTATTAGAAAAATCATTAGCATATGTCCAAGAGCAATGAGCATACAAATACATACATTGGAGGATTACGCTAAGTAACAACTGTTTGAAGTTGGAAAATAGTTGTTTTGGGTGTGTCCCAAAAATTTAAATTTTATAAAAAAAAAATTTCAAAGCGTAGAGTACAATTATTTGGCTATAAAATAGATGTTTTTGTACAAAATAATAATTATAAATGAATAATGTATATCTAATCTATACGGATACATGTAATGAGTATGTGTTGAAACAGAATTTGTTAACAATCACAAAATAAAGATAAAACGTACTTTGGTAAAAAACGTACATTAAATGGCCGGGTTACTATAATTCAACAGCTATATTTTTTAAATAACAGGATATACCATTTTGATTGAATTAAACTCGTGGAAATAAACAATTATGTGCTATAGCGCATAATTACTCACAAGAATGCGGAAAAATACACAACGCATATTGGCTTCGCGGTAACTCAGTTATACGTGCAATGAACCGATGTAATCGTGCTGAAGCGAAACAAATGAAAATCAAATACATTAAGTTTTGGCCCTGTTTGTAAGTTACAACAATTTGATATAATCAAAAAATCAAATTACAAAAATTAAACAAGTTACAACGGCGACGTCCGATAAAAAAAATTGCTATGAAAATCGCAATATTATTGCCGAACCTTGCTCTCTAAACGTGTAATTGACCTCAGAAGTCGTAATCGTTTGTAAGTGTTTTGACTGACTGTGATGTTATTGTTTGCGCTGTATAGGTGTAAGATGACGAATAATGTTAAAGAAGACAATATCACGAGCAGCTGAAAAACTGAAATGAAAAAATAATTATATACCTGATATTGATGCACATAATTAAACTGACGTAAATTCGCTATCATAATAAGATTGGAGTTGAAAAAGAATTAATGCTAAAAAAGTTTATATATGTACGAATAGGAATTTTATACGTTTCCACATTTTTCAAAAACCATTTGTCCTTTTTTTAGTAATATTTTTCATCTTGGATGATAAGTTTTACTTTATTCACCTTTAAGAGATATGCGTACCACGGTACTTATTGAATATTAATCTCTCGATAACTACAACCCGTGTCAAATTTCCTATGTATACATACCAAACTGACATAATATAAAATAATAGTTAACTTGATTGTAAACACAAATAATTTTATTTTACAAACGCTCATAAAATAACGACATAACATTTTATTCACTTTATCAAAAAATAACAGTTCTTAAAAAGTCTTTCTTCCACCAAACCGCAAATATTTACTCAGATATTAAGACATCCTTATTACTGATGCATTATTTGAAATTAAAAAAAAATTAAATCCCAATTTATAAATAATAATAACGTGTCAGTATAAGTCGTAACAATTTGATATATTTTTTATTAATTATGGAATAAAATACATCAATACTACATCATCACATATTGTAATAGGTACACATTTACATTAAAATATTAAAACGACTATACCAAGAAAATTATTAAATCTTTTTTTAAACATAAATTCTTGTTAGTTGTATGATAAATCAAACTGTTCATTGAATTATTTATATGTTAATGCTTTTGTGACATTATGTACATGGTTAATAATACGATTAGATTATACTTAACATTTTCGTTAGCCATGTAAAAAAATGTTTTTTGTAATTAATACGCTGTAATACACAGTATAACATAACATAAAGGTAATGTATGTTGATTTGTTTGAAACATAAGTTTAGATTAGTCATATGCTCGTATCATTATACAAAATGTTTAGTTGATGTATATACATTGGAAACTATAACGATATAAGGTTAATCACAAGTTTTTTTTTCTAGAAGAATATTTAAAACAAATTAATAAATATTTTGTGTTATTACTAATTAGTAATTACTATCATTATATGACAGTTTATACTGAAAATTATGTTTTTTATGTGCTGTACATAGTTTGTAGAGACAATGTTACGATACTCCTCTACTCTCTGTTTTTTTTTTTTTTTAACTAATATACATGTGTAATTTTTAAAGATAAAACATATTTGTACATAGAATAGGGCAGCGTTTCTTAAACTGTGTTCCGCGGAACCCCAGGGTTCCGTGGAGATCACTTCAGGGTTTCGCGAAGATTTAGAGATTTATTTCGAAATTTTCAAGAAAATTACTTTTAAAATATCTAGCTAAAGATAAGTAGCGGCTAGTGGGAGAAAAAATGTCATTAGTATTATATATGTATACAATATTACAATTATTATTATTTTTATTTTTATTTTAAGATATTTTTTTGAATTAAATACCTTTAACACAATATTATTATATGATTGTAATTTATTTACATTTAAAAATAATCCTAAAAAAAGCTAAAAAGCTAAAAAAAATAGTAGGGGTTCCACGATAAAAGTAAATATCAAAAAGGGTTCCATGAATAAAAAAGTTTAAGAAACGCTGGAATAGGGTATTGATACCTGTAAGCTCGATGTTAAGCGATCGTATTAACTATTCAAATAATTATAACCTTTAAGGAAAATTGGTAAATATTTTTTCATATTATATACTTGAGAACTAATTTAACGTATTTTATTTATTATTCAATGATTTATAATTAAATGAGTTGATTTGTTAAAAAGACAAAATAATAGAATCATATGTATATCGATGTATTTCAATTTTTATAGTCAAGTGCTTATTTTACTGTAGTATACAAAATTTCATTTCAACAATAGTATTAAAACTAAAATGATTTATATAAAAAAGGACATACTTCGCTCCTCAGGTAAGATAATGAATATGTGTGTTTTGAATTTTAAAAGAACGGTCGATCGTTTCTTTACTAAAACGATTCTGAGCAAAGCTTTAGTATAAAAATATATACCGTTTGTATATTTAACCGTTTTTAGTTTGATTGTCAGCATATTTTTTACTATCAAATCTGGTTAAAGTTTTCTTGTTAAACAAATGAGAATTTTAAAAACATGTTGGCCTGTCCAACGTTACATAACGATTGGATGGACCAACTTTGTTTCAATAAACATTTAAAGTTAAATATTGACAAAAGTAGTCAATCCCGTAAAAATCGTAAAACAATTTACTAAAATGCCTAGAAATCCTGACTAACATTTTATGAATTTTTCATATTATCTTTAGCTATGTGTGTGAGTATGATCATATTGAATTTTCAATCCTTAAAACATTAAAAATATAATTATAGATAAACTTTAAGAAATAAGATATTTTGATAGTTATGTTTTTAGCCCAAATTTTTTTTTTTTTTATTATGTATTAATATGCCATAAATATAGAGTGAACATTTTAAGCTTCTAGTAACATTAATTTCCGAGTTATGAATAGGTAAATAACTAATAACCTAAATAACTAAACAGATTTTGTGAAAATGTCGTTTACGACAAATTATACCGTTTGTTCTCGGTTTTTTGGCCATTTTTTCTCACTGCTGAAACAACTATCGAGAATAGAGAAAAATGACTGGTTTAGAGTACAATTAATATATATTTCCGATCTACAGAGTAGCTGTACGAACATTTTGGACCACTCTAACTACCAAAAAATGTTAACAGAAAAAATAAATAAGCACCATTAGTAAATCTAATATGTGTTGGCATCAATTAAAACTTAGATTTATATAATTTTGTATACATGCTTTTGTTTATTTTATGTTTTCATACTAAGAACGAAATAAGTTTTGAAACAATTATTAAAAATACAAACGGTTTTAAAGCATGGTTTTGAATTTAAGGCATGTTTCGGACAGTTCAAAATTTTAGAGTACCAATATACTTACTATTCCTACATCAATATTTTATGATTTAAAGCGTGCCTTACTAAAAATATAACGTCAAATTTTGAAAAATAAAAATCACGATTTCTTTTTTTTAATTGGCGTTGATAAAATGTTGTTAATAAAATAAATTATTAATTGGTAGTCAGTTTAAAATTTAAACCTATAATCACGTTAGTCGTCGTTATTATGTCGAACATAATCTGTCCAACAAATCAAAGTAACTGATTTATTTTAATTTCTATATTAATTTATTGTTTTCGTTTTTATATTTTGCAAGCATTTTAAAAACCAACCTTTTTTATGATACATATATTACCGTATAGTTGTTGTGTAAACTAATATTTAACGTTTTATTTTAGAATGTATGAATCTGATCTCTGAATCGAATGTAAAACTCATATATACATATACAGTACTGATGGATACTGATTAGCTCGATGTCAAGTAATCCATAAATAATACACTGTATAATAACTATATATAATAACTTTCAAAGAAAAATATGTTACATTTCCATCTACGATACACGTTTAATAAGAATCAAAATCGTATTGCACATCTCAAATGGATTATTTTATAAAATAACAAGTGGTTTTTTCATATTTCACTCTGGTATTAAATTTGTCAAGTTAAGAAATATTACAGTTTTCAGTAAATATATTCTCAGCTTATTCTAATGTCGAATGTTAAACTAAAAATATAAGTAGATAAAAATAAGATTTATTTACAAATAAAACAGGTGTCATCAAATTAATCGCGTTAATTTTTTTTTTACTACCAAATAAATAAAACAAATTGTACATTGTAATTTATACTTACCACTATTGTAACAACTCCACTTGTGTGATAATTGTTTTAATTTTAGTTAAAATGTTTTTTATGCATTAAGTGATAAAATTATAACCATTTATTATTATTATTATTATTATTATTATTTTGGTTGTATAAAGTACTATAAATTATTAACACACCCAATGCGTGCAGTATTCTTTTTTTTTATCAATGAAAAACGATGTTCTACATTTTACTATTTTTACTTAAACTCAAAATCTACTAATAATACATAATTAAATGCTTATTTATTTATTTTTTTTTTTTTTTAATTGTGTGTATGTTTTTGAATTGCTTCGAAGTTCGTGATACTTGTCAACAGACTAAATATTAAATTAGACTTGAATATCGTCATTATCCAGCAGACTGAATATTGATAACTTAATTCTTTCGATTAAATTCCATTAATTGTATTTAATGTGAGTATCCCAAATATGTCTGCAACACGAAATATTTTCAGTTGTTGGCTGGCTAGACTATAATATCAAATATTTCAAGGGCGCCAAAACCATTAATCAGTCTGCCTGGAAATAATTATGATTTAATTGATTTTATTTAGTCGCCTAAAATAATATCATTAAGAAGCATTGGTCGTGTTGTTAAATATCTTTTAAAAAATTCTATGAAACTTACCTACTATTGTACTTATACTTTTCTCTTACCAGAACCATGAGAAATAAACTAATCAAATAGGTGCTTTACTACTGGTGATTTTATGAGATTTTTCACGCAAACGTTACAAAAGCAAACCATTAACTGAAAAAAAATCCTTCAAGAAACAAATTGACTTTTCACGAAAGGGTTTTTTTGCACAGAATACCTCGAATTTACTTCTATTATTTGTATTTTAAAACTATTTATTTTCCAAATTTGTAAAAGAAAAATACAAAGAAATCCAAACATATCGTTTTCTAGTTTTATATGTTAAATTTAAATTATTTATACATTTTGATTTTACAACTATGTTTCAAGAGAGTAATTTATATTGTACATAAACTGACTCTATTAGCGTTTGAATCATTGCATTAATTAAGCGTATACGAAACGTAATCATAAAATAATTTTTTCTCGATTCGAAAAAAGTTTGTGGATGTTTAGGAAGTACTAAAATAATACCCACCAAACCTCGTGGCTCTCCACCTATGTACCTAATATAATACATTTATTTGCATTGCACGTAATATACCAATAGTGCACACGTTAAATTGGTATAAGTTCTGATGAACAGTCCCGAGTTGAACTCAAAAAAACCAGAGAGTAAATAAATAACAAATCATTAAATACGTAGTTATACTAACAAACAATAATATTGAATGTTAAGATTAAAAATTATTAAAAAAATATTTTGGTTGAATTAATTTAGATATTTTTGTGTACATTGCATGAATACAAATTATTTAGCTGGTTTGTTATTATGTCTTTCTTTACACTTATTTTTTTGTAACTAAACGTTCTTAACCGTAAGTAATAAAAATTAAAAACCAAAAATAAGAACCATTTTTCGTGATAACAGCTATTTGATCCATGGTTCAAATTTTAAGTTATTATTCATATATCACTATTGTTATGTATTTAAAACATTAAAAAATATTTTTGAAAAAAAAGTACGTACTTCACCTCATGGGATATTCTTTGCTACTCGGACGAGTGAATGAAGAAGATAGGTGTATTGAATTAAACAATTCTAAGCAAAGATTCAGAATTAAAATAAACTGTTTGGATTTCTTCAATAAATTGTTTAAGTTGAAAATTGAGTTAAAATAGTTTATAACGTAATAATCGTAACATAATTCACTTAAACGCTTATAAAACATAATCCTTTGTCACGATTTTAGAAATCTTTTAAGTATCTTCAGTAAAGTATATGAATAAGGTCATATAAAATTTTCAGAAGTTTTATCAAATATTCAAAATATACCTTTCATATACTTCATCAATTTTCGACTAATTTTCGGAAACAAAAAAAATTATCTCACGTTTTTATATTTGACAAAAGACAATTTTTTTTACAAAAAATAATCAGAACATCTTGTTATATCTGTATTCAAAATATCATTATGTTTGGATCGACCAATTTATTTAAATAAATTGTTAAATTTGAAAATTTACGTAAAAACAGATTATTACGTAAAAATTGTATCATAAATTACTTGAACGTTAGATCAAATAATCCTATCTACCTGGATAACATAACAATTCAACAATTTTCACAAAAATCTTCACAAAGTTGATGGAGCACTTCATTACAGAATCGGCAGAAGATCCGCCAATCTAAGACTCAAACCTCGGCTACCTCAGGATATCCTACTCGAACCTATTGAAAACACCTCAACCTCAGATTCCGACCTAGACTCATAAACTAACCAAAAATCAAAACATTTAGTTCTTAGTAAATGTAACTACTGCTGTAAATATTACCTATTATAATTATTATATATTGTAATTGTGTAACATTGTAAAAATACTGTGTGTATTGAAACAATTAAAATAAATAACTAAAACAAAAAAAAAGAATGTACTATCTATAGAGTGCTGTATAAAACTTTTTGACAAAATTAAGTTGAGCAAAATGTACCTTCAGATAAAAAAAAAACATCATTGTAAAACCATAAGATCCTTCGCTTCACACAAAATCTAAAAAACGGATACCTATTTAATTTATGATTGATGACTTTTCAATTTCAGTAGTTAGAATTATACAGTTTTAACTCAGAACCAAAAAATCTAACTTATATATGGTGAAATAACGACGGATTTGAAATTGTCTTAATATTCTACACTTAGCTGACAAAAATATATTTTTATCAAATCAGATCTGATTTATAAATTATGTCAAATCTGTTATAAACTAAATAAATGGTTTTGGCATCATTTTTCCTGGCGTTATGACAAATTGATTAAAAATTGTTTTGTGAAAAACAATAGGTTACAGCAATTTAAACTTCTATTTATCAAGAAAAATGGCCAAATTTTGTTGTAACGATCTGGAAATGTAATTAGTTCACTCATTTATGATTTAAATTGTAGACAAAAGTTTTTAGTCAAGTTTTATATATGTTTTAAGTTTGAAATATCTTATAATTTAAACTATAATGGTCGTTTCATTAAAGCTTTAATTTTAAACTATTATATTTGAATTTGATTTTTTAAACTTTAAGTTTTAATGAAAGTTTATTTCCTTTTTGTTTTATATTTATCACAGACAATTTTTGTTCCAACCAGTGCACTACTAAACGCGGTATAAAATAATAGTAGATAATAATAGAAGTGGGTATTATAAATGTAATTTAATAAAAATCTAGTTTGTTTAAGAAATAACAATATTTTACGAAAATAATTATATCAAAATAATATAATTCCCGATTTCGATCCATTAGAAATGTGACGTTAAATGAAAAACTTATCATCGTATTTTACACCGAGCTGTTTGTATTATTAGTTATTACTTACATATATAAATAATTAACCTTAATTGCCCTACAATGTCTGATTATGCATTGTTATAGTGGACGACAAAAAAAATACTAATATGTTATTCACGGGTCTTATACATTTCTAAATAGTTGTGTAAAAACTGCCTGAATAGAAATGGAGTTATGTGTTTTTATAATTACTTTATGTAAAAATTTAATTTTAAATAAATAAAAAAAATTATGGTATTACAAAACAATTGAGTATGATTATTGTACATACGTGATGTTTACCGTGTATAATTATTCAAAAAACGTGTTTATGACTTCTTAATCGGTCAAACAAAATGCAATTTCACCGTTCAAAACCTAACGTGAATAATTTAAAATGATTTTATTTTGAGTAACTCAACCCGTGTGGAAAAGGACACAAAATATATACACGTGTGGCTACATATCAAGGACAATGAGAATTTTTCATTCGACATTGTAATAATTAGGATTTTCGCGTCTCTTTGCATTCATGTAGCAGATATTCTCGTAAATCATTAAATTTAAAAAAAGAAGGGGTCAAGTATCGTAGTTATAGTAATTCTTGTAGCCTGTACTGGTAGTTCCCATGCGTTGTTCACAAATGCTGCTTACTGGTTGCTTGGATTTAACCATAACATATATTTGTTATAAATGTGCTAAAAATAAATGTTGAAACATTTTATTTAAATTGTGATAGCGTATTTTGTTTTCGTATCAATTTATTTTTTTTCAACAAACATTATCTTAAAGTTATAAATTATTATAAAATGTTAAATTAAATATTTAAATTAAAAGTGTACCGACTAAGGAGAATATGAACTAAAATCAAAAGAAAGTCAACAGCAAAAGACGTATTTATATTATCTTTCTTACTAGCAATTACAACAAGAATTCACACAATGAATTTGATATAGTTTTATAATTTTGTAAACTGTAATCATAGCAAGTAAACAATAACTTTTCGTATCATATCGCCAAGTATATTAGTTGAATATTATTCAATTTATTCAATTAAAAACGAAAATTAAAATGTACATTATAACACAAAATTGTTTTTTCTTTTTCATCTTGAATAGTGTAATAATAAACATCGGTGTTAGATTTTTAAATAAACGTAAATTGTTTTTAAGATAAAAGTATATTTAAATATAACATTTAATCCATGAGCGAAACAATTTTACGAAATATTCAATTCACGCATATCATATTTACCTTTGAGAAAAACACACTAGCAGATCGCGGCGTAGAGCTCAAACGTCATGATTTTTTATCGAATTGTAAACTTCCTGATATTTTTAACGTTTTTTACTTTTATTTTTTCAATCGTTCAATTATTTTTATTCTAAAACATGATTGAAAGCCCTGATTTCCCAATAATATTCGTATATTTTTCCGCATTATGTCACGTCAACGCGTTGCGGACCAACGGAAAAGTCCCCTGCCCGGTTTGTCATTAAAACGATCAGGACTATAATACGAAATATTTCTGCGGACGATGACACCGTAACCCCAGAATATCAGATAGGTTTGACTGACGTAATCGGGAGGAAGTGCCCAAAGTTCCTATGCGAATGACTTGTCAACGTGATGCTCTATTATTCGTCAGTCGGCGGCCGTTGGTAGGGATCGTATATATTTGACCGGCCGAACCGGTCGGCAGTCGGTCAGTCAAGCCTATGGTACGCCACCGTGATTTGCGTAAGGTCACGTTTTGGATATCGCGTGCCGTAACTCGGAAATCTCTCTCGTTCAACCAAAATTTACAACAGGTCGCTGAACCACTGGGTTCGGTAACGACAAAAAAAAAAAAAACAAACAAACAAAATGTAAACGGTTTTTTTGCGACAGACCTGGGGGCTTCTTAACGTTTTTCGATTACTGCGGGCGGGTGTTCGCTTTTACCGAGACGCATTGCTATTTATAAGTACTATCCCGCTGTCTGAATATCACAAGTCTCTATAACGTTTTCGTTAACTCCGGAGTTTAATGCGAGTACTGTTTTTGTAGACGACCACTGTACAACCACAGAGACATCATCACATGTGTGCGTGCTGAGCGTTCGTAAACGGTACAAAGTGTGACTTTCCAAACGCACAAGTGCATCGTTATAAGTCCGAAAAGGTCGATCCGATAAACGTCGTACGCTCCTCAAAGTGAATGCCAGTCGTGACGCTTGCAACCATGGCCAACACCACTGACATGGGTTTAAACAGTTTCATTGTCGAGACCCAGCACAAGTTTTTAACTTTCCTGAATCAAGAGTTGAAATTCGGTAAGTAATAGTGTACATGGACGTAGTTTGGTATACATATCTATGAAGGCTACACGGGACAAAAAAAAAATGTATTTAAAAATCCTCTATGTTAACTTGAATTCATTGAAAATGAAAATTTTCAAAATATAGCAATTTATTATTATTAATTTATTACACTTAAACCTGATATTTGTATAATACATATTACATATAACAATCAAAATTAAATTAAGACGTCTGTTTTTATCTGCAAAAATATTAAACGCATTGTCTGAGTCTAATGCATGTGACAAATCTCTTTCAATGTGAAGTATTGGTAAGTTGGAAAATCTATCATTTTTCATCGTATTTTTAATCCAATCTTTTATCCGCCTCAAAACAAAAAATATTTAAAATGAAAGTTAACACCGTAGAGGGGGGCTATAAAAGTTTCTATGGGGGCAGTAGCCCCCATAGCCTCATAGGAAACTACGCTCATGATAATGTATGATGATTATAGTGAACAACATAGTTTTCTTCGTGGTTTATATTTTTGTGCCGATTTATTTTCGTATGGTAACTAGACATCGAGCAAGCGGGAAAATGAAATAAAATATTTAAAATTACATAGATAATATTATTGGAGTACTCGTTGTGTTATTTATTTGATCTCTATGTGTCAACTTAAGTTCTTTAGCCACTCTATTGCACATAACAGGGCTTCGTAAAATCCATCAATGCTCCTTCCGACTCTTCCTTTAGTGCCGACGATTGTGTGACTAATGTACGATATCGAAAAAATTACTTGTATTATATATTTACAAATTCTAATGCGGAGCACTACAAATCCGTAACGTATTTACGAGTACCGGTGTAACAGGCGATTTTTACCCCCGGATATTTTTACCTCCCCCAGTAAAAATAACCTAGGAAATTTTCACCCCCTCTCCCCCCCCGGTAAAATTATTTGCTACTGGATTTCTGTCTTTGCCTACCGGTAAAATTAACCTGGGATATTTTCACTTCTCTGTCATATTATACGTATATGTAACAAAAAATCACAAATAATCTACTTTTTTTAGTTTGTCACCGTAGGTGGTTGGAATTTATAATGAATACCAATCAACATGTTCAAAGTGGAAGAGAAAAAAAATAAATTATAATAATATTAATAATAATAATAATAATTATATTACTATTTATATGTTAGGCCGTAAATTTTTATATTCTTTCAAAATAAAGTGACATAAGTTGACCTGAAATATACATTTCATTTTAAAACGTTATCCCTTAATCATGTACTTGTGTATTTTACATATTTTACATCCTCGACAAACTAAAACATTTTCTCCATTAGCCTTAAGAAACATATTCGACTCTATTGTTAAAACTTCAGTTTTGACTTTTACGGAATTTATGTTAAAATGTGTATCTATTTTGTATAAAATGTTATTAATATTAGGTATACGTGTTGTGTAAAAAAATTTAAATTATATAAAAAAAATAAAGAATAATAATAGAAGGTGCAGTGGATGGTCGAAAACCCCCAGGAAGACCGAGATTCTCGTACATATGTCAATTAAAAAAAAAAAAAAAACGCGTTTAGTTAACACGTACGCTGGATTAAAGAGGATTGTTGATGATCGTGAAAAACGGAGGACGAAGTTAAACGTTGTAAATTAACCTATCGCTGCACGCTGGTTGAAAAAAAAATATAATAACCTAGGATATATTTACCGGGGGGTAAAAATAACCTAGGATAAATTTACCCCCCACTATCTACAAATTTTACCAGGGGGGTAAAAATAATCTATGGTATTTTTACCGGGGGGGGAGGGGTAAATTTATTAGGAGGTAAAATTATCCTATGACACCGGCCACAGTACACCCGGCACTATGGCATAATTTCTAACATTGTTTTTTCATATTTGCAACGTTTTCAATATTTATTTTCATGATGATATATCTTCAAAAATACATTATAGCATTGTAACATAGTTTGAGTAAGGAATTTTTATAAAGTTTTATTAACTGTTGCCAAATTAAAAAAATCATAATTACACAGTAAAACATACTTTTGTTTTAAAATATGTTTATATTTTTAAAAATTCAAAAAAAATATTCCTTTTTTAAACTCGTTAGGTTGTCTTTCAAATTCGTGCCCTATATTATAGCAATTTCTTAAAGTACTCAGTAAAAACATGGAAATGCATGAACTGCTAGGTTCTATTTATAAAAGTATATATTTATATTAGTAATGATTTGTCCTTTTTAGATTTAATAATTCTGAACATCGTATTTATTTAAATAGTTTTAAAATTAAATATGTTATCGTTAAGAAAAGAACTGTATAATGTGTAATACTTTTAAATGTAAAAGCTCTATCAACAAATGCTATAATTGTAGTCATAAAAGTTAAATTTTGGCCAATAGACACAATCTTGAAATTGAGTATTTGACGTTTTAGCTTTGCATTTAATGGCTTGAAAAAAAAATTATTGAACTCTAACATATTTAGACCACAAATTTACTGGCCACATTAAATAAATTAAAATTAGTACTATGATTGTAATATTTAAAATTATTTGGATCTCATAAATTGTACCAGAACTCTGTTAACCTATTTTTTTTTCACTTTGAACTGAAATCATATAAACATATTTTATCAAAACTTTCAACGACTGATCTGCAATTCAGATCACAAACAATATGTTTGGCCAAATAATTGACGAATTCTAAAATTTTGAAACAATATTTTTCAGTCAAAAAATAATTCGAATAGTCATAGATACATAAAATACAATTTTCATACATTATTATTGTTTGTACATACGTTTTACGGTAGTTGTTATTCCCTTAAGGTCATACGGTAAAATAAACAAGTCGTATGACTAAATTTTTCGGATTACAGTAATAAATTCTTATGTACTAAAAATTATATGTACCTATACAAAGTGAAATGAACACAGAAATGAAGTCCAACACTATTCGAAGACAATGAAATTATTATAGATTTGTTGATAAAAACAAAAAGTCCGAGATACACTGATGCATATTTTATTTAAAAGTCATAGTTGTGTAATGACAATTCTTTATCAATATCACTTTAATGCCTCTCACTCAGTGTATAAAATATTAAATGGATCCTTAATCATGATCCACCAACTATTCTCAACGACTTTAGACAATCAAAATACTTCCAAATACTGTAAAATAATCATGAATTAGCATACATTATTATATTTTATTCGTTGAATAGATAAAGAAGTTGATTCGTGGATGTTCATGAGCACGCCATGGCCGATTTTTTCAATTTTAGCTGCCTATATGTTGTTCGTATTGAAATTAGGCCCAAAGATGATGGAGAACCGGGAACCGTTTAATATCAAATATATCATGATGGCCTACAACCTTTTACAAACTATGTACAACATGTCCATTGTGTCAAAGGTATGTTGGAAAATGTTCACTAGTAAAACATTCGTACACCAGAATAGTGTAAAACGTTTTACTCAGTTATTACCGTAAACACCAAAACAACTAATGTGCTTGAGAAAAATCGTACACATGTATTACCTACACAAGTTTATAGATTAAAGTATTAATATTCCACTTTTCCCAATAATCATTTAAAATACTTACCTACCAACAGAAAACAAAACCTTAGCTGACATTGTCCAACTTTTATTTTCAAATCATTCGTTTTCATTTGAATAAGAATCAAACCGTATGGAAAAGAATTCAAATTAGTAACTCGTCCTTAAAATGGATTGATAATTAATAACAATGTCTTACTTTTAAATAGATTGGTAAGTCTTTATTTACGCCAGTTGAAACTAAACATTTTATCCGTAAAATAATTCATTTAAAAATGATATGTATATGACTAATTAAAAATAATGATCATGAAGTTAAATACGATTTTATTAATCACAGGTAATTATCTTGTTGTTGCTCCGTGGTCTTCAATTGGAAATTTCATACCTGATTAGTATAGTTTAATTTTAAGACCACTCTCGTAAAATGGTGACAGATGTCGATTGTATAAGAAGTAAATTAAATCCTGCTGCCACGAATTTTTATTTTGAAATCGGAAAAATAATTTTTCCGTTATTTTGTTTGTTTTTTTTTTTTTTTTTAATAATTAAAATAATGTGACATTATTCATATATAATAGAAAAAAATTAATTTCATGGCATAATAATATGTACTCTGTATAATCACGTTTAAAAAATCACGTTTTCAATATAAATTCTACACTGAAAACTTGTATATAGTATTGTGATTAATTTGATTTTTAAATTTCAGTTTTTCTTTACACCTGGTCTATCAAATTATTTAATCAACAACATGTGCTACCCTGATTATACCGAAAATAATCGTTTCATCCTAAACATGGTGAGGAAATGCCAATTAAAAAACATATTAACATTTTTTTCATCTTTGTAAATACAAGTTGTTTAATGTTTTTTAATTTATCACATGAGTTATTTAAAAAAAAAATCATACAATTGATGTAAACTAATAAATAAATACCTTAATCATAATATATATTACTTAACTACTTAAACATAATATATATAATGGATATCTAACCGTTAAACCAATGACATTAATTAATTATCCAAAGCTTCTTAAACATTTTAACAATTTGTATTTCATCAAATATTTTAATTTAACTAATGTTAAGTTTATTTCCAGTTTCACGTACAAACATGGCATTATACGATCTCCAAATTACTTGATCTTCTAGACACTGTAAGTATAGATTTCAGTAAAAATTATAATATTTCTTCTCACAATATGAATCATTCTATAAACATTTTAATAACTTGTCACTCTGAACATATTACATGGATAGATTCTAAAATATTAAATGAATCATAAATAATAAAATGTATATGTACAAGTATAAATTACTTATTAAAAACGTAAATTTCATGTTGTAAATATTAAATACCTATTGAATTAAACACGTATTTAACTTTTTTTACTCTGTCTCCTAAGACTTCTATAGATAAAATAGTTAAATGTGTATATTAATAGGTATTGATTTACCTTCGGTATAATTTGTTTAAATTATTTACTTAAACACGCATAGTTGTGAAAAATTTACGAACTCTTTTTTTTACCATTCAACATGTGTTACACATTAATTAATAATTTCCAATTGTCAAATGAAACTAATACAAATTATGTAAAAATGAAAACATCGCTTGTCAAGATCTCAAAATCGATTTTTTGTGAATTATTATTTTATTCTTTAATTTCAGGTATTTTTTGTACTAAGAAAAAAACAATCGCATGTGTCATTTTTACACGTTTATCATCACGTAAACATGGTTGTGACTTCCTGGATATTTTTAAGATTTATCAAAGGTAAATTTAAATTTCTCTCGTCTGCATTTAATTATAAAATGTTCTACCATACTTATGCTCTCGAGCTTCAAAGTAAAATAAAATTGTTTTTAACAAATAAAATAAAATAAACGTACAGTTGAATAGTGATGGTATAACTAGTATTAATTTAATCATTTACGATTGTTTATAAAATACGTACCAATGCATAGAATTTCTGTGAGGTGATTTTAAACAGTCAAGTTAAAGACAATAACTAAGTTAAAAACAATAAATTATTTCGACGTATTTTTATAATAAGAGAGCTTAAAAAATAAATAAAAATTAGTAACGATACAAATTTTAACGATAACTATAACAGTTGTATACGATACAAAACATAACATAAAATATATCGTCACCGTCATGCAAAAAGTGTCGTAGTGAATTTCAACCTTATTTGTAAACTACAATGGAATATTAATGGATTTTATTACTATTAATGGCCGTTAAACAACATTTAATATTAATCAAAATAATCACAAACTTATTAGATTTTAACAATTTTCATCTTAAAGAATCCATGAAAAAGTAAAAAACACTTTAACCTTAATAAAACATCACAAACATAATTGTGGAAAATTCAAAAGAACCAATTATTATCTTTAAGGTTATATTGCAGCTCTGAAAACTTCGAACTCATGTGTACTCAAACGTGTTCTTTTTTTCGGTTTTATCGTACCCAAACGTCGAATTAATTTTGTTTTTGTATCTAAACGTGTTACGACGTAGACTTAAACATACGCCATGTCTAATAAAAAAAAACTGTATTAGATAATCTTTATTATGTTTATGGAGATGTATATGGTGCGTGTTTCTAAAGATATAGATGACAAAACACTAATTTGCATCGGTTTTGAAGGGAAGAGGTCTTCTAGTAGGAATTCTACTTTAGGAATTTTTTTTACATAAAATATTTTTAAACTATGACCTTAGTCTCGAAATGATCGACTAAATCAATTGTTTTGTATACATATTTAAAGTAATACCAGTACATTTCGTTAAAATTTTAACTTGACAATTAAACGAAAAAAAAAGCTAAACAACGAGGTTTTCAATATGTTTATTGAAATACATGAGTTAAGCTATATCAAAATGCACTTTTTAGTTTAAAGAGTTAAAAATATAAAAAGATAAAAAAACAATATTTTTTTAATACGATATTCAACTTGAATCGGTAATTTAATTTTAATCACCAATCGAACCATTTGTAAATAAGTGTAGATATTTGGTAAAAATTTGCGTTTCTAGCACTTTATCTTTTGGAATTATGACTAAATAACTTAAGTTCGATTCACGGAAATGTCGTTTACACCTCTTGTCGCCATTTTGTGACGGTTTTTTTCAAAAATGTACAGCAATTATTGAAAACACAAAAAAATTACTTCATACCAGTACATATACTCGTATGTATTAATCTTAATTAATAGATAACTGAACGCAATTTTGAATGCAAATTTCTATTTGAAAAAGTGGTAAAGGACCAAAAAAAAATTAAAAAATTAATTAATTAACAACATTATACATCCACAATATCATTCACTCACAATCGATAGTAGTAATGTAACACGCCTCAATAATCTTATCCGGAGACCAATGAATATCATTGTTCCTGTAATCCTGATGGTCTTGGAAAAGTAAATAATTGATGAATGACGCGTTTTTGTGTCAAGTCGTTACGTGAGATACGAAAATAAGTAGCAAATCAAAATGCATAACAGCAAAAACACAAATAAAATATGATTTTATTACCTATGATAAAATGAAGACTACAGGGATCAAATGAAATAAGAACTTTGGCATTATTTTTGAAAAAAACAGATTGATGATGTCTTAGCAGGTGGAGGCTAAATGATACTTAAATACTTTACACCAAGAAGACTTCCCGAAAATCAACTAACCGTGACCCCTACCCTCCAAATAGTGGCCGAAAATAATATCCTAAACATTTACGATTAAATTGCTCTGCATCAATCACGCGTGTCATATTACAGATGATACTGCTACTAATATTTTTTAGTGTCTGAAGAATAGACATAAATCTGAAAACGTATATTATTCAAACTAACACACAATAAATCGCCACGTTTTGCAGGTCAACAAGGAGCTCCATGTGGTCTCCTGAACGCAGTCATCCACATTATAATGTACAGCTATTATTTCCTATCGGCTCTCGGCCCTCACATGCAAAAATATCTGTGGTGGAAAATGTATCTGACTCGTTTACAAATCGTGAGTAAACACTTTTGGTGGATAAAATATTTGAAATTTCTGTCATTTTGTATGAAATAAAGTTAGTTTTAAAACTACATCAATATTAGAGAAAATGTTAAATTTACATTTAGTCATAAATGTAGGTTTTTTGAACATAAAATTAAAAAATTAAAGTGATATTCATTCGTACGTTACAATTTATTAAATATTATCATTTTTTAAGGAAGGGTCCAAGTTAAGAAAAGGGCCCAAAAATATTGTAGGCTCTAGACACCCCCCTATCCGGGATTCAACTTCGCACACCTATGCCTACATATCGTTTGCGTTAAACCATGCGCGTTGTTTCTCATCCACAGATTCAATTCATAGTCGGGCTTATATACGGCATTAGCCTTTTCATTTACAACTGTGACTTCCCACGGATATTCGGCGTGTACATGATATTCAATGTGCTCCTGTTTTTGCACTTGTTTTTGGTCTTTTACAAAAAAACGTACCGCGAGGAGAAGAAAAAGTCTACATAAACCACCAAAACACGATACGACAATTTCATCCAATAAGTATAATAATAGTAGCGGTATAATGTAGACCTAGATCAACGTCGTATACATTTAATGATTATTATTATTATTATTATTATTATTATTATTATTATGAATTCAGCCGTAATACGATCTACCTACACGACCGTCATTAATATTGTTATTTCACGAAAACACCACCTCATTGTAAACATACCCAGGAATTGTTATATGTATCTTCTGCGCCCCTAGGATAAGCTCTATATATACTCGCGCCCTCTCCGACTTACGACCTTCACTGATTACTTCTCGTCGTCCAATATCCCTCGCGATCCTCCTCGTCAACTACTTATCCCTAACACTCCTCTGCGTCTGTGACAAAATTCCTTGCTCTCCAATGCTCTCCTTTTATGTACCCTCGTACACTATCCCACCATTCACCCACTTTCCTTACCAAAAGTATTCGGCTTTTAAATGTGTACACTATAATTAAATGTATTTACCTAACCGTCTACATATATATATATATATATATATATATATATATATATATATATATATATATATATATATATATATATATATATACACGTGTATGTGTAGGTAGGTAGATAGGTACGATATATAGTTTTGTGTTTTTATATATATTTAAAACAAATTCGTTTATATTATTGTTATGACGTGATGTCACGGCCATTAAATTATTTATTTAATAGAATTATGTATTTATGATAGTAAATTTAATTGATTCATGTATATTTGTATTGTCTAAGAAAAACGGAAAGTTTTTAATTTTTATGATTGCATGTCTAACTTGAATATTTTTTTTTCTTTTTTGTAATTTATTTTATACCTATAATACTTAGTTTAATTTGTTCTAAATGTACTAATTTTGATTTACTCAAAGATCAAAATATAATTGAACTCCATTGTAATAAATAGTTCGAAAACACATTTCATTGCTTCATTATTTATCATCCTTGGCCATATTTATTCCTATTATGAAAAAATAAAATTTCAATCAAAAAGTGTATTTACATCAGTTTTAATAATAATGCTTTAAGTTTTCATTTTAATTTATATATTTTAAAAACTATTAGAATAACTTTATTTATATAGCATATATTTACCTACAGGCAAACGTTTATTCTCCAAAACAAGAAAAAAAAATTAAAATTAAATAATCATTTTGTAAGTTCATAAACATAGATTAAAAATGTACCTATGTTAGATACCTACTCACTGATCTTAATTATTTAAATTCAGATAATTGCGGTGTTATTTTGATATTTAGAAAAGGAACTATAGCCAGATAGTTAATTTCATTAGTGAATAGAAATGTTGAAAACTCATTGGCTATTTACAATATGTAATTATAGAAGGATTCGTAATAGATATAATAGCATTATTATCGTAATAGTATTAATTCATTAAGTTTCAGCATTTTGATCATATAAATATTCCGAATATAAAAATGTGTTATATGATGGTAAAAATATGTATTAATAGAAATATACCAATATATATAGAAGAAGATTGGGAAGTAATGATAAAAAAAATGAATGAAGATTATGGAGGATATCAAAGAGTAATAAGAAATATTAAGATCACTAAGACGCGCTATAGCATTTTTAAGAGAAAACGAAGCGAGAAGAGGATAGAAAGTTTTTACTATCACACATTCACCTTTTAAACCGGACGTCAATCAATTAAAGGAATCTTGAATATATGGCAACTTCGAGATTTTATTGTGCAGAGCGTCGATTACAACAAAATTATGTTATTAAGAGAATTTTAATTTCAATGATGAATATGAAAGAGCAAGGCACATACACAAAATAAACCACGGACATCGGATCTGGGTCAAACTATCGACAGGTCAAAATCCTGATAATTCAAAATTTTAAAGTTAATTTAAAATTAATAAAATAATAATATAATTTTAAATTTTAAAATATAACACGTAATAATTATTTTACACATACGGAATCTTATAGGATCCGTTTAAAATCACAAATAAGTTACAATAATTGTACATATTTATTAATAAAATATATTGACGAATAATAACTGTTAATAATGATCGAGCGAACCAGAAAACCTTAAATTTTTTACACGGTTTGACTCATAGAATTACTTTTTAATAATATTTTATTTGATTATCAATAGTTAAATACAAAAAGTTTGTTCTGTACAAAATAATAATAACTTGTTTCTATGTCTATTGTATTAAAATTTAAAACTTTAATATTGCTTTATAATATCATTTTGGGAAACCAATGGTTACACACCATGAGTTAGTATTTACATAAAATAATAATTATCTGTATCTATGTGTATTCTACTTTAAATTTTAATTAATTTTATGATTTGTATAAATATTTCTCATCATTTTTTTTTAATTTTTGATTTTCAACTGTTGGGATACTGATATATTGGGATACAACTGTCAGAATTTTGAATAAACCCCGCCCCAACCTATGTTATACTGAAAACTGTAAAAAAAATAACAACTTAAAACAATAATAAATTAAATATAAGTGTATTTTAACAAAAATCTGGTTTATTTAAGAAATGACAGTATTGTAAAAATAAAAAATGCCACCAAATCGTATAAAGCCTGGTATCTATTCATAAGAAACTTGACATTAAATGGGTAACTCCTCGTTATATCTTACAGCTATTTGTATAATCTATACTTAAAATTAACCTAAATTCCACAATAATTTGTGATAATGCATAGTTACAAATGAACGAAAAACAAATTCTAATATGTTAATTATGGGTCTTATACGTTTTTGAATAGTTGTGTAAAACTACATGAATAGAAATGTTATTAATGTTCAATTGATAAAAAAAAATATTCACTATTTATTTGTATATTAAAATTCAGTTTCGAAAAAATTAAAAAATATCATGTCATTGAAAAACAATGTCGAATGGATTTAAACACCCATTGTATTTGTCACGGTTTATTATTCAAAAAACGCGTTTGTGACTTCCTTATCAATAGTCAGTCTAGTAAAATGCGATTTCACTATTCTATCCTGACTTAAATCTTTTAAGATCATCCAGGGGCGTCATTTCAATTTATGATAGGGTAGGGCATAATAATGACCGGCCCAATCAGTGTAAAATTTTTAAGTACCTACACAAAAAAAAACCGCTCGCTTCACTCGCAACATTGATCAACTATAATTCAACACCTATTTTTTTATTGACATAAATTATAAACCAAAACTTCATTCACTTTTGTTAATAATTTAACATATATATTATTCATAATTATCTTCCCCCAAACAAACATAAATATTTTTAAATACATTTTATGCTGAAAAAGACAAATATTTTTTTTTAATAAATATCTAATCTAAATATCTAAATAAGATATTCATATAATATTATATTAAATTTGTCAATGTTCCATTATTGTGTATTATGTGTTCTAATGTCCCATGTGCCGGCCCATGTGAAAGAAGCAGCCGGCCCAAAGTTACTTTGAAATCTAGGGTAGGGCAAATGCATACTCCTGCCCCCCCCCCCCAAATGACGCCCCTGAGATCATCTTATTTGATGTGATTCAACCCGGGTGTATAAAACACAAAATGTACACATGTCTATCAAGGGCGATGAAAATTGTTCATTCAGACTTGTAACAATTGGACTCGAACGATAAAACCTTAACCCTAAAATATCAGGTATAACTGACTTAATCGGGAGGAAGTGCCCAAAGTTTCTACATGAACGATTTGTCCACGTGGCACTCTATTTTTTGACATTCGGTGGCCATTGGTAGGTACCGTATATATTTAACCGGCCGAACCGATCGCCAGTCGATCAGTCGAACCAACCACACACCAACGTCATTTGCGTACGGTCACGTTTTGGATATTGCGTGCAGTGACTTGGAAATCTCTCATTCGTCCATAATGTACAACGGATCATTAAATTAAAGCATTCGGTAATGATAAAAAATAAAATACACAGAATTTAAAATTTAAACAGTTTTTCTCGACGATCCGCGGCTTCTTAACGATTCTCGGTAACTGCCGATGGCGTACGTATTTCTGTTACGTGCTACCGTGACGTCCAGGGGCGTCATTTGCGGTACGCAGGGTATACATTTGCGTACCTAGAATTCTAAATTGTAATGTTTGGCCCGCAAGGCACATGCACATGGCCCTTCATGCCCACATGCTCGGCCACATCACAAAAAAAATAAAAATTATATTTATATAATTATATTAAAATATGATAGTTGATAATTGATTGATTGATCACGTCTTTATAATCACAAAACACATAACTTAGCTTATCATGTAACATGCTTTAATTTTTATTTTGCAGATTTCTACTAACGCTTGATAGCCGATTTTCTGAGAAAAATCAAAAACTGTTTGCTATTTTTAATATTTGTAATCCTTTAAGCAAGGATATTTTGATCATACATCAAGTAGTCTGAAATATTTTTTGACATATAATACGTATTTTCAAATAAATACAATGAAAATTCCTTCTGAATTTCAATCAGCAAAAATATTATTAGAAAAAAAAATTATAATGATATCACAACAATTACTAACTCTTTGTAAAAACTTGCTTTGGTATTTTTTGAAACTCTTAAAGTATTTTCAATCATTTTAACATTACCTTGTACTACTGCTTCTAATGAAAGAGTTTTTTCATCTTTAAAAAGAGTCAAAAGCTTTTTGCGCTTAATTATGAATGATGATAGATTCAATTATTTGATGGTGGTAAACGTCTAATCAACTGAAGCAAATAGTATTGACTTACAAGAAGCTTTGATTATGTTTTCTAACATGAAGACATGGCGGTACCTTCTTGTATGAATTAATATTAAAAAATAAAAATAAACATGTGATTTTAATTCATTATAATCACTTATGCTTTAATTAATTTTACTGATTTATTCTGTGCATATCTATTGTATTGTATTACTTCATATTGTTCATTGTTTTTATTTAAATTTGACTGTTGAAGTTTCAATTTGTATTAAAAGTAGACTTTTATAGCTTTTGCACTGCTTACTGATTGTATTGTGTAATTTTACATTGTTTTAATTGTGTTAATAATTATTATTATACTACTATAATATTAATAATGTCAAATATGTCAAGAAAAAAAATAAATAGTGGCCTGCTTAATATTTATGCGTACCAAAGAAAAAATTGAAATGACGCCTCTGGTGTCGTCTAAGTATCACGAGTCGCGACGACGTTTTCATCGACTTAAAAGTGATTCGAGGACTATTTTTACCGTCAACTCGTGTACTGATCATTCGGAAGCAGTACCAAGATTGACTTGATAAACACATAGGTGCGTACCAAAAGACCGAAAATATCGATCCAAAAAACGTTGTACGCGTTAAGTGAACACCAGTACACTTGTGACTCTTGCAGCCACGGCGAACATCACCGACATGAGTTTGAAAAATTTCATCGTCAAGACACAGTACAAGTTTTTGAGTATCCTGAATGAAGAGTTGAAATTCGGTAATTTATAGTATATAGTGATTAAAAATTTGTAAACATTAATATTTTCTTCATCGTCGGTTTTTTTTTTCGATATTTTTCATTCAAATGGGAATCACATATTAAGCAAGTGAATAATAAAATAAAATATTTAAAATTACATAGATAGGTTGTTGGAGTACTTTACATGTTATTTATTTGATCTATATCTGTGGGTTTGAGTTCTTTTCAGTTTTAAAATATATCATCTTTTAAGATAGAATTCTATAAAAAATAACATTTTAAAATTCAAAAGCTCTTTTAATAAAATCCTGTGATTCTAGCCATAGTACCTAAAATTTGGCCAAATCGCACATTTTTAAATTAAAGGTTTTAGACACCATGGAATGGAGAAAAAAGTTGTTGGAACGTATTCAGGCTTAAGCTTAATAGGACACTTAAATGTAAATTGGATAGTACGATTATTGTTATACTGAAAATTATCCATACCTTACGAATTCCGCGAAAATTCTTCTCACGCGGAAATTTATTTTGCTTTGAGCTGGAATCATATCAGCATACTTTATCAAAACTTTTAATGACTGATCTGAAATTTGAAATTTAAATTAGTCATTAACAATCCTTTCAGTCAAATCATTAACTGATTCTAGAAATTGTAATGAAATATTATTCAGTGGAAATATACTCAGAAATTCAATAGAACATTTAAGTACAATGTTTGTATATTATTATGGTTTGATATGTTTTTTATTATTTACTTAGAGCTATCAATAGAAACTGTTATAACTCAACAATTAATTGTAATATATGAAAAGTGAAAAACTTAATTGGTAAACAAAAAGTTTACGGGAACACATAATATAAATAGTTGACAATACTGATAGGTATTGCAATTCAATATTGATTAAAAATAAAGTACCGAGTACAGCAATTAGAGATAATTATAATTAATTTAGTTCTTTAATACTTTATATTATAGGTATTATACATACATTTAACGATAGTTTTTATGCACTCAAATTAATATGATAGACCACGTAAAAAATGTTAGGATTACCAAATTTGTTGTACACTAAAAAGGATATACACCAATAAAAAATGAAATTTACTTAGAAATTAAGTTTAATAATACACAAAAGAGCTGAAATCAGAGTAGAACTGTTGCATCACATTCAAAAAGCCAAAAGGTAGAGAGACGCCGACCTATCATATACTATACCTATTAAAGCCATAATAGTGTAATAACACTTTTTATCAAAATCACTATGCTTTTCTCGCCTTCCCACGATGTGTAAAATGTTAAATGGATACTGAATCGTGATCCTTTAACCATCCTTCTCATAGTATAATAATTCTTCACATGTACTTATAATAACAATAGTGCTTCAAAAATATGATATCATCAATGTGTATTAGCGTTCATTATTATATTTTATTCGTTAAATAGATAAAGAAGTTGATTCGTGGATGTTCATGAGCACGCCATGGCCAATTTTTTCAATTTTAGCTGCCTATATGTTGTTTGTATTGAAATTAGGCCCGAAGATGATGAAGAACCGACAACCGCTTAATATCAAATACATCATGATGGCCTACAACCTTTTTCAAACAATGCACAACATTTTCATGGTGACAGAGGTATGTTGGAAAGTACATATATATATACCTGAATAGTATAAAATGTTTGACTAACTATTAGCATGAAAGCCGAAATAATAAATGTGCTTGAGACAAACCGAACACACAAACATTACGTTTGTACACATGTAATACTTACAAAAGTTTTTAAAATTCAAATAGTGGTATTTAACTATTGCTAACATTTAGAACAAAGTAATAGCATAATAATTACTGCACTAGGTTTTATTTATTTGCCTACTGAAAACAATATAATCTTAGCTGACTTTATCGGACGTTTATTTTCAAAACAATCATATTCATTTAAATCCTAATCAAATTATATGGAAATGAATTCAAATTCCTATCTCGACTTCATAATATATAGATTTATAATTATTGACGATTTCTTACTTATACATAGACCGGTAAGCCGTTTTTTGCTTCAACTTAAAACTAAACATTTTATCCATAAAATCATCCGTTTTAAAATTATATCTTTATAACTAATTAAGTAATGATCATGATGGTATGCTAGCTACGTACAATTTTATTAATCACAGGAAATTACATATTTGACAATATCATACCTAATTAGTTTAATTTACTTTTAAGACTACCCTCGTAAAATGGTGACATGATAGTTGTTAATAATTTTTTTTTTTTTTTTACCTAGCAATAAGAATTTTATTGTCAAAAAAAACAAGATAGATTGGTATAAATTAAACAAAATACAAATAGTACATGTACATCTTTTGTTACAATAAATATCAAACTTCTATAAGCATGCTTGTGGTGGAGGTAGAGAGTTACATTAGGTAATAATTGTGAACAACATTAATAATTTATAATTATCATCAAGAAATAAAATTTGACAAAAAATTTGAATTAGTATAAATCTAATATAGATTTAAATATCGATGACATTAGTAGAAACAAATAAAATTAGTATATTCGTTACGAAATGTAATTAAAATTAATCAGTTGATATAAATAACCAATATACAATTCTTTTTTTTATGTTTTTCATTCTAAGATTTCCGGTATTAGAATATACTTTTATTTTTATATCAGTCGGCATTAAATTGAAAGACTTCGAACCTAAATAGTCTATGAAATAAAATCCTGCTGTCACGTATTTTTATTTTGAAAACAAAGAAATAATTTTCACGCATATTGGTTTCCTTTTTTATCATTATTATTTTTAATTATTACAATAATTCTTACTGCATACTGAAAAAATATCGCATTTAGTGTCATAATATAATGTACTCTGTATGCTCAAGTAAAAAAAATATATATTCAATATTATCTATAAACTCGTAGATAATTCTATTTAATTGAAATTTTAAATTTCAGTTTTTCTTCACGCCCAAAATGATGAATTATCTATTCAACAACATGTGCCACCCTGATTATACCGAAAATAATCGTATCATCCTAAATACGGTAAGGAAAATTAAAACTAAAAAAGCTTGTAAGTGAGATGATGGTGGAACAAGTTCGTCCTTCGTCCCTTCGGTCCTCGGACAAGATATTGGTGATGAATGTATGAAGTTTTAAAGAAATGATGACTCATTTCTTTAGTATAAAACGATTCTGAGCAAAGCTTCAGTGTAATATAATATAATATTATTTAAATACTGTTTACGTATTTTACGGTTATTTGTATAATTTTTGGTGAGTTTTTTTGTAATTAATTGTAAATAAAATTGTAAGTTTATTTAATACCTTTAGAAATCAGACAATATCGTAAAAAATCGTATAATAATTTATTAAAGTGTGTATAAAAAAAAAATCCTGAGTCACGATTTTTGAATTTTTGTTAGGATAATTAGGTAGGTATATGAGTAAGGTCATATTAAATTTTCAGAACTTTTTGTTAAATATTTAAAATTATATTACATAACAACTTTCAAACAATTTGATAAATTAAAAGTTCTATATTTAAGTCAAAAGTGCTATAATTTTTCTGAAAATGTTGTCCAATATAAAAAAAGTATGTATTTGATATTGGATAAAATTTTCAAGTTTCTAGCTTCAATACTTTTCGATTTATGACTAAATACCTAAAATCTGAACAGTGAAAATCTCGTTTACGGCGGATTTTTACTGATTTTACCGTTTTTACTCAGTTTTTCGATCGTTATTCTTGATTACTGGAAAAACTATGGAGATTTTGGAAAAATGACCTCTTTAAAGTACCATCTCAGTTCAATTTCGAATCTAAAAAGTTGCTGGACGAAACTTTTAGACAAGGATTTCTATACGAAAAAGTGTTTACAGAAAAAAAAAATAAACATCATTGTAAAACCATAAGATCCTTCGCTTCACTCAGAATCTAAAATTTAATGTATGCATTATATACCAAGCTAATTGTTAAATTACTATCATAAAATGTCGCTCAGATACCTTGTATACTGTTTTGATGAAGTATGTATGTTTTGTTTTATTCATGTTTATGAATCACAAACACTTAGATATACTGGGTAAAAATCGTCATTTTCTCTCCAATAATGTTGATTATAGTCTATTTTTAGAAATTTATTAAAAATGTAGATTACAACTATTGAAATAAACGAATAAAAAATAAATAAATAATAATAATAATAATACGTACCGACCAGTATTTATTGTAAATGCTCGAATAATGTTTAAACTTTGAAAGTTTAGCCGCATTAAGTTTTGGTATCATAGCATAAGGCACTCAAAATAATTTCAAAATGAAAATTGACAAATGACTACCAATGGAAGTAAATTATTAGAAAAAAAAAAAAGATAAAATAACTCATAGAATACATCGGTTTAAAATACAATCATACATTTATATGAATATATCGATGATCATCGATTCTTAAATTGTTCAATATCTTACTTTCAATGTCTTCACACATGCAGTTATGCATATTTTAACCAAGCCAGAAGCCAGTTAGAGTGACGAACGCACTGTAAACCCATTTGCGAATTGATGGTTATGAATCGTTATTATTGCTCTTTACAAAAGTTGCGTTGGTTTTAAAAATGCTTTATTTATTCGCTGATCAATACTTTTTAAGTGCACGCTTAATTATGATAAATGTGTTTTAACATCAGAAATAAATTAGCGAATTTTAGTCTTCCAGTAAAATTATATTTCAATAATAATAATTTTAATCACAGGTATCGTGGCCACCGATCTCGGGCAGCCCTGTCACGCCGGGGCTGCCCGGTGGTGCCACGATACGCATTCCGGGCCGTCTGTGCCATGACGCCCGACAGCTCACGGAGCGCGGACCCGACGACGGAGTGCTCCGTCATCTGCTGCCGCCATCCGTGGCTGTTCCCGGACGGCGCGGTGACCGTCACGGTGATGGGATCCACCGTGACGTTAAAACGGTAAGGCGCGGCGCGGTGTCGCCTCCGCCCCTGCCGCCACCGACCGCCGCCGCCATCGCGTCCACCGCCGCCGCTCGGGCCCGTGGCCACGCCGGTGCCGCGGCTTCCGGCCGCTACCGTCGACGTGGCCGGGCCGTGCGCGCGCCGCCGCTTGCCGGACGCCGAGCCCCCGTGGCCGGGCGATGCCGGCCGTTTGCCGGAGCCGCGCTCCCCGCCGTCGCCGCCGCCTCCGTGAGTTGACGACCGGCGGTACCGTCTTGGTCGTCCTTGGCCGTGGTCACCACCCGCGTTCGTGGCCGCCAGAGGGGCCACGTCCGGCTCCTCGCCGTTCCGTCTCCGGTCGCGCTGCCGGCGTCGTCGGCGCGATCGCCGTCCGCTCGCGCCCGTCGCGGCGTCCACGGCGGCATCGGCGTCCGCCAAACGACGGGCCCCGCTTCCGGCGGCCGGCGGCGATGACGGCCCCGGCCCGTCGGCCATCCGCTCGAAATCGCGGACGCGGCGACTGACTCGGCCGCACGTGTCCGCGCCGTCGTCCGCGGCCCGCCGTTCCGTGACGCGCGGTTCCGCGGCGTTCGCCCCGCGCGCCATTTCTTCACATTCTCGCACGCGACTGCTGACGCGGCTACAGGTGGCCGCTTCCGCGCGGTCGTGCTCACCACGCGGCCCGTCGTCTTCCGGGGGTTCCGGCGTCATGCCGGCGTCCATGGCCCGCGTCTCCGTGGCTTGCCGGAGCGCCATGATATATACTTCGGCCGGAAGCATTTCGCGACTCATTTTTGACGCGAACGAAAATACTTCCACGAGAAACACAACAAACGAAATACGAAACCCTGAAACACGTCGCGACCAGATTTGAACGATATGTTCGCGCTCGAATTCAGCAGAACGAATGAACATAAACGCGTACGCGTACGCGATATCGTCAGGCGGCGACCTATATGGCCCGTAGACATGACGACGCCGGCGGCGTTATCGTCGTTTCAGCCGACAGTCAAAATCAGTATCGTCAACCCGGACGTGTGTAACTATAATAATATTATGTTCGTGTATGACGTATTCTCAGGGTTCGTGAACAGTCGAAACGTCCCCGCGTGAAAGACATGTCTGTTTTTATTTGATTTTTTATACACACTTTAATAAATTATTATACGATTTTTTACGATATTGTCTGATTTCTTTTAAGTTTATTTCTAATGAAATATTGAGTATTTGTTAGAAAGTTCTGAAATTTTAATACAAGTTTACTCTTATACTAAACTATCAATACCGAAAAAAATATCAATAATCGTGACTCAAGATTTTTTTTCCAAGCATTTAAAAAATTATACAAATAACCGTAAAATACGTAAACAGTATTTAAATAATAATATATTTTATTACACTGAAGCTTTGCTCAGAATCGTTTTATACTAAAGAAATGAGTCATCATTTCTTTAAAACTTAATACATTCATCACCAATATCTTGTCCGAGGACCGAAGGGACGAAGGACGGACTTGTACCACCATCATCTCACTTACCAGCTTTTTTAGATTCTGAACGAAGTGAAGAATGTATTGATTTTACTATGATGTGTGTTTTTTTTTTTTTTTTTTTTTTGTTTTTTTTTTTTTGTTTTTTTTTTTTTTGTTTTTGTGTCTGTGTACACCATAACTACTCGAAATAATGCTTCAATTTTGAACTTCAGGGTATGTTTTCGGTGGCAAAACGAATATCGGAGGTACCTTAGAGAGGTCACAAGTGAAAATTCCCAAAAGTTTTCAAATGCCACGGGAAAAACAAACAAAAAATGAGGAAAAACCGGTACTTTTTGTGCAAAACCCGTTTTCGACGAAATCGATTTTTTTATTTAGCCGTTACTCAAAAACCAAAAATTGTAGTTACTTGAAATTTTCACCAAATGTTTATATTGAAATCATCTATACGTGGTAAAATTTTTGAACACTTTTGACTTTTATTGAGCTAATTATAGACAATTGAAATTTTCAATTTTTTTAAGTATTTTTTTTTAAAATAACGATAAAATTTTTTTTTTTTGCCAGAAAATCTTGAAAATTTAATACAAGGTTTCTTATAAGTTGTTCCATAACTGATAAAAAAAAATCCAAAATCGTAAGTCACAATTTTTTTTTATAAGTGCTCAAAGTTCCAATTTATACGAAATATGTAAAAATTGCGAAAATTTGCAAACAATTTTGTTGTTGAAAAATCGTAAAATTTTTTTCTTTTATAACTAAGTTTTGAAAATTTGGTACAAGGTTTTTCATTAGTTTTTCTTCAATTATCTGCAAAAAAAACTCTACCGGATTCAGACAAAAAAATTTTATGAGTGTTTGAAATTTAAATTTTTACAAAAACACGTTAAACAACGGTTTAGCCTCAAACGATTTTTGCTATTTGTTTTTTTTTCAAAAAGTATAAGTTGTAGAAACTTGAAAATTTTATCAGTTGTTTATATTGGCATTTTCTTTATATAATTTTATTTTCAAAAGATTTCACTCATTTTTAATCAATTTATAGGCATTTGAAATATTCGATTTTTTTTATTTTTTTTTTTATAAATGTTGATAAAAAAAATGTAGCTCGGACGAAATACATGAAAATTTAATAGAAGGGTCCACATAAGTTGTTCTAACTCCCATTCAAAAATTATAAAAATACATAGGCACAAAATTTTTTTATAAGCGTTTATAAGTGCTAATATTGACAAAATTCGTCAAAATCATGTATATTTGCTATGTATTTTGCAGTTGAAAATTCATAAAATTTTAAGTATTCAAAACTAAGAATTGTAAATTCGGTACAAAGTTTGACATACGTTTTCCTTCAATTATCTGTAAAAAAATTTGCACTGGAATAAAATCAAAAATTTTTATGAGTGTTTGAAATTACAATTTTTTCACATAATCGCGTAAAATAACAATTTAGGCATCATTGATTTTTGATATTTGTTCTTATTCAAAAAGTATAGGTCGTAGAAACTTAAAACTTTTACAAAATGTTTAAATAGGCATTTTCTTTACATAGTTGTATTTTCAAAATATTTCGTTTATTTTTTAGCTATTTATAGGCATTTGAATAATTCGATTTTTCTTAGATTTTTTTTTATAAAAGTCGATAACAATTTTTTGGCCCTACCAAATCGCTTGAAAATTTAATAGAAGGTTTTGAATAAGTTGATCTAAGAGTGATTCAAAAATTATTCAAATACATAGGCACAATTTTTTTTTATAAGCAGTTGAAGTTCAAAAATCGACAAAATTTGTCAAAATCACGAATATTTGCAAATTATTTTGTAGTTGAAAATGTATAAAAATTTTTGTATTCAAAGATAAGAAATGAAAATATTATGTAATATCACAGCTGATAAAGATAATTAAATAGATTAAGTTTATTATAATATAATCAGTAGCTGACAGCTGTTCTATACAAAATATTGGTAGATTGTAAACACAAGGTGTATAACGTACCTTTACATGGTTGAATAGAACGTTACTAACTTCCAATTTCCAGTTATTTTAATGTGTGTATCAGTTCCATAAACATGCGGATTTTATATATTATTATTAATTATTAATATTTAAATAGACGTAGCCACGGAGCATTCAGCATATATGGACGGCGGGGTCGGGTGGTGCCGTCACGATAGTGCATTTAGGCAAATAATATGGTATTTACCTACGCCCTATCTATGCACATCCTGGTTTGTCCAATGCTCACGAGCAGAAGTCACATGAATAGACAAATGTAAATTTAACCCAATCTAGGATATTAAAATAAAATATATATTACAATTTAAGGCTGACATCTTCATCTTCGTTCAGAATCGTTTTTTTTTTTATAATATAAAATAATTCCAAAATCTATCCAATAATGCCTAATCTAGCAATGCATCTCGTGTATCCCACCCAACTACTGTATCCTGTACTTAACTTACAATGATTTATCATTGCATACAAATGTAAAGTACCATACAACTAAACTATCGTAAACCAGGTGATCCCATGATAGAAAGTGCTATACACTCCTCACCATTATCTTGTCCGAGGAGCGAAGCGACGAAGGACGAACTTCCACCACCATTATCTTATCGGCTTTTTTATATACACGTTTTTAAAAAAAATTTATATTTTTCTAAAATATCAACCACTATTTATGACATATGATTATAAAGAGAAAATTTTTTTTTGGACTATTAGATGTTTAAATATTTTATTATTGGACCAATAGTTTAAGAGCGTAAATATTTAAAATTATGAGAGGCAGAGAGGAGAAACAAGGGAACTCGCAAAAATATCTGTACTCACATACTTAATGCTATTCGTCTTAAATTATGTCTAATAACACAAATTTTAATGTCAGAATTTCTAAAAAAATATTCTTAATTACAATCTTAGGTATGTAATTTAAGGAAATCAAAAATTTAAAGAACTAATAATAGGAAAAATATTTTTTTTCATAAAAATTTAATTAATTTTATGTTTTAAATTACATATGAAAAAAATCTGGTAAGTGAGATGATGGTGGTACAAGTTCGTCCTTCGTTCCTTCGGTTCTCGGACAAGATATTGGTGATGAATGTATTTAGTTTTAAATAAATGATGACTCATTTCTTTAGCATAAAACTATTCTGAGCAAAGCTTCAGTGTAATATAATTTCTATCGTATACATTATAATCTTGAGTCACGATTATTGATATTTTTTCGGTATTGATAGTTTAGTATAAGAGTAAACTTGTATTAAAATTTCAGAACTTTCTAACAAATACTCAATATTTCATTAGAAATAAACTTAAAAGAAATCAGACAATATCGAAAAAAATCGTATAATAATTTATTAAAGTGTGTATAAAAAAAAATCCTGACCAACGATTTTTGAATTTTTGTTAGGATAATTAGGTAGGTATATGAGTAAGGTCATATTAAATTTTCAGAACTTTTTGTCAAATATTTAAAATTATATTACATAAAAACTTTCAAACAATTTGGTAAATTAAAAGTTCTATATTTAAGTCAAAAGTACTATAATTGTTCTGAAAATGTTGTCCAATATAAAAAAGTATGTATTTGATATTGGATAAAATTTTCAAGTTTCTAGCTTCAATACTTTTCGATTTATGACTAAATACCAAAAATCTGAACAGTGAAAATCTCGTTTACGGCGGATTTTTACCGATTTTACCGTTTTTACTCAGTTTTTCGATCGTTATTCTTTATTACTGGAAAAACTATGGAGATTTTGGAAAAGTACCATCTCAGTTCAATTTCGAATCTAAAAAGTTGCTGGACGAAACTTTTGGACCAGGATTTCTATACGAAAAAGTGTTTACAGAAAAAAAAAAAAGAAAAAAAAAATAAACATCATTGTAAAACCATAAGATCCTTCGCTTCACTCAGAATCTAAAATATTCCCGCATCTTTTGTTTTTTCGTGAATACAAGTAATTTTATGTTTTCTAATTTATCGCATACATCATTTTAATTAGAAAACCATTCAATTGATAATATGTAACCAAATAAACTAATCCCTATTTAGTAGAAATATAACATTGAAATTTAACGTTTCAAAGTTTAACATATAATGAATATTCAACAGTTAAATCAATGCCATTGATTAAATATCCAAAGCTCCTTAAAAATTTAAACACTTTCGTCTTTAATTAAATATTTCTATTTAAATAATGTTTATTTTATTTTACAGTTCTATGTACAATCATGGCATTACACAATCTCTAAATTACTTGATCTTCTAGACACTGTAAGTATAGTTTTCAATAAAAATGATAATACTTCTTTTTACGATATGAATCATTATGACACATTTTGAGAACAGGTCAACATATCATTTAAACTTGGCACCCCAAATATACTACATGTCATAAATAATCAAATGTTTATACCATTATAAATTACTTATTAAAAACGTCAATTTCATGTTATAAATATTAAGTTATTAAAAATGCAAATTGAAATTTATAAATATTAAATACTTATTGAATTAACAGGTATTTAACGTTTATTTTATCTACATACTAAGACTTCATAAATAAAATAGGTCATTAACACTGTTAATTAGAAGATATTGACATAGATACTTTTGATATATTGTGTTTTAATTATTTACTTAAATACGCATAGTCGTAAAACATTGATTTACTCATTTTTTTAAACACTCAACATTGTGTTATACATTAGTTAATACTTACCAATTGTCAAGTGTACATGGTACAAATTATTGAAAAATTAAAACACGCCACATCACGATCTCAAAATTGATTTTTCGTGAATTATTATTTAATTGTAATGTTTGATTGCAGGTATTTTTTGTGTTGAGAAAAAAAGAATCTCATGTATCATTTCTACATGTTTATCATCACATAAACATGGTTGTCACTTCCTGGATATTTTTAAGATTTATCAAAGGTAAATTTAAATTTCTCTCGTCTGCATTTAATTATAAAATGTTCTACCATACTTATGCTCTCGAGCTTCAAAGTAAAATGAAATTGTTTTTAACAAATAAAATAAAATAAACGTACGGTTGAATAGTGATGGTATAACTAGTATTAATTTAATCATTTACGATTGTTTATAAAATACGTACCAATGCATAGAATTTCTGAGAGGTGATTTTAAACAGCCAAGTTAAAAACAATAACGCTCCTATCATACGAAATATTTTTTTTCATAAAATATAATTTACTCACAAAATAGGTACTCTTTTCATCTGAAATTCGAAAGCTATTTTGAATTACTTACGGGTCAGCTAAAGAAAGAACTCAGCAAAATAATTAAGGAGGATAAAAAAACGTTTTTCATCACACTGTTTTTCGATTAAAATATTGGTGTATATAACACATTGGATAAACCGATAAACTAATTGGACGAACAATAGTCATGTATGATATTTTTAGATTGTGATTGAAACGAAGAATAAATTGGTTTTACAATGATATAGTTTCTTTTTTTTATGTATACCTACAACTGTATTTTTGGTTAGTAATCATAATCTAAAAATTTTATTTAGCAACTTCATAAATTAAAAATTTCATCGTATACTTAATTAAAACCGGTCATTTTTCTCTACTCCAGGGATAGAAAAAAACTGCAGAAAAACCGAGAAAAAACAACAAAATTTACCATAAACGATACTTTTACTGAATCGACCTTAGATATTCAATCATAGCTAGAAAATTAATGGTAATAAAAACTTGCCATTTCACATCAATGACACATTTCTATATATATTACGAAAATTTCAAAAAATTGTAACTTATGGGCTAAAAATAGATCTTTGAAAATATCTCATTTTTCATTTTTTTTTTTTTTTTTAATTTGTGAAAAGTTCTGAAAATTTAATATGACTGTACTCATATAATTAATTAAGGATATTGAAACGAAATGAAAAAATTGTGACAAAGAATTTATTTTCAAGCGTTAAACTAAAAATCTTAAAATAGAGTAAAAACGGTAAAATTTGGTGCATACGAGATTTTTTTTAGTTAATTTTTTTATAATTTTTTTAATTTGGCGATCAATCCAAAATCAACTATAAAAAACACTAGATATTTTTACCAAATATCAATATGACCGAAATAAAGACTTCGCAAAAGTTTTGAAAACGTTTAACCATTTTCAAAAAATAAATATATATATATATAATTATTACATATTCGAAAACGTCTCGTTTTGTAGAGGTTTTTATGTAATGAAATGTCAAACATTTGATATAAAACCCTAAAAATGTAATAACATCTTGTTCATGAGTTTAACTAACAGTACTAAGCTAAATACTAATCTAAATCATTCATTGATTTTTTTTCCTATATACCTCTCAAATTCGAATTTTGCGAAAAATCATTAAATACTCGTCAATTTAGCGATAATTTTTAATAAAAACCTTATAAAATTGAGAATTATGAATCCTATATAAATTTTTTTTGACCATTAGAGTTTCCATATATTTTCATCTTATCTATAGATTTTTTATCTATGTTTTATGTTTCACAATGATTTACTCAATACATTATTTTTTACATGAGTTCAAAGTAGGAATTGAGGGTGAAATAACTGATTATAATATCTGAAATGTTATACAAGCTTCTTTAGTTGATTCTTTAGCCTCGGCTATATTTTAATTTTTGTAGAAATAAGATGAGATAATTTTTTTTTTTTTAATAAGCTATAAATGTCTTAATACGGTGAAATGGAGCATTTTTACGAATATTATTAAATTGACATGTATTTTTCTTGTCATTACTTCAGTACTTTTTAACCTAAAGCTTAAAAACTGGATGAATTGTTTTTCATAAGGTTTTTTTTTTACTCAAATAGTTGATACTAAAACAGATTATTTCTTTGGTTTCTCTCAGAACCAATTTCCGAAAACAATTAAATCATCGATATCAAATTTAAAGAAAACCATGCTATACGTATTGTTTACTAATTGTAAAAGTTGATAATCTAAAGTTCATTACTTTCATTCGTCCCCCCAAAACTTTCTTAATCTATCGAAAGCAAAACTTAATTTCAGACGAAGTCTGCTTCCCCAAAAAACGGTTATGGACAAAACAATGGAGAGAAAAATATAAATATACAGCATTGTAAAGCCGCGATACCATTTATTCATTATGCAATATCAAATATAGTCACAGAAAAATATAACTTGATTAGATTTTACCAGGAGGAGGCTTAATAATATTTTTCACCTAGAAATCTCCCTGAAAAGTAACCAACCGTGACTTCTCTTCCCCTCCCCTAAACGTCAACAATAATTCTAAACATTTATGATTGGAATACTCTGCGTCAATCACACGAGTTATATTACAAATGATACCACGGCTAATATTTCATTTTGTCTAATGAATAACCATAACTCTGAATTCTATATTCTAACCGAAACTGGTTACTTTATCACCACCTGTTGAATCATTTGTAAAGTAGTGTTGATATTTATTAAAAATTTAAGTTTTTAACTCTATTATTTTTAAAGTTATGACTATATAACTCCAGTTAATTTCACGAGATACTTGATCACACCCCATTTTAATAATCCATGGTAGTTTTTCTCATAAACTAACAGCTATAATTCAACATGAAGAAAATTACTTCATTCGTGTACAAAAAGGTAGTGATTCATAACCTGTAGAGCACTAAACCTTATTTTTAATGAAGTCTGAGAAATGAATAAAATTACACCATTGTACAAAAAAAATATCTTTCATTCATAAACGATAATAATAATGTAATACGCATGAATAATCTTATTCAGTGACCGATGAATACCACTGATCCTATAAAAATGATGGTCTTGAAAAAGTAAACAGTTGATGAATGACACGTTTTTATGTGAAGCAATTACGTGAGGGATGAAAATGAGGGGGAAATCAAAACGAATGACAACAAAAACACAAATAAAATGTGATTTTATCGCATAATATGATAAAATAAAGACAATAGGAATAAAATAAAATAGGAACTTGGATGTCATTTTCAAAAAATACACCTCTCTTTATATATATCAAATGTTAAACGTAATTTTAAATGAAGTCTACTACCCAAAAAAATGATTATAGACACATCAAAGATAAAAAAAAGTATGAATAAACACCATTGTAAAACCACGATATTTTTTATCCATGATGGGATATCAGATATAGTTATAGAAAAATGTAACTAAATAAAGTCCTAGCAGGTTGAGGCTAAATAATATTTTACACCTAGGAATCTTCCCAAAAAGCAACCAACCATGACTCATCCCCCCTAATGGCTGACAATAATTCTAAACATTTCGAACTAAACGTATTCGAATGCCCTGCGTCAATCACGCGTATTATACTACACTGATAATACGTGACTGATATTTCGTATAGTTTGACGAGTAGGTATAACTCTGAAAACATAATATACTATTCATATTTATACGCGATAAATCGTCATGTTTTCGCAGGTCAACAAGGAGCTCCGTGTGGTATTTTGAACGCAGTCATACACACGATCATGTACAGCTATTATTTCCTATCGGCTCTCGGCCCTCAGATGCAAAAGTATCTGTGGTGGAAAAAGTATCTGACCCGTTTACAAATAGTGAGTATTAGCTTTTGATGGATCAGTAGTTGTATATTGATTTTCACCAATTATTATTACTAGAACAGAAGCTCCTTAGCATTTGCACTTGTTTCTAGGACATCATAAAAATAGTCAAGTGCGAAACAATTATGTTTCATGGTATATTTTAACCAAATTAAATTTTATTTTACATAAAGGCCAATGTATAGGCTGGATATTTTTAACCTTTTTTTGTTGTCTTATTAGTGCATATTTCTACTTTTTTGAATATTTCACAACATAGATATTTTTTTTTTTTTATCTTTATGATGTATAAATGGTATAAATCATAATTCAACGAATTTACTATCATTAATTTTATCATAGTTTATTAGACATAGATTTATTTAGCCAGGTGTAGTAGTTGATAAACACTAAACAAAGAAGTTTTTTTTTATGACGAGTAGTCATACGTATATCATGCAATTAGCTAATTCATTTTATTTTTCCTTTGTTTTAAATATGTACACAAAGTGCACTAAGTTTATCTAAAAATAGAATTTAATTTTTAGAGCATATTTTCGAAGTTTTAAATGCGTACCTTATTAATTTAATATCTATAATACGGGATGATTTTTTTAAATGATATTTTTTTTTTAATTTTCCTTAACGTATTGGTAAATTCGATTTTTCTTATGTAGATATAAAAAAACCTTAGTGAAAATTACATGAAAATGTAATAAAAATAAAATGAATAACTTATATGCCAACTATTAAAACTATTAATTTTTTTATGTTTCTTCAAATAGTATCCAATATATTTTAACTTCGAATTTTGATAAGAAGTAATTTTTCGTCCAATTAACATATTCAATACCTATAGAAACAATTATTAAAGAAATATTATAACCATATAATGGTGGATAGATACCACCTAGAGGAGCTCAAATAAATAGTTTAATTTATTTTAACAGTTTAAAACTGAGGCGAGTAAGCATAAGAAAAATATCACCGTGTATAGATTATTATTAACTGATGGTATATGGACGTTTGAGAGACCCGTAGTTTAATACTCGGGGGGTTTTGATTATTTCTAAAAAATACATTTAAGTATTCAATCATAAGCCTTAAAAAAATTCAGCTATATTTTTTGTCTATTTTTATCTATTAACACTGTGATTGTATTAAAAAATAATAATTATCATTTCCATAAATTGCCATTTAATCACAATTTCCTTATCGTATTTATCGCAAATTTATATTAATGCCAAATAATTATACCCAAGCACCCCCTGACATTCTATTATTGGGGCTCTAAAATAGAAGTCCTAGATCAATTAATTCGTACTTTACTAAACATAAATGTTATATATTCTAAAATATGTCGCAAAAATTAATAATATTTCGTAATACAAATTAAAATGTAAGACATTTGAAATTCGAGTCATTTTGAGTACAATAAAATTAATTTCCATTAGTAGCAATATAGGATTTATAATTCCATATAGAATAAGTAGTAAGCCAAAAGAGATTTGAAAGAGTAGAAACTTTTAAATACCTTGGAGTAGGACTGGACACAATCAATGGTGGACATAATGAAGTGCAAAGAATAACTGCAGCTAATAGATGTTTTGGAATGCTAACGCCCCTTTTCAAATCTAGAATCCTTTCAAAAAGTCGAAAATAACAATGTACAAATACGTACTTGTTAGGCATGTGTACTTTGTACACATGTGAAGTATGGCCCTCAACAAAAACAGATGAAAAAACGCTAGTAATATTTGAAAATTGAAAGGAAAGTACGAAGACAAATATTTGGCCCAAAAGAATAAGGAAACCAATGAATGTGAGCGTAGAACCAATGATAACTTCTTAGAGCTATACAAACAGCCAGACATAGTAGCAGTAACGAAGAGCAAAAGAATCGGTTGGGCAGGACATGTCTGGCGAGCTTAAGGAAAAATATTAAATAAAATAACCCCATAGAAACCGAACAAAAAAAGAACCTCCGGCCGACTGAGGCAACAATGGAATGACCGTGTATATCAAGACTTAAGGTTAATAGGAGTAGAGAATCCGGAAGAAATGCCAAACGATAGAGAACGATGGAAGGAGGTGGAAGCTGCAGCAAAGGTACTTAACGGCCTATACCAAACCTGAAAAAAAATGTTAATTTTCAATCTACATCAGCATTTGAGAAAGTGTAAATAAAAATAAGTATTTTTTTTTTAGTGCTATACAGGCCATTAAGGCCTATTGCACACTTCAACCAAACTTTTCCATACATTCCGGTCCATTGCATCCTCCAATCACTTTTTCCCGTCGGTATCTGAAATATCTTTCTTAACTCTGTCTAACCACCGCTGACGAGGTCTTCCCCATGGTTGCTTTTTTGTTGGGTTTCGGATTAGGACATTTCGTATGACACTTTCACCAGCCCGCCAAACATGGCCAGCCCACTCCAATCTTTTCGCTTTTAGGAATAATCTGATATTAGGTTTGTTATATAATCTTCCTAGTTCATCGTTCTTTAGTCTCTCATACTCCCCATTTTGATTACGGACAGGTCCATAAATTTTCCGTAATACTTTTCTTTCGAAAGTGAGTAGCTTCTCTTCGTCCCCCTGTGTTGTGGACCATGTCTCGCACGCGTACATTACTATAGGTCTGAGGTAGAAGGTTACATCCTATTCATATCAAAGTATGCTTTGTTCGCATTATTTATTCTTAACTGAATTTCATTATGCATATTATTTTTTGTATCAATATTGACTCCTAAGTATTTGAAATCATCTACTTGCTCAAAGGCGTAGGGACCTACTTTTAGAGATACTGTGTTTACCATGGGTCTAGTCATTACTAGGTATTTGATTTTAATTTTAAAAAATATTAAAACAATATTTATCCGTACCTTATAATTTATTAAATACTTTCATTTTTTGAAAGAAGGGTCCAAGTTAAGAAAAGGACCCAAAAATATTGTAGATCATAGGCACAGGCACTCACCTGGAATTCAGGTCTGCTAAAGTCTATGTATATCATTTACGTTTAATCGAGTGCATCGTTTTTCGTCCACAGATCCAATTCATAGTCGGTATCATTTACGGAATATTTCTTTTCCTTTACAACTGTGACTTCTCAAAGACATTCGGCGTGTACATGATGTTAAACGGGCTTCTATTTTTGCACTTGTTTTTGGCCTTTTACAAGAAAACGTACAGCGAGGAGAAGAAAAAGTCTCAATAGACCGTAGACCGTCGACACACGATTCGCCAATATACATCCAATAGGTATAATAATTAATAATAGAAACTGTATTAGACGTAGGTACATCACCGCCGTATACATACAAATGACAATAATTATTATCATTATTATTATTGTTACGAATATAACCGTTATGCGATCTACCTACACGATCGTTATTCATATTGTTAGTACACGTAAACGCCGCCTCATTGTAAACATGCCCGGGAATTACTTCACACGTATTTCACGCCCCTGGGATAAACTATCCATATACTCGCGCCCTCTCCCACTTACGACTTCCACTTGTTACTCCTCGTCGTCCAATATCTCTAACCATCCTCCTTGTCAACTACTTATCTCTAACATTCCTTTACATCTACGATAAAATTCCAAGGACACATTTCAAAAACAAATGGTTCCCAGAATGCTCTCCCTTTATGTACCCCCATACACTATCCCACCATTCCCCTGCTCTCCTAACCACTAGAATTCATTTTTCAAATGTGTATACAGTAGTTCAATGTATGTACTAGCTTATGTGTATAGAAATAGAAATAAGCGCGTGTGTGTAGGTAGGTACAATATATAATTATGTGTTTTTACATGATTTTAAAACAAATTTGTTTATATAAATGTTATGACGTGCCGTTATGGTCATTAAACAATTTATTTTATACAATTAAATATTTAAGATAATACGTTAATTTCACGGATATATTTTTATTGCCTTAATGAAAACGGACAATTTTTATTTGTATGATTGTATATCTAAATTTAACATAAATTAATTTTCGTTTTACACAATTAATGTATAACCTTTAATACTTAGTGCAATATATTGTAAACGAACTATTTTTGATTTATTGAACGATTAAGACATAATTTAAACTTATTATAATAAATAGTCCAAAAATTTCTTTCGTGGTCTAATTATTCGTCATCCTTGTCATTATCTATATAAGAAAATTCTATCCAGAAGTTTCATTACGTCTTTTTTAATGAAATAATAATGATTTGATCTTTCATTTTATTTGATATATTTTGTAAAATTATTAAAATATCTTATTTTTACAACATATTCACATAGGCAAATATGTATGCTCAAGAACCGGTAGTAAAAACAATTTATTATGAAATAATCATTTATGAAGTTCATACACATTGATTCAAAATGTACCTATGTTATCAACAAATAGATTCCTACTCATTAATTTTAATTACTTTAATTAATGTATGTACAGAAGTACTGTATGGTTTTGATATTTAGAAAAATAATGATTGTCAAATAACTAATATCGTTAGAAAATAGCAATATTGAAAACTCATTTGTAATTTACAATATAAGAGTACAGATTTACATTAAGCGTTAATTCTGCTAACTTGATTTATACTCAAAAAAATGAGATAAGAACTTAATAAACCCTCAGGGTACTATCTACATAAAATTTCCGATCTATAGAGTTGCTGGATGAAACTTTTGGACAAAGTTGAGCAAAAAGTATTTCCAGAAAAAAATAATAAATTCTTAAAAAAGTACGTACTTCGCCCCGTGGGGTATTCTTCAGATGAAAAAAAGAAAGAAAAAAATAAACATCATTGTAAAACCATCAGATTCTTCACTTCACTCAGAATCTAAAACTTTATTATAATTTATAATATAGGTAATAATAATTTAAAATCATTAAAATTATGTTGCGTTTAATCATTTAATTATTGTTGTATTAAATAAATATTGAAAAATGAAACTAAAATAATTTTCAATAATAATTCATGTTTTTTTAACAAACTAATAAGTCAAAAACTATTACACATCCATTTTATAATTATACGTAGTGATGGGCTGTGGGTAAATACCCAACGGGTAAGAAATATATTTTGGGTAAATACCAGGGTATTTACCCAAGTAATTTTTTCCTTTGAAAAATTGGGTTTTTTTTTAATATGGCTATACTGTTTTATCTTAAATCGTGGTTGTAACCAAGGTGGATATATCTCCACATTGGTTGTTACATAAATATTAAAGTATATTAAAATATCACATGACTACAATACGCTTTATTAGTGTGACCTTATCCAAGGATGTTATAGATAAGCCGGATCCAAACAAATCGAAATCCCTATACCTAATACACGGGTCTATTAATTAAACATTTTTTTAAATAAAACTATGTAGATTTAGGTATGTATTTTAGTCAAAAAGGTTAAATTAGGTCACTATAAAAGTATAAATTATTGGATTCTCTAAAATAAGAACAGACATTTAAATTAATCAGAAAAACAAATTTGGCTGGAATATTTTAATATGCTGTCATTGATTCATAGAAATTAAAAATACATAATGCATTTTGGTTGCTTATGAACTTATGACTAATAGTGTTATAATGATGTATGATAGTTCATATTGATATAAACTTGTAACTGTTTATCTATGATTAGTGATTACTATTTTGAATAAGACTGACCATTAATCATGCTGTGCTGGGAATTTAATTGTATAACCTAACTATAACCAAAAACATAAATGTAGTTTTTTTAAATTTCCAGTGCAAATTAAGGAGAGGAGTAGATGGATTAAATTATTGAAGTAAAAAAACTTTATTTTACATTTTATAAAAGTTTTGTAAATATTTTTAACAAAGTAGTATAGAAGTAGTTTAAGTAGTTTCTAGTAGATAGGTATTAGATAAACATAAAAATCATTTGCTTACAGAAGAAAAGTTGAGCCTGGACCTGGTGCTAGAATCTGTAATTGTCATTTCAGAAATGGAGACAAAATAAATGGTCCTGAAATATTAGATCATAGGAAAAACGCATTTTCTAATTTTCAATCACCAGAAAAAAGAAAGAGAACCAAAATTGCCAGCCATTCCAACAATGCTACCACAATCACTTGTAGTAGGTACGATTCCTCAAACACCATCAGAAATTGTTGAATTGAATACTCATGATTTAAAGTATCAACTCCTGCAGTTAGTAATTATATATTATTTAAAAATATATGTACATAATATAATATTATATTATAAGACCAGTTATTTTTTACTCTGAATTTTGACCTCCAAAATGTTTCATTTAATTAACATGGAAATTAAAATTTTTTGTTTAAGACATCATAGTTTTTAAAATTATAAGAAATATTGTGAGATTAAATTCTTGGCTAACATAATTAACTATCAAAAATAAATGTCACACATAAATCTAATAAAAATATTTTATCAAGTCACAATGCTTTAAAAAACCCATAGGTATTTAATTTTTAAATAAATATTAAAATATCAAATAATATAAATTAATATTTAAAATAAGTACTATAAGTACTATTGATTAGAGAAAAGCAAAACTTTTTTTTTTATTGTTCTTGTCTTATAAAATATATGCATGGAATTATGATGTATAAATACATTTTTAGCATTTATCAAGTTTTAAATACTTTTTGTAGGTCTAGTCAAACAAACAAGTGTTTAGAAGCTGAAATTTTGTTACTAAGAAAAGAAAATGAACAATTAAAGTTAAAAATATCTTCAATTTCTGAGTGCTTATCTTATGAAATGATTTCAAGTAATGATGAGTTAATTAAGTTATATACTGGGTTACCCAGTTCTAAAATCTTTGATTTATTGATGCTAATATGTCAAAACATTGAGATTAACTATTATTTAAAATGGAAAGTTGAAAATAGTTCTATGCATGATCAAATGTTGATTACTTTAATTTGCCACATGTAGATCTTGCCCAACGTTTTAAATGTAGCCAGGCCACCATAACAAATATTTGTATGACTTGGATCCATATTCTGTATGAAAACATTTTCTTAACATGTATGTCTAAAATTCTATCAAAAAACAAAAATAAGTTATGTTTACCAAATTCCTTCAGCACATTTTCTAACTGTAAAATTATACTTGATTGTACAGAGATTAAAACTGATACCTCTAGAGCAGTGTTTCCCAACTGGTGTTCCGCGGAACCTAAGGGTTCCGTGAGTCGGTGCCAAGGGTTCCGTGAAAACCTTGTGCCGGAAGTATCCGACAACCCACTCATTTAAGTGTACAAAATATATGTCAGCATTACTATTGTAGAAAAATATGGGGTTCCACGAAAGTTCAAGCTCCTGAAAAGGTTCCGCGAGTAAAAGAAGTTGGGAAACACTGCTCTAGAGTGTCTATGGCTAGTGGCTACACAAAAAGCCACTTTTAGTAGCTATAAACATTATCATACTTTGAAATCCTTAATTGGTGTGGCACCAAATGGTGTTGTAACTTTAGTAAGCAATTTTTTTCCAGGTTCCACTTCAGGTAAAATAATAACACTGAAAAGTGGTGTTTTATCTCAATTGGAACCAGGTGATTTAATACTTGCAGACAAGGGATTTTTAATTCGTAATATTTTACCTCCAAATGTATACTTGAATATACCTCCATTTCTCAACACTCCACAGTTTACACCAGAACAAGTTTTACTAACCGAAACTATTTCTAAAGCTAGAATCCATATAGAGAGAGCTATTCAAAGAATAAAATGTTACAGAATTTTAGATCACATACCTACATCTCTGTTACCCCAAGCTGACTATGTTTTGAAAGTTGTAGCCTCGCTTACTAATTTCCAATACCCACTAATTAAAGAAATACAAAATAAAATGTAGTTATATTTTTTAATAATTAAAACCATTAACTGAAGGAAATAAATGTGTACTATTATTTGCTAAAAATATCTTGTGTAAAGTTATAATATTTTATTTAATATATATGGAACATATTGTTCAAAATAAAATTTTTGAAGTATTTCAATATTGTTTTTCCATTGATTATCTTTAAATATATGAACAATGATTGATTCTTTTGGTGTCCAAACTACAAAAACACATTTTTGTCTTCCTGTAAAGTATAGTTGTGCTTGAACTTGGTGCCAGTAATTATGGTTCTGGTTTATATGAATTTGATTATGTTCTTTATAAATTATATAAGTTTTGTCTTTTTTAATTTTATCTGATAGTGAACTATTTCTAAATTTATAGGGACATTTAACCTCAACTACACAATATTCGCCTATAAGTCCATCTGGAGATACACCAAGATATCCACATTTGTGTAACCATAATTCAGTTTTTTGAATAACCACATTTTCAGTTTTCTGAAGAAAATCTAATGCTGCTTCTTCATTATTAAGTCCCCACTCAATAACATGCACACCAGTTGTGATGTATTCACTGTTCAGTGATTTAAATAGTGATGGATTATAATTTTTCTTATGGCACGCTATAAGTATATTTCCATACATACTTGAAGTAAGTCTATGCTTTCTATATAATCCATTTAATATTTTAATATTCTATAATCCATTTAATATTTTTGGACTGACCAATAGTTTCTTGTACCACTTTTAAAATAATATTAGGAGATACACTTAATTTATTTTCTAGAAGCTGTGTTTTTGTTTTTGATGTTTTAAACTCATTGGATGTCATTAATTGATACAATTGATGATTGTTGAAATTGAATTTCAACATTGGGTTCAGGTTTCAATAGCCAGGACATACCTATGGTGTATCTAACTGTTCTAAAGCTTTTTTAAAGTTATTTTGGTTTTTGTTTAGTAAACAAATTGTAGCTTTATATGAACAAGCAAGATATAAATCACTAATAGTTTTAGTATTTTTAACATTACTATTTCTCACATTCCAAGAGCAAATACTATCAGTAGAACTACAATTATGATGAGCAAACAAACTTATAGCTGCCATATGATGACAAATCGCCAAACTTCTAGGACACGTACACATACTGTCATATATAACTCCATCATTGAGAAATACCTGTACAAGAATATTTCCTACAATTAGTATTTAAAAGTTTTAATAATAATTATCAGTCTCGTGGCGACCGTTGACCATGAAACATTGTTCGCCACTATATTGTTCCGTAATTTCTAAATTACTCAAAAAATTCTGTTCCGTTTTTTATCATTCAAAAACGTATTTCTCGTTAAAAGTGATCTACAATCAAATCAAGCACAACGACATCAAACCGAAGCAGCTCCGGCTTCTAGCTCTGGTAACTTTAAACAAATTAATTAGGTACCTCTATTTAATTGTAATCGTTATCTACGGCGGACGCACTCGGTCGTCCGTCCCGTTAATCGACGTTCGATTGCGCAACGCACTCAATAAGCGATAAACCACCATGTCATCACAAAAACCTAAAACTGTCGTATCTCCACTTATTATATACTTATTATATTTCTAAAGCACGTATACAGAGCGTGCCAAATAGATCGCCTAATCAATCTTTAAATTCTGATCCCAGCGATGGCTGGATTACCCCCATTCCAGAAAAACGCACTATTACTTCTCCATCCACCCCAACCTCAAGATCGCAAGCAACAAAAAAAGTATTTGTTACTCAAAATCGATTTTCCTTATTTTCGGATACGATCGACGCATCCGAAAACGATCCAGAACTCGAAAAAATGGAGCAAGAACCTGAGCACTTAGAAAACTCTTCCGCACCTACCAAACCCCCACCACCTATTTTTATTCGTGTGGTTAATGATTACAAGGCCTTCTGTGACAACATTAAGCAACTTACGAATGGGGAACCCTTCGTATGTAAAAGTTCCATAAAAGGCATAAAACTCTCTACAAGCTCACCAGATTCGTATCGTTCTGTCATTAAATTTTTACAATCTAATAAAGCTGCTTTTCACACTTATCAACTAAAACAAGACAGATCCTTCAGAATAGTAATCAGAAATCTTCACCACTCTACACCAATTAAAGAAATAGAGAAAGAACTCTTAGTTCTCGGGCACATGCCTCGTAACATCACAAATGTTTTACATAGAACCACGAAACAACCTCTCCCGCTCTTTTTCGTCGATTTGGAGCCTGATATCAACAACAAAGATGTCTTTAAAATTGACCACCTTTACTATACTAAGATAAAAATTTAAGAGCCCCGACCAAACAACCAACCAATCCAATGTCTTCGTTGCCAAGGCTTCGGCCATACAAAATCATACTGCAACCACCCGCCAAAGTGTGTACGCTGTGGAGACTCTCACGCGTCTGAAAGCTGTGTAAAACCGGCTGACCAACCAGCAACATGCGCACCATGTAGTGGTGCCCACCCAGCCAATTACAGAGGATGCCCTGTGTTCAAAAAAATTCAAGCTGTCCACCATCTCAAGAGGTCAAACCCAACTCAAGCTAACCTGAAAGAAATACCCTCTAATGTAAAATTCACTAATGTAAACACTACTTCCAATATGAACACCCAACCCAAAAAATCTTATGCTCAAGCTACAACAACCGATTTACCGAGCCAAGACATCCCCACCAACGCATCCCAAAATCCCGACCACTTAGCCCACCAAATGGCGCTCTTTCTCCAAAAATTCCAATCCACCATTAATCCACTGATCTCTCTACTCACTACTCTGATTGAAAAACTAATTTTGTCTAATGATAAATAGGCAAAATAATATTCCTCACTCTATCTCAATCCTTCAATGGAATGCCAATGGACTAGTGCGTCAAAAAAACGAACTTCATGCCTTCCTCTCTATAAACTCCATTGATATTTTACTCATCTGTGAAGCACACCTGACACCAAACTCCTCCTTTAACATTCCTGGATATACCACATATCAATGTAACCATCCCGATGGCTCTTCCCACGTGGGTTCTGCAATATTATTAAAGTCAAATATTAAACATACCTTTCTTCCCCCATATCAAAATAACGTCAAACAGTCCACTAACATCTCCCTAACACTAAATCATATTCCTACCACTATCTCATCGACCTACATACGCCCAGGCACTAAATTAAATCCCAATGATTTCGAGCACTTCTTTAATTCCCTCGGTACTCACTTCTTGATAGGTGGGGACTTCAACGCCAAACATCCCCAGTGGGGTTTTATTCAACCTAATACTAGAGGTCGAACCCTCAACAGTTTTATCCTCGATCACAATCTTAAAATAATATCTCCTCCCCACCCTACATATTGGCCCTCACATGCCAATAGACGTCCCGACATTCTAGACTTTTTTATCACTACGCTCCCTAGCCACATAAAGTACACTATTACCAATTCCTCAGACCTCTCTTCTGACCACACACCAATATTACTCACTCTAAACGATACTTCAACTGCTACAAAAAACTACCCAACTATCACTCCGGGCAAAACAAACTGGAAAAAATTTAGTCAAACTATAGAAAATGCCATCACCCTCAACATCTCCTTAAAGAACCCATCTGACGTAGATACTGCAGTACACTCCTTCACAAATATCATACAACAGGCTGCACTCGATGCTTCTAAAAAAAACTCACCCACCACTCACACAACCAATGTTTTACCCTCACACATAATACAACTCATACAGAAAAGCGTCGAGCCCACTGTATATGGCAAAGAACACACCTGCCGAGTAACAAAAAGTATTTCAACTCTCTCAATAACTCCTTAAAAAATATTCTTCGAAAACATAATTCTGACAAATTTCACAAGTACTTGGAATCTCTCTCTAATACAGACAACTCTCTTTGGAAAGCCTCTAAAAATATTCTAAAGGAAAAAATTAAGATACCTCCCCTACGGTACCCCGACAACTTCCTAGCCTCGTCAAATCCTGACAAAGCAAACTTATTCGCATCAGACCTTGAAAATAGATTCTCACCACATCCAAAGTTTCTCAATAAAAGCCACTATTCTAATATTGAAGCATCACTTCTAAACACTCTCCCAATGTGTCTCCCTACAAAACATACCTCTCCTTCTGAAGTCCTAAATATCATTAAAAACTTAAAAAACTATTTATTAACTATTGCTAAATACCTGCCTAAGAAAGCAATCCTTCTTCTCACTTATATTTACAATAGCATTCTTCGTCTATCATATATCCCTCCCACCTGAAAACACTCAGTTATCATCCTAATCTACAAGTCAGGAAAACCTCCTGACCAACCCTCCTCATATAGGCCTATTAGCTTACTTCCTACCTTCTCAAAAATTTTAGAAAAAATCATATTAAAAAGAATTTATACGATACTTAACGAGAAACAAAGTATTCCAAACGCTCAATTCGGCTTTAGGAGTAAACACTCCTCTCTTCACCAACTTCACAGACTAATCAACACTACTGCCTCATCTCTGGAACAAAAATAATTTTGTTCTGGGTTTTTTCTTGATGTTGCTCAGGCGTTTGATCGGGTCTGGCATGAAGGACTTCTGTTCAAATTATTATTTTTACCCACTCCGTTATTCCTCTTACTCAAATCCTTCCTATCAAACCGTACCTTTTCAGTAAGATGTGAAGACGAAACTTCTGATCCACATCCTATTAGAGTAGGCGTACCTCAAGGCAGTATTCTTTCCCCGACTCTCAATAATATATATACAGCAGATCTACCTCAATCTATCAACACTACTCTAGCTACCTTTGCCGATGACACAGCCATAATATCAACCAACTCCGAAATAGCCACCACTACAAACAACCTCCAAGACCACCTAACCCAACTACAAGATTGATTCAGCTTATGGAAAATTAAAGTTAATGAAAATAAATCCACTCACATCACTTTTACCCTCAGGCCTACTACAATTCCTCCAGTTTACATAAATAACCAATCAATTCCCATTGTCGATTCCGTAAAATACCTAGGACTCGTTCTCGACAAAAGACTAACTTGGGCAAATCACATCAAAGCTAAAAGAACTTCCCTTAACCTCAGGCTTCACAAATTAAGACCACTTCTTCGTTCCAAAATCTCTTTAAATAACAAAACACTAATATATAAACAAATATTACGTCCAGCAATGACTTACGGAATGCAACTGTGAGGTACCACTAAAAATTCAAACCTAATCAAATTCCAAGCGTTCCAATCAATATCTCTGCGTGTCCTATCTAATGCTCCCTGGTACGTCAGCAACCGCACCCTACATCATGATCTTAACATACCATCAATATCCACTCTTGCCTCTTATCATTATAACAAATTTCATAAAAATACCTTTAACCATCCAAACCCACTCATATCTAAACTCTCTTCTTGCACAATACCTGATAACCCCCCCTCGTCGCCTCAAACGCAAATGGCAGCGTGATTTACTAAATAATGCCTAGTGCTATTATTATAAAGTTACCTCCCCCCCAAGTTTAAATTGGAAGTAGTGTCATTGGACACTCCCTTCCCTCAAGATTTTCACGTCCTGTAATTTTCGTATCATCATATTTACTTATTATATAAATTGTATATAGATTGTAAATTTTCTTAAATAATAAAAAAAAAATAAATAAATAAATAAAATAATGATTATTAGTTAATACAATATTTTGCATGCTTTCACTTTATACTGGATTGATTTCATACTTGCTTTTACCTCACCTTGTATCAATCCATTGGCTGAGTCATATCCTATTTTACAAATATATCCAGCATTAAATGAAAGTTCTCCTTTCTTTAGTTTTTTGGGATTTGATTTAAAATAATCAAATATTGCAAACATACTAATAGCACTATTTGCAGACATTATTGTGTGCGTAAAAATAAATAATTGCTAATAAATATAGATAATTATATAAAATAATAAAACATATTTTTGAACTCCTAATTATTTATTTATCCTATTTATAAAAATAAACAACAATTAAACAGGTTTGCTCCGCTCAGAATCTAAAAGATATTATTTTTGTAACATAATTTTGGCACCAAAATTAACTTTTAAATTTATTTAAATTCTGTCGCATTATTTACACTTTTGATGTATTATTACAAATATTGGTATCATGATGTATATAATATATATTCTAAAAAATCATGTTAAATATGAGTAGTTAATTCCAAAATTAAAAGTTCAAATTTGTTGCCATGCATTTACCATAGGGGCAATACTTTGTTTGGATCCGGCGTATGTAGAAACTCCTTGATAAAATGTTATCACTAATAGAGCGTATACACACACGGTAGAAAGGTAGAATATAGATATACCGTTACCACAATACCACGGCTATAGATAATCTATAACCGTGACCGTTACGCTTACGGCTAGGTTAGGTTATTTAATGCGTTGGTAACGCGGCATTAGTCTTGCTTTTGCGCATTTTTTCGTTTTTGCTTTGTTAAAGGACTATACAACTAGAAAAACCTATTTTTATTTTTTTTATTTTATTAATGTATAGGGCTTTGAAAAAGAATAATTATGGTGATCTTAAAATTGTTGTTGGACAATTGGTTCCGTGTTTAAATATAAGTCGCGTTTTAAGTATGACGTCATAAAATCACACAGTTCGATGGGCCGTATCCTAATATACACGCGCCGAATTTATTTCGCGCGATAAAAATAATTATAGAGAAAAATTAATTAAAGGTATAAGTTATTAAAGTACATTTATAAAAAGGTTATACACTTCTTTAGATGGTCATATTATTTTTATTGTGTTGAAATTTGTTTCGGGGTAGTTCAGAGGAAAGACAAAAAAATAAAATTTACATAGGTATATATTTAATAATATTATAATCCGTTATTTAATGTATTAACGAATGTGTTATTATAATTAATAATATAAGAACTAAAATAAATGTGTAAAAAAACCTCAAAATAAAATATATTACTTCAAACAAAAATGTATAGTATATTAAACGTAATTGAATAAATTATTATAATTATCATTACCTAGTTATATTATATATTTAGGTAAATCTTCAACCGCAGTACTAGAGTCTAAAACAGTAAACGATTTTTGTTCTATTTTGAATTTTATAATACAATTATTATGTCTATAATACCGTACAATTTTGAGCCTTTGGTTACTGATGTTGATAACTATGATTATTTTGAAAACGAAGAATCAGTAATTAGTTACAACGATAGATCTAAATTAACTGTAACAGATTGATGCTCGTGTGGAAAATGTGAAAAACAAATTAATGATCGTGAATGTGTTTGTTGTTTTGAACTTGCGAATATTTTTAAAATGTGCACAAACAATGAGTGCTTAACAAAAAATACCTCAATTCAAAAATTATATTAGATAAAGACATTTTAAAAATTACCAGACAATACAAGATTTCAAAAGCAAAGAATAAAACTAAAAAAAGAAGTTTACAATCAGCTACTATGGAAAATAAAGCATGGTGATATATTTGCTACAAACAGTTTACACTTTGGGTTAATTCTTGAATGACAATTGGAAGAGGTAAGTAAATTTATTTTCGATAGTGTTGCAGTGATAAAATCATAAATAGGTAAAAAAATATAATAATTTATTGTTTATTGTGTTTGTTTTACACTATAGGGAATAGAGTTGTTATTCCATCATGTGTGGTCTCAAAAATTCGTGAACGTTATCCTGAAGAAAACGGATTATATATTGGTTTTCAAAATCCGTGATTCATGTAATCTATTTCATATTATTATAATAAGTTAAGCATAATAATTCATAATATAGTACATAAAATAATAATATTATGTAAGTTGTTAGTTTTATAGTTGTTTAAAACCTACTATTACACTTCTATTCAATTTTGTTCAACTTTATTGAATGGTAATATTTTATTTTGAAGTTTTTTTTACGCATTTATTTTAGTTCTTTTATTATTAATTATAAAAACACATTTGTTAATACATTAAATAACGGATTATAATATTATTAAATATACCTATGTATAATAACCTAATTATGTTTGATATTTTATATATTTTTATTTTTTGTCTTTCCTATAAACTACCCTGAAACAAATTTCAACACAATAAAAATAATATGATCATCTAAAGAAGTGTATAACCTTTTTATAAATGTGCTTTAATAACTTGTACCTTTAATCAATTTTTCTCTATAATTATTTTAATCGCGCGAAATAAATTCCGAGCGTGTATATTAGATACGGCCCGTCGGACGGTGTGATTTTATAACGTCACGCGTAAAACGCGACTTATATTTAAACACGGAACCAATTGTCCAACAACAATTTTAAGACCACCAAAATTATTCTTTTTCAAAGCCCTATACATTCAAAAAATAAAAAATAAAATAGGTTTTTTTTAGTTGTATAGTCCTTTAATGAAATACAAATTATTTATTTTTATTGTTGCTTAAATTTGTGAACTATAAAATAAAATTATGGGAAGAAAAAAGAACATAGTGCGTAAATAATTTGAACAAGTCATATCTAACGATAAACGTCAGTCATGCAAGTTTTGTCAAAAAGAGTATAATATGAATGTGAATAAAATGAAAGCACATTTTCTTAAATGTTCAAATTGCCCACAACAAATGAAACAAAAATTTTAATCAAATACAACTTCTAATGTAACTGAAGATCAAATACAAACAGTTGATGAATATGATGCTCATTTAGCTGTCAGTTCGCACAAGCCTTTAACCATCAACAAATTTTTTGATCACATGAATAAATCAGAGAATGTAAGTAAAATAATTAATTAAAAAAAATTATATTAAATAGTAAGCTTATTTTGTTTATCATTTATTACCAATGTATTATTATTTAAATACAATATTTGCTTGTTTAACACTAAAAACTTGGTACCTACCTGTGTAGGTATAATGTTTAATTATATAAATTGACAAAAAAAATTTTTTTTAATTTTATTTAAAATATACAAAAAATCAAAACGTTAAGGATTACCTATATGCTATATGAAAATTACAACTTATTATTAATTAAGTACCTACATAAATAATGTATTCATGGCTATTATAATTTATATGAATATATACAAATTATAATTTATTATTTTAATACTGGTGTTGTATCTTTCATAATATTTTATATTTATAAATTTATAAACAATCTATGCTTATTAATTCATGTTTTTTTTTTTTTTTTTACTTCTACTTATAATATTTTTTCATTAAGTAGATATTTAGGCTTAGTTTAAATCTATTTGAATTAGGTAATATAGTTCTCTAAGTTGTTATATAATAACATTTATTAAACTTATCTGTTTAAATAAAAATTATAAAACTATACCTAATTTAGGTACCTACTTCTTTTTTTTTTATAATTTATTTTATGAGGTTATTATATTCCATAGATACGTTTGAATGAAAAACTTGCTTTGGCCATCATTGTCAGTGGATCTCCATTATCAATGACTGAGCACCCACTTTGGATTGACTTTTTTAAGCAAATTCGACCAACCTTTAAACTACCTTGTCGAAAATCTATATCTATAGTTTATGTGGATAAAGTGTATGCTGAAATGCAGAGTAGTATTACTTATGATCTTCTTGAGGCAAATGATTTACATATTCAACTGGATGGATGGACCAATATAAATAATGATGTCATAATAAACTTTGTTATTTGTAAACCAGAACCATTGTTTGTCAAATTTCTAAACACCAAAGATAACCGTCATACTGCTGAATATTTGAAAAACCAAATTGTTGAAATAATTGAAACATATGGTAAGGAAAAATGTTTTGTCATTATAGGAGATAATGCTGCTAATGTTAAGAAATCATTTGAACTGGTAAAAAATGTGTATAAAGCATTCAACCTCTTGGATGTGCAGCTCATGGTTTACATCTCTTATGTTCTGATATTTTTAAAGTAAATCCGGTTAGTGAACTCTTGAAACAAAACTCTAGTATTGTTAGTACTATAAAAATATCACAATTATTATCTTCTGTCTTCAAAAAACACCAACAAATTAAACGCATTAATGTTCAATTGAAATTGCCTGTCAAAACCCGTTGGGAGAGCCACTTCTTAGGACGACAACATTCTGTATTTCTACATTTTACAATTTGAAGCAAGTATTGGCTTTTACGCCCATGTTCTGAATACCATTTAATATCTGGAAAATCAGGAACATCTTGTTCACCAGCCCCAACATATTTTGCAGTAACATTATAGCCATCAATTTCCATTGAGCACCATACTCCAGTAAATACATTTCCTGCAAATTCGAAATTAAATCTTTTTAAATGTTCATCAATGTAACGCCACGTTCATCCAAATGAGACCCAAAAAGGTCATGAGGCAGGCCATTTTTTTAGCAAGTTTCTTGTGTCCAAATGGGCACTTAGATAAGTCCAATGAACACCTAGTAGAATAATATTTTGCTGGCTTTGTGTCCTTTAAAATAAATAGTAAATTGTAGCTATTATAATGTATTTTTTTTCGAATCTTCATGAGAAAAAAATGTATACACCTACCTATTTATCATTAGAATAAATGATACAAATCAAATATATTTATCATAAATAGTATTTTAAGGTTAGAATATCAAAAACTTATACTATTATTAATTGTTGGTAAAAGCATAGAACAAGAATAAGTGAAATTTCACCTATACTGTGGTAAAAGAGCCCAAATCTTAAATAAAAAAGAACGAAGATATAGAGAACCTGATCTTAGTATTTACCAAAAACGTGACTTTGTGAGTAAATTTTTAGGAAAAATAGTGACTTTATCAATAAAATATAAATTTAAATCTAAGACTAAATTTAAATAATTATAAGCTTAGATTATAAATTATAAAAGTTAAAATGTAATAAGTTTTGTTTTTATCATGTAAGTTGTCATCTGTCATTAACTATAAAATATACTTTACTAATTAATCAAAAGCAAATGCTTTTGTTTCATATCCTACATACGTAATATGATTAGATACATGTTGTTCTTTATGATTCCTATAGATTAATGGATGGTAATATTAAAAACTTAGTAGTTAAAAATTTATGATACTCTTTAAGATATCAGAGATGTACTTATTAAATAAATATTTACAGTTTTATAACATAATATTATATTGTAGGTAACACTCTCAATGTTAGGGGATTAACTGGGGTAGTTACTCCGTTTGGGGAAGGTAGTCTTTTTAAAAATGAAACTTTTTTTTAAGGGAGAAGTCGTGGACACGCAGTGATTGTTTACTAAAAAATGCCCTGTGTCATGAGGCAATATCAAACCAGCCAGTTCCCGACTAAGAGGAGCCATTCTGCGCTCTACCCTGTTATACGCACTTCTTCCAGGAGCATTGGTAGCTAAAAACAATGCATTGAGATCATGTCTCTTAAAGTGTTGTATAGCTAACCCTATGACTTTTTGAAAACGCGGATTTTCATCTGGCCCTCTCAATCAACCGTCATAATCACCACTGGTTTTACTAGTCCATGGTCAGTTTTAGCTAATGGTCGAAACTCTTCAAGTTCGAGAAGCGTCTCAAAATCCTGAGCATGAGTATTAGCAGAAGATGAACTATGCTTTCCACTTTGAATAGCGATGTATGTTGGTCCAGAATATTCAACGGCTTGCCGTTGTCCTAGCATACTGGAAGTGATTTTGATACCAGCATAAACAGATGGTATTAATTTATGACGCTGAGCGATTACCCAAGCGTGGTCAGGTAATTTGATTCTATATTCCATGTGCATTAAAAGAGTTGCTTGCTCATTTTCCACAGTTACGGCAAAAGGGACTCGAGCTTTATCATCTTGAGATATGAAAAATACTTGATCTGGTCCAAGTATGGATGCTATGTTCTCTAAATAATGGATTGATGTTTCAGCGAACTTTCTATCTAAGTGGCTCTTGTGGTGATCAGTTTGAGCCCGAATAAGCTTAACAGGGACTGTCAATACATGTCTTCGTCCCTCTGCAGAATCAGATTTTTTGGGAATCAAACGAAGATATGTGCCACTGCGACTAATGTCAAATCCTATTTTACGTGATTCTTGTGTGAGTTCATCAAGATTTTTTACGCTGCGAATAGATTCCGTTCGTCTTCTATCATCTACTGCACTCCCAAATAAAGCATTATCTGCAATTCTTCTTCAATTCTCTTAGATACAACAATATCTAGTTCCTTGTCGGACTTAGCTCGTAATTTATAATTTCACAACACTTCGTAAACAAACTTTTGTACATTTTATACTTTCGTAACACAAATGTTAATTTGCTTTGCTATGCATAAAATACGTCTACTCGCTATAGTATCCAAACGAAACAATACACTGACAGAGGAAATTTAGACAAGTGAAAGCGCGCGGTAATTCCCCTAATCGGTTCTAAAGGGAGTGCCTAAACGTATGCATTACTTGTGAGAATCCCCGAAAATACGTTTCGTTTTCAAGCATGGACAATGTGAGGGTTGCCATTCATGTAAAAAAGTATAAATAACTACCGATGACGTAATCATCATCTAGACTCTCCTACCCCCCATGTCATCCAAAATAAACAAAACAAAGATCCCCCCATAGTGCTTACGTAATACTTGAACGGCCCCTATTCCGTCGTGTTATTACACTTCGGACCATGCACATATAATAGTAAGGACTGGTCAACGATAAAGAAAAGTGAGTTCTTAGTGTCGCTTATCCAAACAAAATCGCTGCAAAGTGCTAGTAATGATTTCACCCGGTTGTGTAGGGCTATCTCGGTAATGACTGATGACTATTATATTTTTTTGTAATAAAAATATAATAATATAATAAAAATATAATAAAATCATTTTTTCTTAGTTGTAGTACCTTATTGCCCTGGAATTTTAAGTGAGCACAAAACAATATATGCATCTTCCACACCTTTACGACACACTAACACCCGTCAGTATTGCTCAGAAATCCCATTTTCTGCAGTTGAGTTGTTCACACATGTATAAACACATCGGAAAAGTGATGGGCCGAGCCGTGAGACCGAGACCGGTTGGGGGTGTGCTTGGAGTCGCGGAGACTAGTCACATTTATTTTACGTACCTACCTACCCGCCAGTTCAGTCTGAATAGTAAGATTATTTTATTTTTATTTAATATTTATAACAGACGATACATATTTGTACCGACATGCGCACTACTGAATACGGTTAAAAAGTATAACTTAAAACAATAATGAATGAAGTATTGTAAATTCATTTTAACTAAACTGGTTTGTTTAAGAAATAATAGTATTTTACGAAAACAATTTTTTTTTATAATATAATTCCGAATATTGAACGATTCAAAACGTGACATTAAAATGAGAAGTTCCCGTCATATCTTATACGTAGCTGTTTGTATTACCTATAATATGCATAATTAACCTGAATTTCCCTATAATGTGTCAGTGTGTGATTATGCTATGTTACAAGTGGACAACAAACAAATACTAATATGTTATTCACTTTTATTACATATTTTTAATCAGTTGTGTACAATTGCATGAATAGAAAGTTAATTATGTGATTTATCGATTATTTAATTACTTAAATTATGTGTTTCACCGATTTAAACATCATCCGTTATACTGCAATACCGAAGGTCAAAATTTTTAATAAAATCTGCAACTCTGTGTTGAAATTTAATTTGTAATAAAATAAAAAATATCATAATATTAAAAACCAATGTCATATGAATTTACACATGTTATTTATCACGATTTACTATTCAAAAAACGTGTTAATAACTTTTCAATCAATAATTAGTCAAATAAAATGCAATTTCACCGTTCGACCACGACGTAAATCTTTTAAGATGATCTTATTTTGAGTGATTTGACCCGGGTGGATAGAACACAAAATTTACACACGTATATTACACATACATTAATGGTAATGAGAATATCTCATTCAGCCTTGTAACAATTAGACTTGAACGATATCACCTTAACCCCAGAATATCAGATTAGTTTTACTGACCTGCACCCGAAGGAAGTTCCCATAGTTTTTATATGTAGAAGATCTGACACCTCATTGTTCGTCAATCGACGGCTATTGGTAAAAATCGTATATATTTGTCTGGCCGAATCAGTCGCTACTCTGTCAGACGAACTTATGGTACGCTACTATGATTTTTGTTAGGGTACATTTTGAATATCGCTCGCCGAAACTCGAAAGTTTGACGAAAATTTACAACAAATCGCTAAACCGTCTTTTTTGGTAACAATAAAAAATAAAATAAACAAAGTTTAAACTTTTTTTGTTTTTTTGTTTTTTGTTTTTTTTTTTACGGCCGTGGCTTATTAACGTTTTTTGACTACTGCCGACGTTTCTTGGATACACATTTCTACTATAAGTACTGTCGTGTCGTCTGAATATCACGTATCGTGATGATGTTTCTGCTGACGTCGAAATAATACGAGTACTGTTTTTATCGATGACTACTCTACGGCCAGAAACACTAATACACGTGTAGGTACTGAGAATTCGAATTTACAGAAACAGTAATATCAGTAGAAACAGTATATCAAGAGCTACTTAATCGAACTCATACGTGCATCATTTAAGTCCGAAAAGATCGATCCGAAGTAAACGTCTGTTGTGATACTTGCAGCCATGGCCAACGTCACCAACATAGGTTTTAACAATTTTATTGTCGAGACACGGCACAGATTTTTGAATTTCCTGAATCAAGAGTTAAAATTCGGTAAGTTAGAGTATGCTATGATTAAGCACTAGTAAATAATATTGTTTTCTTCATCGTCCTTTAAATTTTATTATACCGATGTTTTCATTCATACGGCAATCAGATATTAAACAAGTGAAAAAATAAAATGTGATATTTGAAATCACAAATATATAGATTATTGGAGTATTTTTCATGTTATTTATTTGATTTCTATTCGTAGAATTAACCCTTAAATGCATGAATTTTTTAAACTAAAAAAAAATGTTATCATGTATTAAAATGTTGAAATTATTAACAATTTTCCTTCCAATACTTATTATTTGATTTAAAATCGATGCTGCAAATAATTGATTAATTTGTTTATAAACTAATAAATAGCGCTAAATAGCCAACATCGTACAAATATAATGATATATTATCATTTTTTAAACATGTTGTAAAAATACAGTCATATGCATTGAAGGGTTAAGTTCTTAGCCACTTTATTGAATATCCAGTGCCACTACTCGCGGGGGGACAGGGTGCGTAGCACCCCCCCCCCCCAATAGGCCTCCTTTACACTTAAGTGGGGTCCCCAAAAACATAAAATGTTTGTTTGATGATAACCGAGTACATTGGTCACAGATATTGTATATTTGTATACGTTTTAATAATATAATATAAGTTGATTAATAGATTACTATGCACATAGATTTATAGATGCGCCTGGTTCGACTGCAAAATTGTAACGTGTAAATATTATTACAATTTATTTTATAATATAATTCTATTATAAAATCAATGCTATTACCTACTATTATTAGTTAATAACTATTGACTAATGTTTCTAATGTTTTTGAGTAATGTCTCATTAGTCGTGATATCAAAATTTTTCCTATCAATGCCATGACAAACTGATCACTCCTTACATATATTGCTCTCCTGCAGTTTGCTGTCTACCGTTTTGTAGTATTAAAAGTGATTGTTATTTTGTACAGATACCTAACTTAATGTGTTGTACAATATTTCATTTATTATAAAAATATGTGTATACAAATTGTTTGTTACTAATGTAGTTTTATTATTTTATTTGATGCTCCAATGATAGTTTTTCTTTGGAATTCCTAGTTGTTTTAAACCGATTTTTAAGTAAGTTAAATAAGTTGTACTTATAACTCCCTACTTATTTATTTGTTGTCAATTAAACGGGCTAAAGCTCAATGTTTTGTAATATGTGTAATAATAATTGAGATTAAAAATAATCATAATTTATAAATATACATGTATAAATCAAAAGGTTTTTTAGAGCACGAAGTCCCTAGCCCTAGTCATTACAGTGTTAAGGATTAAATATTAAGATTAAAAGCAAGAATAAATAAAGAATAATATAAAGAAATTTTCTCTAAATTAAGTAAAAATATTTTTTAGAAAAATTATAAATATAAATTATTACAGTAGTAAAATTAAGTCATGACAAATCCCTTTAAGAGGGCCCCAAAAATAAAATTTGCACACAAAGACTAGTTGCGGTACTGTGCATATCACGCGGCTTCGTTAAGCCCATCAATGCTCCATCCGAATCTTCTTTTTGTGCCGATGATTTTGTGACTAGTATGCGACAGAGACGTATACAAGGGGGAGTTAGGAGTTCAACCTCTATCAAAGCATTTTTACGAAAGTTATGATTTTTAAAATTTTTCAGTATCGTTAGAGAAATTTATAAGTAATGTCATATTAAATTTTTAGACATTTTAGTCAAATATTTAAAACTTTACTAGGAAAAACAAGGTATTTTCAAAAATATATATTTAGCCCAAAAGTAGTCAGATTTTTTCGAAACTTTTTTAAAAGCATTAAGTGATACATCAATAATATAAGGTGAAAATTGACGTCAAAACAGTTTATTACGTAAAAATTTTAAAATACTTTGCTTGAAAGCTTATAAAAAAAATCCTTTATCATGTTTTTTGAAATTTTTCAATATTGTTAGATTAAAATTTTTCATCATCATAATAGTTTCTAGCAACACTATTTTTGGAGGAATGACGAAATTACTGAAGTCAATTTAATAAAATTACCCTTTACGGCGAATTTCGCCGTTTTTGCTCCATTTTAGGCTGTTCTTCCTTTGGCCAGGAAAAACTATTGAGATAAGAGCTTTACACAGTCCCATTTAAATCGAATTTCCGATCTATAGAGTTGCTGGATGAAACTTTTGAACAAAGTTAAGATGAGCAAAAATTAATAAATTAAAAAAAGTACGTACTTTGCCCCATGGGGTATTCTTCACTCCTTGGACTAGTTGATGGAGATCAGCGTATAGAATTATAAAGAAATGATAGGTCTTTAGTTAAACGATTGTGAGTAAAGCTTCAGAATTAAAATATGTTTGAATTTGCCAATTTCTTCAAATAATTTTTTTTTTATTGAAAATTGACGTAAAACAGTTTATTAAGTAAAAATCGTATAATAATTTACATAAATGCTAGTAAAAAATCCTTTGTTATGATTTTTGACATTTTTATACTATCGTTAGTGAAGTATTTGAAAAAGGTCATATTCAATTTTCAGAAGTTTTCATCAAATATTAAAAATATGCCATTCACATGCTTCATAAATTATCCGGAATATTTTTTTTTTTTAATTATCTTAAGTTTTTTTATTTCGCCAAAAACATATTTTTTTTATAAAAAAATATTTAAAATTCTATTTTTCTGTCTGCATTCAAAGTTTCATTATGTTTGGATATACCAATTTCTTCAAATAAATTGTTCACGTTGAAAATTGACGTAAAAACTAATTATTACGGTGTTTCAACAATTATTGTTATTGTCGGTTCGATAAGTTTAATTTACTCGCTGGAATCGTTCGCATAACGCGTACACGTTGCCGACGCAACAGTTGGCAATGAAAAAACAAGTTTGACGTGTCTTTTTAGTGCATTCGGTGGCGGATGACGGGATTTTGAGTGATATTTCACTTTATGGGTGTGTACTAACCGAAAGACATCTTCTCCGAAAAAAAATTATTCCGCGTGGCTTGATCGATTCACAACGTCTAATGGACTATTGTTACGGTATTTACTATAAGCCGCTTTCGAACTCGTAATCAATTCGTTTTTGCTTGGTTACCAAACGACATGTGACGACAATCGGACGAACCAGTAGAATTCTCGACCGAAATAATGTTATGATCGAAATGCATGACATTACCCAACGTTAGCACTTCTTGACGATTCATTACGAATCAAGAAATATTATCTTCATACGTTTAAGCTTTCGATTATACATACAAAGCAAGTAAAAGTATTATCTTTATAGTATCGTTATTTGTTGGCACACCTCCCTACTCATAAAATAACATTTTACTCTAAAGATTTCTAATTAATTAAGAGAAATTCGTTAAAATCGTTAAAATCGCAATTTACGTTTAGAGCTGTAAATCATAATAAGCCAAAATTTGTCTAAACCACATTTATAAATACGACAAATAACAACAAATAAGTAATTTTGAAATTTATTATAATAGCGTTATAATTCGTTCAATATTTTATTACGACTTTCGATTTTATTCGACGACGAAGACACAAAGCCGTCCATCGGATGGTAAATCGTTTTCTGACACCTTACATTGTTTTACATCTGCACGTTACGTCATTATCACTGTACTCGAAAATCGTCTTAGGCGTTCGATCGCCAACTTCGGAAACCGAGGTGACAACGTGATCAGTTTTTGCAGTCGTATCTATGACTATCACGAAATTTTAATTCTCTCTTATGCATTAAATATTGAATTATTATCAAACAATAAAGTTTAAAAATGTATTTTATGCTTTTTTTACATGAATTCCACAATTATGATGTATCCTTTAATTACCATTTTAATAATGTATAGGTACCATTATTTACATTTTTGATCACTTTTTCTACTTGAATTACTTTTTACAGCTCAATAATTCAGCGGCAGTCTTAACTTAGAAATAAGTTAAATTTTAAGTATGAAGTTTATACATATACATTTCTTAAAACATTGTAACACAGTATTGTAGTAGTTATTTAAAAAAAAAGAAAGTCGTTAAAATTGAAAACAATAAAGTTATTGCATTATTATTTATGTTAATCGAATAGATCTAAAATATCCCGCGAGTGTACATTTTCAAATTCTGCGCTTGAAAAAGATAATACGATTTGGTTCATGCATTTCAATTCATACAAAATAATATCAATTAATCATTTCGATATATCTCTATCAAGTTGAATAAAATCCCACTTAAAACGATGTGTATATCTTAATTTGGTGACTTATGACTTATGAGTTATGACTTATAAGTTTATACATACTCCTATTCGTGAAGAAGTCTATCGCTATGTACAACAATGTTTATGGAAATTATAAGGATTATAATATTTTAATGACTAGTTTTGTCATTTATATGTATACAGACAAAGCTAGGGGCTTGTAAGAATTAAACATAGTAGTACGAGCCTATTATTCGAATCTATTATGTTTTCGAAAATGAGTTAAAAGACATTTCATTTTTGGTACAACACTACAACATAGTAAATACACAAAGTTTTTAAAAAAAACAGACAGTAACGTTTTTATTTTTACTCCTTCAACTCATTTTTTTCCTTTTATGTATTGAATTTTCAAATATCCGTTCTTAACTGACGCATTTTATCAATGAACTATCTATCAGCCAAATCTCAGCTTCAGAAGTCAAGTAGTTTTCGATATTTTGTATTTAGTGAGAGTATTGAAAATATCTGTTCGTTAGTTATATAATGGAAAACGTATAACAGACGTACAATAAATACACATTTTGTTGATTAGAATAATTTCTAATATTTATTTCTTTTCACATCTATCAGATTCGCTTATTTTCTGCACTTGGATCTGTACAGAGAAAAAAAATCGATCGCGTCATTAAAAACATAAAATATTAGAATAAAAAAAGTATATTTTTCTATTCAACATCATTTCATGCATACTAGGTGATTTTATTACCTCCATCATTATTTATTTATTTATTCAATTGAAACGGGACGAGTCCAGTAAAGAGCAGAAACAAAACAACAGTACATTTATGGATAGTATAAAAGAAAAAGAACAAAATATATAAAATAAAGATGTAAAACAAGGGTCAAAGTTGTCGGTGCAAATAAGACGAAAGATAAGGGAGTTATGACAAAGTTGGAGGTAGAATGAGGGATACCAAAAGGAGAAGAAGAACACACTCAGAATCTAAAAATTTTAAAAATTGTGATACAGGATTTTTTTTATTTTTATTTTTTTTTTTTTTTTTGATAAGCGTTTAAGTAAATTATTTTTTAATTGTTACGTTAAAAACTGTTTTCACGCCAATATTCAACCTTAAAATATCTATTGCGAAAAATTGTTTCATCCAAACGGTATACCTGTATTTTAAATTTTAATTCAGAAGATTTGCTTAATTCAGAATCGTTTAACTAAAGAAATAATTATATACATTTATTTAAAATTTAATACAACCATCCCCATTAATTCGTCCGATGAGTAAAGCATAACCTATGGGGCAAAATGCGTACATTTTTACTACATGACTTTGACAACAAAGTTACTGAACTCAAACGCATACAGGCCATTACTTTATACGACACATTCGATTGGATACGACTATGATTTTCGTAATAAACATTATCCGTATCTTACGAATTGGACCTAAATTCTACTAACCCAGAAATTTAACTATGGGAATTAAAAATACAATATTTGTCGAATTATAACTCGCTCTTACTCTTATATATATTTTTTTAATCGGTACAGCTTTGGTACAGTGGCGTAACTATAAAATTCTAGCCCATGTGCAATATTATTTTATGGCCCCTAAAAATCGTTATATGAATAAAATTAGACAATTACACGTATATATATATATATATAAAAAATGTACAATTATACTATGTATTATAATATATATAATTCATAAAATATATCATAATTAATTAAATTATATTTATACATGATATAAATGACATAATAATAAGTATTAACATGAAATAATTTATAAATTACGTTGTCAAAATTTTAAATCTATTTATGACGTAAATGGTTTTTTTCTTGCCTTCAATTCAGCAAATTGTCTTATAAGTTCCTTTATATCCATTTGTTCAGCTTCTTTAGCTTCAATGGCTAAAATTGCTAATTCACTGAGGCGTTCTTGTTGTTGTGTGGATCTCAAATAATTTTTAATTATTTTCATTTTCGAAAATGACCTCTCTGAATTTGCCGATGTTACGGGTATCGTTAAAAATAATAGTAAACTTGTAACTACATCTGGAACACTTGAATATATTAATGGTTGATTCATTAAAAACTCAATAAATTCTTTTATTGAATTTAATTTTGCTAGTTCTTCTTTTACAATATCCATTGAAACTAGCATAACTAATTGTAGTGGGAACTCTGTAGTTAAATCTGTATTAAATTTCTTTTGAAGTTTATTTGAATAATCCATTATTTCACTAACGGGGAGATGTATTACTATATTAGGACTCAAAAAGTTAAACAAATTACATATTTCATTCATACCTTCGAACCGATTATGAAGTTGATTGCAAACCATATCAAAAACTTTGTTATACACATTAATTTTAAAATAATGTTCGTTATTTTTAAATCTAAAATCTTCAGCTAATTCGTCAAAATGTTTTTTTGATATTTTTCTTCTTTTATTAGAAAATTCAGCTTTTACATTCCATTTATTAGCTATATTTACAGCATCAGTTTTGGCTTTTTCGTAATCATTTCTAAATTTTTCCAAATTTTTGTTAGAATTTTGTAATGCATTTGCTGCTTTTAAAAGATCGATATTTTTTGATTGTAATAATTTTGATGTCAAGTGAAGTTGTGATAATATTTCATTTAAGATTACACAAATAAAAATAAATTCAAACGTACCCATACTTTTTCTTATACGATTTGCTTCATCACGTTCTTCTTTTTTATTGCTAGTTAAATTTATTTTGGTTAATGCTTTCATTATGTCCAGATATCTAAGTTTAACAGCTAATAGTGACATGTATCTGCCAGCCCAACGCGTAGGATTTAATCTTTTAAGTGTAATTGTTGATTCTCCTGTAAATGTTGATAGTAAGTCCCATCTGTTTATACTATTTCCAAAAAATGAATAAATATCTTCTAGATTCGAAAAAAATAATTCAACTTCAGTTGAACATTTAACGATGTCGTTAATAGCCAAGTTAAGATTATGTGCTGCGCAATGCACATACAGCGCATTTGGTTGCTTTTGTCTGATAAGTGTTTGGACACCACCATGTTTACCACTCATAACGCTGGCCCCGTCATATCCTTGTCCACGACAATGAGATAAATCCATATTATTAAAAAGTCTTTCTAAAACTTGGGCCCAAAAGTTTGATTCATATCTATGTTGTGCTTCTGTATTTTTATCGATAGTTTTATTTTGTTTCCATTGCTCGTATACAAAGCAAGATGTTAAATGTGAGTTTGAATTTTCATGCATTGTAATTTTTTGTGTCAAATGTTGCCAATCACGAATACCTTGATTACGCCACTGATCTTGTTTTATGTTTGAAAAAAGCCAACAAGGTTCACAATAAACCGCGTCTAATTTTAATGAGTAACAAAGCCAAAAACGTTCAATACAGCCATGTTTGGTTTGTCTTTGATAATAAATTTTAGAAAATTTTCTGTTATTTTGAGATGGATCTCGAGGAAAAGGACCCATAGGTCTACATGATTGGGAAAATATTATTTTTTTTTTCAAATCATCAGTTAATATTGTATCTTGAAAATTACCTAAATCAGTATTTTCTAAAATATATGACTGAGAATCAAATGTTAAGGGTATATCTATTTCTACTTCTTTCACACTAGTAGTTGTAGTTTCATTTGTAGTATTTTCAGAATTTTTACAAGGGTTATTTATATTTTGTGCAACTAAAAAATTTGTAATTTTAGGAAGTTTAGCGTTTGATTCCGCAATTTCTTTTTGTTTTCGCTTTTTAGCTGCCCCACTAGTACTGCTCAACATTTTTCGTCTAAAATATAATACCTATAATTAGAGATGTGAGTTTGTATTATACAGTGGTATAATACTGTATTATACGAGGTATTATACACATGGTATAAAATAATTTTATACAGACGGTATAAAAAAAAAAAAAAAATAATGCGTTATTTTTAGTTATTATCACGATTAAAGATAAAAACTATTATCATTTATTATTGTTATTATTATTATTATCATTTACATGTTTAACCGTTGGCCGTCGCGTTAGGTTAGGTCGCGTTAAATTTCTTACATTAAATATAAGTACTTAGTACATATAAGAAGAAAAAAGTGTGGAACCAAAAAGTTAGTAGATATATTTATATGCTAATTGGCAGATAATAAGATTACTCAAATCCTAATTTTTTTTTGAAGTTTATTTGATATTTTAAGAATATAATTTACTATGAAATGTGAATTGTAATTAAAATGTTTTAAATTTAAGTTATTTCTAGTCACTAGGTGTATGTATTATGGTACCTACAACCTACATTATGATAGCATGACTAAATATTAATTTGGTGAATTAGGTCTAAAATAATTCTTGTATTATGTGTTTTTTAACTTTTTTCTGACTTTTACCCATTTTTTCGATTAATCCATTTTAAAATAATTCATATTTCATAATTAACAAGGGGGTTATAACCTATGTTAAATTTCCTATAATTTAAGGTACTGCAAGGTTCTATACGGTATAATATTGGTATAATACCTGTATAATACGGTATTATACAAAACAAAAATAAAATACCGTATTTTAACATCTCTACCTATAATATATAGACCTTTACCTTTAATAAATATTTATAATTTTGTACGCGTAATTTATATATAAATTTATTATAATATGAAATAAATGTAGGTAATTTCAAAAACGGTTATTGCAATAAATACGTAAATATTATGACTAAAATAAACTACTTATAAATTATAATCATATTAAATAATTATACTTACAATATTTTTAATAATTAATTGTGAAACAATAATTTTTAAAATATTATTATTATTAATTAACACAACTCACGTCTAACAAGTAATATCAAAAAAATAATGTACCATAGTATCATATAAAGTGATGGTATGGGATTCCGCGATAAACTGTGCAATAATATAATATTAAATTCCTATAATATACTAACATTATACGTACAAAACGGTCAAAACGTATAATCATCAATCAAGATATTTACGATAAGCCTATAAATGATATAATATGTTCTAATGACAATATTTCTACCTGTTTCATGGGCGACTTATTTTTATACTCTTCGTAATATAAAATTGTATGGTTTTATCGTAGTATATTATTTATTATAAAATAGTTCAAAATTATTAACAAATATACAATTTTAATATATTTTAAACAAAATATTAAAATTCTAGGGCCTCTTTTGGACCTTCTAGGCCCCGGGCCCCGGTGCAATGCACACCTATGCAACCATGTAGTTACGCCACTGCTTTGGTATTAAAAATGAAACCTTCCGGTCCAGTTTGGATTAATTTTTTTTCATCGATCCGGTCCAGTCCGGCCCGATCTAAAAAAACAGGCCGTGCAAAGCACTAGTGTGTTGTTCAGGCATAAAAAGAATAAAATTTATAATAATTAATGACATGATAATAACAAGAGTAGAAGCTACCCACTGATGATATTCCTACTGACTTCACATTAATAAACCATAATGTTTACATATGCATGTTTTTTCGTTGTTTTTTCTATAGCAATTTATAAGAGTAGAAGATCTCTACACGATGATCTTTTTAAATGACGGAGGGGGTTGTCTGAATATGTGGCGGAAAAAATACGGTTTATTTGTGTATTTAGGTGGTTTTGGAGTCTTTTGTAAAACATTTTGTAATGGGTTATGGCGGTTTGTTCAACTGTTTTGATTTGAAGACCTTTTTGCAGTTTTTTTTGAAATTTTGAATACTATATTTAAAAACCATAATAGTGTAATGACAATTTTCGTCAAAATCACTATGCTTTTCTCGCCTTCTTGCGATGTGTAAAATTTCAAATGGATGCTTAATCATGATTTTTCAATCATCTTTCGCATGGTCATAATAATTCTTCACATATACTTATAGTAACAACTAACAATAGTACTTCACGAATATTGAGTCATATTCATGTAAAAACTTTTATTATATTTTATGCATTTAATAGATAAAGAAGTTGATTCATGGATGTTCATGAGCACGCCGTGGACAGTTTTCTTCATTTTGGCTGTCTATTTGTTGTTCGTATTGAAATTAGGCCCGAAGATGATGAAGAACCGGGAACCGTTTAACATCAAATACATCATGATAGCCTACAACCTTTTTCAAACAATGCACAACATTTTCATTGTGACAGAGGTATGTTGGAAAGTACATACATATACCTGAATAGTATAAAATGTTTGACTTACTATTAGCATGAAAGCCGAAATAATAAATGTGCTTGAGACAAATCGTTCACACAAACGATACGTCTGTACACATGAAATACCTACACAAGCTTATAAATAAAAATAATTGTGTTTCACTATTCTTAAAAAACATTTAGAACGCAGTTATGGCATTATAATGAATGCACCAGATCAATTTACTTACCTACTGAAAACATACTCTTGACTGACATTGAGTCACAATTTTTTCAAAACAATCATATTCATTTGAATCCTAATCAAATCTTATGGGAAAAAATTCAGTCCTAACTCGAGTTTATAATCAATAAAAATTCTAAATTTTATATAGGTACCTAGTCTCTTTCGCTCCAACTGAAAACTAAATTTTATCCGTAAAATCATCCATTTAAAAATTATGTTTATACGACTAATTAAATTAAGATCATGATAACATAATAGCTAAATACAATTACATTGATCACAGGTAATGATTTTTATCCATTCCATAGGTAAAAATCATATATATTCATTTCAAATCTGATAAGTATGATTTTCCTTTAAAGCCACTCTCGTCTAATTTATTGGGGACAGATGACAATTCTATAGGAAGTAAATGAAATCCTGCAGTCACATATTTTTATTTTGCGATTTGAGAAAAAATTTTCCCGTTGATTTGTCTTTTTTATTATTTGTAATTACTACAATAATTTGACGTTATTCTTCAGTCAGAATGAAAAAATATCACATCTCATGTCATAACGATATGTACTCTGTATACTCAGATAAAAAAATTATGTATTCAATATTATCTGCATTATCAACTGTATTAATTAAAATTTAAAATTTCAGTTTTTATTCACGCCCAAAATATTCAATTATGTATACAACAACGTGTGTTACCCTGATTATACCAAAAATAATCGTTACATACTAAATACGGTGAGGAAAATATGAACTAAAAATATACATTTTTTTGTTTTTTGTATTTTTGTAAATATGAGTTGTTTTACACAATATTCTAATTTATGTTCGAAATGTATCATTTTAATAAAACATCATTCAATCGATGTTGCTCAATACATAATACCTGTACATTATATTATGACGAAATTCAACATATTATAATGAATATCCAACAATTAAATCAATGTCATTGAGTTATAATCCGCAGCTTCTTAAAAATGTGAACAACTTGTATTTCATTTAATTTTAAAAATATTTTGGATTTAACTAATGTTTTATTTTATTTCCAGTTTTATGTACTAACATGGCACTACACAGTCTCCAAATTACTTGATCTTCTAGACACTGTAAGTATAGTTTTCAATTTCAATAAAAATGATAATGTTTCTTCTTACAAAATGAATCGTTCTATAATAAATGTTAAAACCATGTCAATAAATCATTTAAACTTGTCATCCAAAATAAATGGATTATACAATATTAAATAAAATTCAAAAATAATAAAATCTGTCAGTACAAGTATAAAATACTTATTAAAAATAAAATTGAAATCTCAAATTATAAATCACGTAATTAGATTTTAAGTGAAGCGAAGGATCTTATGATTTTACAACGATTTCTTTTCTTTCTGTGAACACTTTTGTCTTTTTGGTACCCTTTACCCAAAACTTTCCAATAACTTTATCTATCGGAAATTACATGTTAATTGTATTTTAGGGAGGTCACTTTTTCATTCATCTCAAAAGTTTTTCCAAGCCTGAGGAAGATAGCCTAAAAATTGAGTGAAAACAGTAAAATATTAAAACGACACTTTCACTACATCAATTTTAGTATATTATTCATAACTTGGAAAGGACTATTCCTTGAAAAAATTAAAATTTTCACCATATCTTAATGATATATTGTTGAATAGTTAACGCAAGTTTAAAAAAAAGTAATAGCAACTTTTGGGCTATGAATAAAACTTTAAAAACACCTAATTTTTTTAACAGTTTATTTTTAATAACATTTAATATTTAATAAAAAGTTCTGATAATTGAATACGACTATACTCATACACTTAAGTAACGATACTACAAATATTTTTAAAATTTTAACTCCTGATTTTTTGAAAGTGTAAATTAATTTACGATTTTTACGAAATCGACTATTTTTATGTAAATTTCTCACACTAAACATTTATTAAAAAATTGGTCCATCTATGATAAAACTTTACATACAAATAGATCAACATATTTTTTTGATTAAATAATGTCTTTTTTATCCAACTAGAAAACTTTAAATAAATTTGAAAAAAATACAACCGACAAAAAGATTAAAAAATTACTTACTCCGCCCCATGTGGTATTCTTCGCTACTTGGGCAAGTTATTAGGGATGGGTGTATTGAATTTTAAAGAAATTATAGGTAATGTTTTTAGTTGAACGATACTGAAAAAAGGTTCATAATTAAAATATACCATTTGAATGCATCAATTTTTTTAATAAATGTTTAAAGTTGAAAATTAACGTAAAAATGGTTAATTACGAAAAAATCGTAAGATAATTTACTTAAACGCTTATAAACAAATTCCTTTGAAATTATGTCAGAATCCTTAAAAAAGTATAAAAGTAAAGTCATATTAAATTTTCAAAAGTTTTTGTCAAATATTTAAAACATTATTAGGGATAAACTTTTTAAAAATGAGGTATTTTCAAAGTTCTATTTTTAGCCCAAAAGCTATCAAATTTATGTTTACGTAAAATTTCGCCGTTTTGGGCCCATTGTAGGCTGTTTTTCCGTTCACCTAGAAAAACTATTGAAATGAGAGCTTAAGAAACATTCAAAGTACCACCTAAATCAAATTTCCTATCTATAAAATTGCTGGATGAAACTTTTGGAAAAAGTTAAGTTAAGCAAAAAGTGTCTTCCGAAAAAAAGAGGAATAAATAAATAAATAAACATCATTGTAAAACCATGAGATCCTTCGCTTCACTCTGAACTTAAAATGGTATAATTATTAGTATATTCAACTATAATATATGAACGGTATATTTTAGTACTTTTGCTTTGCTTAGAATCGTTGAACTAAAGAAATTATCTATCGTTTCTTTAAAATCCAATACACTCATCCCTTTTTTGCCATAAGATTGAAAAATATAAAGTATAAGAAGTATTCCTTTCTATTTTTTTTCTCTCTTCCAAGACTTCATAAATTATATCGATAGTTAATACTGTAATTGAGTAGGTATTGATATACCTTTGATATCACATCATTACATTATTTACTTAATACGCAAAGTTATGAAATACTGGTTTACTCTTTTTTTTAAACCATTCAACATACTATTACACATAAGCTAATACTTACCAATTGTCAAGTTCAACACACACAAATTGTGGAAAAATTTAAATACCTCACCTCAAATGTATTTTTAGTGAATTATTATTTAATTTTTCTGTATAATTTCAGGTATTTTTCGTGTTGAGAAAAAAACAATCACATGTGACATTTCTACATGTTTATCATCACGTAAACATGGCTGCCATTTCTTGGATATTTTTAAGATTTTTCAAAGGTAAATTAAATTTGTTCTCGTCTGGATTTAATTATATAATTATCTATCATACATACGCTTATAGTGTTTAAAATAAAATAATATTATTTTTAACAAAGAAAATAAAATAAAGATACAGTTAAATAGTGATAATATAAAAAATATTAATTTAATCGTTCACAATGATTAATATAATGAGGTCCAAATGTCCAATACATAAGATTCTTTTTAGGTCATTCTTAAAAGCTATGTTGAAGACGAACATGTTTCCATCATACATGAAATTTTTTTTCATCAAATTTAATTTTTCTCTCGAAGTATGTAACATTTTCATCTGAAATTCAAAACTAATTTGACAATAAACATTAATTGGATTTATGTAAATATTTAAGTAATTCATCTCAAACACAACATGAATACAAGGGTCAAGAAAAAAATTGAATTCTCTAGGGCCTAGGTTAGGTTAGGTTAATTAATGGACTGACATCACTGGAAGAAGATAATCTTATAGAAATTTCTACAAATGGTAGTTTAAAATTACAATTTAATCAAAAGTCGTTAGAAAATTTTTGGTTGCACGTACAAAAAGATTATCCAGTATTATCAAGTAAAGCTCTGAAAGTTTTAATTACGTTCCCCACAACTTATTTATGTGAAAAAGCCTTTTCCGCTCTTGTATATGTAAAAAACAAGTTTCGCAATCGTTTGGAAAACGTAGAGTCCGAACTTCGATTAAAACTTTCAAATATTGAGCCTAATATAGAAAAATTAATGTCAGAAATGCAATATCATCCTTCACATTAAGTATACCTATAATAATTTTAAATTATAAGATTAATTTCAAATATCAGAAAAGTAAAACAATAATTAATTTTCTATGTAAGAAAAAATGTTAATGTAATAATATTAAATATAACAAAAATAATTAACAAAATATTTGTTATACTTATTATATTTTTATTTACCTTTCTTTTAAATATATTGGTGATTGTAACATGAAATATTTTTTAATAAAAAAATGGTAATTCCTAACCAAATTAATGAGGTGGTCCGTGATTTAAAAATGTCCTTTATCAGGGGTCCGCGTAATAAAAAGTTTAAGAACCGCTGCTCTAGGCTATTGCGTTGTCGAGGTTCGAGTTATCTAGATTTGTCTATATTATATAACAAAGAGACCAACTAACACAAGTGTTGAGACTAGAACATAATATTTTTGGGTATACTTCAATATTTTTATCTGGAAATTTAATACACGTTTGGATCAGTCCACGTTGAGATATTAGTAAGCATTTTAATGTATATGGTATGTCTATCGCAATACTATTGAATTAAATGATTCATAAGTGTTAAAGTTTTAATTTTTACAAATTCATAGAGTTTGGAAGATAAAAATAAGGTTCATAACAAAAAAGACCTGAACAATAATGTAGGTGCTTATGTGTAATTAGTAATTTTTGGAGTAGAAAGTTTGTAAAGATGAGACAAAATATTTATACCAATTCGTTCCACTAATTAGTAGCAAAAAATGTATAAATGTATAATTTGAATAATAGCTGTAACATGTATTTGAATAAGATAAAAATAAAAATACATAATATATCTCCGCCGTCGAGCAAATAGTGTCCAAGTAAAATTTCAACTTTATTGATAAACTACAATTGAATATTCACAATGATCTGGCAAATCATAAACTTATTAGATTTTAAGCATTTTCGTCTTATAACATCCATGGATAACTAAATAATTTTAACATTACAAAAATTATTATAGGAAACTTAAAAGAACCAAATATATTCTTTAAAGCATATTGCTACTCACAAAAATTTCGTATTCGTGTATACCCAAACGTGTTCTTTTTTCGGCTTAGCTGTGCCCAAACATCGTATTCATTTCACATTTGTACGAAAATATGTTACGGCCGTAGACAAAACATGAGCATACTCAGGCATCATTACTGACGAAAAATAAAATTGTTTTCGATCACCAATTAAACATATGGCAAGCATGCGTGGATCGTGTTAGGAAGCATATAGGTGACAATACACTAATTTGCATCGATTTCAAAGAGGAAGAGATCGAATTTGATTAAAAGCTTACAAAAACACGTGGGAGGCATTGCTTCCTTAGCTCTGCATCGTTTTACTGTTATAAATCCCTTCTATCATGAAATCTTGATGTAATTTTTCTTCTAATCAAACCAATCCGTCCTTTAAAATAGTATTTCATTAGTAATGAATTTTATTTTGAGGAATTATTATAAATCTACTGTCAGATAAATACCATTTTACTAAATGATTTGTAAACTCTCACAACAAATAACACACATTTTTCTTTTTTTTTTTATGTAAATGTTTCATCTAAAATAAAAATATATTAACATCATGACACCCGATTCAATAATCCGATGACATCACTGACGTCTTCACTTAACAAATAAATAAATAATAATAATAATAATAATGACAAAAGTCAGTAAGGTAATAAAGGTGGGTGTATTATAATAAAAAAATATTATAAAAAAAAAATATCTCAAACAAAATTGTATTTCTTTATACTTTAACTTTGATTTCTATATCTACCCCGAAATCGGTAACTCTGTACTTAACCATTCATCATCCATTGAACCATTTATAAAACAGTGTTGACATTTGGTGAAAATTGTCTAGCTAAAAAAGTTTCTAGCTTAATTACTTTTGGAATTATAACTAAATAACATTTATTTCACGATAATATCGTTTACACCAAATTTCAACATTTCATGGTAGTTCTTCTTAAAAAGCAATAACTGGAAACAAGAAAAAGTTACTGTATTAAAGTATATGAAGGCAGTGAATCTTAATCTGTAGAAGGCCAAACGTAATTTTGCATGAAATCTTCAATCCGAAAAAGTGGTATCGAACGAAAAAAAATAAATAAATCAACACCATTGCACAACCGCAATATCTTTCATTCATAATCGATAATATTAATGTAATACGCATCAATAATCTTATTCGGTGGCAGATGAATACCAATATTCCTGTAATCCTGAAGGTCTTGAGAAGGTAGATAACTCATGAATGACACGATTTTGTGTCAAACCATTACGTGAGGGATAATACTAACGGGAAAATTAAAATGAATAAAAACAATAACGCAAATAAAATGTGATTTTGTTACGTATGATAAAACGAAGACAACAGGGATAAAATGAAATGAGAAATTTTAGAAAAATATAACTTGATTTGGTCTTAGCAGGTAGAGGCTAAATATCAATTTACACCTGGAAAACTTGCCGAAAAGCAACCAACCAATCCCTCCCCCCCCCAATATTAGCTGACAATAATATTCTAAACGTTTACGATTAAAATGCTCTGCGTCAATCACGCGTATTACAGATGATACCGCAACTGATACTTCTTGTTATCTGACGAGTAGGAATAACTCTGGACATTTTTATTATTCCCATTTACACACGATAAACACGTTTTCGCAGGTCAACAAGCAGCTTTGTGCGGCGTATTGAACGCCACCATACACTCAATAATGTACAGCTACTATTTCCTATCGGCTCTCGGCCCTCACATGAAAAATTATTTGTGGTGGAAAAAGTATCTGACCCGTTTACAAATTGTAAGTACACACTTTTATATAGCGGATAATACAGTTACATAATAATAAGACAGAGGACAAAAGAATTGTATAATTCACTACTGTTTCTAGATAATAATAAAAATATCAAAGTGAGAAACAAATACGTTAGTAGTACATTTGAAGTCAAATAGTATTATACATGATATAAGAAAATGTACATTTTGAATTTATTTATTATTATTATGATAATTATTATTATTATTATTATTATTATTACTTATTAGTGCATATTTCATAGCTTACGTATCAATCAATTTTAACTATTTAGTCATAACTACGAAAATAATGTTGCTAGAGACTTGACATTTTCACCATATATTAATGACCTATCTCTTATAATGGAAAACTCTTGAGCTAAATATAGAACTTTGAAAATACCTTGTTTTCTTAAAGTTTATCTCTAATAATATTTTTAATATTTTACAAAATGTTCTGAAAATGTAATATGACGTTACTCATATACTTAAAACACTTTCAGGCCCATCATGCTTACTAGAGTGTCAATTTTTAGAATCTTAAAATCTAGCGTGCCAGAAAACATGGCGAGCAAAAAAATATTCAATACAATTTAAAATTCACATTTATTATTTATATGTATGGTATTTATTAATTGATGTGAGAATTGAGTATTTTAAGTGACAAATGATAATTTAGCAAAATCGACTTCTATTTCTAACGTCAAAATACGTAATAGATATCCAAAGGTAGTTTCAACTGTAAGGCGACTTTTTTCCTTAGATTTTATATTCTCCAAGTTGGAAAATATACATTCATGTACGTAAGTACTGTAGGGATGTAATGTGTATTCGAATAATCGAATTATTCGAATATTCGAATTCGAATAGTTCTACCGTAAATAATTCGAATATTCGAATAATTCGAATAATTCGAATATCCGAATATAATATAGATGCTACAATACCTAATCGGGATCCGTAATAATTGGATACCGGGAATAATAATAAATTAATAGGTAAGTGACTACGGGTCTAGTTAACAGGCCACTTTTTTGGGGATTTTTCGGTTTGAAATAATTAACGGACTTAGTTAATAGTAGAATTAAATAAATAGTGTAAAAGGCTTATCATGGAAAAATAGATATAACAAATTAGGTATTGTAGCATCTATATATTCGAATATTCGAATTATTTACGGTAGAACTATTCGAATTCGAATATTCGAATAACTCCCATCACTAGTAAGTAGTACCAATCATGGATAACATGTTCAGTGCAAAATCTCGCAAAACTGGTTATTTTTTAACTGGTAATGTTTTTCAAAACGACACGTCAGTCTCTTTTGAAGATACAAATGGATCCGTCTGTAACTTACATAATTCTTATTAGAAAGAAGTATATTGCTTTTCAATTTCAACTGCCATAGGATTATTACATGCATTTGTTTAAGGACAAATAAGTTCAACTTCTACAAATCGTGTTTTAAGTTCTATAATTAATTTATCTAAGTGAGTAATGCAATGCTCAAATATAAATTAATTGAGAAATTCTATTTTTAAAACTTCACAACACGGATAGTGTATCTTTTCAACAAATACAATATGTTTAAGTACTTCCAATTTTTATCTAAATCCATCTAAAAACCCAATAATTTGAGAATTGTTTTCTACCTTGTAAATTTAGTTTATTTAAATGTTGAGAAATATCAGTTAAAATGTTAATTATATAGAAACTTTTTATCGTCCATTTGTTATTCAAAATAAATAGTAAAAGGTGTAATGTTCGTTTAAAGAAAATTTGTTATTTCTTTTCTCAAAACAAAACAACGTTCGAGATACTTACTGTGGCTTAACTGGCATACATCTGTGTGTGATAATAAACCATCTTACGCACAATTAAATTCTTCCAAATGTTTAATAAAATGACGGCGCTTTAATCTATGGTTATCTTCTCTAATGATGTTAGAAATTTTGAATACTATTTATGGTATGAAGTTTCGTTATTTTACTGCCAAAACGCTTCGTGGTGAATAATTCAATGTATTGCAGGGGCGTTAAAATTAGATTTGTATAATAATCCAAGAAAATCATTATTTTCACCAACCATAGATTTTGCACCATCGGTCACAACTGAAGACTACTTTTTTTAATGTAAGAAAAACAATGCTAATTGTTCTTTATACAGTTCAAATTGTAGAAAAATAACGAACAAATAGTAAAAGTCGACTTACATTTGAAACATCTGTGCTTTCGTCCAATGCTATTGTCCCCATTATTTTCCGGATGGCACTATTAATGTCAAATATACAACGTGTCACATTGCGTCTTAAAAAAGATTTTTTTTCAAATTCACTCACAATTTTGTTTTCATTTATTGATTTTGCCATTTTTACAGCACAATTTACCACAAACACTCAACAATTTCATATATTTTGCTATTTCACTAGAAATAATATATGACGCTAGTAAACTTGATTGTTGTGAAGTTGTTTCTTTCATCATCACATTTTGTTAAGATTAGAGTTTTCTTTTAAGATAATTTACAACACTCTCTCTTGCGACACCGATATGTTTCATATTTGGACGAATGATTTGTCGAGTTATGTCTGTTTAAATATTATGTTCTTTTAGTACTGAAATAATATTGAAACAAACTAAACATTAATATATATATATTTTTTTTATTTATAGTGAACAAATACTCATTCTCTCAGAGTGTATTAAAATTTCTATTTTCATCGTCAATTTTAAGCTTTTTAGCGGACATTTTTGAAACACTACATAACACTAAATTAATAAAACCAAAGCTATAGGCCATCATGAAATGACATATACGACTTAACTAATAATATATTATACTCTATACATATTACATATTTAGGCATTTAACAATTTAGCTGCCGTTCAATACTAGATAAAAATTAATATCTTCGTTTACAATAAACATTACATCGATTTTATAAATATAATAAAATAAAATACACATAAACTAAATTTGAAAATGTACCACGAGCCAGTTAAAAATGGCGTTACAGTGTTTTATGTAAAAATCGTATAATAATTTAGGAAAAACTATTAAAAAAATCAGAGTCACAATTTTTGAGATTTTTTCAGTATCTAGTTAAGTGTATGAGTAAAATCATATTAATTTTTCAGAAAATTTTATCAAATATCAAAAATTGTATTAGAAATAAACTAAATGAAATTAATCAATTTAAAATAAAAAATTGTATTACAGATAAACTTTAAAAAATAAGATATTTTCAAAATTCTATTTTTAAATATGTATCAATATTAGCATTAATATATGGTGAAAATTTCAAGTTTCTAGCTACATTAATTTCTGAATTATGACTAAATAACTAAAACCATTTTGTGAGAGTATCATTTACGGCAAATTTTAACGTTTTTACTCGATTTTTCAACAGTTTTTCCCCACACCAAGAAAAACTAGCGAGAATAGTGAAAAATTACCTGTTTAAAGTATCACCTAAATCTGATTTCTGATCAATAAAACGGCTGTATAAAACTTTTGACACACTATTACTATCCTAAAAAGTGTAAATAAAAAAAAGGTTTAAAAATAATCATTATTGTAAAACTATAAGATGCTTTACTTCCCTCAGAACATAAAATTAACGTGCCTCCCTTAACTTTTCCACTGATTCGCTAACTACTTACAGCCGATAAGTACTTACCTGCCGGCTGCCATAAATAGTCGTATGCCTGGGTACGTATTGACATGTTGTAATTGTGGCCCTGAAATATAAGTTTCCCGATCAAGGGACTCGTATTTATACTGATGTTACTAAAATTAAATTAAATATCTTCTAAAATATGTTGTGTAAAACATATGATGTTTCGTGATAAAATAAATAAAACGTAAAATATCTAAAATTTAAGTGATTTTTTTGTAAAATTAAGTTATTTTTGAAATTACATTCTCATTTCTTTAAATGTTTTATTTTAAATGATTTAATCATGAATGAATTTGCGAATTGAAGTAAGAAGTTTATGTTTTTATAAATTTTCAATTTATGTTTTTGAATATTAAATTAAAAAATTAATGTGCAATTTTTTAAATATTTTCGTTATTTTAAGGAAAGGTCCAGTTTAAGAATAGGGTCCAAAAATATTGTAGGTACTAGGCAGTAGACACTCTCTTGGAATTCAGGTCTGCTATTGCCTATGCCTACGTATCATTTGCATTTAATCGAACACACCATTTTTCGTTTACAGGTCCAATTCATAATCAGTATCCTCTACGTGATATGTCTTTTCATTTTCAACTGTGAATTTCCGCGGATATACTTCGTGTACATAATGTTGAACGTGGTGCTGTTTTTGCACTTATTTTTGATCTTTTACAAGAAGACGTACAACGATAGGAAGAAGAAGTCTCAATAGACCGCCGAAACACAATACGTCAATATGCATCCAATAAAAAAATAAAAGCTGTATTCGATGTACATCACCGTTGTATATATTTAATAATAATAATAATAATAATAATAATAATAATAATGATTATTATCATTATTACTATTAATGCGATCTACTTGCATGAACGTTTTTTTTTTTTTTTTTTAATATTGTTATTAATTATTACACGCAAACACCGCCTCATTGTAAACATGCGAGGGGATTATTTTACGCCTCTTCTGCGCCCCTAGGACAAACTCTCATGCCCTTTTCAACTTCCATCTGTTACTCCTAGTTGTCCGGTACCCCTTACCATCCTCCTCGTCAATGCTTATCCAGAACACTCCTCTGCGTCCGCGACGAAATTCCAAAGACAGATCTCGAAAGTAAATTGCTGCCTGCATGTTTTCCCGTTATCTACACCATATCTCACTATTCACCCACTTTCCCTATGACTAGAATTTAGCTTTCGGATGTGCATACTGTAGTTCAATGTATGTACTCTCCTGTATATACACTTATAAATATAAACGTGTGCGTAGGAAAGTACAATATATAGTTATGTGTTTTTATATATTTTTAAAACAAATTAGTTTATATTATTGTCATGGTGATTAAATAATTTATTTCATAGAATTAGATATTCATGACAATATACTAAATCGATGGATGTATTCTTTTCTTCTAAAAAAAAAACAGAAATTTTTTCATTTTTATGATTTTATGTCTAACTTTAACATATTTGTCTCCTTTTTTTGTAATTAATTAAATACCAACAATACTTAGTAGAATATTTTCTGGACATACTAGTTTTTATTTACTTAGCAATTAAGACATAATTTAATCGTATTATAATAAATAGTTCAAAAACTTATTTCATAGTCTAATTATTTGACATCCTTGGCCACGCGGCCTAAAATACTGTGTCCCCTGAATTACAAATGTGTGTCCCAAGTTTTATAACGTGTTTTTAGTTGTGATTGTAAAAATATCAAACATTTTGAATCATTTGTTATCTCAATATAAATCGAGTAATAGTGTATTTCATTTTAAGTTATTTCATATTACAATTACTAAAATATTTGGAACTTATATTTATTTTGTGTATTTTTATTAGAAACGTCATATAAATAATATAAATGTGTACATTGAGTGGTTACAAAGGAGGGGGAGATTTTAGGCACTACTATCTCTATATAGATTTTTTTTGCTATAAAAATTTGTCACATATAACAACACAATTAAAAAGTGTGCCCTCTTCAGATGTATTTTAGGCCCTGTCTAAAACTTGGTCTTGTCTATATTAAAAAATTATACTCTAAAGTTTCTTTACGTCTTTATAATGAAATAATGACTTGAGTTTTCATTTTAATTTACATAATTTATTAATTTGTCATGAATTTAATTCACATTTACTTAGTTACTATTTATTGAGTCAAAAGAGCTATTATTTAAGAGATTATTAATATTATTATTTATTGCTTATCAATATTGTTTCTTGTTGCGCCAAACACGCAACTTTATTATTATCATTATTAATTAAATTATTATTACGTGGTTCTGTGATTTATTTCTAGTTATTTACTTTACCGTTTATTAATCATTAGACAGCCATAATATGATAATACTCATTACCATAATATTTTTTTTCGTTTTTTCATAGTTATAGTACTTTACGTCCCATAATTGTTTTAGGTACGTAATTTTTCCCGTTCACTTCCATTAAGTTGTTAACACATATATACACACATACGAAAAAGTATGGTCGGCCAAGTCATGTGACCGAGACAGTTAGATAATGTATGCCAAACCTCGAAGCCCGGACGCGCGTATTTTGTACCTACCCATCACTCAGCCCGAACAGTTTCATATTTTTGTTTCATATTTATAACAGATGATACATATTTGTTCCAACCTACACACTACTGAAAACGATAAAAAATTACAACTGAAAACAATAATAACTGAAGTATTGTAAATTTATTATTAATGAAAATCACGTTTGTTTAAGAAATCACAGTATATTACAATAATGATTACTTTAAAATAAAATAATTCCTAATGTAGATCCATTCAAAACGTAACATTTAATGAAGAAGTTCCCGATTATTATCACTTATATTATATTATATTATATTTATATCACTTATAATTCATAATTAACCTGAATTGCCCTACAATGTATGTATTATTCATCAAGTGGACGACAAACAAATACTAATACGAGTATGTTATTCACTTTTCTTACACACTTTTAAACAGCTACGTAAAACCGCATAAATTGAAATGTAATTACAATGCGTTTTACTAATAATTAAAAACAATCCGTTAAACTTGCATATCATGTGTTCAAGTTTAATTTTAAATTAAATAAAAAATATGATGGTATCACAAGAAATGTAGTATGATTTTACACACCCATGGTGTTTATCACGGTTTATTATTGAAAAACCTGTTTATGACTTTTTGATTGATAATTAGTCAAAGAAAATAAAATTTCACCGTTCAACCCTGACGGAAATCTACTGAGATGATCTTAATTTCATTGATTCGACCCGGGTGGATAGAACCCTAAGACTCGGCGCCCGCCAAAGTAACATATGTAACAAATGATTTGATGAGTAAATGACAAATGACAAGTGACAAAAGACAATGCACTCTTATTGAAATAACGTAATTTTTTAAAGTCATATGTTTCCTATGACTATTACAATTTGGCATTTGCCAAAATATCGTCAGACGATGAAGACATTCTGATTGCTGTACATTTAGTTAATTTTTTAAATACTAATCAAAGATTTGTTGTACATGTATGTTTTTCCACAAGTGCAACAAATTGAATATTAAATTCAGCGTCGTTCTTCATTGTTTTCAAACAATTTTTCAAACTTGGTAATCATAAAAATACAATTTACAATTTTATTTAAATAAAATGAACAATGATCCACTTTGTATTACCTTTTTTAGTTTGAAATAAAATAATAAAATTATGTATTATATAATATTATAATTTATACTGTATTCAAATTAAATACGTTTTGATAACAATTATTATGTTTCCTACTAGACATGACAAAAATTAATGCATGCGGTATTATTCTTGGTGACAAACAAGATACAAATAACACATAATCTGACATGTTAGATTGACGGGCGGGTGAACGTGATTTTCAGTATAATTATAAATAAAAATTCGTAAGCGAATTGTAACTAACAAATTACTTGTCATATATGTGATTGTCATACATGCATCATATCACGAGTCAGGTTACTTTGTTGAGCGTCACCTCTAAATGTACACACGTGTAACTGTAGATCAAGGGCAATGACTATTTGTTATTCGACCTTGTAACAGTTAGACAGGAACGATGGCACCTTAACCCCAGAATATCAGATAAGTTTAACTGACCTGTACGGGAAAAATTCGCAATATTCCTCTTTGGGAGACCTGGCAACATGGCACCCTATTGTTCGTCAATCGATGTCCGTAGGTATAAACCGAATATATTTGTCCAACTGAATCGGTCACCAGTATGTCAATCGAACCTATGATACGCCATCGCGACTTGCGTAAGATCCCATTTTAGATATTCCTCTCCAGAGCTCAAAAATCTCTCATTCGACCATAATTTACAACAGACCGCTGAACCGCTCGGTGTGATAACGATAAAAAATAAAATAAACAAAATCGAAACTTTTGTTTTATGACCTACGCCTTCTTAACGTTTTTCAACTAATGCCGACGGTACTTCGATCTCTTTGAAAGGTATTTTTATTATAAGTACGACGGTGCCGTCAAAATATCACGAATCGCGATGACGTTTTCGTCGACTAAGAAGTAACACGAATACTGTTTTTATAGACGAAAACGATACAGCCGCAGACACTATTACACGTGTACAGAGCATTCGGAAACATTTTTTAGTTAAACTTGTCAAACGCATAGGTACACACTAAAAGTCCGAAAAGATCGATCCAAAAACCGTACGCTAGAGTGAACGCCAGTTGTGACACTTGCAACCATGGCGAACATCGACGACATGGGTTCAAACAGTTTCATTATCAAAACACAGCAAAGATTTTTGAATTTCCTGAATCAAGAGCTTAAATTCGGTAAGTTAGAGTATATTACGATTAGTGAACGACGCCGTTTACTTCTTCGACGTTTATATTTTCATGCCGATCCTTTTCATTCGTATGGTAATCAGATTTTGAATAAGTGAAACAAAAAAAAATAAATATGTAATAGAATTTAAAATCGCATAAATATATGTTATTGGAAAATTGTTTATGTTGTTTATGTTGTTTATTTGATCTATATCTGATCTATCTGATCGACCGGTTTAAAGTCTTTAGCCACTCTATTGCATTATTACCTAGTTCGTATAGTCCATCAATGTTCTCTTTGACCCTTCTTTTTGTGCCGATGAAAGTGACCAGTTTGCGATATCGATAACATTACTCGTATTATATACTTGTGGAACACAAAAAATTCTTGGCGCATTTTCCGATACCAGCCGCGGTAATAGATTACAAGAATATTTGTCCTACACATAAGTTCCTATGTACTTTCTTTCATGATTTTTTTAGTCATACGTAATTGTCAATTAAGACAAATGACACATTTATTGTAAATTTATGTTGGTTTATACTTAAACCGTCGGGATCATTTAGCCCACTATCACAGACAAAAGAAATGATTCATAACATTTAGCGTTGTAACGTTAGTGAATTTCAACTTCAAATAAATTTTGTGGTACAATAGGTCTCTTCCTATTTTGTTGTAAATTAATCATTCGTTCAATCGTATATCTATTTGGTGACTTAACAAAAATGTCTACGCTTTGAGTCATACATTGTCGTAATATTTCGCTTAGCCTCGGGTTCAATTACTATTTTGATTTGTTGGACAATGTCTTTCGTTTCAACGACAGCGCCATTTAGAAGATGCATTTATTATTGCATTAGTTTGTCACATTTAAAAATGACCAAAACTTTCAGACCACTGTATACAACTTGTATTACATACAGATTAATTGATTTTCACAGCTCCCCTATTGTATAGTGCGATTTGTTTATTAACTAATAATGTTGATAACAAAAACATGCGTATAAGTTATGATTTGTCCTTTTTGAATACAATAATTCTGGGCATCGTATTTACTCAGGTAGTTTTAAAACTAAATATATTATATTTTATGAAATAATTCCAAAGAACAGTACTTAAAAATGCAAGAGCTCAATCAAAAAAACCTTAGATTTTAATAAGCCGTGGTATTTAAAATTGGACAAATAGTACATTTTTGAAATTGAGTGTTCTGGACTAAATAGCTTGAACAAAACAAAATCGAACTTTTGCGAACTCAGACTTTAAATTAATAAGGTAAAATGAATTGAATATGACTAACATTGTTGTGCTTAAGATTGTCCGGATCTAAAAAATTGGACCAGAATTGTCCTAACCCACAAATTCTTTTCGCTTTAAACCAAAATCATATCAGCAAACTTTATCAAAACCTTTAATGGCTATTCTGCAATTTACATTGGTCAAAAACCCACAAATAATCTTTTCAACCAGATCATTTACTAATTCTATGTATGATATAATATTTTTCAGTCAAGATTTAATTCAAAATGTCACCTATTAACTAAGTACAATGTTTGTATACTATTATTGTTTGATATAATAAATAATAATGTACACACGTTTTAAGATAGTTTTTATGCACTTAAGTTCTAACAGTAATACACAAATATTATATGACACATTTTTTTAATTATAAAATTTGTTTCACTCATCATTGTATCTAACTATGAAGGTGGAATATACTTAGATATTGAGTCTAAACACGAGGGCAGTAGAAATTAGAATAGATTTCTTGCTTCACGTAAACAAAAAGGCTGAAATATGTTGATTTTTCATTAATTATTAAATTTAAAAGTCATAATTGTGAAATGGCAATTTTTATCAAGATCACCATGTTTCTTTCTTGGTGTATAATATATGAAATGGGTCCTTCATCATGATCTTCCAACCATTCTTCACATAATCAAAATACTTTCGAATATTTAAACATAATCATGTAACAGTGGTTCATTTATTATATTTTATTCGTTTATTAGATAAAGAAGTAGATTCGTGGATGTTCATGAGTACGCCATGGCCAATTTTCTCAATTCTAGCTGCATATTTGTTGTTCGTATTGAAATTAGGCCCAAAAATGATGGAGAACCGGGAACCGTTTAATATCAAATACATCATGATGGCCTACAACCTTTTTCAAACTATGTACAACATTTTCATAGTGTCAGAGGTATGTTAGAAATGGTTCACTAGATAAAAATACACATACCTGAAAAGTATAAAATGTTTGACTTACTTATTACCATAAACAACGAAACAATGAATGTGCTTGAGACAAACCGTACACATAAACATTGCGTATGTGTACAAATGTAATACCTACACACGTTATTAGATTAATAGTATTTCACTATTCCTAACAAACATTTAGATCGAAGTAATAACATGATAACAACTGTACCAGGTTTTACTTACCTACCTGCTGAAAACATTACTCAACTTATATTTTCAAATCGCATGGAAATGAATTCAAATTCCTAACTCGAATTTATAATAATATATCGACTGATAATTAATAACAATTTCTCACTTTTACTCCATAGGGCAGTTTATCTTTTTCCACTCAAACTGAAAACTAAACATTTGATCCGTAATATCATTAATTTAAAAATTATATCTATAGGAATAATTAAGTAATAATCATGATAGAATAAAGGCCAAATACAAGTTTATTAGTCATGTTTGGCCATTTCAAATCTGATCAGTATAGTTTAACTTGAAGCCACTCACATCTAATTCATTGGTGACATACGACAATTGTTTAGGAAGGAAATTAAATCCTGCTGCCGTATTTTTATTTTGCCATCGGAGAAATAATTTTTTCGTTATTTGGCCTTTTAATTATTATTTGTAATCATTACAATAATTTAACGTTATTCTTACTATATAATAAAAAATATCGCATTTCATGTCATAATAATATATACACTGTGTACTCGGGTAAAAAATAATATATTCAATATTATCTACATTACTCGTATATAATATTTAATGTATATAATTAAAATTTTTAAATTGCAGTTTTTTTTCATGGCCGGCATCTTCAAATATGTATTCGACCACTTGTGCCATCCTGATTATACTGAAAATAATCGTTTCATGCTAAATGTGGTACGGAAAATAAAAACTAGAAAAAATTTTACATATTTTTTGAATTTTAGTATATACAAGTAATTTTATATTTTCTAATTTATCACATGTGTCATTTTAACTAGAACATCATCCGAGTGTTAAAACCTAATATACAATTACCTATTTAGTAAGTATGTAGCATTGAAATTAAACGCTTCAAACCTTAACACACAATAAATATCCAACTGTTAAATCATTGTCATTGATTAATAAAGTGAAAATCCACTTAAAAATTTGAACAATTTATATTTCTTTAAATATTTCTATTTAACTAATGATTATTTTATTTTACAGTTTTATGTACAATCATGGCATTACACAATCTCTAAATTACTTGATCTTCTAGACACTGTAAGTATAGTTTTCAATAAAAATGATAATATTTTGTCTTACGATATGAATCGTTCTATAATAAATTTTACGAACATGTCAAAATATCATTTGAACTTGTCACCCAAAATATATTACGCGAATGAATTATACAATATTAAATAAAAGTCATAAATAACAAAATATGTACATTATGTACCAGTATAAATTACTTATTAAAAAATGCAAATTTCCATTTATAAATATTAAATACCTATTGAATGAAATAGGTATTAAACTTTTTTTTCTTTCTATCTTATAAGACTTCATAAATTAAATAGTTAATTAATATTTTAAATTAGTAGGTACTGATATACCTTTGATAAAATGTATTTATATTATTCACCTATACTGTATACGGATACTTGATTTGTTCTTTTTTTTAAACCACTAAACATGTGTAATTTAATACTTACCAATTTCCAAGTGTAACTCACGCAAATTATTGAAAAATTAAAACACCCCACTTCAAGATCTCGAAATTGATTTTAAGTAAATTATCATTTCATTTTTCTGTTTAATTTCAGGTTTTTTTTGTGTTGAGAAAAAAACAATCGCAAGTGTCATTTCTACATGTTTATCATCATGTAAACATGGCTTTCAGTTCTTGGACATTTTTAAGATTTTTCAAAGGTAAATTTAATTTTCTCTCGTCAACATCATGTAACATATTTATGCTGGCAGTCCTTAAAAGATAATTTTATCGTTTTCAACAAATTAAGTAAATTAGCTAAAAAAAGATAAAATGATAAAAATTAATTTAGTCATTTACATGATATATCGTATAAGGCTCAATGCACAGGATTTTTTTGAGGTCATTTTCAAAAGCCATGTTAAAAACCTACATGTTTACCATCATATTTAACATTTTTTTGTCAAATTTAGTTTAATCTCAGAAAAGGTACTCTTTTCAAATGAAATTTGAAAGATATTTAGGATCATGTACGGGTAAACTCGAGAAATAACCCGGTAAAATGACAATAGAGGATAAAAGTTCATTCTTCGTTGTACTGTTTCTCAACTACGGTATTGGTGTACATATCTCATTGCATAAGCAGATTGGCTCATTTTATATACGATAGTAATGTATTAGATTTTCTTGTTTTCCTAACAAATTATGAATCATTCTTTTTGGAATAAACGATTCTCAGTGGATCTAGGTGAATACTATAACTACTAGTTAATTAAAAGAATATAAATCGAACAAATAAATTATTATTGATGGAATTTTCAAGTCAAAAACAATTACAGTTTAGAATAAAATTGGAGAATAATCAAAGTCGACTGTATTATTCATGAAACAATTAATTTAGACGCTTTTTCATAATAGGAGAGCTTAAAAAATAGATATTAGTAGTGACACAAATTTAAGTTATTCATATTTTTATAAGATAAAAATTATAACATAAAATATAAATCGTCTCCGTTATACAAAAAGTTTCCAATTAAAATTCTAACATTATTGATAAACTAAAATAAAACATTAATGGATAATATCAATATAAATAGTCGTTAAACAACATTTCATATTTATTAAAATTGTCTGCATAATCACAAACTGATTCGATTTTAACAATTTTCGTCTTTAAGTATCCATGTAAAATTAAAGTATTTTGACCTAGATTTAATATCATAAAATTATTTATAGAAAATTCAAAAGAAGCAATTATTTTCTTTAAGGAATATTGCAACTCTGAAAATGTCATATGCATGTGTACCTAAACGTATTGTTTTTTCGGCTTTAATGTACCCCAGTGTCGTATTCATTTTGGAGTTGTAGTTACATATATAATGGCCGTAGATAAAACATTAGCCTACTCGGACTGTCATTACCAACGAAAAAGAAAATTCTATTCGTTAACTAATGAAACACTTGGCAGGCATACGTTGTGTTTATTTCTAAACATATAGGTAACAAGACACTGATTTGCATCGATTTAAAAGGGGAAGAGCTTACAGTTGATTAAAGTTTATAAAAAGTGGCCTTCTTATATCCTATGTCCCATTTTTTTACATGATTGACTGAACCAATTATTTTTTATAGATATTCAAAGTAAAAACAGTCGATTTCATTAAAATTTCAACTAACTATTATAAAAAAAAAAAAAAATGCTGAACGTCGATTGTTTTGATGCATTTATTGAAATACTTAAATAAATGTATATTATATTTTCAGGTATTAATTCAAAGAATTAAAAATATAAATAAATAGAAAACAATAGATTTTTTAATTATATATTGATCCTAATATCAGTTATTCTTTTGATTGATCGCCTATTAAACAATTTGTAAAATAGTGTTGATATTTGGTGCAAAGTTTCTAGCTCTATTACTTTTAGAGTTATAACTATATAACTAAAGTTTATTTCACAAGAATCTCGTTCACACCATATTTCCACATTTCGTGGCAGTTTTTCTCAATAATTCACAGCCACAACTAAGAACAGAGAATAATTACTAAATACAAGGAAAAAAGGTAGTGATTCTTAATCTATAGAGCATTCAACATAATTTTAAATGAAGTTTCAAAAATCAATGAATGAAAAAAATAAATGAAATAATACCATTGTGCAATTACAATATCTCTCATCGATGATAGTAATGTAATACGCATCAATTATCTATTCTGTGACGAAAAAAAATATCATTGCTCCTATAAACATTATAGTCTTGAGAAGATAGCCAATTGATGAATGACACGTTTTCATTTGAAACCATTACGTGAGGCATGAAAATAAGAAGTAAATCAAAACGAATAACAACAAAGTATGAATTTATTACCTATGATAAAATAAAGACAACAGGAATAAAATAAAATAAGAGCTTTGACGTTATTTTAGACAAATGCAACTCTCTTAATCTATCGAGAACTAATAGTAATCTTGAACGGGGCTGGTCTACTCCCCAAAAAAATGGTTTCTGGACAAAACAAAGGAAAGTAAAATATAAATTAAAACCATCGTAAAACCACGATATTTTTTATTCATAATGCAATATCATATATAGTTATGGAAAAATATAACATGATATGGGTCCCAGTAGGCTGAGGCTAAATAAATTTCACACCTAGAAATCTTTCTGAAAAGCAACCAGCCGTGACTCCAACCCTCCCCCTCCCCCGAAATAGTGGCTGACAATAATATTCTAAACGTTTACGATTAAATTGTTCTGTGTTGATCGCGCGTGTAATATAACAGATGATACCACTGTCCACTACTCATATTTTTTATTATCTGACGAGTAGGTATAACTCTAAAAACATATTTTATTTACGCTTACACACAATAAATCGCCACATATTCGCAGGTCAACAAGCAGCTCCGGTCGGTGTCCTGAACGCGAGCATACACGCGATCATGTACAGCTACTATTTCCTATCGGCTCTCGGCCCTCACATGCAAAAGTATCTATGGTGGAAAAAGTATCTGACCCGTTTACAAATCGTGAGTACAAACTTTTGATGGATCAGTAGTTGTGTATTGATTGTTACCTATCACTATTACTAGGACTAATGAAATATTAGTAGGAAATACAACAAATTAAGGTAATTTAATAAGTTAATATTTCGATAGCTATTTATATACGAAATAATAATTTCAGTTGACGTCGTAAAATTGTTCTATGTACACAAATATTTTAAGTCTAAACCGTCACCGCTTTACCTATGGTAGTCTATCTAAGTATACAGCTGTACATTTTTTTTTTTTTTTTATTCAAACAAGTTAATTTGGCGAAAAATTATTTAAGTTTTTCGTTAATTTTGTATAAAATGCGTTTATTTATCTTTTTTCACATTTGAAGTGTTTTTTTCTATTGTTTATATGACCTTTAATCGAAACCTACAGATGTACTTCATAATTTTTCTGATGAGAATGTAAATTTTGTTCAAAAAAAAAAAAAAAAAAAAAAAAAACAATGATAAATAAAATAATAACTATATGATCATAAATATTTATAAAATTATACTTTAACAACAATATATTTAATTTCCAAGAACTATTATTAATTTCTTACCATTTTGATAAAAATTATATTGTCTAGTCTTCTTAATTTAACAGGTGACTCGTTTGATTTCCTTCCATTTCCATTACACTCTAAATTATGTAGATAAATTATATAAGTTAATAAAGTAAATAAATAATTAAATTTATTCAGAGTATTATTATTGAATAAGTAACTAGACATTCATAATATTTGAAGATACCATTTAAAATGAAAGCATAAAATTCAATAAAATTGAATATAACATTCAATGGATCCCGACTAGGGGTCAAAATGTTCAAAACGAAAAAAGTATTTTCAAAAATAAACAGGACAAATTGTATTTCAAGTAAAATCGTTTTGAAAAATTATATTAGGGCAGGAAACTAGAAAAAAATCTGTTTTTTCTCGGTTAGAATCGGAATCATTTTGATTCAAGTAAAAACTGATAAGCTCTAGACTCTAGTGAATGGGAAAAATCTAAATAGATGTAAAACTATACGATAATAAAATTAAGTCTATACAGGATCAATGTGGATTAGATATCTTTTCAATCGTTTAAAAATAGTTTATTTTTCGAAATTTGTTCAAGTCTGTATTAGGTTATTGTTGAATTTTGGAAAATATATCAAGTTTCTAACCTCATTACTTGTGGAGTTAAAACTAATTGACTATTCTTGATTTACTGCAAATCTCGTTTAAGAGAACATTTACCGTTTTTACTCAATTTTGTGGCATTTTTTTTAAAAGCTTGGAAAAGCTATTGAGAAATTCAAAAAACAAAATTTTTAACATGCCATATACGTGTAGTTTCTGAACTATAGATAGGGCTGGACGTGACTCTGGGATCATAATCACTATTACTAACCAAAAAAGTGAGAACACACAACAAAATAATAAAATGATTAATTTATCGTATGTAGACAATCATTATTACAGGACGTGTACAGAAATAATCGCATGAACCGATTGTTATGAAAATATAAACATTGCTGAGTTAACACATAACAAATACTGTACCTATAAAAACATTTCAGGTTAGTTAACCAATTTTTCAAAATTGTATGAAATTAAAACAAACAAAAATATGAGGTTATACGTAAAAAAAAGTCTTTTCAGCCGTAATTTCAACTTTAAACGCGTATAAAAAACTCCTATCTAACGAATTTTGAAATGTTTTTTAAGTATGAAGTGCACATATACAGATTGCGTTAATTTATTTATAAATACAAAAATTCATGTCCAGACTTTTAAAGAGAAGCAATTACCCTAGCATTTTAAGTCCAAAAGAAATATTTTTTTTACTCGTTCCAACACCAATTATTAATCATATTATTGTCATAATTTTAATGATAATAAAATAGGACTTAATAATAATTGATATGTAATAATTTTTATTAAGTATAATAATATACCTATTGATATTGTGTGGATAAATTTTAAATTATGACCCACATCGTATAATGCAAAAAGAATCAGTAAAGTACACACGAATAAAGTATAATTTTTTAGCCAATGCTAAGTTTCCCAACGGATACTTTGGTAAAAATCCTAGCGGCATTTATGCAAGCCTGTATTTAAGATTTTGAATGAAGCAAAGGTTCTTATGGTTGTACAATGATGTTTATTTTTTGTTTCTGGTAACACTTTTCGCTCACTTTTTTCTAAAAATTTCATCCAGCAACTGCGTAGATAGGCAATCATATGTAGATGGTACTTTGATGGTTTATTAAGCTCTCATCTCAATTTTCCAGGTGAGAGGAAAAACTGCCAAAAATAGAGTAAAAACGGCAAAATTCGCCGTCCATTATACTTTCATTAAATTGACTTTAGTAATTACATCATAACTCTAAAAGTAATGTTGTTAAAAAATTAAAATTTTCACCGTTTATTATTGACATTTAACTAAATACTTAAGAAAGTTTCAAACATATTTGACAACTTTTGTACTAAAAATAGAACTTTGAAAATACTTTGTTTTTTTTTAAGTATATTTTTAATAAAGTTTTAAATGTTTTGTGAAAACTTCTGAAAATGTAATATAACCTTAATTACGACCTTACTCTCATACACTTCTTAAACAATACTGAAAGAATTTCGAAAATTGTGACTCAGGATTTTTCTTTATAAGCGTTTAAGTAAATTATTATACGATTTTTATGTCAATTTTCAACTTTAACAATTTATTTGAAGAAATTGGTCCATCCAATAACGGATGACAATTATCTTTTTCGTCGGTAATGATTACCCAAGAAGGCACAAGTTTATCTACTGCCAAGGCACGTAAAGATACTAATACAAAAATAATGCGTCATTTGGGTACAACAAATCCGAAAAAACATGTTTGGGTACACATATCAACGTAAAATATTTTAAATATTAGCGGCGTTCTGTGTACAATAAGGTTAGTTAAAATCTACATCAACATTTGAGAAAATATCATTGATTAGTTAAAGAATTTTAGTCAGAGGTGCATGTCATTATAATTGTATCGTTTATGTACATTTGAATATAAATTTTAAAAATTTTAGTGATATAGATGCATTTGTTATAATTTGTTAAATATTATCGTCTTCCTAAAGAAAGGGTTCAAAAATATTGTAGGCACTATAGGCATCCTCTTGGAATTTAGTCTTCACACGCCTATGCCTGCGTATCGTTCACGTTTAATCGATCGCGTCGTTTTTCATCCACAGATTCAATTCATAGTCGGTATCATCTACGGCATAAGTCTTTTCGTTTTCAACTGTGACTTCCCACGGATATTCTGCGTATACATGATATTCAACGTGCTCCTGTTTTTGCACTTATTTTTGATCTTTTACAAGAAGACGTACAACGAAGAGAAGAAGAAGTCTGAATAGACCGCCGAAACACGATATCTACATCAATTTACATCCAACAAGTACAACAATAGTAGCCGTGATTGACGTAGATCAACGTCGTAAACATTTAATAAAAATGATAATGATCATTATTATTATTATTATCATTATTATGCATTTAGCAGTTATGCGATCTACCAACACGACTGTTATTAATATTGTTATTACATGCAAACGCCGCCTCACTGTAAACATGCCCGAGAATTATACGCGTTTTCTGTACCCCTGGGATAAACTCTCCTTATACTCACGCCCTCTCCCACTTACAACCTCTACCTGTTACCCCTCGTCATCCAATATCCTTTACCATCCTCCTCGTCAACTACTTATCCCTAACAATCCTCTGCTCCCTAGCAATCCTCAATCATCTAAAACACTACCCCCGTCGTAAACTAAAAAGAAAATGGTGTAGAGACCTTCTACACTAACAATCAATAGACAATAACTAATCACGCGTGCTGGGTGTTATCAATGGATAACTTCCCTACCTTATTATTCTCTGTCAACTTTATATTTATTCTATTTTATCAAATCTAATTATTGTACAAAAACTGTATAGATTGTAGATGTTCTTTTCTTAATAATAATAAAAAAAAAAAAAAACAATCCTCTGCGTCCCCGAAGAAATTCCAAAGACGGATTTCGAAAACAAATGATTCTCAGAATGCCTTCCTTTACCTACCCCCTACACCCTATCCCACCATTCACCTACTTTCTTACGCACTAGTGTTCGGCTTTTAAATGTGTACCTTGTAGTTCAAAATATATTTACCTGCCTTTGTAAATTTACATACAAATAAACGTGCGTGTATAGGTAGGTACAATACATACGTGGTTAAGTGTTTTTACATATTTTTGAAACGAAATTCATTTATATTATTGTTATGATACCTATGAAATCATGGTCATTTAATAATTTATTTTATACAATTATAATTTATAACAATACATTCAATAGATTCATATGATAGGTGTTGCCAAATCCTTTTTGTATGGTGTCCAAGAGGCCTATTCGCCACAATAAGCCATATGAGCAGCTTTCTACCCACCTTCTTTAACCATTGGTAATACAGTCATATTACATATGAACTAATTCGCTAAGCTTAAAGATTTTTTTGAGCTTGTTGAATTAAATCACATTGGTTTAGATTATACGATCGAATTCACTTGCTAAAAATTAACCATAGTTCACCAAATTCAAATCATTTTCTTTTATTTTAACTAATTAAACCGGGTTTGACCTTATAATTGATATAATAATAATATTTAATATTAAATAAATAAATCTATGCGTTTAAAACCTATTTTTTTAATACAATCACATAAATTATGTTAAGAATATGAGATTTACACTCATAACTCATAAGAAAACATTTAAAGGTACGTATAGTTTTATACACATTATATTATTTCATATGTGCCTACATAACGGCACTTCTACACGCTGTAACATAACCTGCGCCCCCCTGGCTACGCCTATAGTTTATGTATTTTTATTGTCTACGAAAACCAGACAATTTTTAATTTTTTGTCGTTTGTCTAACTTGAACATTATTTTTTCTTATTTTAGATTCTGAGTGAAGAGAAGGATCTTATGGTTTTACAATGATGTTTATTTTTTTTTTTTTTTTTTTTTTTTTTTTCTGTAAACACTTTTTCGTATAGAAATCCTTGTCTAAAAGTTTCGTTCAGCAACTTTTTAGATTCGAAATTGAACTGAGATGGTACTTTAGAGAGGTCATTTTTCCAAAATCTCCATAGTTTTTCCAGTAATCAAAAATAACTATCGAAAAACTGAGTAAAAACGGTAAAATCGGTAAAAATCCGCCGTAAACGAGATTATCACTGTTCAGATTTTAGGTATTTAGTCATAAATCGAAAAGTATTGAAGCTAGAAACTTGAAAATTTTATCCAATATCAAATACATACTTTTTTATATTGGACAACATTTTCAGAACAATTATAGCACTTTTGACTTAAATATAGAACTTTTAATTTACCAAATTGTTTGAAAGTTTTTATGTAATATAATTTTAAATATTTGACAAAAAGTTCTGAAACTTTAATATGACCTTACTCATATACCTACCTAATTATCCTAACAATAATTCAAAAATCGTGAGTCAGGATTTTTTTTTATACACACTTTAATAAATTATTATACGATTTTTTTCGATATTGTCTGATTTCTTTTAAGTTTATTTCTAATGAGTTATAATTGTTATAAAAATTGAAGTTTAAATGAGTTATATCTAATTGAATATTTTATGAGGGTTTAATTACAAAAAAACTCACCAAAAATTATACAAATAACCGCAAAATACGTAAACAGTATTTAAATAATAATATATTATATTACACTGAAGCTTTGCTCAGAATCGTTTTATACTAAAGAAATGAGTCATCATTTCTTTAAAACTTAATACATTCATCACCAATATCTTGTCCGAGGACCGAAGGGACGAAGGACGAACATGTAACACCATCATCTCACTTACCAGCTTTTTTGTTATTAATACATGCAATATATTCTGGACATACTGTTTTTGCTTTACTTAAATATTAAAATATTATTTAATCTTATTATAATAAATAGTTCGGAAATGCTTTTTGTCGTCAATAATTTGTCATCCTTGACCTTACCTATTCATGTATTAAAAAATTGAAAGTTCAATCTTAAAGTGTGTTTACATCAATTTTAATACATATAATAATAACTTAAGGATTCATTTTAATTTTAATATTTTTTAACATTATTTAAACTACTTTATGTATACGACATATTAATTGAATACAGGCAAGAGTTTACTCTAAAAAACTAGAAAAAAAAACAAATTTTAAAGTAAAATAATCATTTTTGAAGTTCTTAAACCTTGATTGTACCCAGGGCTGGGCAAGATACCTAAAAAAAACTTACGAATTCGCTCAATACGAATTATTGTCATCCTTCAACATTTACGGCCCAGTCCAGGTCACTTTCGGGCAAATACGCCCCAGAGTGTAACAGAAATCTTCATCGATTATTAGACACAGGTAGACCCACATACCAATGGAAAGAGAAGATTCTTGAGTTTTTTTTCGACTGGTTCATCAAACGCATCTTAAAAATGTAATGAGATTCCGCAATACGGAATATCCGTAAACGTCGGAAATGCGTATTATGTTTTAATTGGTATGTGACAAATTCAATTCTGGGCTATGAGTAGCCTGTAGAGAAGAATACTCTTAAGCGTCCACACAGAGGAGGCAGAAGAGGCAGATGCGTTCCTGTCGAGATTTTCCGCTTCTCCGGAGTCTCGTGTAGTATTGATTATTAATAACGCATTATTATTTTCAATATGCAATGTTAAAATAAGTGAGATGATGGTGGTACAAGTTCGTCCTTCGTCCCTTCGGTCCTCGGACAAGATATTGGTGATGAATGTATTAAGTTTTAAAGAAATTATGACTCATTTCTTTAGTATAAAACGATTCTGAGCAAATCTTCAGTGTAATATAATATATTATTATTTAAATACTGTTTACGTATTTTACGGTTATTTGTATAATTTTTGGTGAGTTTTTTTGTAATTAAACCCTCATTAAATATTCAATTAGATATAACTCATTTAAACTTCAATTGTTATAACAATTATAACTCATTCGAAATTAACTTAAAAGAAATTAGACAATATCGTAAAAAATCGTATAATAATTTATTAAAGTGTGTATAAAAAAAAATCCTGACTCACGATTTTTGAATTTTTGTTAGGATAATTAGGTAGGTATATGAGTAAGGTCATATTAAATTTTCAGAACTTTTTGTCAAATATTTAAAATTATATTACATAAAAACTTTCAAACAATTAGGTAAATTAAAAGTTCTATATTTAAGTCAAAAGTGCTATGATTGTTCTGAAAATGTTGTCCAATATAAAAAATTATGTATTTGATATTGGATAAAATTTTCAAGTTTCTAGCTTCAATACTTTTCGATTTATGACTAAATACCTAAAATCTGAACAGTGAAAATCTCGTTTACGGCGAATTCTTACCGATTTTACCGTTTTTACTCAGTTTTTCGATCGTTATTCTTGATTACTGGAAAAACTATGGAGATTTTGGAAAAATGACCTCTCTAAAGTACCATCTCAGTTCAATTTCGGATCTAAAGAGTTGCTGGACGAAACTTTTGGACAAGGATTTCTATACGAAAAAGTGTTTACAGAAAAACATAAATAAATAAACATCATTGTAAAACCATAAGATCCTTCGCTTCACTCAGAATCTAACAGTTGGTAAATATTAATTTATATAAATTAAATTATTATATCTTACTTATTAATTATCGAAATATCGACTGATATAGTAAAACTCATTTCACCGATTTTGGCCGCCGGTTAAAAGATGTGACCGAAATCAAAATCCTACAAACGTATTCAAGACAATGTGAGCAAATGATGTCGGGGTGTTCTCCCAGTCATAACACGCTTATTAGACGCTTTTGCATAATACGTTATTCGGCCGTTCGATTACCAAAATTATTAGAACCCACTACGGTATTTTAAGCACAAGACTACAATTCATTTTAACATTTTTTTTTTTTTATTAATTTTTTTTTTTTAAGTTTTCACAAATATATACCGGCGTCACCGGTACCCACTGTCGTGGTCCACGGTGACACCGGTACCCACGATCGTGGACCGCGGCGTCTCCAATACCCACGTTCGTGGCCCGCGGCGTCACCGGTACCCACGATCGTGGCCCACGGTGAACATTCGGCGTTCAGGCTAGAGGGGCCCCGAGCTCGCGTTCGTAGCTGCAGTCGCAGTCGGCGCAGTGGCCGCTGCCGCCGTCCATGCGCCGCGACGCGTGTAAGCGCAGGGCCATCTCCGCGTAGAAACGCCGCTGGCAGCACGCGCACTCGTACGGCGCTGGCGGGGCGGGCACGCGGTGGCCGGCGGACCGGCTCGTCGCGGCCTTCAGCTCGGACACCTTGGCCTGGGCGTCCTCCAGCCGTTCCGCCGCGTCGGCCATCGCGTCCGCCGAGCCGGTGGCGGCCGCGCGCGACATCGCCTCCTGGGCCCACTGCACGAGGTCGGCCACGGCGTCCGTCCGCGCTCTGTTGGGCCGGCGCGCCCGGCTTCGCGCGGGGCGCGTTTCGCGGGTCGGCGCGGCCCACTCCGCCGCCGCCGTCGTCCTCGCTGGTGTCGCCGTCGTCGCTCTCTCTGCCGTCGTCGTGACCGGCCGCCGATAGTACGGCGCGACCGTATCTCTGGACCGCACGTCCGCGCTGACTTTCATCGCTCCAAGTCGGTGTGCGCGGAAATTCGAGTCGTTCGCCTCGTGTGTCCGGTCGAAGCGATCGAAGAAGAATAACGCCTCTAAACAATAGCCCCGCTCGTGTACGGACGGCGGCCGTGCGCATATAGCTACCGTCTTAGCGGCCAGTAATAATAACGACGACAACGACAACGGGATTTGTATTTATTGGCCGAATAGTAATCACTCAAAACCGGTAATACTATTCAATTACTCAACACGGAATATTCGATTAAGAGTGATTAGTACTGTATAAAATATACTCAATATACATATGTGCCGTACATAATATGTCTATAATTATTAAATGGCCCGTCTCGCCACATAAGGATAATCATCGACGACGATGGAGTACTGTTGAAAACTGAATAAACGTTGTTGCGGAAAAACGGTTTGTTCATCCGGTGTACGAAAATCGTAAGGTTTGACTATGCTCAATAGTATAAATAAACGTGTGTACACAGAATAAAAATCGAATGGATCAAATGAAAATAATTATGCAATTAGGTACTTATAAAAAGTACTCTTTTGACAAATTAGACATTTTTTTCAACCAAAACATTCAAAACGTTCCATCTGAACCCTAAGTTTCATAATAATTGGATTGATAAATATTGTTTCGTAAATATTTTAATGTTGAAAATTGACTTAAAACAGTCAGTTCCGCAAAAATTGTATAATGATTTACTTAAACACATATTAAAAAAAAGCTGGTAAGTGAGATGATGGTGGTACAAGTTCGTCCTTCGTCCCTTCGGTCCTCAGACAAGATATTGGTGATGAATGTATTAAGTTTTAAAGAAATTATGACTCATTTCTTTAGTATAAAACGATTCTGAGCAAAGCTTCAGTGTAATATAATATATTATTATTTAAATACTGTTTACGTATTTTACGGTTATTTGTATAATTTTTGGTGAGTTTTTTTGTAATTAAACCCTCATAAAATATTCAATTAGATATAACTCATTTAAACTTCAATTGTTATAACAATTATAACTCATTAGAAATTTTCTGTCACCAAAAGATTCAAAAAATGTTTTTATATCTATGTTCCAAGTTTTTTTGTGATCAGAAGTGTGTATAAAAAAAAAAATCCTGAGTCACGATTCTTGAATTTTTGTTAGGATAATTAGGTAGGTATATAAGTAAGGTCATATTAAATTTTCAGAACTTTTTGTTAAATATTTAAATTATTATTTAATATTAATTTAATATTAACCTAGCAATATTTGGTGATTAGCGCCCATGAAACAATAATAATAATTGGCGATTCGCGCCTTTACAAAAAATAATTATACTTGGCGATTTTCGCCCACGCACAATAATAATATTAATTGAGCACGTAATTCAATGGTTATAGTAATTGACTAACTATTAATTAAGCCAAAATCATTTTTTTGTTTCATGGTCCTTTAAGTATAAAGAAATATATTTTTTAAATGAAAATTTGAGCAGAGGTTCCCAGACACCCGAAGTGGTTTAAAGTATTAATGAAATATATCCCAAAAAATTAAAAAATTGAGCAGAAGTACTCCAGCGCTGGAGGGCTAAGTGACTTTAATCATTGCGAAGTATATTTTAAAAATTATAAATTTGAGAAGACGTTCCCCGGGTCTGAGGGCCAAGTGATGTTATTAATATAAAATATATTTGTTTAATAAAAATGTAAGTAGACGTTCCCTGGCACCAAAGGGCTAAGTGATTTCAATTATCAAAAATATATTCCAAAAAATTAAAAATTTGAAGAGCGGTTCCCCAGCGTTGAAGGGCTAATAGGTTATAATTATCATGAAACATTTTTAGATTCTGAGTGAAGCGAAGGATCTTATGGTTTTATAATGATGTTTATTTTTTTTTTATTTTTTTTTTCTGTACACACTTTTTCGTATAGAAATCCTTGTCCAAAAGTTTCGTCCAGCAACTTTTTAGATTCGAAATTGAACTGAGATGGTACTTTAGACAGGTCATTTTTCCAAAATCTCCATAGTTTTTCCAGTAATCAAGAATAACGATCGAAAAACTGAGTAAAAACGGTAAAATCGGTAAAAATCCGCCGTAAACGAGATTTTCACTGTTCAGATTTTAGGTATTTAGTCATAAATCGAAAAGTATTGAAGCTAGAAACTTGAAAATTTTATCCAATATCAAATACATACTTTTTTGTATTGGACAACATTTTCAGAACAATTATAGCACTTTTGACTTAAATATAGAACTTTTAATTTACCAAATTGTTTGAAAGTTTTTATGTAATATAATTTTAAATATTTGACAAAAAGTTCTGAAAATATAATATGACCTTACTCATATACCTACCTAATTATCCTAACAATAATTCAAAAATCGTGACTCAGGATTTTTTTTTATACACACTTTAATAAATTATCAAACGATTTTTTACGATATTGTCTGATTTCTTTTAAGTTTATTTCTAATTAAATATTGAGTATTTGTTAGAAAGTTCTGAAATTGTAATACAAGTTTACTCTTATACCTAACTATCAATACCGAAAAAATATCAATAATCGTGACTCAAGATTTTTTCCAAGCATTTAAGTAAATTATTATTACGATTTTTACAGAATAAACTGTTTTTTTAATTTATTTTGATTGTTCGATTGAAAATTTGTATCTTATAACATTTTTAATATTTGTTAAAAAGCTCTGAAATATTAAAATGACCTTACTTAAATAACTATACTTTCTTAAATATTCTAAAAAAAAATTTGAATATCGTTAGTCAGAATTTATATTAATACATGTTTTAATAAGTTAATATAAATTCGTATACGAAAATATTGGCTGTTTTTACGTTAATTTTCTGCTTAAAATCTGTTTAAAACTTTTTTGGTGTATCTGATCACAATAAAACTTGGAACATAGATATAAAAACATTTTTCGAATCTTTTGGTGACAGAAAATTTCTAATGAGTTATAATTGTTATGACAATTGAAGTTTAAATGAGTTATGTCTAATTGAATATTTTATGAGGGTTTAATTACAAAAAAACTCACCAAAAATTATACAAATAACCGTAAAATACGTAAACAGTATTTAAATAATAATATATTATATTGGACTGAAGCTTTGCTCAGAATCGTTTTATACTAAAGAAATGAGTCATAATTTCTTTAAAACTTAATACATTCATCACCAATATCTTGTCCAAGGACCGAAGGGACGAAGGACGAACTTGTACCACCATCATCTCACTTACCAGCTTTTTCTTAGGTTATGCGTTTAGTCGTGCGATTGAAAAACAAAATAGTTTGTTTTTGGTCGTTGCGTCGTGCGGTTCATATGTATCGTAAATTCTTAATCGTAGAATTATTAATTGAAGAAGTTCAAAAAAGAAAAGTTTTATGGAATAAATGGGACAAAAAATATAAAGACATTGTTATTTGTATTTTTAAGGTTAAATTCTTGTCTTGTCATTTCTACTAAGTAGTCAAATGTTTCAACGGTCATCCTGGTATACGATCGAGAAAAAAAACGTCATTATTCCGGAGTTGATTATAATATAAACGTAAAACTCGCCAAAAACTAAACAGTCTTTTAAAATGTCTGAATTGGCATGAAACGATCTTTTCATTTTTTTATACCTGAACGTATAAATATTTATAATTTCACATTTATTTAATATACATTTTTGTAATTTATTACATACCTTTTGAATAATAAATACTTAAGTTCTGTATTTTCAGTTAGAACCGTTTTATTTAATAAAGTTAATGACAGAGACATATTTAACCAACACTGTAGTCTGTATATAGATATAGGTATAATGTATATATTAATAATACGACTTTAGAATATTAGAGCTTTTTAAGAATGTTAGGACACGACCGTTTACTGCGCTGCTGCATATTCCACTAGTGTCTAGTGCGATCCGCCGCAATATTTTCGTATTCGTCGTGTTTACATTGAACACCATCGCGACAATCCGATCGACGGACGACAACGCTAACCGTGTCGGTCGCGTCGTATAACGATTATCGCATTAGTCGGATTCACTTAGGACACGGCCGGCGTAACGAGTGTAAACGCTATTGACACGAAAGTCACGCAAAACACAGTACGTTTTTTTCCCGCTCCCGAACCTTTTCATTTTAACCGACTCTTTCGATCTAATCGACACCCGTTTCCGCCAAATCGATACGGCCCGTTTCTTCCGCAGTACCGCCAAAGAACGGTTCCACCAAAAAAAATTTACAATCTCCAAGAAAACACGAGTTGGGAAAATCGTAAGAAAATCATTTCTTTTCATATTAAAATCGTCATTTTTAAACGTGTTCGTTTGTAAGTATGTTACATATTATGTTTTTATAAAATTATATATTTTTATTATATAATTATAGTTTTTGAACATAACTCACGTCATGACCACTAATATGTGATAATTATTACACCTACTAAACACATTATAAAAAATCGTTTCTTTTAATCGTTTCAAAAATTATTCATTCGTCGGTACATGACTTTTACGTTAGAAGAAGGTGCCTAGTGCCTACACTACTTTATTTGAGCCTTTTACGAGTATTATGGGGGAAAATGTCAGTTCAAAATTAAGTGATTAGGAAATATGAGTGTCAGTGAAGTAGACGTAAGTGGTTGTTACTTGAGAAAAATTAAAATTAAAAATTAAATAAAAAATAAATAGAAAAATGTAAAAGGTACGTTATTTTGTGTGCAAATTCATTCAATTTTATTCAAATAAAGCAATTCAGTGAAATTTATTTTTAGAACATGTATTTTATTCACCGTGTGTTATTGATTCTTTATATTATCCCGGCAACGCTGAGTGTTTAATTTATCATTAACCAATGAAAAAAATTGATTACAGTTTTGAGAATTAGTAAACTGTAATTCAATTGTATAATTATTATATTTTCGATCACGCATTATGCTCTCCAAAATAAAAATGCATCGACTATTGTCGTGCCAAAACTGAACAATCACTGTTTAGAAATGATGAATAAAAATGGAAATGTTCAGTCGAAAATGTCTAGAATACCCATACCGGTAAGATCGACCAATAACGTTCCAGTCACATCAAACATCAACGGCAATATCCGGGCGGGACTATCCAAGATTCCTCGGCTAGTCGTAGGATCGACTAACGATATGCCGAAGGTAAAGAACGGTAAGGCTGTCGATCCAATTAGACCGTGTGATATTACTGCCAAGACGAGTTCAATTAAGAAGCTTCCGGCACCAGCGACTCGTAAGAATATCCCTTGGGTAAACTCTACCAGAATACCCATACCGGTAAGATCGACCAACAACGTTCCAGTCACATCAAACATCAACGGCAATATCCGGGCGGGACTATCCAAGATTCCTCGGCTAGTCGTAGGATCGACTAACGATATGCCGAAGGTAAAGAACGGTAAAGCTGTCGATCCGATTAGACCGTGTGATATTACTGCCAAGACGAGTTCAATTAAGAAGCTTCCGGCACCAGCGACTCGTAAGAATATCCCTTGGGTAAACTCTACCAGAATACCCATACCGGTAAGATCGACCAACAACGTTCCAGTCGCATCAACCATCAACAGGAATATCCGGATGGGACCTCCCGAAGTTCCTCGGCCGGTCGTAGGATCGACTAACAATACGCCTCGAGTAAAGAACGGTAAGGCTGTCGATCCGATTAGACCGTGTGATATTACTGCCAAGACGAGTTCAATTAAGAAGCTTCCGGCACCAGTGACTCGTAAGAATATCCCTTGGGTAAACTCTACCAGAATACCCATACCGGTAAGATCGACCAACAACGTTCCAGTCGCATCAACCATCAACAGGAATATCCGGATGGGACCTCCCGAAGTTCCTCGGCCGGTCGTAGGATCGACTAACAATACGCCTCGAGTAAAGAACGGTAAGGCTGTCGATCCGATTAGACCGTGTGATATTACTGCCAAGACGAGTTCAATTAAGAATCTTCCGGCACCAGCGACTCGTAAGAATATCCCTTGGGTAAACTCTACCAGAATACCCATACCGGTGAGATCGACCAACAACGTTGCAGTCGCATCAACCATCAACAGGAATATCCGGATGGGACCTCCCGAAGTTCCTCGGCCGGTCGTAGGATCGACTAACAATACGCCTCGAGTAAATAACTGTAAGGCTGTCGACCCGATTAGACCGCACGGAATCACGGCGAAGATGAAGTCGTCGATCAAAGATTTCCCGGCCCCGACGACCCGTAAGAATATCGTTCCGGCAAACTCATCTAGGATACCTATTCCGGTTACACCGACGAAAAACCTCCCGGCTCCAACGACCAACAGGAATATCCCGGTGGTGTCGTCAAAAATTCTTCGGATAGCCTTCGGATCGACTTACAACCTGCCACCGGTAAAAATCCGTGATGCTGTCGATCCGACAAGACCGTGTAGAATGCAGCCCGCAGCGACGAGATCGATTAAAAATGTGCCGACCACAAAGACCGGCATCGACAAACCGACGGTACCGTCCAAGATTCCTCGGTTAGCCGTCAGGTGGAATAAAAATCAGCCACCTGTGGAGACCTGTCGGGCTGTCACTCCGCCTAAACTGGCCGAGCTCCCTGTACCATTAAGGCCGATTAAAGAATGGCCGGACGCGAAGTCCCGTGGGAATACCCCCCCGGTGAAACCGACCAGAATACCCACGGCAGCGAAGACCTCTAACGATGACCGTACACCGGCCGCAAAGTCGACGTGCTGCGATTTGCCAGCGCCGCGGCCGTCCTCTTACTTGTCGTCTGTCTCGGGCTGTAGTAGCGTAGAATGGCCGACATACCCGTTGCTCGAGGACGTAGTATTCGAGGACACGTCGAGCATGTTCTCAAACGACTCGTCATCGTCCGAAAACGGATTGAACGACGCCGGGAGCGGAGAAGGTCGTCCCGAGTGCGTAATCGACAGCAAGGCCGTCGAGACGTCGACCGTGGTGGTCGAACGGCCAGACAAATATCTAATGTACGCCGACGGTTCGATCGACAACGTAAGAAGCCTGTCGTACGACAGAATCCAGGATGTGGTTTTCGAGGACAAGTCGAGCGTTTGGTCGTTTCGCTCGTCGTCGGCAGAGTACGGGACGGGTGACGCCACGGTGACCGGGAACGAAGACGATCGTCTCGAACGGGATAGAATGACCGAGCCCGCCGCAGTGGTCGAACGGCTGGAAATATCGTTCGGACCGGTAGAGCACGCCATCGAGGAGCCTAAACCCAACGAATGCCTCTCCATGGATGACAACGACTACTACAACGACTACTGCGACGGCGTAGAATGGCCGACGTGCCCACTCCTCGAAGACGTAGTTTTCGACGATATATCGAGCCTTGGGTCGTTCGGCTCGTCATCATCGGTGAAGAACGGTTTGAACGACACTGTAGCTACCGGGAGTAAAGTCGGCCGTCCCGAGCTCGTAGTGGTAAACAACGCGGCCGTCGAGACGTCGACCGAGGCGGAACGGCCAGAAAACCGTCTGACGTACGACGGCATTGGATGCCTGTCGTACGAGCGAATTCAAGATGTCGTTTTCGAAGACAAGTCGAGCCTTTGGTCGTTTCGCTAGTCGTCGGCTGAGAATGGAAAGGATGAGACTCCGAGACGACCGGGAACGAAGACGATCGCCTCGAACGGGATAGCATGACCGAGCCAGCGACGGTGGTCGAACGTCTCACGGCCGCTTCGAGACCGTCCGAACGCAGACCAAAAGAACGTGCTGTGGCGATACACAAGCCGGCCGGACGACCATCGGTCGCGTAAAAACCGGTCAGATGTCCTGTACCGACAGTGACTAAACCAACTGCGAAACCCGTCTTACGGCCGGCAGTCGCCGCTAAACCGATCGGTCGTTCCGCGGCAGTGTCGAAACCGACAAAATGAAAATATATATATATTTACAATACGAAACTGACAAAATAACGAAAGGAAGGCCTTTGGTCAATGTGATTAAACCAATCGGTCATTCCGTGGCACGTTCAAAAGATTCAAATTTCAACGCGCGTAAAATGCCGGAGTGGAACGCACAGCCGGCAGTGGATATAAAGAAATATCGTCCCTGGAATGCGCCTTTTGGCCGCTGTCAGCGTTGACGCTAAGAGGTATGGCTACGCTTTTATTTTCACATAATTATCTTAAATTAACTTTTCACTAATTATCTTAAAGAATTTTTCAGCGACATTAAATGTTTCATAGAATTAGAAATTGGACGATCATGCTAAAAAAAATCACCAAATCTTGAATTCGTAATTCGTCTGTCTTGTTGAAGTAACCACACCTCAGGATTTCGGAATGACGTGAGAATTTTTTTATAAATGATTCAACTAAATTTGTTTAGGTGAATTTAATTTTTGGAGTTTCTTTACGCCTCATAATTTAATACGTTGAAGTTAACGATGAGAAATATAGATTGATTTTCCAAGCGGACTAGATCATTCGAAGTGTCTTGGGAAATCGTTATGTACATTAATCGGAAAGAGAACATCCATTTTTGCGTTTAAATTTGGTTGAGAATTTGCACATTGATTACGTTATATGAACTTAAGCGAATACTCTTCCATGCGAACTGAATGTTTCTAAAACACTGTAAACAACTGCACTCAGTTGTTGGGCCAATAGCATCGACTGAATTTATCATTAATTTGAGCTCGTATTTAAGTAAAAGATGTTATTGTTGTGCATAAAATCCCTCTATCTCTATACATACATAACCTCTATCTCTATATATAAATTTTACCTATTCTTAAATACTTACAAGTTATCACACTTACATAGACCTCGGTCGTCGACCAATCGCATGCGACCGAAATTGTCGACTTGAAAAATCATTTATCTTAAACCCTATTCCATGTTATGATATGAATAACCATAATGATAATTTAAGAAAACAATAATTGCAATGTTGTAAAAAGTGTTAATTTTTTTTATAAATATGTATTTTTACAATTCATTTAAAATGTTGCATGAAAAAAATCAAATTTCCGTGGGGACACATTGTATAAAGCAGGGACTGGAACCGAACCGAAAAGAACCGGTTCTGGAACCCAAAAACCCTTAAAATATTAAGAACCGGAACCTAACCGGAACCGAATTTTTAAATTTTTAAATAACTGGAATCGAACCGGAACCTATACTTAAGATGAAAAATATCGGGTTTCATAAAAAATAATAAATAAATATTGAAAAAAAAAAATTACGTTTTTAGTTTAACTCTTACTTATGTAATATCTTAAAATAAAAGTAGGGAATACTCATTGATAAGCATCGATCGATCGATATAGGATAATAATTGTTTAAACTATCAAAATATTAATTTTTTATACAAGTAGTTTTAATTAATAGAAAAATGTGGAAAATTGTTTTCTTCTTTTTAATATTAGTAAAATTAATGTATGAGTCACGATTTTGAAAATGCTGCCTCAACTTATGTGTCTTTTTTGGCTTGCTTTTAACTTGAGCGAACATTGATTGCGATTATATATTCATTCATGAATGAATTGGTATTTTTGTACCGTATTACCTACTCTGTTTATAATTACGGCATATTATATAATACCTTGACAATTTAAGGATTATTTGAATTGACTTGTAAATGGTTATTGTATAATGTATATTATATTATATTGTTTTAATTTCTTGCTAATTAATCATCATAGTTTAACGTATCTCTGTCTAACTTATTGTACTTCAACTAACATTTTATATTTTATAACTAAGCCGATATGTCATATGTAAAACAAAAATAAAATAAATTGTATATATTTTCTATACCTAATTCGTAGACAATAAACATGATGATGGAATTATCAATATTGATGATTGGTAACACATGTACAACTGTTTTTTGTATTGGTACCTATCAAAAAATTAAACACGTCATACTATAAAATTTTTTTTTTTAATAACATTTGGAACCCTATAAAACCGGAACCCTAACCTTAACCCAAGGGTGTCCAACCCGCGGCCCGCGGTATTTTTTGATACGGCCCTCACTTCAATTTAAAAACCATGAATCAATTATATATAATATATTAATATGACGAGAACAAATTTATTTTAAAAATATAAACCATCAAATACCTAACATCCGTGTTTTTACCGCTGCGGCATCTTATCTTAAATTACATACGGACGTGTGCATCGGGCCTAAAGATAAATGTTATTAGTGTTCTTTATTGGTTCCGATACCAATATTCTGTGTCATTTATCAACAAATAAAAATAAAATACCTAAATAAAATTATTACTAAGCACATGCAATCTAGTACAGACATACAGTTGTGCGTGCGTGATGGTCAGATGTCAACTTCAATCGATCCGGATATTGATTCATTACTTTCACAAAAAAAGCAATTTCAAATTTCACATTAAAAAAAAACTAATGAATTTTCACTTTTTTAAACTAAAACTTTTTTTGATTATAAATAAATTTATTTTTCTGTGTACTTAATAAATTATTAAATATTAATACTTGTAAAAATATTTCTGCTTATTATTCACTATTGTAAAATTATAAAAAAATGTATTGTTGTATTATAGATTATAATTTAATCATTAAATTTGAATGTATTATTATTTAAAAAAGTATGTGGCCCACAACAACTTCTACCTATATGATGTGGCCCAGTCTTCACAAAAGGTTGGACACCCCTGCCCTAACCTTTATTTTGAATTTTTCAAAAACCGGAACCTTTAAATAAAAAAAATTAGTACCGGAACCAGAACCATAGCCAAAAAACCAAAAGTAACCAGTCCCTGGTATAAAGCTGACGTAAATATTTGAAAAATAACATTAAAATTTATGCACGTTTTATTTGATACAATATAGTAATTAATGTTACCAGTACACATCCCAGAATGAACTCTCTCTGATCGCTCATATTTCCTTTCGCGTAAACGTAATATTTTTTTTGCCACTAAATGAAAAGCTAGCTCTTAGTGTAAGAAAAGTGAATTAGGCCTGATGAGCAAATCTTCCGTGATTACTCATTGGGGACACCACTTACCCCAAAAAAAAAAAAAAACGCGCCATCTGCAATACCTCATGACTCATAATAACAGATAATACATTCTATTAACAAAGATTGTATTGTCCGTTATTTAATGAACTAAGGTGGTGTGGAAATTTGCAGAGTTATGATATAATATCGATTTCACTTATTAGTATGTATGCATATTTCAAAAAATTTTCGTATTGTAAACTTTTTGAGTATTATAGGACAACGTCTGTCGGGTCAGCTAGTTCCTTATAGAAATGAGAAATGTCTGTTTGAAAAACATGATTTTTTAGAATAGTTTTTGTGATAAAGATATGTATTACAAGCAAGGATAAAAATATAAATAAATCATACTTTCAGCAAAACAACGGTTGTCGGGACAAAGACTAAATATTATACAAAAGAAATTTGCAAGCATTTCTTTAATGAATCAATCTCTAACGTATACAGTAAACAGTGAAATTTAACTTATGAATAAAAATCAAACGATATTAAATACCAGTTCAAATGACTATTCTAGAATACATTGAAAACTAAAGTACTTGAAAAAAAATTACCGTTTAATCTGAGTCCAAGAGGCGAATAATTTATATACTGTTTGCACGGTTTTTGTTTGGTTTTGTTTTTTTTTTTTTACATTTCATATTTTTTTCAATAATTCGTGTTAGATTAGTCAATTATCATTCGTGAAACACCGTAAAAACACGCAGACTAGTGTGCAATACGTTAGAGAAGTATTTTTTTTAAAGGTACAGTAATTCAATGGACTATATGGACCAGTGGCGCATTTAAGGGGGGGCAACTGGGGCAAGCGCCCCGGGCGCCAAATTCTAGGGGGCGGGAAAATTTGTATTGTTTACCACTACCAGTGTTGGGACTTATCTAGATAAATTTATCTAGATAAATTATCTAGATAATTATTTAGTTATCTTTTATCTTATCTAGATAAATAATTTCATTTTATCTAAAAGATTATCTAAGATAAAAATTTCATCCATCTAGATAAATTTATCTAGATAAATTATTAGTCTCTAATTCTCTATACAAAAAAAAAATATATATATATATTGGTTTTTATTGTCAATTAATGTTTTGATAATTAATACTTTAAATTTGACTTTTTAAGTCATCTGAGTAAAAAATTGTATGTTCCTAATAATACTATATACCTATTGGCTATAAGGTATTATTCATTATTTATCTTTTTGCTAGGGGCCTGGAACTTGGTAGGTGCTCAAATATAGAGTAAACCTACAGTTCATTGTTATGTTGTGTTGATGACTGACTCGTCAACCGTCGTCAACATTAAATTAATGAAAAAATTAATGATATAAATTATAGTATATGTATTTTACCTAATAAAAATATTGTATATCTACTTATAAAAATTTAAATACACACTAAAACTGTTGTTAAGGTTCAAAATGATTGTGAAGAGTCGTGTTATATAGTTTTTTCACGATGATATTTTCTCTCCACCAAAAAAAAAAAAATATTTTACCTGTGGCATAATACTGAGATAGGACCACAGACAAAAATATCCTTCCCTAAAATTTAGTGCTAGTGGCGTCACTGGTTGGATGCCTAAGAAGTGAAGGGTAGTTTTATACTTACGTCTCAACATTATGCCCTACGCCCCTACCCTAGAAAATATTGAAATGATGACCCTGCTTTAAAGTAGGAATTAAAAAAAATTATCTATTTTTTTATCTAGATAAAAAGTATTTATCTTTTATCTTTATCTAGATAACTTTTGATTTAGTTATCTTTTATCTTTATCTAGATAGTTTTTTGTCATACTATCTTTATCTTTATCTAGATAAAAAAGTACTTATCTAATCCCAACACTGACCACTACATATTATTGAAATCTTTCTACTCGTATTTTGTTTTAGATATAATTATTACACAAAATACAAATAAAGATTATAAATTAAACATAGAAATTTTACTTGTAACTCATAAGATCTATGATTATAAACGGTTTTCATACAGGTCTATGAGCGGCACTGGATTGTGACAATCACAGTTATAAATATCTATGATTTATTAATTTATTCATTATAATATATATGTATCATGTGTGGCGGAAATTACATGTTATCAGCTAATACAAGTTAAAAATAACATAATATCCATAAATATTTTCCCTATCGCCGAACGTTAGTTATTTTCGTCAATATACTAGCTATGTATAGTAACTCGCATGTTCAAGCTGTCACAGCTATTCTTGTGTAATAAGTTAACAATGCATACGGCATTAGGCGCTTAATGTTAATATTTTATTTACTCTTTACTGTTTATTGTTTATAATTCATTCTACTTTCAAAATTAGTATTCAGCTTCCCAGTATACCTTCTATAAATTACTGGAATTTGGTAAGTACAATGTTATACGTTTATAGTTTATAAGTTTATATATATATATATATATATATATATATATATATATATGCACTGTACGTGATTAAGTATTATAAATTATATTTATATTAGATACTATATTCTTTAATACATTTTACGTGGATTTTCAATATGGAAGCTAAAAAAAAGCTTAGTGGTTCAGGATATAGAAAGCAAGCAAAAATTAAAAAATTAAAACATGATACATTAATTAAGAATTGTAGAAAATTAGATAGTATGTTCAAGCCATCGACTAATTCAAGTAAGCTGTTTTTGTTTTTATTAAAGTATGAAAACAAATAACAATTCAGTGTTTCAATTTTCTGAAAAAGCTGGTAAGTGAGATGATGGTGTTGGTAGTTTGTCCTTCGTCCCTTCAGTCCTCGGACAAGATAATTTTGATGGGTCGATTGAGTTTTAAAGAAACGATAACTAATTTCTTTAGTACAACGATTCTGAGCAAAGCTTCAGTATACAAATATACTGTTTTAAACATTTTACCATATTTAGTCTAATTGTCGGTAGGTTCTTTTTTTTGTCAATGTTTTCTTGTTTGACAAATTAAAACAATTATTTTATTAAAAGATTCAAAACACGTTGTTCTATTTATATCCAAAGTTTCATTATGATTTAATGAACCAATTTTTTTTAATAAACATTTAAAGTTGATAATTGACGTAAAAACAGTCTATTCCGTATAAATCGTAATAATAATTTACTTAAATGCTTAAAAAAAATTCCTGAATATTACAATATTTTAAATTTTGACAGTATCATTAGTTAGGTATATGAGTAAGTTCATATTACATTTTCAGAACTTTTTATCGAATAATAAAAATTGTATTACATGAAAACATTCAATAATTTCAAAGTTCTATTTTTAGGCCAAAAGTACTCCAAATTGAAAATGTTGTGATATTTGAAAAAGTATGTCTTTGATATATTATGGTATAAAAGTTTCAAATTCCTATCATTATTTCTCTTAGAGTTATGACTAAATAACTAAAGTATGAAAAGTGAAAGTCTCGTTTACGGCACATATTTACCGTATTTACCCTTTTTTTTCGGTTTTTCCCCTCTACTGGAAAAACTATTGAAAAATTCGAAAAATTACCTCTCTAAAGTACCACGCCAGTCCAATTTCGGATCTAAAAAGTTGCTTGACGAAACTTTTGATCCAGGATTTCTATACGAAAAAGTGTTTACAGAATAGAAGAAAAAAAAAAGAAATAAACATCATCGTAAAACCAATACATTCCGCGCTTCGCTCAGAATCTAAAATGAATAATAAACCAAATGATAATTACTATAATATTTTGAGCTTAGTTTGCAATTAAAATCATAAAATTGGATAAGTGTCATTTAATTGAGCCAATACAGTTTTACTCAAATAAAAACATGTCCCATTGGGCACTAACTCCGATGAAATTCAAAACATAAACATATCACTTTATCAAGCTAATTAGTTATAAGTATATGTAAGTTCTATGAAGTAAGTTTAAATTTATGAAATGTGCTTTAATTCATATTTTCTGGTTTTATCAAAAAACAAAATACCTCATCTGTATATATTAAACAATCAAAATGTTGTTCTCAAGTTATAGCTGTTGTTGATATCGATAAAATCGAATTTGGACAATTTAGAAATTAATTTGTATACAATGTTATAATAATTTCATTTAATACTTGTAAAAATTGCTCCTGTCGAAATTAATGTAGTATATCTTAAATTAACTGGCATACAAATATAAGGCACACGTATAGTTTTCAATTCAACCAAAACTTAAATATTCGGTGTGATTGACAAACGTGAAACACTCGCGCGTCAAATGTAATGAATAATGCACAGACTCGATAATTTTATTAATTCTATATAGACTATTTTCTGAACATGATAAAACGTGTATAAATAATACATGCAATGCTTGATTACTTAAATTGATTCATAGGTAGATCAAGATTTGTGTTCGAACTCAGAAATATAATTTTTCTTGTATTCTCAGTTAATTAATTATAACATTAACCTACAACATAGCTCAAACAATATACTTTATTATTAAATTCATTGTGTATATATATATATTAAAAAAATCATAGTTAATCAAAAAATGTAAAGCTTCACTCAGAATCTAAAATGGTAGGTATTAAATATTATTTCGTTTTGCGTTTTGTTTTTATATTTTCATGTGTTATGTTATGTTTAATGATATTATTGATTTTTCATTTAATGTTATGGTATGTTTTGTGATATTTTATTTTTTTCGTTTTTCGTTTTCTTACATTTCCAAATTTCAATCGTTTTTTGTACCGTATAACGTTATAACTTAAAATCATAATTTTTCAATAACGTTTGCAAGCCCTGATATAGGACCCATTATATTATACCTAGCATAGACTACCTATCTGATTGTCTCTTATAACTATTGACATTTATAGTGATCCAATTTTTTATTTTATTAACTAGTTAAAGTTAATTAGCTAATAAAAACTAGCTACTAGTATACTTCGAAACTTATATTTTGAATTTTTATTATAATAAATTTGAATAATAATATTAAATTGAAACTTGATGAATTAGACATGTTAAACCTACCTACACACATAAATATAAATCTGAATTATTCAAATGTAACCAGTTCTAGACAGCATGACCACAAAAAATTGTGGTTATATTGAGACAGAAAGTAAATTAAAAATGTAACTATTTTATATTTGCAATTAAATAATTGTATTTTATTATTTAATAGATACAGATAATCAACTAGATATGTTAAACCAAGATACACAAATACAAATGAACCCAGATGATTCAAATGTAAACAGTTCTGAACAGCACAAACTTACAAAAAGTAGTGGTTATGTTGAGACAGAAAGTAAATTAAAAATGTAACTATTTTATATTTGCAATTAAATAATTGTATTTTATTATTTAATAGATACAGATAATCAACTAGATATGTTAAACTAAGATACACAAATACAAATGAACCCAGATGATTCAAATGTAAACAGTTCTGAACAGCACAAACTTACAAAGATACAGATAATCAACTAGATATGTTAAACTAAGATACACAAATACAAATGAACCCAGATGATTCAAATGTAAACAGTTCTGAACAGCACAAACTTACAAAAAGTAATGGTTATGTTGAGACAGAAAGTAAATTAAAAATGTAACTATTTTATATTTGCAATTAAATAATTGTATTTTATTATTTAATAGATAGTATTTCTGAGATAAATTCTGATATATTGTCATCTAAGAATAATGATACTGCTGATATTTTGTTTGAGCCAAATGATAATCCTGGGTAAATTATTTTATGTTAATATTTTAATAATTACTTGTAAGAAACCTAAATTATTTTAATATAAATAAATACTATTGAATACAAATGCTATTCTAATATGTATGTGTACAAATTTGGTAGGTGTAATAAAATAGTTATAAAGGAATTAAGTGGTTAAATGAAAATTACATAGTAATTAGTTTTGTTTTAAAATAACCGTGTTCAGTGTCTGTAGTGTCTTCATAATTTTTTTACATACCAGTCACTTAGTTTTAGTGTTTATAGATTAAAATAAATCAATTACAATATAATATATAATAGTTGTTATTTTTCATAGACGTGATCCTGCTTTATGGAAAATAAATGAGTTCACTATAGAATATATTTGTATTAATGGATTTTCTCAAGATTTAAATGATTTAAATTTTACCAAGTCTAAACGAGCGTATACAAAACTTCACAAAAAAACTACCAAAACCTACTATAGGTACAAATTTAAATTTTAGTAACTAATGATATGATAATAATTTTAATAACTCAACCTTATTTTATATTTAATTTTAAGGTTTTGCAATAAAAACTATTGGAATACAAGACTAACTAATGGTGATTTAATTAAACGTAATTTCATTGCGTACTCAGAAAGTAAGGGTGTAGTTTATTGTATCCCATGCTTGTTGTTTGGCAACATAAATTCACCTTCATTTGCTTCAAAAGGATTTTCAAACTGGAAAAGAGCTGAAGAGCTCATATCACAACATGAAAATTCTTTAAAACATCGTTCAAATATTCTAGCAATGAAAAATCGAGGACAAACACATCAAAGAATTGATCAAAAAATAATACAACAAATTGAAAATGAACGTATGTATTGGATCAATGTTTTAAAAAGAGTTGTGGCAATTGTTAAAACATTGGCATCAAGAGGTTTAGCATTCAGAGGACATACTTCAAAAATTGGATGTCCACATAATGGAAATTTTATGATGGTACTTGAGTTATTAGCTGAATTTGACCCTTTTATATTAAACCATATTTCCAAAAACGGTAATCCCGGTAAAGGTCATACTTCATATTTATCATATTATATTTATGAGCAATTTATTTTATCAATGTCGAAAAAAGTAGAAAATACTATTATTCAAGATGTCAATACTTCACGATATTTTTCAATTAGTGTTGATTCAACGCCGGATATTACCCACACTGATCAACTTTCTTTAGTTGTACGATTTGTTGATGAGAGTGGTAATGTATTTGAGCGTTTTATATGTTTTATGAATAATGTTGGACATAAATCAGAAGATATGGCTGAAGCAGTGATAACAATTCTGAATAAGTACAATTTGAATCTTAACTATTTAAGAGGGCAGTCATATGACAATGCGAGTAACATGTCGGGTAGTTACTCTGGATTACAAGCTAGAATAAAACTGATAAATCCATTGGCCAAGTTTGTTCCCTGCTCGGCTCACTCATTAAATTTAGTGGGACAAAATGCTGCCAGCTGTTGTAATGAAGCTATTCATTTTTTTAACTTTCTTCAAACCTTGTACACATTCTTTTCAGCATCAACTTACCGATGGCAGATTTTAAATTCTTCAATCAAGAGATTATCAGATACAAGGTGGTCAGCAAGAGATGATGCGTGTTATTCATTGAATAAAAATTGTTCATCTATTGAAAATGCTTTAATTAAGATTGGAGAAAATGAAAAAGAAAAACCAGCTATTCGATGTGAAGCAAATGCTATACTCAAAATACTTAATTCATTAGAAACATCTTTCTTGTCAATTTTTTGGGGAGACATATTACATAAGTTTAATACAGTTAGCAAAAAACTTCAAAGTGTAAATATTGATTTAAGTGTTGTTGTTGAGCTGTATCAATCATTAATTAACTATGTTGGTGATATTCGTGCAGATAAAGATTATGAACATTTTAAAAGAAATGCTATTGAAAAATGTGGAATTATGAACTTTAGAAATACTGAAAAGCGACAAAAAAAAATTAAAAAATTTAGTGATGACAGTGCAATGGAAAGTATTGTGACTAATTTTAAAGTAAATACCTATTTTGTTATTTTAGATCAATTGAAGTCAGAATTGGTAAGAAAAAAAATTGCATATGACAACCTTTTAAAAAATTATTACTTTTTTTTAAAAATTACTAAAATGACAGCAGCAGACATAAGGGTATCTGCTGAGCTGTTAAGAAATGAATACAATACAGATTTGGGAACTTCATTTCCCAATGAATGTATTCATTTTAGCAGCTATTTGAAAACTATTTCTAAACCTCCGCAAAGTATTCAAGATATGTTAGTGTTCATAAGAAAAAATAATTTGAAGGATATATTTCCAAAGATATTGCTTTAAGAATGTTACTATGCACTCCAGTTAGTAACTGCTCAACTGAGAGGTCATTTTCAGCCTTAAAACGTATAAAATCATATTTAAGGTCAAACATAGGCGAAGAAAGGCTATCTGCATTGGCAATAATGAATATAGAATCTGATGTCACTACAGCAATAAGCTACGATGATATAATTCAAGAATTTGCTCAAGACCGTGCACGACGAAAACTATAAGTACATTTTTTAAATATTGTTTGTTGTAGTATATTAATAATTATTTTAAATATATTTATATTTATTATCTACAAAAAATATTAAATGTATATTTCTTGGGGAGGGGGGGCGCTAGTAAAATGTTGCCCCAGGGCGCTTAATGTTTAAATGCGCCACTGATTAGATATAACTACTCATTAGAAATAAACTTAAAAGAAATCAGACAATATCGAAAAAAATCGTATAATAATGTATTAAAGTGTGTATAAAAAAAAATCCTGACTAACGATTTTTGAACTTTTGTTAGGATAATTAGGTAGGTATATGAGTAAGGTCATATTACATTTTCAGAACTTTTTGTCAAATATTTAAAATTATATTACATAAAAACTTTCAAACAATTTGGTAAATTAAAAGTTCTATATTTAAGTCAAAAGTGCTTTAATTGTTCTGAAAATTTTGTCCAATATAAAAAAGTATGTATTTGATATTGGATAAAATTTTCAAGTTTCTAGCTTCAATACTTTTCGATTTATGACTAAATACCTAAAATCTGAACAGTGAAAATCTCGTTTACGGCGGATTTTTACCGATTTTACCGTTTTTACTCAGTTTTTCGATCGTTATTCTTGATTACTAGAAAAACTATGAAGATTTTGGAAAAATGACCTCTCTAAAGTACCATCTCAGTTCAATTTCGAATCTAAAAAGTTGCTGGACGAAACTTTTGGACAAGAATTTCTATACGAAAGTGTTTACAGAAAAAAAAAATAAACATCATTGTAAAACCATAAGATCCTTCGCTTCACTCAGAATCTAAGAGTTTCTAAATACAAGACACAAAATACATTTATAATTCGTATCTAAATACAAGATACAAGATACTACGATATTTTTAAAGATACTAGACACAAGATAGAGGTATCTGAGATACATATAAAATACCAAAATACTTAATACATTTATTAATATTTATTTATTTAATTATTTATTTACATTAGGTACAATCAGTGATGTCCAAATACCGTATTTTATATTTCACTTGTATAATACTTGTATTATACATGTATTATTTGGTATTTTATAAAAAAACTTATAGTAGGTAGCTATAAATTGTTACCTATTAATAGTTACCTAAATACCGAAAACTGGCCAATGTGTTCATGTAATTTAGATAGTATATTGTATTAGAAAGAAATAACATTAAAAAAAAAAAAAAGAATTTTTTCAGTTTTTTATATAAATACCATTTTATAGTAGGTATTTTAACAATATAAATTAACAACTTCACAATAAAATATGTATCACTGCATAGCCATATTGCCCATATTCCTACAATATGTTAGCTTGCATAGTTAATACTAATAATACTAGAAACAAAATATAATATAAAAAAAATACTGTTTCTAGATTTTGATAAATTAAAAATTTGCCATATTGTGGTTACTGGTTATACTCACAATTTTAAATTTACCTCAAACCCAGTGTCGACCTGGCCCAGGCGGCTAGGAGGCGATCGCCTCCGAGGCCCCGACCCGTATTTTTCAATATGAGGCCTTATTTAGTTTGTTTAAAATGTATTAATACTAATGTATAATTACATTAACCAAATAAATGAAATTATTTCCTACAATTTTCGTTTTTATGGTTTTTAAATAGGTAATCATAATACATTTTATTTTAAAAACACATTTTGTTGTCATGTGCGATAGGTGAATTATTGTTTTATATTATATATACGAGTATATCGACTGCTGACAGCCACGTTTGGCTTATTAACATCAATTATGGACAACATATAATTAGTAAATCATTTTGAAGTTGAAAACAGTAAGTTTATTACATTTTTTGATCTTCTTTTAGCAATTTGCCTAGGAAATTTTACACAAAAACAAAATATATGGCAAGATCGCTTATTAATAGCTGGTCAAAGTTTGAAATGCTTTGTGTGGCAACTTTATTGATTGATATTTATACTATCAACAGCCTTTAAAACTATTTACAACTTCAATGTCAGGTGGATGAATTCTTTTTTATACAATCATACCTATTTGTATTTTATTATTCTGTACATGACGTATTATACAGTACACATGTATTATACAATTTACATCACTAGGTACAATTAAAAAGAAAATAAATATATTGATAAATTACAATGTTTATTTATAAACTATTACATTTTTATTTTTTAAATTTAAGTAAATTATAAGTAGTATTATAGTAAAAGTAATTTATATGTTATATCCCATGTTTTAAAATAAATTCCTGGTTACCTTTTAAAGAGACTAATTTTTTGAAAGTATCATATGAAGTACTAGATCTACATGGAGAACGAATAAGACCAGCAAAGGAAAATAGTCGTTAAACAGCAGCTGAAGAGGTTAGGCTTGTGTTATATTTTATAAATATGTTTTTTAATTATTGAATAGTTATTTAAGCAACTAAGTGATTTATTTTTTTGATTTAAAAAACTCATAAATTCGAGTTAGCTATTTGATTGTTGTCTTGACTGGTCTGTCTCAGAAGAAAAAATAATAAAAGACTCTTCTGATTCGACTGATTCTTCACTTGAAGGGGATTCAATTTCTGAACTATTTTGTTTTACACTACAGTCTATTTCATTAATATATAAATTTTGAATTTTTTTTTCTCCATCACCTATTGTTTTTTGGAGCCAACATAATTTAAATGTAGGGTAAAAACATACAGCTAAAATAGCATAATTAACTTCAGGTATTAAATTCAAAAAGAATGAAATCTTTTGGTCAATGATAATATTAATGGGGTTATCATAGATGAAAAATGCCTCATTTTTTTTCCTTTAGTGATTCAAACCGGTATTTAAGTGAAAATAATGTTGGTATTTTAATACATCGTAATAACAATGAACTTGGCCTTGCAAATAATTATCATTACATAACATTTGATTATATCTAGTATCTTTAATCATAAAAAGATACTAGATACAAGTCAAAAAGTATTTAAATCCACGATACAAGATATACTAAAACAATGTATCTCGATACAATTTAGCACTGATTATTGGTAGTTTTTTTATTTATAAAAAACTGCTATGAAATGTTGTGATTTATATGATCATTATAGATGATTACTCAAAAAAATATTAAGAGGCATACAATAATTTATTTTATTTTGTTGTAATAGAAATGTTAAATATTTTTAGATGGTTAGAGGAAAAAAAGCACATAAAGTAGATGTTTTTAATAAAAATATAGTTCCCTAAAAAAATATATGAAACCCTACTTATCACATAGGTACAAAATATTATTTGATTTTGAAACTCTAATGCTTCTAAAAAATACTGATTTTTAAACTTTTTTACTCAAAAACTTATTTAAATTTTTCATAAATCAAAACTATTCAATAGAAGTACTGGAAAATAAAATTTGAAATTTAACAAAACAAAACTAGCAGACTAAAATCACACATACCACGGATTGTATTTCTTTTATCATCATCAGGCTTTAACAATATTAGTTAAATTCAATAAGTTAATTTAAATTGTTTTGTTAAAAAATATATGTTCTTTGGAACAAAAAAAATTAACAAATTATCTTATTTCTATATTTATAAGTACCGTATCATAATTGTATAGCATTGAATTTATTTAAAATTAATGCTTTTCCTTTTTTAAATAGTTCAATGTAGTAAGTGCTCATATACTACCGGTATACAATTAACATATTGATTATTTCCAATATTATAAATTTAAAGATACACGGTATAATATTATAACATAAATGAGTTGTTCAGTCAATTTTTTTATTAAATTATTTTTTCGAGGTGTAGTTAACAATTTACTTTCATTTCATTAATAATACAAAAATTATAAAATTTAAATAAAAATTATTATTATTACCTAACATTGTAAATTTTAACAAGAACAAACTATTATAAACAATGATAGTTATTTAATAGTAAACCTCGTAGTAAACAATTAGTTCGCAATCAATGAAATTTAAAATATGTACATTTTTTGATTATAAGATAAGAATTAAAATAAAATGTTTAAACTAAACGTAAAACTGACAGCATAATAACTGAAACGAAAAAAATGGCATCTTTTTTGATTATATTCCGATTTTTCTTTGGTAAATTATAAGGTTTTATGTAGTCGACACTACTCATTCTCACTTGCTGGTCTAATATTTTGAATATTTTATCCTCCAAAGCTTTGATAATGATCAAATTACTCATAGCAACTTGACCTTTTTGTGGGTCTAAGCCATGACTCTGAGTGCTTAAATACATTATTGAAGCATCTAAAACATGCAGTTGCCTGACAACAATCGCTAAAATTTGAGCAATGTTATCAGCATTTATCTTGTTTTTCAAAAGACCAAAAGAACGATTAGACCAGTTTCGTGTATGAAATGTTTTAAGTGCTGTTTCTAAAAGCTTACGATGTGGGGATAAAGTGATTCCCATTTTAAGGAATTCATTTTTATTTCCAGTAAGTAAACGTTTAAATGTTATACTGTTAGAATCCAAATGGTCTGCATAGATTTCCATTGACAAAGTATCTAAAAATGATTGAACATCTTTATGAAAACCATTTTCCAATTCGACCATAACTTCTTTCCAGTAAGAACGTTCTTCTGAATATAAGACGTCTTCTACTTCTTCATTAGCATAATCAGCGCTCAGTAACTTAAGGATATCAACCATATTTTTATTTTCTGCTATTCTATGAACTGTTTGGCACCTTTTGTCTGTGGCATCCCTGTCAGCACCACGCGATAATAGATACTTTACAACATTAACATGATTAAAGCGTACAGCAAAAAATAAAGCAGTCTCGCCATTATCGTAATCTCGCGCCTCAATGTCAGCACCATGATCAACCAAGAATTCAATTATCTTCAAACAACCATTAGAGCATGCATACATGAGAGCTGACATTCCAGCTCTATCCTTAGAGTTAATGTCAATATTGTCATATTGCATGAAAAGTTTTAAACATTTTAACAAATCAATTTCTTTAGACATATTTGAACAGTTGCACACACACATGATAACATTGTGACAATCATACTGTAATAAAGGATCAGCACCATTTTCTAAAAGATATGTTACAGCATCTATAGACCCATTAAATGCTGCATGCATTAGAGGAGTCCAAGTACCATTCAAACAGCTATTGACGGTTACAGATCCAGAGTTCAAAGCACGGATGATTTCTGGTACATCATTTGTTACACAAGCTAGTTCTAACGTAGTCTGAAAATTTTCTACTTGTGGTTTCACATAATATTCTTTTTTTTCAATATAATCACCAAATTCATTATAGTCATCATCGCTTTCACATCCAGCTGGAACAATATTTCTTTGAAATTTCATTTTTGTATTCGGAACTAAAACAAAAAACATTAAAATTAAAACAAAAATGGAACATTTTATAAAACTGAATAATAACACTATACTGTGATAATTATATTAATAGTATCCAAATTAATTCCTAAGTACCCATGGCCTTGACCTATTTCCACTTTCTTTTAACTTTTGTGTTAATATCTTTAAAAATTCTAATGTTACCTGTCACTTATACACTTCATTATGACACTAACACTACACATTTTTAAAATAGAAAAAAAATAAGTAAAATAAGTAATAAGCCATAAACATCCTTTTTTTCTATCATATTATAGTTTTTATATCTTCCACATTAATTTACAAAATAATAATCTTAGTTATTTAGACATATCACATTAATAAATAAAAATACAGTAAAATATAAACTAGAATTTAGATTTTATTTTAGAGACCCAAATAAAAATATGAGATGATAATACGGCTGAATTTTTTACCTTCTTAAATTACATTTTAAAATGACCAAATTAATATGACAACTTGAGTTACAGAAAAACAGAATAAACTTATAGATTAGAGTTAAGTTAATACTTTTACTTAAGGCAAAATAAATACAAACTTAATCATTTTGAATTTTTCAAGTTAAATTAACCTTCCAAATCCCTATTACATTATTTCCATTACTATGTGTTGTAATTTTGTAAATATCATCAAATTTAATAGTGTAATCGTCCAAAATTAAGTTCATATCATCAGTTTTCATAAATTTTAGTATAAAATATTATGACCATAGATTACGATGAAATCAATAATATTATACATAATAGGACTATATATAAAAATGATTTTGTAAGGTTATTTGCAGGATTATTAAGTTAAAAAATAAAAGTAAGTTATGATAATAAAGAGTTGTTTTGTTTACATGTTTTGATCTATAGTTAAAAAATAAATAAATTCAAAATAAGACTTACCAAATCTAAAGGAAAAAACATTAAAAATAAAATAATATAGTGTATAAATAATAAATATTCTCTATTTATGTATAAATAATTAGTAGGTATATGTTATTTTAAAAAGCAAGTACCTACTACAATAATAGAATAGTTGCAATAATTTCTTTATTCTATCGACCAATTAAGATACAGGTACATATCAATAAACAATAACAATAAATTATTTATTTTTAACGCCTAGTTAATTTAATCATAACTTTTTTTCCTTGTTACCCAAAATGATTGAGCACAATGTACCTTTAAAAATTGGTTTCCTGACCACCTGTTCCGACTTCCGAACATTACATGCTGAGCACACGATCTGATAGTAAAAGTCCTGAACGAACGTTAGATCGATAAAACCGAGACCGGATAACATGACTCACTTGATCTCGTCATGGCGTTGCACACGAGAGTACCGTAAACCGTCGATGGGACAACGGCAACCAAAAGCGAACCTACCACGAAAACTACTAAGTAGTAGATATTAAGTACCTACCGAAGATTTTAAAAAAAATTCACTCAAAACAGCAACTAGGCACTAAGTATTATGTAGATTTTGGACGCCCTTGACACGGCCACATAACACTGATTACAGGTATTAATTTATCATAAATGATCTATATTATACACACCTGTCTACAGAGATCGATATCAATCAATTATGTTGCACAATGCACTCGGTCACTCGAGAGCCGGCCGCCGCCGCAAGTTCCGATGACCTGATCGACAGGTCCCCTGGTCGATGGTCACGATATATCCAGCGAGTTTTTTTTCAGACGGTCGTAGATCAGTAATAAATATGACAATAATGAAAAATCTCGACTCTCACGCTGCTAAAAACGTGCCGACAGACATTATCTAATAACTGTGACCACGAATAATTAAACCGTTATCAGTGCGCGCGCTAATGATGGCATGGAATAGCAGCTGATTGTCGTGTTATTATGATAACAGTTACTACGCCGTCCAATTCGAAACGTTTCGTTGGCCACCCTGACGCTCGTGAATTCTGTTCGTCTGTTCATCTTGTGGACTGTGGTCTCTCATGACTCATACGAGTTCTTGAACGATCCTGAACCTGAAATCTGAATCCGCTGCCGTTCGTAATTTCGTACAAACGTTAATCATTCAGGCGTAATAGGTATTACTCAGTATTAGGTAATCACCACAATAAGATTAAAATAATTATTACTTATTAGTCATTCTCATTGTTTTCAGACGTTTATGTTACGGTCGGCTCTTTCAAAATTTTTTCATTGTGTTTGTTCCATTTCGATATCTACATTTTTTTTATTACATTTCGTCTATACTTGATTTGCGATCAGCTTAGTCTGCTGTTTGTACGAAAAGTTTACACATATACTTCCGTCGACTGCCATTGCCTCATTTAATTGGTAATATTTGTCGTTCTTATTATGGTTTGTTTTGACTTACCTACGCGTAATAATGCTGTGAAACAAATCTAATTTCAACGTTATTAACGCTAAACGTGTTTAGAACCTGATTAGGTCATTTAATTTCCAATAATTTCGATACGTTTCGTCTTGTGTTATTCGTAATGTTTTTTGTAGACCAATGTCGTATTTGTACTTGGTATTTTTGTCTTTTAAATTTTTTTCAATGAAAAAATTATTGGTAGCTTATGATTGAAAGTGGTTTTTTGATTTTTTATTCGACTAAAAAGTGATAATTGTTGAAAGTTCAAATAAAAAACCGGCGAAATGAAATGTTAAATGTATATCTTTTCATAACAATGAATATAACTTGTGTTTTCGTGTTTGGAAGACATAGAGTACAGTTTTTTATGTGGCCTCTTATCTTACGATTTGTAAATTAAAGTGATAGAACTCATGTTTGATAATATTTTATTTTGTATTATTTTTTACAAGAAATGGCACCATCAGTTTCGAGTAACAGAGATGACGTTCCCTCTACGTCCGAAGACTTTGACTTGGAAAAAACAGCCGAAGAGGCAAAATCCCTGATTGAAAAGATAATCAAAGATGTCGGCAAGAAGTCTGCCACCAGACAATTGATCTTTGGTTCAGCATCTGGATGGTATTACATTTTAACAACATAATTTTTCCATTGATTATTTATTTTAATTGTACCTTTTACTTTGAGGTTGACTGGTTTTGTTATGATGAAATTGGGTAAAGCTGCCGCGTTCACAGTAGGCAGTGGTATATTAGCTCTGCAATTGGCCAACTCAAGTGGTTATATAAAAATTAATTGGGATAAATTAACCAGAGGTGTAGAAAGAGTGGCCGAACAAGTTGAAGACAGTACTGCTGATAAGAAGAAAGGATTATTAAAAAAGGTAATATACTTCTACAAATTCTATATAATATATCATAATATACTAGTTTTAATAGCCACGAAAGATATCTAAAATATAAACCAATGTACTAACTCATGGTGAGATTGATTTATTTTGTATGTACTAATTATATTTTAGGTCAAAAACATTGTAGAGACCAACTCTATTATGGCTGCTGGATTTACGGGTGGTTTCTTCCTTGGTGTCGCCTACTCATAAACAGATTACTTTAACGCAGCATTTATGAATTCTTTCCACAGAATTTTATTCAACATCTTAGTGTATCAGATTCTATTATATTTAAATGATATAATTGTTAAAAAAAAATTTTTTAAAGTTACAAAATAAATAATATTTTTATCGTAATTCAAAGCTTTGCATAAAATTGTAATATAATTATTAGTAATTTTATTAAAATTCAGTCTGTTTTTTTTTTTTTTTTTTTTGTTACATTTTATGATGTATGGACCAATTTCAGGTGGGACGCTATGTCGACAAGAAACTCGACAAAGCTGAGGATTTGTTAAGGAAGAAGGAGCGCAAAGCTAAACGTTGGTTTAATCGTTTATCTGGTGATGAGGACGAATTTGTTTTTGAAGAAGTTCACGTCTTCTTAGCATCTTATGTGATTGGCCTTGCTTTTGGAATTTCTTTCGGCATAGTTGCTCGTTGAAACGGTCACTAAATAAATAATCTGTATTTGTATACATTACAACTATTATTTATTTTAACTATCTAATTTTATTTTGTATAAGTATTCACATGTAAATAGCAAAGTAATGCTTCTAATAGTTCCATACCTACTTGTTTATATTATTTTCATATATAATTTAAGGTGTTCCATGTTCGATTTGTACTTATTTACTAATTTCATAATAATCAATGCCTAAAGTCACACAATGAAATCTCTGTATTTTTATTTTATTGTATTTAGTTTAAGCATTAAAAATGTTTTTTTTTCTTTTTTTACTAGTCAGTTCGTTTAAAACGAGTTGTGTATTAAAAATATAAAACTTATAAAAAATCTATTGCTGTACAATTTATTGGTGTATTTTACAAAATACCTCTACTAATATTATATTAAATATTTAACTATACAGTATCTCCTCATATAAGTTAATGAAAGTTTTTTCATTCTTTAGTATTTTTGTTTGTATTGGTAAAACACAAGATCTAAACGAGTGACATCAATTGAAGGGTCTGGTGCAAACACCTGTGATTTTAACATTTTTTGAAATGCATGTTTTTACATTTTCTGATCAAGAATAATTAATTTAACTACATGTTGGTACAATTACCAGGTTTGTCCATTCATTAGATAAGCAAATATACATATAAATGCATACTATTGTATCTGTAAATTCATAATATTCCATTAATCATAATGAATAATAATTTATGTTCTTTTTTTATTTTAACATGACTAGTTATGTATTTACAGATAATAGAATATTTCAATGGTCTTAATGTTTAGAATTAACCAAATCCAATCAAAAATGTACAAATATGAATACTGGAGGATTTCATGACCTCTAATGCAAATTAACAATTATTGTTGATTCATCCTAAACTCTGCACTCTAAAACTATTAAACCCCCATTATATCATGATTAGTGAACAATAACTGGAATTTGCTCCCCTATTACTCCTGGACTGAAAGTTTCATTAAATATCAACTGCAGTTAGAACTTTTAATCGCATACCTCATTCTTATCATAAATATTTTTATATTTTCTATATAGCTGTATTTAAAAATATTATTCACTTTTTTTAAACAACCATTTTTGACACGTTTAAAAATTAAACGTGTGTAATGTAATGAATGACACAAACAACGTGTAAAAATTATCATTTTAAAATGTAAAAACGATCCTATTTAGTATTTAACTGTAATCATCATCTTACTTACTTGTTACATCAAATAGTGCATATTTAATGTTTTCAGTAACATTTTTTGTTTTTCGTGTTTAATAGAATTACAGACTAGAATGTGTAATAGGAGCATAGAGGTGATGCAATATGCATCAGTTTAAAAATAGAAATTTGCATTTGGTTTGCATAGTCCAGTATTAAATTACACAGGATACTGATAAAATACTATCATTGGTAGTGAACATAAAATTATTCGAAGGATGATTAATATTAAAAAAATTAAAACATTCATTAAGTACAAATAATTAAAAAATATTTGATTATTTAAATTCAACATATTTTCAACGATATTCATAAAATTGTATTTACACTTCATAGTTCATATACAGTTACACTTAAATCAATTAAAATAAATATTTCTATGTTAAATGCAATCAAAAACTAGTAACAAATATTGAATATTTAAAATAAATAGATAATAATAAATTACAGAGTAAAATAAAATTAACTTTTAGTATTCATTGAAATGAAAGCCATAATGTAAAAAGAAAACACGTTAGAATCTATTTTGAATTTGTCTAAATTCTAAGAAATAATTATATGCTAAATATGAACAAATTGTTTTGAAATGTTTAAAAAACATCAATAAAAATTAGAATTGAATACTGACATCAAACTTACACTGATAACAAATTTACTAGTAGGAACACAATATCAATTTTTAAAATCATTAAATTTTTGAAATAATACATTACTCTACATTCTTTACATGATTAAAAATGTGGCAAAAATAGTGTACCACAGGAATAACACCATGCAATTTAAACCAGGATAATGTATAATTTTTTTATTTTTTTACATGTAAAATCTAACATTCTATTAGAACTACATTATTTATGAAAACAATTTTTTTACAATTTTTAATCTATGTGACTTTTTTTAAATATAACTTGTCTAGCAAGATAATGGCTATTTAAATTATAACAATGAACACTTTTTTTGTGAACTTTGATGTTTAAATTTGTATATTTGGCCCCAACAGGTCAAGAAATTCAAACATTAAAAGTTTAGAGTAACGAAAAGAAGAAGCAAGAGTTCCTCACGATTTTTATCACTACTCTGCTACTTTGAACTTTATTTTCTTACAAATTATACTTGATTAAACTATTGGTCTAATAAAGCAAATTCAGTAACCAAAGCTTTTTTTTTAAAGTATTGCGTTTCATAATATTAGATTCATAAAAAGTAATTACCATTTAAAAACAATTAAAAAAAAAATCACATAAATAATTTTTTATAAGTTTTGATTTGCAAAAGCACTCAAATTTATAAATTACTAAAGTTTAAAATGAATGTGTGATATAAATCACCGTGAGCCACTCAGAATAAATAAAATAAAATGAAGTATGCAACAAAATATTTTTAGAAAATATTAATAATAAATTAATGACTGATAGGATAAAATAATTTAAAAGCATTAAAGGAAAAATAATATAAAAACTATTAAAGATAGTATGCAAAGTACAATATTAAGTATTAAGAAAGATAAAATCATAGAAACTTTTTTCCAACACGTTTTTTTCACATTATGGCACATCTATCAGAAATAATTACCAATTATCTAGAAAATCAAAACCCGTCTTGGGAATATTAGCATCATCATCTTCGTCATCATTGTTATCGTTATTAACATTAAAAGTGTAATTTTGAATATGTTCTTTAGGACTAATAGCTTGAGGTTGTGGCGGTGGTGGTGGTGGCGGAGGACCTTTGGGCTTTGTCCTGTCACTTTTGACAACTTTGCTTTTGTCTTCAGTTGGCATTAATGATTTAAACAGTGCATTAGATTTGATTTTACTGATAAGTTTGTTGTCTTGTTGTTCTTTGTTTTCTGTTCGTTTCACAACCGTAGGTTTGCATTCATTTGCAGAAAAGTTTTCTCTAACAGTGTCAATGTGATTACACAGATTCAACTGACTACGTGTAAACCACGAAAAACCACCTTTGTGTGTTATTTCCTGAAAAAAAAAAATATAATTTTTTATCACACTTTAATACTTTTACAACATAATTAAAATCAATAATAATAATATATATACACGGATAAATTGATGTATTAACACAGCCTAAACCACTAGGTCTAGAGACTTCAAATTTTGCACAGTAATTCCTCATAGAACGTAGACAAACACTAAGACAGAGTTGTTCAAAATACAACCCCTATTGCGTTTTTAAAATTATGTGGTGAGACGTAATTTCCAAAAAGTTAATATTTTTTTTCAGAAAATTTCAACTCTACTTAGGGAGTTCATTCTTATACAGTTTACATATTATTGGACTTTTAAAATGATATTCATAATATAATAATAATAATAATAATAATAATAATATTACACATGCATCTGCCACCCAACTGAATTGGACATTTTACTTAGCACAACAAATTATACCTATACTACCGTATTGATTCATTTGAAATTTAGGGAATGTACTCATTCGTCTTTATAAGCGCACAAAGGATTTTTCAAAATTCACATTTTGAAGGGTTAAAACAATAGTAGATAGTTTATCGAGAATTTATGATTATTATTATTATTATTATTATTATTATTCTTCATAAAAATGTTCATACTTAAACCGGTAACGACCAGTAATTCAACTAGTATAACTATAAAAAAAGTTGTAATAAAGTTGTAATCAAAGCAAAGCATACAAGAGAATGCCAGGTGTGTTGTGGCAAATTCATGTCGAGTGACTTTTTATACAAAATTACTTAATTTTAAAATAGGTTCAATTCCTTCAAGCTACAAGTTCTATAGACATATAAAACCATTTTTAAATGTCTATGAAAAATTCTAACCAAAAAACCATTTTAATTCAATATCATATTTCAATCTAAATTATAAGAATTTTTAAGCAAAATAATGTCAGTGTATTGAAAGTTATAAAAAATAAATGATTATTTTAATTATATACAAGTATATTATTAAATTATTGCTTACAAATAATAAAACATCATCTTTGTAAGAAAACAAACAAATAATAAGAATAACAATAGAGGATATATTATTATTTTTAACACTCGAGTATTAGTTTACAACCATTATTTTAAAAAAAGTGCCAGCAAATTTATTTTGTATAATCAAATAGGTACTTTCATTTAAGTAGGTTCAATAGACAATCAATAATTTAATATGAACATTCAAATTATTAATTTCACTTTGGATATCACTACAATAAAAAATCTATTTAAAATGTTGAAGTATGTACCTACTTTTACTAATTTATTCAGATTATTAAATGTTTTGATTTATTTAAAGAATGAATTTTAATTAGATCTAAGTTTATTTTTATACTTATTTTCTACTAAATACATCAATTCAAAATTCTTATTTTATTATTTAAATTTAAAAAAAAAGAAGAAATTTTTGTCCTTACATTATTACCTGATTTTGATATCATAGTTGATCTAATACATATGATATAAAACATAAAGACTTATAAGTAAAGTTAAACTTCCATCTTACAAAGTCTCATGGGCAATAAAAAAAATGTGTACTATAAAGAAATTTGCCAATAGAATAATGTATACAATGAAACCTCCATAGTGGTTACTGAAAATATTTCATTATGTAGACAATTTTGTTATAAGGAAGTTTCACAGTATAGCAATAATAAAAGTTGCTTGTATGGTTCACGTCTAAAAACAAAATAATTCATCTAATAATATGATATTTTATCCAAGAAAAGCACATGCCAAAATAATAGAATGGCATGCTGTTCCGCATACCACACAAACCTGCCAAATACCAATAATATCAAAGACCAATGATTGTAACTTAGTGATTGCATTAGTTTATAATTATTTTTTTTTAAATGGTTTAATTTAATTTAACCTCACCCAATTAATTGTACAATTAGGCTTAGTTTATTTATATTCATTTTTTTTTTTAACATTTTAACACCTACTCTTTTAATTTTACAATACACATTTAACTTAATTACCAATTAAAACTTATTTCGATTTAACATTATAGAATTTCCAATTTTTCTCAGTAATTCTTGGTCATTATTTGGAGCAGCCAATTTCACACAATCATCATATTAATGCTCTTTAAATTTTCAAATTCATGTGTTTGACAATAGAGTAGCTGATTTTAAGAAATGGGCAATTTCACAATTTAGCATAAAGTATTATATACCTGTATACTATAGGTATAGGTACTACACAGTATTACTTTTGTAGACACACGATAACTCACATCTGATTTTTTGTATTTTGAATATTTTAACACAGTTTCAGGACTTATAATGGACTCTTCCAGAATTTTGTTTTGTTCATCCACACTGAGCTGCTCCCACAGCGATTGATATGCATCTTTTGTAGCGTCCACGTCCTTACGTATGCGCTCTGCGATTGGATTGATTGTGTACAAGTAATCATAGAAGATGTCTTGTGACAACTGATTCGAAACCATCATAATATGATCTACAATAGAAAAGCGAACAATAAACTTAATATAAAATAGGTAACGTTTTGGTGCGAAAATATAATTTCTTTGGGAAGATTACAATCTTGTTGGGCCCTAGAGACGACTGCGAATCCACGGCGTTCTTATGAATCATCCATGACGGAGATAGAATCAAAGAGATATGCCATACAAAGTTCGGTGATATTGTAACCGCGACAAATGAGAAAAAATAATAATGAGTCACGACTTACCGTCGCCCCGATCGGCGGAAGAGTGTAAAACCGCAGTCGTCTTTCCGGGCCGTTTTTCGCGAAACGGTCGAACGCGGACGGGTGAGGAGTCGAAGTAAAAAGGCAGCACAGTTATCTCGAAAGTTCAGACGGTGAAGCGGTACGACGATGCTTTCGATTACGGCCGGTGGCGGTGACGAATGAACAATATATTATCGTTGCTATGTCAGCATCGTTGGAGTGTAAAAAATACGTTTAGATCATGTATAATATGTGTACATTTTACACGCCTAATAAAATTGTGACATACCCATTGTTTATAAGATAAGTGTGTTCGTGCGAAAAACGGACAACAGTCGGCCGAAATTGTTTACGCGTTGTCGGCCGAGTGCGGCGATAATGCGTTATGTAGCCATATAGGTACGTATTTTTTTTTCACTATCGACTTGTGCAGTAAAGTTCTGCTATAAATCACCTAACCTAATCAGTAAATTCTTATCTTTTCATCTCTGTTACGTGTGATAACGAGTTCACATTTTCTACTGTCTAATGATAAAAAACCGGCCTAAACGTTTTTCCCTATCTAGTATCTTATAGACTCGCATTCATTTTCTGTTCTTAGAGTTAGAATTTTTTTAATTCACCGTGGTAATTTGAAACTGATTTAAAATATTAGGAATCGATCGAATGAGCAAAAAAAATGAGTACTAACAAAGTTTAATGTACACAATGCCACGAAAAATAACAGACGACGATACATAATAATACATATTATTATAAAGGTAGGTGGTATTCATATATACGGCATGTTTTTTTTTTTTTTTTACAACCCGAGGGTTGGTTTGCATCTAAGAGAAGTTGTTACTTGGGAAGGAAGGGTTACTGTGCAGTGGTTTCCCGTTGCCTTCTGCACAGTATACGGCATGTGTAAGGTAAAAAATATGCATCGTAGAAAACCGCACAAAGTTATTGTAAAATTTTAAATAAATTTAATAATTATTAAATACTTAGTCATTTTATATATAGGATATTCTATAATCAATAATAATATTAATGAATGATTTTGTTTTGATAATTCTAAAGCTTTTTAACATATCAAATGGATTGCTTACAGGATACGGCTAGAGTAAAACATCAAAAAAATATTCAAATCCCTTTTTATAGGTAATATATGTATGAAGTGTACATGTGTGTTCTATTGACGCAAATCACAGGGATGCTAAGGGTGATTTGCAACCTAAATTTTAAACCTTGCACTCCAAAATTTGTGATAATAGCTAATATTACACTTAGTATTTTCATAAAAATTTATATAAATCATTCATTTTAAACTTTTGTGAAATTCACATTAGGATATATTTAAAAGTTTTGTAGTAACATTATATTTGATTATATCAATTTAATTTATGATCTTTTTTGATTTCATTATGATATAATAATTATTCTCTGGTAACACCATAATTAAAGATATCTAATATTTTAGTGGATAGCACTGAATGTGATTTGTTACCTAATTTTATGAAAACAGGCTGGTCGTTTTTATTTTTCTGATGAAAATTGTTATCCCAGTCCAACTCTGCTAGGTACTCACTCCAGCAGGCAATTCAAATTTTTTAGTAATACCTACTAAAACAATTTTATATAATTCCTTTAAAGTAAAGTGGTTGATTGTAGTGGTTCATTCTGCAGAAAAGTTTGTTGTTTGTTGGATTTTATGCCTTTAAAGAAAACTTTTGTTGATGCTTTGTAAAATTATGGAGCACAAGCATAAATGTGTGTACAAATATTACATTGTTATTTGTACTTCAAAGTCCAACAATAGAACACTGCACATTACCATAATATTCTAAATATTCTAATAAATTATATATGTTATCTAAAACTTTTGGTCAGTCTAAAATTCATAGTTTCATTAGAAGTAATTAATATATTATTTTAATATGTTATATAACATTAATGATGTATGTGGTATTTAAATAAATTACTTACAATACTTATAGTATTTTATTATACATGAGAAAAAACGTATAAAAATACAAAAAATAAAATAAATAATATATAAATATTTGAGAAAGATAGCTGCTTCTTAATCTATTACAAATGGACATGTATCATGTATCACATAATATCTAAAATATAACAGGAAAATATGATTTCTGTAAATATCATGGTAAGTTCTAGTCTTCATGATTGATACATTATATACGTATTATCAGTGGCGCAACCAGAAAATAATTTGGGGGGGTCACATTTTTATAATTTATGTATATATATATATATATAAATTTGTATATTAAATACATCAGTACCAATGGTATGTGAAATGAGTTTTTAAGACATAGGCCTCACCAAAAAATGAAAGGATATTTGAACAATATAAACTTTATTCTTCACAAATTAATAGTTATTATTTAAAATTATTATAACAGATAAAATAATAAATGTCAGACCTCTAATTATAAAACGATAAACAGAACAACTTAAAAATTAATATTGAGTTTTCTTTTTGAAGTTTTTGCCATTTCATCGATTATAATCACTGGATCAATATTCATATCTCGGTGAATTTAAGCATTGCCAAACCTTTTAGTCTCACTTGGCTAGTAGTATTTCGTAGGTACGTCTTAAGTTGTCTCAAAGTGGAAAAAGACCTCTCTCTCCAGTAGCTGTTGTGGCTGGTAGTGTAATGAGAATTTGCAACAACTTTGAGATTATAGGAAGAAAATCAGGATTACAAGAAAAAATAATTCTGTTATTGTTGTTTTTGATGATTTGAATGTACAGCTGTTGTACCATAATTTAAGTTCTCCATAGCATACTTCTAACCTTGTTATCAAATTATTGCTGTCATTTAATATGTCAGTATAAAAATTGAACATATCTTTAAAGTCCCCAAAAGTTTCTTCAGATATTTGCTCTTCAGGTTTTGGTAATAAACAGTTAAAACTTTTTAATTTGGCCCCATGTTCAAGAAATCGTTCATCTTGTTGTTCAATAAAATTATCGAGAAATGAGATACATGTTGAAATTCTATAATATTCTTCTGGACTATTTGTTGTAACATTATTTCGATTTTGTTGATGACTTGTTGTTCTTGGAAGACATACAGCTATACTATAACTGGAACAGATATCCACAACATTTTTAAATATATCATTAAACTCAGCATTAGAATTTTTATGGATTTGTTTTATAGCTGATTGAGTTGCATCAGCAAATTGTAAAGCAGATTCTAAATCTAAGTTTTCAGTTTGAAGAAATTTGCTCAAAGTAGTACTTATTGCAAATACTTTAACTAATATTAACAAGGCTACTTGAAACTACCGAAAAAAATGGGGGGGGGGGTATAACCCCCCTGGTTGCGCCACTGCGTATTATAACCATCGTATATAAGATCACTAGCTGAATTAACCCGGCTTCGCCCGTGTGTATTTTTTTTTCATATTAATTTTTTAATTAATTAAATTTTTAATTATTTTAGAATATTATGAGTAATATTGTTGAGTGTAACATATTTTATGCTTAGAAGTCGTTTTTGCTTTTTTTTTTAATTATCCAGCTTCAACTGTATATATTTTTTTCATATTTACAATATTATTTTAGAATATATTATGTGTGAAGGCAACGGGAAACCACTGCACAGTAAACCCTTCCCAAGTAACATCTTCTTGGTGCAAACCAACCCTCGGGTTGTGACCCTAAGAAGAATATTATGTGTAACATTGTTGTATGCAAAATAGTATTTTTATACAAAGCTGTTTTGCATTTTTATAATACTACCTTGTATACAATATTGTTGGTTCTGTACACCGATAACATAAACTAATACACATACAAATTCTATTTATGAGTTATCTCTCTATTATTGCCTTGCCACGGGGTCTAAACAATATACATTCCTATGTGCAAGCTAACAAGTATTCATTTCATTTGATTTAAGCCGAATAATTATAATAAAAAAAAACAAGAACGATTTACCAAGCATAAAAAATATATTGCACTCAACAATATTAAGTACCCATAATATTCTAAAATAATACTTTTAATATGAAAATAACTAAAATACACACGGGCGTAGCCGGGTAATTCAGATACTAATAAATTTTAGTAACTAATAAATATTAAATAGAATTTGAATGTGTATTGGTTTATGTTATCGGTGTGCATTTTATCGTTCATTATAATAAAATAGGAGTATTGGGCCCCTTTCACACGACGCGCCATGGTGGCGCCACCAAAAAAGTATAGCCACCAAACACGCCACCAGGCACCAGACGCATATATTATTTTATAATTATATTTTACAATGTACAACATTTAAACAATCTAACTAAACAATATTTAGTTCCAAAATGGAAGTTGAAGAGTTGGCATGTGTTGCTTATTTGTATAGCCATAGTAGACGTGCAAAGAAAAAAAACATGAAATTTTGGTTAGGTACTGAATATGTCCACCAACTCTTCCCAACTCTTCTTTTTTAAAATACGATTTGCATACTCTCCACTTGCAGAATTCCAAATGGCAGGACGATTTTCTACTTCAAATATAAATTTTTCTGTATCGAAATTTCGGCTGTCCATTTAGTTAAACACAGTGCAGATACGTCTGGTCGCGTGACTGGTGGCCGATCAACTGAGAAGAACGTGCGTTTTTCATAAGAAACCATACAAATGTTTTGGTGGCGCCACTTTATGTGATCGCGCGTCCAGCTATTTTGGTCGCGACCGTTGCGACTGGTGGCGCCACTAATTTGGCCGCGCCACCACGTGTGAAAACCATTATCTAGTTCTGTGTTTCTTTTGGCCGCGCCACCATGGTGGCGTCGTGTGAAAGGGGCCTTGGTGTACGCGCGATGCATGAGATTATTTTTATCGATAAACTTCTTGGGACAATTATTGTTATCTACACGACGACGACGAACAAAAAGGATAGGTTGCAGATAGCTGGAAACCCGTGGGCCGCCGTGCCGCACAATACGTATTGGCGGTGAATAATTTATAATTGTTAATTACTCCACTAAAACGCAACATTTTTGAAAATCCTTTCTTAATTCTCGGTGAAAATATGAGGAGAACCTCTATTCCAAATTTCAAGTCCGTACGTTGCGTAGTTTTTGAGATACAGCGATCAGTCAGTCAGTGGTATTTGGATTTTATAAGTATAGATTATGCCCTAATTAGTAATTTACTGTAATAGTCTGTAGTAGATAAGTGACTTATCTAAGATAACGATGACCGTCAAGAAATGGAATTATTAGTACACATCAAAAATAGCTAGCTCCAGGCGTTCGATTATTACTAAAAAAAAAAAAAAAAAATACATGTACGGTACAAAACTGCAGTGACACCATCAATAGGAGGCAGTTAATAGTTTTCTCCTAGTTTCAAACCATTTTATATTTTGATACTGTTCAACAGTTTGACGTTCAATTTCTTCACGGTTTTTCATTAGGCTTTTCATTTCATATAAGATTTCCTCTTTTTGTTTAGAAAACTCTTCCGCATCCATATCTGGTTTACTGGCTTCACTCCCGTATGAAATATCCGTACTATCATTTTTAAATAATTGTTTTCGAAATCTTTTAGTATTGGATCTCGATTGGTTTTGTCTCTCTTGTTTTTCTTTACGTGCAATTTCTAGAGCTTTAAAATTATTTCTTTTAAACGGACTTTTTTTATACAACGCTTTATGTAACAAATATATTGGGCGTTTGTTGTTTTTACTTAAGGTAGCTAACATGCATCTTGTGTAATATGAATTTTTTAAATTATAATTAACACGTTTACCTCCAATCAATTTGGCAATAATTGAATTAAATGACTCAACTATATTACTGTCAACGTCTTGTAATAAGCTTGAGCTGTGTCTTGCTAAGTTCCTTAAAATTTTGTTCATCGCCTCTAAAATTTATAATCCTGGGATATTATTTTATCCATATAATTCGCACCAATTAATTTTTTTTTATCACAAAAATACTCAGTACATGCCGCATGATTACCAAATACACGATAAATAGTATTCATAATATCAGTTCTTAAATCACTAACTGAATGCCCGTTCGATTTTCTGTAACTAATTGCAGTTTGCACACACAATACCTTTTCGGATACGTAATATATTATTACTTAGTAATTTTCTATGCTCTAATTTACCAGCTGATCTTTTTGTTGAAATGTCCTTTAATTTATTACACAAGTTCCTAAGCAAATGGTTTCTACATTCAACTTTTTCCACAGTTATATTTTTATAAAGTCTTGGTTCTACAATTTTTTGATAAACACTGCTATCGCCGTCTGCTATTAATTTATGATACCGTAACCCATACATTTCCTCACTATTTTTAAATCCTTCAACAATTATGGAGGCTTCCATTATCGATGAGCTGCTTGTCACTGGCCAATTTATTGAGCATTTGTGAAGGGATGGTTCATTACTACGTACACAAGTTGAACAGTATTTATTTCTAATCCCAATATATAGCACTTTTTTAGTTCTGTAACCAATAATGGCAGCCTAAAATAAAATATATTGTATATTATATTATTTTGACAAAAATTATATATATATATATATATATATATATATATATATATATATATATCTATATATATATATATATATATATATATTACAAATTCAATAAACTAGGGGGATTCAGAAACTCGCTCTGCTGTAATGAATTATAATTTATTATAAAATACAGTATATACTACATACAGCATTTGAAGTTTAAATATTGACAAAATTCGACCAAATTACTAATATTTGTAAGCTATTTTGTAGTTAAAAATTTGTAATGTTTAGAAACATAAAGCAGAGGGACTTTCTCGGTTTTTTTTAACTACAAAGTTATTAAGAATTTTTTGCGATTTTAACAAATTGCATACACATCGAATTTAAAATGCTTACAAATAAAATTGTGGAACTACGCTAACTCTTTAGTAATAACTAGCTGGTTATCTCGGAAATTTTATGTTTTTTTTTTTTTTTGGGCTATTAGATTTATTGCTAGTTAAGCTGGAAATTAATTATACAATATCCGATATGCTTATCATCGAATACTGGCCAAAAAAAATTGAAAAATATGTAAAACCACTAAATATGCAAAATATGCAATATTATATAATATTAAAATTTTTAATTTTTTTTTTCATAGTGTTTATAACTATATATTATTATTATACATATTTGAATTCAGCAGAAAAATGTCTGTAGATCGTACGAAACACTTTCCTTTTTTAATTTTAATTTTAATTTTAATTATGATTTGAAAAAATTTATATTTTCAAATTTCCAATTACAGTTCACAATAATATAAGATTTAATTTGTATAAAGTGGTTCGTACGGTCTATAGAGAATTTTCTGCTGAATTCAAATATTTTTTCAAAATTAAAATCAGACAACGTAAACTAACTTAAATGTTGTCAAAACTTAAGGTCTTTTAACCTGAAATTGACGGCAGTAGCGAGGCCCCTTAATTAAAAAATTTAATTTCACAGTGGATTCAACCATTAAATAAAAACAAAATAAATTTTATAACTGATGGCACAACTCTTTTTTGTCGAGTGTGTAATAAAAATGTACCGTGCATTAAAAAGTCTCAGTTATCACATGTAAATACATTTTCACATCAAGAAGCTCAAAAGCGTAAGTTAAACACTTTAAAACCATTGTTTTTATCAGAATCGACTCCTAAAAAAAATGTAAACGAATTCTATGAAGATTTATGTTTGAGTCATGTTGCCGCAAACATTCCGAGGTATAAATTGCAAAATCCACAATTTCGAACATTTTTAGAAAAATATAGGTACCGGCAAACATAATATACCCGATGAAAGTCTGTTAAGAAAAAATTATCTATCACATTGTTATATAAGACTTTATCCAATATAAAAATGAAATAAGGGATAGTAATATTTGGTTTGCTGTTGATGAGACAACTGTAGTAAACCGATATCACGATTAATATTAATATTACACAGAAGCCAATATATAACAAATTCGTAATACTTTGACAAGTGGCCACTTTACCAAAAAGTTATGATCTCTTGTCATTTAGTATCCTTGTCAAAAACTACTATCTCTCCGCACCTAGTTTTGACACACTCTTTTTTCTCATCCGGCTTCTCGATTAATGTATTAGAAAGGGTAAAGTAGAGTCCAATGATTTGTATAAATACCGACTCTATTTTCCTGTAAAATTAGATTATGTCCGTTCCCCAAGCCTCGAACTCTTATCTGGTCGTGTAGCCCGCACGCCATAATATATTATATCGCCGCCAGCTCTAGTGTATACATCTATGTATCTAGACCAGTGGTTTTCAGCCTTTTTAACAATTCGGCTCACTTTATCTGATAAAAAATATTCGCGGCACACCAATCCATATAATAGCATATACGAGTAATGAGTATACACTATGTAAGATATTAAACGTTCTGCGACGTGACATAAAACGATAGAGACGGCTGCGACGGGCATACTAATATTAAACACTATTATATGTATCGACGATTAATGATTCAGCCTTTATGTTTGGTATTTATCAGTTTATCCAAGGCTTTGCGCCCGAATTAATCCGAAACCTGAAAAAACCAGAATTTTTCTTCATTGTTGGAAAAACTATTGAGAAATTAGAAAAATTACCTCTCTAAAGTACTATCTCAAGGTGATTTCTAATCTATAGAGATACTGGATAAATCTTTTTGACCAAATCTACTACCCGAAAAAGTGTATACAAAAACAAATTAACATTGTAAAACCAAAAAATTCTTCCCTCCACTTTAAATCTAAAAATGGGTCAATAGAGTGTGATAAAAGAGTGTGATACCTCTATCACACAAATTTATTTGTGGGGACTCAAAACCCGAATTATCCTACATCTTTATACACCCGTTTGAAAACCCAATTTAAAATTCAAAAACCCAAAACCCAAAACCCGAAAAAACCATTCGGGTGCAAAGCCTTGGTTTTTACCGAATATCGATAATAATGCAGGCAAATACAAAATTATGACACTGTTCAGAGATTTATCGCGGCACACTTAAAGGAAGGCGCTCGCGGCACACTGGTTGAAAACCACTGATCTAGACCTATATTATTTAGAACAAAAAGATGAAGGGGGCCCTTTTAGTTTAGCACACAGGCCCATCTTAAGGATTAACCGCCACTGGTAGTATTACCACTATAGTTATAGTTGCGAATACATCGGGTGGTGGGGGCCACGTACATCGATACAATGAACATCACTTGTATAATATTAGTGGGTAATAGGTACAAGTAATATGTTTCACTTTCTCAAATTGTGATGAGATTGTCGTGGTATATATTGAATGTTTGCTGCCTATTCAACATTTTTAGTTGAACAGGTCAACACTGAGCTGTTATACTTGTCATAGTAAAGAGTTTTAAAATATGAAATGAAAAATTAGTTGAAAACCCTGATGATTTACTTTATAAATTTGTTTCGTTTTTAATTATTTTAAAAAATTAGGATTTTCTTTAAGTAATGAAGTTATTTAAATACTGTCTGAATAAATTGTCTGTTTCTTGTTTGTACTACCTATCTAGTTTTTTATTTAAATACTTAACTAGTTCAATTAATTGTGATAGTCAATAGCCATACATATTTTGTGAACTGATATATTTAATCCATAGAATATTTACTTGTAAAATTATCAACTTTTTAATCGTCTTCTACATCTGTTGAAGGAAAAATGTATTGTGTAATTCAAAATTATAATTTATAACTAAAAAATTTAAATTAAACTCAATAAAAATATTAATAATTCTAATAATTTTCATCATTACTTACATAATAATATTTAATTCCTTTTGATAAGGGCCTGCTATCATCCTATCGTGGTACACTATCATCATTGATTTTAAAATATACTTATAGTATATTTTATAATATACTATAGTATATTTTATAATATACTATAGTATATTTTATAATATACTATAGTATATTTTAAAATCAATGCTATCATCAAAAAACTGGTCATGTTATTTCACAGAACATGGTTATTAGTTATTACTTACTTATATATTTTTAATTAAATATCAAAAATTATAAAAAAATTTTAAAAAAAGTTTATCAATTCATAAAACATTATAATACCTATTTAATATAACATTTTTGTAAAGAAATTAATATGATATCTTAGCAGAGGGCAAAATTCTGAAATTTCCAATACAAATTATTTTTCACTAAGCTTTGCCCACCTACTAGAATTCTGCATATTAGTACACAAAACATTTTTGATATGGTCATAGTGGTACATTAATATACCAGTAGCATTGCTTTATTTTTAATTTTATTATTAATTTATTTTCATTGTTAAAGTATTTTAACATTTTTAATCCAGTGAATTTAGAAACAAAATAACTCAGGCGCCTTCATATCAACAAAAAAATGTATTTGTTTATAAATTATAAATATAAATGTTTTGTATATAAACTTTAAACTTTTCAGCTTTCATACAATGTCTTCGCCATCACCACTTGAAAATTGTGATGCTGTTCATGAAGAAAATGAGACTATATCTATTTACAACTGTATATCATGTAATATACTATTGAATGGTCAAGCCGTATTGTTAGATTGCCTACACATAATTTGTCATAAATGCCTGGAGGAAAAAAAGAGTGATTCTGGTAAATTCATAGTTTTCATCTCTTATTATTGGTTATACTGTTAAATTTCATTAAATATTATATAATATTATTAAAATATGTGTAAACATTTCATTAATTTTCTCTCATGTTTATATTATAGGATTGCAGTGTAAATGTCTTACTGTCACAAATAACTTCAATACCCAATATCCTATTGTATCACCAAGTATATCAAAGTGTAAAATATGTGACACCTGTGATTCAATACCAAATAAATGTTGTGTTTATTGCAAAAAAATGTATTGCAAACCATGTTCAAAGGTTATAACGAATATCAGCAGATTAAAAATGTTGTTGCATTATTATTATTTACTTTTAATTTTAACATAAATTAAATTTTATATTAACAGGTTCATTCAACTAATAGTGAATGTCGTACTCATAATCCACATGAAATCGTGTCTTATCCATCGAAGAGCCAATTTAGTTTGTGTGCTGAGTGTTCGAAGGTAATTTTTAAACATGCAAATAAAATTAAAAATCAAACATAAATATTTTGTGTTTTGAAATTACAGTTTGATTATTTATAAAAAAAATAATGATACACTTAAACAATTCCTATAGATATCAGATAATATATTTGAGTATACATGTTTTATTTATACCCTAAAAGTATCTACATATGAAAATATAATCATTAGATAATTTATTAGGTTTATTTTTGTTTTGGTTTTATTAATAAATCATAACTTATTCAATTTGCATTTAATGTAAAAAGTAAAAACCATATTTTATTTTAATTTACTGTTAATATATTTCAGAAAATTGCTGAAGTTTGCTGTACTGAATGTTCAGTGATGATTTGTTCTCTTTGTCATTTGAATTCTCACCGCAATCATAAATATAAGATTCTTGGTGAATTATGTAAAAAAGTCAAAACGAGTCTGTCTGAAAAGTTGCTCCAGTTAAAGTAAGAAAAGAATTGCTACAACTTCTTTTTGAAATTTATATTGAAAAATTATTATGTTAATTCTATATTATTGATTTATGCTTATTTTGTATTACAGTAAAAATAATGAGTATATGGAACATGCTCTTAGTATCCTATCAAAAGAAAATCAAAAACTGGAAATTCAAAAGAATTCAGTTATTCATGAAATTAAATTAGTTGAACAAAGGTAAGTTTTTAACTTTTTCTGGAAAAAATTTATATTTTTAATAATAATTTAAATTGATATTTTTCTATTTACAAATTTCAGGTTGCATGATGAAATAAAGAAACGTTCACTTCAACTAAAAAAATTAGCTGAAAATAATTTCATAGATTCTATTAATAAAATTAATAAAAACCAAGAAATACTCCTAGATGCTCAAAGTAAAAATAAATATTATATGAACTTGGTACAAATTATTTTGAAACTTGGTAAAGTAAATGACATTGTGAAATTATCAAAGTATGTTGTAATTAAATTATTTACACATTTAATTAATATTAATCAAACGCTATATGTTTTAGAAATGTTTTAAAACAAATTGATGAACCAAATCAAGCAATATCAATGTCAGCCAAAGTCACTGGATGTAAAATAGATGTGAAGTTTAATTCTGACGGATCTCTAGAGAATTGTATTTCAGGTAGGTTTGTTTGGGGATGTAATAAACAAATTAACTGAATTTTAATAACATATTTTCAGCCATTAAAAATGTTGGATGCATCATAAAAACGCCAAACAATGATTCTGAAGATGTGATAAATGTAAGATTTTTATAATAAATATATGTAAAATAAATACTAAGGATATTCAAAGTAAACTTATACAATAAAACAAAAATTTTAATTTAAGTTCTTAATTTTATTATCCATGTCTGAAAATGGTCAATCTTCTAAAGTTTGTTTTTGTTATAGTAAAATCGTGAGATAAATAGTGGTGACATTTTCAGATCTTTGAAAAATAAGATAGTCATATTGGACTGGGATTTGGTTGTGTATGCATATGTTTACATTATTTATAGAATATTGATTTATTATTATTATTATTATTTAATTTGCTTTATATTTACATAATTTCAACAAATATTCACATTTATTGTACATCTTCTTACTCTTATTGAAAAACTAAAATAATTTTTCAATTTATATTACCATCAAAGTTGTTAAGTTGTATTATATTTTGATATAAGTACCTACTCATACAAATATTATGAGCCTGTATAGTGTTTATTGTATTTTATATTTAACAAATTTGCAAAAGTGGGTATTAATTTATCAAAAAGTTAATGATTTTTCTAATTTTTCAATTTAACTAATTATTAAATTAATTAATTTACTTTGTAATTTTTTAACTTAATTAAGTTAAATTTACTATTGAAATAATTTAAAGTTTTTTTGTAATACATATTTTGAAATATCTATCAAAATAAAATAAAAAATATTTTTGAAATTTTTAGTTAAATAATTTCATTCATTGATTACTTTATATGCGGTTCTAAATAAAAATAATCATCTATAAATAGTGTAATCTTTGTAATTGCTGTTTTAACCTTTAATAAGGTTCTTGTTCAATAAATATGTTCATATTAAAAATTAAATTAAGTAAATAAGTTGAATATTTAAACAAAATTATTTTTAAATATTAAAATATTTAAACTCCAAAATTTTACTAAAATTCTCATTTTAAAAAATGGTTATTTTGATTTTTTGATAAAGGTATATAATAAAACTATTACCTCTTCATTATCAATAAGTAAATTTTTATGAAAATTATAAATTTTATCATATTTATATTAACAATATATTATAATTAATTATTGAATATCCTACTTTTTATAAGTATACTAATAAAGAGTAATGTAAACACATGAATACAATTTTCAGGTTTTACATCTAAAAAAATAAAAATTCATTGAAATAATGACAAATCCTTCTTATTTTGTTATTACAGTTATTTGAGTTTTAATTCAAATTTGAAATGTTTACAAAAAATAATGTATGATCTTTACAAAACTTTAAACACTGATATTTTAACAGATATTCAGTGAATCTTTCGTTAAAAAATGTTGAGCGCTTGTAAAATTACAATTGTGTAAAATAATGTAATACAAAGCTTACTTACATTGCTCTATACATACCATGGATTAAATATTTCCATTTCTATCTGTTATGAAAGTATATTATGATAAATTGATGAATATCAAGCGTAATATAAACTAAATAGTTAATTCGATTTTGATTTAAAGAAATTAGTTGATATCTAATTGATGAGATTATATTTAAAAATATTAATCTTGTTCTTATTTCAAACTTTGTATGCAAATTAAATTAATACATTAAGTGTTTTACTTTACATTCTCAGTGTTTTGATACTTTTTTCTTATTCTTGGAAAAATGATTGAAAACATCTTTAAATTTCCTTTATAAAGATCTAAGTTCATGAAATTTCATTCTTTTGTGAAGATTTATAAAACTTTAGAGCCATCATGTGATTAATCTTAATTTGCTGTTCCTTTTGCAACTTAATTGCTAACTTCAAATCATGTTACTAACATAAATTAAAATTAAATTGCTTCACATATCAATTATATGTATTTATTTAATTCCATGTGATAGAAATATGATCCACCTAATTCTATTTAATATATATATTTATATATATATTTTTTTTTTTAGTTAAAAACTTCCGATTCAAACGGACATTGTATTATGCAAGAAGAAAATTTACTAGACGTTGTCACTAACTATTCCGATTCTGATGCAGGTAAAATTGTATTTTAATTCTAATATAATTATTATAATGGTCTAATATAAACGTTTTGTTTTTGTTTTTAGAATCTGATTACCAACCGCTTGTTGAATGTTCATGTTGTAATCAGTGGATTGAAAAATTAATTCAATGTTATTCTTGTAACAGAAATTTTCATCATGACTGTCATATCCCTACTCTACCGAAGGACATGTATGATTGCCATTTATTAATATTATTTATTTATTTATAAACTTATTCATTATCATGAATGATTTATATTGTTACATTTTAAGTCCATTACAATCAACCTGGAAGTGTACATTATGTCAGGATATTACTAGATATGCTATTAATTTAAATCAAATGGATATGAATGGTGAAATCACTGTTAATCAAAACGAACGTGTAATTATGGAACGTATTCTAATGGAGATATATTGTCAAAATAGTGATAGTGAACATTATAGAGAACTTCCAGATGAAGAAATTGTAAGATAACAATACTAATTGTTTTTCTCCAATTTTAATCATTTCTATTCTGTATGATTTAGTATCCAGTATATTATAAAAAAGTGAATTATCCTCTATCGTTAAATAATGTAAAAACAAGATTAGAATCTCAGCAATCATATACATCTCTTATTCGTTTTCTTAAGGATTTAAAACATGTATTCCAAAATGGACTAAACTATTATTCTGTAAGTACAGTCAACTTCATTGTCCTTTTTAAATTTACATAAGTATATTTTCATTTTTCAATGTGTAATCATTTGTTTTTAGAAATCTGATCCATATCATAGATCTGCCGAAAATCTTAAATTATTATTAGAAAGATTGATCAACAAATGGATTCCAAAATTAAGTGATGATAACCGTTTATGTTAATCTAAATTATTGAAAATGTATCTGAAATGTATAAACCACATTATTTATTGTTACTTGAAAAAAAAAATACAATTGTTTGACTTAATGTAAAATTATTATTTGATAGTACAAATTAAGTTATTGTGTTTATTAATATTAGTTTTTAAAATAGTTAGTTTAATTTTGTATCTTTAAAAGGTGTAATTTTGTATATTTAATAGTTTTAAAAGGTTTTGTACTAAGTTAATGATAATTCAAAATAAATAATATTAGGTATGATTGATTAATATTGATAAAATATGCTTAGAAAGTCACTCAAAATTATTAAGTGATGTCTTTTATCAAAGATGCTGTATGGTTAAATAACACCGTAAGAAGGTATGATTTTACACATTTTAAAAATAAGGAGTTTTTTTTTTTTCTTTAAGTACTATACATTTTTAAAAAATATTTTTTTTATTCAAATGAATAAATAAATGTATTTATATTTAATGTTATATAATAATAATAGTCATGGTAGTAGATAATATTTAATAAAAATGAAAGTTTATTAATGTGCATGTGTTATGATTGATCAAAAGAAATTAAACTCAAAGAAAAACGAACAAAATTTGAGTCTAATGTTATGTGTTTATTACAATTATAACTATAAATTAAATAATTAGGCAGTTAAGCATAATATATATATATTTGAATCATTTAGTCCCAGATGCATGAGAGGGCCCAGACCAATAAACTTGTAGGTCATGAGGATCGGGCAAAAAATGTTTGAACATTATGTGGCTTTCTTGAATCATCTGACTTCTGTGATGCCTCAGATGTGTATTTAAGTTACTGCTGGTCCCTTGAATGGCCGCCCTTTGGTCTTATGAAAAGGAAGATCCTAGTCCTAAGTCCTCGTTGATTGACTCGGTGGTGGATATGCTGTTTTGGAAATTCTTAATTTTTCTATGTGAAACTATTTTTTTAATATTAAGTATGTGTGAAGGTTTTAAAGGTGCCGGATATCTTAGGCACCCTAATGCTAGGGTGTGGTTCAGTGACGTATTTAGGAATTTTGCTAGGGGGGGACGAAATAAATAATAACACACAGATTCATGGGGGATTTGCCCCCCATCCCCCAAATAATAACTACAAACACTTCACAATTACAAGACGCAAAAAATAAAGTACCTACTGTAGTACTTATACAACAGAAAGTCAGAATGGCTGGTTAGTCGTTATTCATCAATGGCTGTACCATATTTAATCATCACTTTTATGTCATACGCTATAATGTATATTGCTATACATTAGTCCTATACCTACTATTTGTATTTAGTAGCAAATTTTCTAAAAATAAACCCACACCCTGTGGTAAATTCATCTTCATAGTCATTTTGTTTAATTTACCGATAGCCTTATCGGGTTAACACTCATGCATCAAAAATAATATGCAGAAGAGTACAAAATTACAGTACATACACATCACGAACTATGATTATAATGGACTGGTAGTGGTATCGGGATTCGGAGCATTTATCAATGAAACTGAAATGACTAGACCACTGGGGAGTTTTCGGAAAACAGTGCCATCTATTATTAAATTTTAATGATTAACAACGCATAATAAAAAAGCTGGTAAGTGAGCTGTGAGATGATGGTGGTACAAGTTCGTCCTTTCGGTCCTCGGACAAGATATTGGTGATGAATGTATTAAATTTTAAAGAAATGATCACTCATTTCTTTAGTATAAAACGATTCTGAGCAAAGCTTCAGTGTAATATATTATTATTTAAATACTGTTTACGTATTTTACGGTTATTTGTATAATTTTTGGTGAGTTATAATAATTTATTAAAGTGTGTATAAAAAAAAATCCTGAATCACGATTTTTGAATTTTTGTTAGGATAATTAGGTAGGTATATGAGTAAGGTCATATTAAATTTTCAGAACTTTTTGTCAAATATTTAAAATTATATTACATAAAAACTTTCAAACAGTTTGGTAAATTAAAAGTTCTATATTTAAGTCAAAAGTGCTATAATTGTTCTGAAAATGTTGTCCAATATAAAAAAGTATGTATTTGATATTGGATAAAATTTTCAAATTTCTAGCTTCAATACTTTCCGATTTATGACTAAATACCTGAAATCTGGACAGTGAAAATCTCGTTTACGGCGGATTTTTACCGATTTTACCGTTTTTACTCAGTTTTTCGATCGTTATTCTTGATTACTGGAAAAACTATGGAGATTTTGGAAAAATGACCATAGTTCTCTAAAGTACCATCTCAGTTCAATTTCGAATCTAAAAAGTTGCTGGACGAAACTTTTGGACAAGGATTTCTATACGGATAAGTGTTTACAGAAAAAAAAAAAAACATCATTGTAAAACCATAAGATCCTTCGCTTCACTCAGAATCTAAAATACGGCTTAACTTGAATCGTACTTTTTTTGTTCGTGCCAATTATTACGCAAAATACTTGATTACAATAACACATGTAATGATATTCATGAACCACCTCCTAGCTCCCTGGTTATACCACTGAATTCAATTGTGTCTGGGCTTTAAGGATATTTAATTTTTTAACCGAATGTCCTGAATTACATACTAAGTGAAATAACTTTTAAGTTTTATTTTTGGTATATCTCAAGCCTCAAGCTAATAATTGTGTTTCAAAAATGTTTTAGTAGATGTGTCGGTCAAAACTCAAAATTATTAGAGTGAGTCTAGTACGCGCACTAAAACTAAACAGACAACTTCTTTGCACACTAATGTACCTCCTCTTTGAAAAAAGTTCACCTTTGAATGAATACGTTGAGGCCGATTATTACATCTTGAGACGTAAACTAAAATCACGTCGTACCGTCGTAAGTAGGTATTTATTTTCCTACGTGTTACGTACGAGTACATTTTTTCCTACACTTTGCAGTCTGATGATTGGTTATAAAAATATTTGTTTTCATTAATTTCACCATACATTATAAAGTGTATATTAAAATGATAAATATTCTTTTAACATATTTTATACATGTATTTATATATTTTTCAATTATTATTATTATTTTTTTTTTAAATTTATATTTAAGTTTCTATTCTATAGAAGCATTTTCCCATTATTTTTATATTTCTATATCGTGGTTCTCTGCTACCGCACTAGTATAAAGATATTTTATCAGTTTTATCGAGTAAAGCGTTTATAACATTCCTCTTAAAAGTTCCGTTTCCGTTAAAAATATAAGATTGTGTAATAACTAGTTCCGTTATTTTAAGTGAAAATTACAGATTTAACACAAACGAGTGGCAGCTAATATGGTTAATTTGCTTCGATCAATAGAATTCTTAAAACAGGCAATTCAATAAATAATTTCGATTAATTCAACGAAGTTAAAAGAAGTTCATCAGGACTTAAAAATATACTCGTTTGACATACAGGATGCATATTATGACTACGTCAATTTTTTCATCAAATGGATGGTAACCATAATATTGTATACTAGGGTTATATACATAATTAATGGAACAATCAAGTTCAATTTCAAGCTTAATAAATTACAAATAAATAAATTAACAACGAATCTGAATACTTTTTTCTGTGTGAACTTTTTCACACATAAGGGTTTTGAGCATATTTTAAAGGATTTTGTCTCAGCCATAGAAATATATGCGAATGCGAAAGTAATAATCACGTAGAGATGAAACACATCAAAACCGTAATGTATAATGCATTTAAATTTTTAAGTTTCGTAGAAGCATTGATTATAGAATAAACTTAAATAAATAAAATTTATTTTATAATCAATGGTAGAAGATTCCTTAACCTGTTAAGATGAAAATGATTCTCCACAAATGTATTATAGACTTTGGATTCCTATCGAGCAATTTCGGTCAAATGTATAACGAATATTGAAATTAATTTGTTTGCAAGAATTAATTATAAAATGATGTTTTACAACGATTGATCAGAATGATTTAATACTATTACAAATATTGAAATCGATGATGTGTATTTTGTATAATATACACAGATGTACATAGATTGTCTACTAATAAGAAAAAATGTAAATTAATATCTCAATCCTGTTATGAAAAATATTCAGAGCAAATACAGTCTTCATTAAGCAACAGTCCGAAAGGCTTCTGGAAGTTTGTTAAAAAATAGGCAGAAAACAAATATCATTTCCAGTAATATTACTAGTGGTGATACTACAACAAATAACACAGAAGCTACTGAAAATTTATTTAAAATATATTTCGGACCTGTCAATAGTCTTTTAAATATAAATGCAAGTAATATTGCAAGTAATATTCAGTGTATAAAAACAGAGGCAATGTTTAATATTTGTGAATTTACTTATAGTGAAGTATTCGAGACTCTACGTACTTTATCTAATAGTACTAAGAGTGACCCAGATTCAATTCCTAAAATAATCTAGGTACCGAAACTATCACTACACGTTAGCTAGACCTACTCATCATTAATTTAATCTCTCTATATCTTCCGGCTGTTTTCCTGAACAATGAAAATCCATTTATATATATATATATATCAAATAGTAAAATTAGGTTATAGAAATAATGTTACAAATTATTGCCCTCTATAAAGATTTAGAGTATCATCAAAAATATTAGAAAAATGCTGGTATCTAGATTTATAACAATACATATTTAAAAACGAAATTTCTGAAAAAAAAACATGATTTCCTCCATTCAAAATCAAAAATAACAAACTTAATGGTTTACTATATTGATCTAGTGTCATCGATTAGACAAGGATTACGGGTAGATGCTATACACACAGATATTAAGAAAGCGTTTGATAGTGTTCATTTATCCATTTTGGGACAACAACTAAAATCGTATGGTATATTGGTATCATGACACCTAATCTAAACTGGTTTAAATCATACATCATAGTTAGAACACAACAAGTTGAAATAGGGAATAGTGTCTCATTTATTATCGAAGTTACATCAGGTGTTCCACAGGGTGGACACTTATACCCCATATTATTTTTATTCTTTATAAATTATGTTAAAAATTGTTAATTCACAATGTTTACTGATGACATAAAATTTAAATACATTTTGTTGATGGTGCTCAGAAAATGGTTTAAGTATTAATGCAGAAACATGTTCCCATATTACATTTTCTTGACGAAAATCGAAATTTAAATATCATTATAAAATAAATAGTTCAGAGTTAAGGGAAGGATCAAATGTAAAAGATTTAGGTATATTGTTATCAAGTGATTTATCCTTCAATCAACACATAACTACAGTGTGTAACAAAACCCTACGTGTTTTTGGATTTTTAAGACGTAATTTTAATGAGTTGAAAAACTCAACTTGTTTCATAATAATCTTATATTATTCCCTCGTCCGCTCTGTTCTGGAATATGGTTCAATTATCTAGAATCCTCATCAAATCGGTTGGGTAAAAAATTATAATGCATTCAAAAACAATTTCTACGGCTCTACGAGTGCTAGCTTTTAAGTTAAATAAAATAAATAAACATATTGCTCAATTAGCAACTAATCAAGGTATTGAAACTCATGAAAAAAGACGGAGATTTAATGATGTGTCTTGACTCTTTAAATTGCTTAGTTCCCAAATCGATTGCCCTCAATCACTAAGTCAAATAGGTACCTCTAAATTTCCCTCTAGTTAATACTCGTGTACCACATACGTTTTACATTTTTTACCTATCGCTAAAACTATTAAAAATTCACTCCATTAAATATAAATATATATTAATATATTAATGCTTATTTCAGGTAATTTAATGAAAAAAAAATTTGATTTCTTTTTTGATTATTCAGCCAGGTTAAAATTATTGCTATGAGTTGTATGCAGTGGCGGCGCGAATGGGTGTTTCATGAAGCAGCTGCTTCATAGTCAAAATGGGTGGGTGTTGACGAATTGGTTAGAACATGGAGACTTGATGAAATTGTAGTATTAAAACTATTGTATTAAATCATTATAATACGAATGTATATTAGATAACACGAAATACCAACATACAAACTATAGCATAGATAGGGTATATAAACATATAATAAACAGGTTGATAATATCAATAAGTCTATGAAAGTATGAACTATGAACATTAGTAGTGTTAGTATACAATCAGTAGCGGTCAGCTAATATCTTATAATTACGACCACGGTCCAACAGGCGATTATGTTGATAATAATTATTCAAGTTCAAAATGTAAACTATGACTACCGGGGCTGTGTGGGTAGGTACTAAATATTTGAAAACATTACTGCTTCATCAAGAAAAAAACTTCGCGCCGCCACTGGTTGTATGACAATATTATTATTATTTTTTATTATTTACAATTTGATATACAAAATCTGTACAACATACATTACAAGAAGTATATGTGATATTTTAATAGTAACACGAATACTTTGAATTAAGAAACCACCCATTGGTGACACTTGGCTGGGTATTAACGAAATTTATTTTTATTAATTGATTTCACTAATTTGTATAATGTACTTCAATTGTAAATAGTCCATCTCTATATTAATTTTTATATAAAATATAAAATATTATAACTGTTCTGAGCCTTATTAGGTGTATACCTGTATACTAAATAAATAAAATTAAAAAAATTAATAGTAGTTATTAGATTGACCTTATTCCAGATGCAATTATAATAATGATTTCATTTTTTTTTTTTGAACTCAACAATCTTATGTTTATTCAAAGTACAATGTTTTTTTTTAAGTTCATTTATGTATTGTTTAAAAACGTGTACACAATAAAATATCTGTGAAAAGTAATAAGATTTATTGTTGATGTGGTAATTCAGCTTTTTTAATCAATTTTAATAATATATTATGTATATAATTATTAAATTACATTATATAATATATAATGCAATTTAATAATCATATAAAATATAATTAAATAATAATCATATAAAATATAATTTAATAATCATATAAAATATAATCATATCTTTAAATAAATCGAAAATTTTCTTTATATCATACAATTTTTCATAGTTAAATATTTCTACGGTTGATGTTAATATATTAACCTAAAACAGTGGCTCGACCAGTAGCGTAGCTGAAGCTCAGTCAAGGGGGGGGGTCAAACCTCAAAATGTCACATAGCTCCCTCGTCACAAATAAGTCAGCAGTATCAACATGTTTATGATTAAATTGATGTAAAATTAAATCAATATTGGTTTACATAAATTTTTTTAAATTAAACATTTTACAAAAAATTAAAAATATTTATATTTATTTTTCACTTACGTAATTCTGATTAGTACAACAATAAAAAATAGAAAATTATTAAAATAAAAAAATTACAAATAAATATTCAAATATAAAAATGTTTTTATACATTTTTACAGCAAAATTGTTTTTTTTTTTCGTTGACAAATCTATCTATGATAATAATGATAAATCTTTATTTTAAACTTAAAGTTAAAACAATTATGCAATACTGTGTACGAGCGTTTATATTATATTTTGTATAGAGCAGGGGCGGCCAAACGGTCGATCGCGATCGACCGGTCGATCGCGAACAGTTTCAAAGTTGATCATGTTGGAATTCATTTTTAGGGACACGCGCACGCAAATTAATCGAGGTTATAGTGAACAAATTGTCGATAAGTTTTATCTGTATAATTTCAACTACAAAATTGTCTATGAAAGTCGATCCTCCAAGGTGAAGTATATTTTTAGTAGATCGTGACCAGAAAAAGTTTGGCCACCCCTGGTATAGAGTGAACACTTTTAGTAACCTTTGCTGATAAGTGATAACAGTCGAGAAAACAGAATGATCGTGTCTAGTGTCTACAATACTATTTTTTTTTATAAATTACTTAATATATAACTTTATTATTATTATCTTTGGTTCCAGATTTTAGATTCACATATAACTACATGAATACCATTTTTAGGTCACAACATAGAGTAATATCACGTACGTTGCACCACCTCGGCCCATTTCGAAATTTTGAAATTTTTTTATACTAAAATTTAGCACGTAATTAGCATGAATTGACACGACCAAAATTAGACTTTACATGACTTTAGTTTAAAAAATATTTACAAAATAACATGGCCCGAGCTGTAGCAACGTTTCATCAGCTCAGCCCAACCGAAAAAACAACAAATTCTAAACTTCGACTATGCCAATATTTAGCACGTAGGTAATTGCCTATTGACATGAATTTGCACGACCTTGACCAAAATTCACACGTCACGTTATTCTTGATTACTGGAAAAACTATGAAGATTTTGGATAAATGACCTCTCTAAAGTACCATCTCAGTTCAATTTGGAATATAAAAAGTTGCTGGACGAAACTTTTGGACAAGGATTTCTATACGAAAAAGTGTTTACAGAAAAAAAAAAAAATAAACATCATTGTAAAACCATAAGATCCTTCGCTTCACTCAGAAACTAAAATTATTGATTAAATAATACTGTCTAGAATTTAGAAAAAATTAAGGAAAAGGCGATCCACCCATTGCTCCCCTTCATATACACCACTGACTATTAAACTATCCTGATTCATTCCTGAGTCAAGGCGAGCAAAACGAAAAATGTGTCCAACACTAGAATCGCTTCAGCCATTTTTCCATGGAAACATGTCTTTGGATATATTGCGATACTACTGAAATAGTTAAACGGTACATTACACTGAATTCTATACTATCGTGATGATTTCGAAGCCGAGAGAACACATTTTATTTGTCATTAAATGTCATTGAGCGTTTGTCGTTTAAAACATTATTACAAACATCTATGATTTGGAAAAAAGTCGCACCGATGGTTAACGTGGTTTCGTGGAAAACCGTTGGATAAAAGCACAGCCAGACGGTTATATTCGAGCACGCTGCGACGTGTATCGTGTAATCCATCCAATTATAGTGGACTATCGTCGCGCACGTACATGAATAATAGACGCACATGGCTTCAAGGTTGGAAAACGACGGCATTTTTCAACCGGACGACGAAACAGGTAAAGCCAATTAACGATCACAATATCGTACCTGATAATTTATACCTAATACCTAATTACAGGCAGTATACGAGACGATCCACAGAAATATTATGTCATACAATACAATGCGTACGGTCCGTCGGGGAAATCACGTGGACAGGAGCGCGCTTTGTACAAAACGGACACTTGCGTACGGTTTCTTAGAATACGTCTGTAGCAAACGGTCCGCAATAACGACCACGTGCGAGATTCGGTCTTCGGCCGTCGTTTCTGGTCTTCGGTCGCGCGCGTCGTATATTTATACACAGTGCCGGACCGTGTCGACCGAGTGGAAACATTGAAACCAACGGGTACCGGTCGCAGTCAGCTGCGGGTATTTCACCCCTGAATATTGTCGTCTGTATCGTCGCTGTCGTTTTTAAATTCCACGCGATTCGGCCGCACGTCAAACGGACAGACGGTTCGGTCTTCATATTCCGATCGACTTCTCGCGGACGACGACGCGAAAAGTACCACGGCCGATGGACGGTGACTCACGTAGCGCTGCACGCGGTCCCGCCGCGGAAACCGGTGCCGGAGCGAGGCACGTGGCCGAGATGTCCGCAAACGACGGGACGACCGCCGGACTCCCGGGATGCGACGAAAAGTCGTTGCCGAGCCCTTCGACCGCATTAGCCGACGAGGTATGGTGTGAGAATGAAATATTTTGGTGATAATCCATTTAAATAATATATCGAATCGTTTCTGTATCAAATAAGATTAAGTCAATAATAAATAATGATAATTATTATGTTCACGCCAATTATTATAGATAAATTTTGCATTATTTATAAATAATTATTCAGATTAACCTAACGAAATTCTTAAAATTAATTTTGGTTTACCTTTACCTATATCCATTATTATTGTTACCAGAGAACGGTAATGTAATATGATGTGATATACAATATTTTTCAAATTTTCAAAAAACTTTAAAAAATTGAAAAAAAATCAACGGATAAATCATAATTACCTATTATTATTATTATTATTATTATTTTTTTTTTTTTACAAATTGAACATTTTTATTACTTATTAACCTATTTCAAGAATAAACATAATAATCAAATAAATTTAATCATTAAAATTACAAAATAAAATTGTAAAAATATAAATTGAAAATCAGTTATAGTGTTTGGAGTTCAGAAATTTTAATTTATGATTTTGAGCACCTCGTGAAATGTTGAAACTCGGCGGCGCCCTTAGTAGGTTCGCCGTGTCCACGCAAAAGATAGCAGGTTCAATTCGATTTTCATTTTTGACTCTTGTAAAACGTTGCGTGTCGCAGAGTTTTTTTTAGCTTTAATCAACACGATTCGTCAGACCCTCGATCAACTCATACCTTTTCAGATAATCGGTAGCATGGACGACGACGCCCCCAGAGCATTCAACCTGTACAGAAATAAAAAACTGATATCCCACGGCATGATGAATGTCGCGCTGTTCTCCGCGAACGCAAACCAGCTGAGGTACGTGTTCGAGACCAGTGACGGCAGTGCCGTCTACGTCATTTGCGTCGTGCTGTTGTTGGTCAGCATATTTCTACAGGTGAGGACATCAGCGGCAACAATAATTCAGTTAGGTTAGGAAAACCGTTTTTGTCGTCTTCCAGTAGGAAGGTCGGTCGCGTATGGACCGGACACGTTTTTATCGCGAAAAATAATGTGACGCACGATGACACGTTTAAGTGAATTATTATTATGAGATTTTTACGGGGCAGACTGCTTCTATATAAATTTTCAACTTAAATGTTTATTAAAAAAAAATCGGTCCGTACTCCGTCCAACCATAATACAATTAGAAATAGAACTACACGTTTTGTATCTTCCGGTTGAAAAAAAATGTCTCTTTTTCAAACAAGAAAACAAATTTGAAAAATAACCTAATGACAGTTAGACTATATAAAAATGGTAAAATATATAAATGGTATATTCTTATACTGCAGCTATGCTCAGAATCGTTTAACTTAAGAAATGATCTATAGTTTCTTTAAATTTCAATACACTCGTCCCCATTATTTTGCCAGAGTCGCGTAGTATACTCATAGTGCTTTTTCACCATTTTCATAGAAGTTCGCGATCTAGTTGTACTTGTACCTAATAATTAATTTAATGTTATACGAGAAAAAATTACCAAATGATACGGATAGCACGCGTAAAATATATATACGCATATAGTTGATACAATAATAATGCAAAGTACAACGTAATTGTAAATTTATTTTTAAATTAATTTAATTTTAGCTGGGTAATTTTTTTTTTTTTTTTTTTTTTGGTAATTTTATGATAAATTAATGTGTGTTATTGGAAAAATTTCAAAATTAAATTATTTTTAAATTAAAAAAAGTTGTAACTCAGTCAATTTTAAGTTTAGGGCCATAGTTAATAAATCAAAATGGCTTAGAATAAAATGATCTATCCATATCTGGCGACAAAAATTAATGTTGATAAAAAGAAACATTTTGATTAAGCATACGCATACAAAAAGAGTTAAACATTTGAAATTTTCCAAAATGTGTACTTTAGTAGCTTTTAGCTATTTTAGCAAACCGTATTTCAATATAAGATTATCGAGCTGAGATATTTAGTAATACATTTAAAACGGGACATACTATAAATAAAAACCAAACCACATAATCACGTACATAAAAAATAACATAACTTTAATTTGTACTAATATAATTTAAGATGAATTTGTAATATAATAATAATAATAATAATTGTTCTTTATAAACGGATTAGATCGTGAATTTTATCTTTTATTGTAATACTCGTAGCGATACAAAGTAAAATAAATACGATACTCATCAGTGGATAATTGTATACTTTCATATAAATTTGTAACTACGGTACGTAACCTAACCTTCCAGTAATTACGTCTGAAGTTGAACGTTCATTTTAAACTTTAAAAATAGTAAAAACGCTATTTAGAAATCAAATTGGAAATCACTGCAGTTTAACAGGGCTGACTCTTTTATCTGTTCATTGGGAAATATGAGTTTCTGTTTCACCAAAAGACGTGTTCATTATAATAGCAAAAACAAAAACAAAATTATTATTATAAATTATATTTTTACCATATTTATACCTACATTTGTTTTATTTATGAAATGTTTATACTGATTATAATACAATAATTATTAGGTACTTTAAAATTAAACATTTTTATTAAATAACAAACAAAAAATACATATGTATATGTATTACAAATTTGATTTTTTGGTTAAATTTTCAGAATGATTCGAATAACTTACTATTTTTTTTTAACTTTATTTATTTTTTAATAAAATCCTAGTTACGTCCCTGATAATTATAACGTCTAATTATTATTTTCACGCGTTTTCGGTACTTGTGACACGCAGATACTGGTCGGCGTAACACTTTTGCTGAGCGCCCGATACAACGTGACGGACTGTGACCAACGGAAGATGGCGTTCAAACTGGGCAACTACGTGATTGTCGGCATATTCCTCGTGACTGTGGTTAACATATTCATCACGTCGTTTGGAGGTCCAGTGGTCATTCCGCCGACTACAATCCTGTTGCCGTCGTCAACTGCTGCTACCATTACCGAGCCGACGATCGCGGGAACTTAAAATTCCGGGCCGCCGGGTACGAATGACACATAATCGCATAATACAACAGCGATCAACGCCCGAGCACTGTGACAACAACGACGTGGCGTGGAAGGGACCGACGAAATATTTTCAGATCGATTTGGACATAATATTACATTGACGAGAGAAAATCCGCATATTCATTATGGCGTTCTAAACGTCCATGTGCCTAATTGGCGTGTCTAGAGGTATACAAGAGCCATGCATGCTTCTGCCAACTAATTTATTTATATTTCATTTTTACATTAACTGATTTTTTACTTATTAGTAATTAATATTTATAACTTATGTATTAACGTAATATTAAGATGCCCTTACATCTTATTGGAAATTCTAGATACACCACTCATGTAGGTACAGCTGCTACATCACATGTTGTGATCAATGCGCCGTTGTACTGTGATTGTATACCTAAATTCCATAGGGTCTGGACCTCCCCCCGAAATTTGGATACGATTTACACTTTTTCGTTTCTATTTATACTTACCAAACAATAATATCGAAAGACATGCTAGATAAAATGGAAAAAACCAACAAAATTGTTCACTATGAAAAGTAATTATATATTATATCTACTTAAGTTATTTATTATACTCATATACCTAATCTTAATTTTTATCATAAGAAAATAATTATTGATTAATTTATTTTTAAATAACTAAAATAAAGCATTAATTGTTTTATGCATTTTATAATATTATTCCTACTTCATACTTGATGAATTTATCAGCTAAAACAAAGGTTGTCATTTTAATCTACGATAAAACTTAAGATATATTTTTAAAAATATATAAAAACACTAAAATTTAGTATAAAAGAAACTTGAAATTGTTTTTAAATGCTCTAAATTCAAAAGTTTAAAAATTTATAAAATTGTTGTATTATTGGTTAGAACATTTAATTTTTCGTGTTTTAATGTTCATGTTTTAAAACATTATTTAACTTATTTAAGTAATGTGTGAAATGTATTGGGTAAATGTAAAATATTTTAAACCATTGGTATCTATATTATAAGAATAAAACATGACTTTGGAGCCGAAGAGTACCATAGGCTCTTATACCATAGACATCATACATAAATAAAGGATTTTTGAAAATTCAACACTTAAAGGAGTAAAAAAGGGGTTTAAAGTTCTTGAGAAACTGGGTTGTTCTGGCTGACTGATTTATCATTGCCAAGCCAGACAACTGAAGCTATGAGAATAAGATTTAGTCAGTAGTTTCGTTTTATGATGATACCTACAGGTGTGTTCCATTGCACGTCCACGTGAAATAATTAAACGGACGAGTCTGTTTGTACGGTATTATAATTTCAATATCGTCGTTTATCAATTGGTATTATGTCTATCAGATGATAGTAGTATAACTCATTAGTCAAAGTAATAATATAAAGTAGGTATATTGACAGTAATGTGACGAAAGTAGTAAGGTAACAATTACATATATAAGATATAGTCCAGTCAAAATAAATATTCAACTTCGGATAAAAAATTCGCATATAGCTGAAAATTGGTACACATTAAATGTCATTCGCAGGAAAAAAGTTCAAGAAATTTTTTTTTAGATAATTGCTTGATCTACAAATTATGTAATAGCAATTTTTATAGAAATACTTAAGTTTAAGAGATATTTGTGAAAAACCTATTTTGTGACATTTGACCTCGAATTAAATTTTTGGCAACGGTGGAATCAATGGGAACTTTTGACATTTTATTTGTAATGATGTACCTAAGATGTGTACCAATTTTCAGCTCTATGCGAATTTTTCCGAAGTTTACGCTTTTTATTTTGTCTGTTGACTGGACTAATAGGTGTAATAAACCGAATGCGAAACACTGGTTTGGGTTTTGCGTCGGTCGCCGTGTTCAGACACAATCGATTATTCCACGTTATAATAGTATTGCGCGTCTAACCGAACGATTCGCGTTAAAAGAGTAAACAAAACAAAAAAAAATTATCTCATCATGATCGGTACGAGTCGTAAATGGATGAATACTATTATATGGAAATGTTGGATGACTGAAATGAGAACAACGTACAATAGTGATTGATGTAATCATACGAAAACAACGGAGAACGCAGATCAAAGTTTCCGCACACAGATGACGCGGTAAAATATTGCACGTGCGCACGCGGATTCGCATTTTGCAATTTTACGCGAACGTAAGTGTTTTCGGTTTCGTCATCGTCGACTACAACGCGTCACGGCAGTGTGCGGTGACCTTAGTGTAACAAGTCTTATACGACTCCGAGCCTATAAAACACACCGGTAAACGCCGTTGAAATAATATTATAATACTATTTATGTACGATGCCAAAGACACGCGTGTCGCTTACCGATAATGTCGATATCGAAAATGTCGTACAGCAGTCGTTCTCAATCTTTTTAGTACCACAACCAAGTTTATGCCTGAAAATTGTTTACGACCCACCTAGTGTATTTACAAGATTAAACATTAATTCTAAAATCAAAATTTGTTTACCTACTATAATTTAAATTTATACTTAATACGTTTATGATGAATATAATATTGGTATATAATGAATGCAATTTTACCGGACAAATGTAATAATTAGTGTATGTGAAGTTAGCGCTTGTTCATAGGAGTAGCTAGAACTAAATTTTTTTTTTGGGGGGGGGCTACAGCCCCTCCCGTAAAAGAATTAAATTGAAAGAAAAGGTTAGGGCTACTCGGTCGGTACACTATCATCATTAAATAATATATTTAGATTAATTTTTACCGTAAAATAACTGTTAAATATTATAATAAAATAATTAATTAATGAATAATAATAATTGCGAACAAAATTATTTATTTACAATTTAATTTTTCTTTCACTTTTAGAAAATATTTTTAAAATTATTTCATTGTCTATATCAATATCTCTTTCTATGTTCATTATTGCCAAGTTTGAAAAGCGATCTTGAAACATAGTAGACCTTATATAAGTGTTGATCTTTCGCATTGCCGAAAATGACCGCTCACAGGTTGCTGAACTTACGGGCAATGTTACAGCTACTTGAACCATTTGAAAAAGATTGGGGAATGTTTCTTTAGTCAAATGTTCTTTTATAGTTTCATAAGATGGAACACCCCGTACCATATTTTTTAAAACTGTCGTTTCACAGCGTATATATTGTCACAATCGGTACCAAACATATCCTATTATACAATGAATGGTATATTTATAGTCAGAATATGATAAGAGTGTGCAATTATTATAAATTTAACTACCTTATAATAATTAATAAATAATAAACTTTCATTATAGTTTAGTTTAAGCAAATTATCCACACTTGTAGCAATCTTAAGACTATCTTCGGAAAATCTCAAATAATAGTAACCAATATCGTCGGCTACCGACGACGAACGAAAACTTCGTAGGTTAATTTTATCGAATAGTTCAGGAACAACAAAAAGATACGAGGTTTTTACATTGATAATATAGATACAAACCTAACTAACCTATAACCTAACACCGCAGATGCATATCCACTTTAACAAACGAAATAAGAAATACGAAGAGATTACGCGACGAAACAATGGTTTTACGGAAACCGATCGGTTCATTGCGGGATGAAAGTGGTTATGATCATCCATAAATAGATTTTCGAAATCCAAAATATCGCTAGAAGTTTTTTTTTATGGAACGCTCTTATGAAATCTTTAGCTTAATCTTCCTTCAAACGATTTCCCAATTCAGCCACTGAGGTTAACCTAAGTCGACCTAGCCGACGCGGTAGCGAAAAAAGTCGCAGCCTATAGACCGCTAAATCAGGCGCGTATCCAGAGTTTTTTTTCAGGGGGGGCTGTAGAAAATTAAAAAATATAGTTAATGTATATACCTCACTCAAATCACATTTTAAACAGCTGCGCTAGATCACGATACTTTATCAGTCCGTATTCTATAAAAATTATTGTTATTATTAAATGTACACACTACACTATGTAGAATACTGTACAAATATTTTCTACATTAAACAAAAATTTCAGGGAGGGCTGCAGCCCCATTAGCCCCCCCCATAAATACGCCCCTGCGCTAAATAAAAAAACATTTTTAAACATTTTTTATTTTATTTTTACAAACAAAAGCCGCGGCGTCCGGCGGCCGGTGTTGCCGCGTACGGCGCCGTCGCCGCCTTGCGCGCCGCACGGCCCGCCGTCACCGCCTTTACCGTCGTACGGCCCGCCGGAACGGTCTCGCCGAACCCGAAACCCGCCATGGACGCGGTGAGCGCGTCCACGGACGCGGCCGCGGCAGCCGCCTCCGCGGCGGCCACGACCGCTGGGGGCTCACGGCGCGTCGGCCGTCCGGCGCTCCTGCGCGCCACGTTCCGGCCCTTCCGCCAGGCGGCCGTGCGCCAGCCGAACGGCGCCGCGCGGTCCTCGCGTCCGGCCGCCGGTCTGGCGTACGGCTTTTCCGCCGCGGCCACCTCACCGTCACGCGCCGCCGGAGCGGCCACCTCGGCGAACCCTAAATCCGCCATCAACGCGGTGAGTGCGGCCACGGACGCGGCCGTGGCAGCCGCCTACGCCGCGGGCTCGCGGTGCGTAGGCGGCCCGGCGCTCCTGCGTGCGACGTTCCGACCCTTTCACCAGGCGGCCGTGCGCCAGCCGAACCGCGTCGCGTGGTCGTCGCGTCCGGCCGTCGGTCTGGCGTACGGCTTGGCCACCGCCACCGCTGCCGCCGCCCCCATCTTGCGTCCGGTGACGCGTTCAGGCCCCGCCGCCGATGTTGTCCGCCGTTGCTCGAATCGCTCGGAGAACGAGCCGAAGGGCGACGGCCGCCGTGCAGACGGTCCCGTCGTCGTCGTCGACGCCATACCGTTCATTCTCGCCGTGCTGATAACGTACCGAAAATACGATGTGCTTTGCTGCGAAAGTGAACTGTGAAAGAGCGCGCGTATGTGTCTCTGACAGAGTCCTCTTGTGGAATGATCGGTCGACGGCGGCGAACGAACGCGACGACGGGAATCACGACGGCGCGTTGACGACGGTCGTGCGGCGACCGAATGCCGCGCGTGCGGCCAGTATGTCCGAGATGTATTTCTCTACGCGGTCTGGACAACAGACCTTTGCGTATTTTAATTTAAAATGGTTTCGTCCGGTCCGGTCCGTCTTCGATTTCAGTTCGACTTAAGTTCTAATGACGAAATCGCCGTCTAGTCTGGTTTATTTTAACGACGCGTAACACAAATACACAATATAATAACATGTAGAATTGATTAAAAAAATTAGTCGTACATTATTATTTATCTATTTTTTGTTTTATTTAATTTTACATAAGTATATTTACAACCTGTATCTATAGTTTATACAGTGGGATGGATCGATTTTATGGCGAAAAACGAAAATTTTCTTTTTCCAAATTCTAAACAGTACTTAAAAATTGTGGTTCATATTCAAATAAATGTGTGAAAAAAAAAGCCGATAAGATAATGGTGGTGGAAGTTCGTCCTTCGTCGCTTCGCTCCTCGGACAAGATATTGGTGATGAATGTATTAAGTTTTAAAGAAATGATGACTCATTTCTTTAGTATAAAACGATTCTGAGTAAAGCTTCAGTGTAATATAATATATTATTATTTAAATACTGTTTACGTATTTTACGGTTATTTGTATAATTTTTGGTGAGTTTTTTTGTAATTCAACCCTCATAAAATATTCAATTAGATATAACACATTTAAACTTCAATTATTATAAAAATTATAACTCATTAGAAATAAACTTAAAAGAAATCAGACAATATCGAAAAAAATCTTATAATAATTTATTAAAGTGTGTATAAAAAAAATCCTGACTAACGATTTTTGAACTTTTGTTAGGATAATTAGGTAGGTATATGAGTAAGGTCATATTAAATTTTCAGAACTTTTTGTCAAATATTTAAAATTATATTACATAAAAACTTTCAAACAATTTGGTAAATTAAAAGTTCTATATTTAAGTTAAAAGTGCTTTAATTGTTCTGAAAATGTTGTCCAATATAAAAATTTATGTATTTGATATTGGATAAAATTTTCAAGTTTCTAGCTTCAATACTTTTCGATTTATGACTAAATACCTAAAGTCTGAACAGTGAAAATCTCGTTTACGGCGTATTGTTACCGTTTTTACCGTTTTTACTCAGTTTTTCGATCGTTATTCTTGATTACTGGAAAAACTATGGAGATTTTGGAAAAATGACCTCTCTAAAGTACCATCTCAGTTCGATTTCGGATCTAAAGAGTTGCTGGACGAAACTTTTGGACAAGGATTTCTATACGAAAAAGTGTTTACAGAAAAAAAAAAAAATAAAAAATAAACATCATTGTAAAACCATTAGATCCTTCGCTTCACTCAGAATCTAAAATAGATACGGTTCGGCCAATTTAAAAGGTGCCGTAAGTAATTTATTTCAAATTACTGAAAAAAAAAATGAAAACATTTTTGAGAAAAATTATTAAATTAAATTGTATTGAATAAAGTAATTTATATATAAATATGTATATAAAAAAAAAATATATATATATATAAGCTGTTTATACATTTCTGGATTGTTTATTATATTTTAAGTAAGCATAAAAAGTATTAACTAAATGTATAAACTTAACCTAATCGAAACTATTTTTTGGATTAAAATGAGGCATAATTTTACAAGATTCAATTCTTGACCTTATAAAACTGTCTCTTCTAGTTTGTTCACATACAGCTCCAGGTGTTTCAGTCACAAGTTTCACGTTTATTTCGACAGCTTGATTATGACAAGGGCAATTAAAAATGTCATTGTTGTTGTCCTTTTTTGGGTTTTCAGTAATCCAATGCAAAAAACTAAATTAAACATTTTGAGAATTAATAAAAATAAAATAAGTTTTACTAGCTTCAATGTTTCTTGATCAATAGTTTATATAATTGGTGCCTCAGTAATTTGATTGTTTTCCCAAACAATTAGTTTGAAGTAACTAGTCATGTGCATTAAAATTCAATAGTGGAATTTTCAAAAATCGAATCGTTTCTATATCATAATTTTGTAGAGAATTTATGATTCTTGTCAGAGTTATTTTTCTAATATCGGCCTCTGGGCCTTATCAATAAAAACCGTGTCCTTATTAAAGTTCCGACAGTTCAACTGGCAAAAGCGCGTATCATGATTTTGTTGCCTATACGCTCAGTTAACGGCGTTTTCTTAATATTATCATGGCGTTGAATATATTTTTGTGGAGAAAGCGAGGTATAGACTTTATTATAAATTGCCAAAATAGATTACCGCTAAATGATGATTGGATAATCGGTATTGTTATCGTTACATTGAATATCTACATTAGTACCACAAATCAAGGGTGATCACTGATCATAAATCATAATGTATTTTAGAAAATTGCAATAGTAATGAAATTCCACCAACCAATCTCTTAAATATTTAGATTCTCGACATTTTTTCTCTCTGTTCTTTGTTTAATGATACCATAATGTATTTTTGAATATTGTCAGTGTACACAAATATCCGATGGGCTTGTTTTCTGCTATGGTACATAACAACACCGAATTCAGCGTCAATCTTGATTTTCAAACGCAAAAATTAGGATAGTAAATTGGAATTGGTTTCGGTGTTTGTTTTTAGGCCTACCATTGCCGAGAATCCAACTTCACGCATGCATATTTAAAGGTTCGGTTGAAATAATTGAGCATGTTTGTTGAGCTACTAGCCAAAAGCGTATCAAATTATTGCGGCTAAATTTAAGTTTTGGAGATGTATCTTCTGATTAATCTGATTTATAATACCTACTTAATATTTTAATGATTTATATTTTAACAGTTTCAAAAACCATAAACTTTTTAAAATCTATACAATGAATTAAACTTCTTGCGACCCACCAATGAATCGCAACCCACAGTTTGAAAAACGCTATCTGTCGGACAGTGTTCTGGGACGAAGCGTCCACTGTTTACAAGGTGTCCAATATGTAATAAGGTCCGCTATACAGAGTGAAGCCAGGGAAGGGTGATTGATGCGTTTAGGGATTTTCAGATTTTAAAATGACGTTAAAAATAAAATTTTAGTGAAATAAGAAATAAAATCGAATGCCAAATCAGTCTTAGGTAGGTACTTTATTATTAATCAGTAAAATAGTCATCAGTCAATATTAAATTCTAGATATTTAAACATTTATCAACATATTTAATAAAAATAAGACTTTTTTTAACTAAAAAACAAAATAATCATAAACTTCTTCTCTTTAAGTAAAACACAAAACAAAAATTCTTCTCTTGATGTTAAACAAGAAAACAAAACTTCTTCTCTTTAAGTCAAACAATAAAACAAAAAAAAACTTCTTCTCTTTGAGTCTCGGCCACGCTCGGCGCTCACTCGTTTGCGAAATGCAAAAAGCCTGACAAAAGCCGGATAAGCCGGACACCGTTTATTTTTGCCGGACACGCAATCAAAAAGCCTACTTATGTCCGACTTTATCCGGACGTCTGGCAACGCTACTCACGACTACGAAACAATTAATTTTTTAAGTATTTACATTTAATACTTAGTAGTTTGGTATCTACTTTTCTCGGAGAAATATTTTTAAAAAAATAACAATTAACTCTTTGTACTTATTTTTATTTAATTTAAATTAAAAAAAAAAATCGAATCAACTTTATAAATTGTATATAAAATTCATACAATTAATTAAAAAAACTAAAAACTGATACACAAGTACTCAAAACTCAATTACTTCAATATAATGTATAGGTTTTTATTTGAAAATCTATCAATTATGTCCTGATTATTTATATAGTAAAATATTTTTCAATACTAAATATAGAAAGCTTAGAAGGGACTAAGACCTGCACTTTTAACTCTTGGAGGGGCTTATTCCCCTGGAACGTCCTTTCTGATTTTTGCATATGGCCTTCCTTCAAAATAGCGTGCCCAAGGCTTTAATGCAATCCGCAGTCAAAATTACCTTTTTTTCCAAATTTTGATAAAGTATTTTTGAACGACAAAGCAGTGGCGTAGCTGAAGCTCAGTCAAAGCCCAAAGGGAAGGCGGTTTCTAACCTCAAAATGTCGCACAGTTCCCTCATCACAAATAAATCAGCAATTTCAACATGGTTATGATAAAATAGATGTAAAATCAAATTAATATTGATTTACTTAATTTTTTTAAATTAAAAATTTTACAACAAATTATAAATACCTATCTATATTTATGTTTCACAAATGTAATTCTGATTAGTACATCAAAAGAAAACAGAAAATTATTAAAATAAAAGAAATTAAAAATAAATATTCAAATAGAAAAAAGTTTTATACATTTTTATAGCAAAATTGTTCTTTTTTTCGTAGGCAAATCTATCTGTGATAATGATAATAAATCCTTATTTTACGATAAATATTTAAACAATTAATTCACAGTTTACACGAATGAAAAACAATTAATAATAAAAAGCAAATACTATGTACAAGCGTTTATATTATTTGTATAAAGTAAATACTTTTAGTAAACTTTACTGATAACAGTCCAGAAAACATAATGATCGTGTCAATAGAACTATATTACTTTATGTATAACTAAAGTGACCATTTATTTTTTTAGTTAGAACGGGACAAAAAAAAAAACAAATCATAATTTTTATTATAAATAATATTTTTTTTGTTATTTAATAATTAGCAAAATTATGTTTTTATTTTATTTTTAGAGAACAAAAAAATTCATAATAGATAATAACAAATATGTAGAAAATATAAATGTGATTATTCTAACAATGTGAAAAAATCACAATTGAGTTATAAAAATATTTTAATCACAATTTCGGATAATCAATCTGGAGGTTTGGAACAAACATATTCCCCGTGTTGATAAATTAGTGAGTAAAAATGATTGTTTGTGCATTACACATTGAGGCTAATGCTAACAGTATCTATGTATAATTAAATATAACGAGTTCAAAATAGATGAAGGAGTAGTAGAAAAGCTAGAAAGAACTAGGTACTCCAATTTAAAAACTAAGACAGTCCCAACAATATTTCCAGGTCTTCCAAAATATGTAACCTCAACGGTAAAAAAACGGTTTGCGCCGAAATTACGTTTGATAAATCCTACAAAAAAAGAAAAATATGATGAGAATAATGAAATAAATGGCACAGACAATTTATAACCCGATTCCCGATACACTTAACAATCCCGATACCGTTTACACTCATTACCGCTAATCGACCATATGGCATATACACATGCACGTAAGAATTAGATATACATGTATAATAGAAACGATAGAAAATTGATTTTCGTTATTTTTTTTTGTCAATCTTTTGATAACGGGACATTTTAGTATCCCGAAGATTTCTCAGGAGACAACGGGACAACAATACCAAAAACAGGACTGTCCCATTCAAAACGGGACGTATGGTCACCTTATGTAGGTACAACTTAATTATTATTATCTTTGGTTACAGATTTCAGATTCATTTATGACTATGTCAATACCATTTTTAGGCCACAACATAGAGTAATATAAAGTAAAAGGTATAAAAACTCATAGAGCAATATACTAGAGTAGTATATTACTCTATGTAAAAACTCTACGGGCCATGGATAAGACAAATACGGCATGTTGTATCATTATCACTACTATTTAGAAATGTTGATAAAGAAAAACCCAATAAACATTATGTTATAAAAACCATAACAATTATTAACAATATGTAATATATTATAATTTTTTACCTTAAGGTTATGTCACCTCTTAAAAATCCAAGGGAGGGGCGATCCACCAATCTCCCCCCTCATATACGCCACTGCGACAAAGATAGGTAGTAAATACTGTAATCACCGATTTTTCATCCTCAACAGCAACCAAAGACGGACTGGGAACAGATAGAAATTCGGTAATCTAGCGATCCACTTAATGTTTTATAGACTAACTAATAACGGTATATAATTTATAAAGTAACCTTGATCTTGTACAATTTTTGAAAAAAAAAAATGAATAGACACATTTTACTTTAATTTATAATAAAAATCTGAGAAGAATTTTGAATGTAATGTTCTTCAAAAGTTTACTGAGTCTTTGAAAAAAATATGCCATAACAGTTACAGCAGCTATATATTGAAAAAAAAACTAGATTAATTTTTATCCGAAAATTTGGGTCAAGGGTCGCCAGTTTTTAAGTGGGCTGGTAAAGTACGGAAAACTCGGTGGGCCAAAATTATCCGATCCGGCACTGATATCACTTCTCAATATTACAATCTACTGAGAAAATAAACATAATTGTCAATACGTATCTTTAATAATATAGTGTAGGATATTAATGTAATATAAAATATTAATAACAGGGCCACTCTTAGAATTTGCGAGGCCCGGGGCCAAAAATCGTTGCGAGGCTCTCCTAGTTATCACCCTCTACTTAAATACTTAATTATAAATAAAATGTTTTATCATAATTATAATTTTTTAATTTTACGTTAGCGAAAAAGTAAATAATACATTGTATTATTCACTTATATAAATTATTATAATATTAGGCGTTAACTTTATTATTGATGTTTATATATATAAAAAAAAAAGTAGAATATTGAAATATAAATATATAAATTTAAACAAAATTAATTTTCCTCGCTTTTGCTTCTGAAAATGTTGCAATTAAATCACCATAATCTAAATCCTCACAAATTTCATTTTCAATTGAGATAACGGTAAGGTCGGAAAGTCTCCCTTGAACCATAGTAGTCCGCAAATAATTTTTAATGATCTTCTGCAGCTTCGAAAAACTTCTTTCGGCACTAACTGTAGTTATTGGCATTGTAAGCATAATTCTTAAAGCTATAGAAATATTAGGAAATGAATTGCAAGTCGTAATCATAAGATAATATGAGATAATGTTGTCGGTCGATGAGCAATAAAAGTTATTATATATTGAAAAATGATATATTTAAACGATTTTACATTATATCATATTATATCTTTTTCTGCAATTCATAGTTCCGAAAAAAGTTTAACATTCAAGTGCGAGGCCCCTACAATGCGCGAAGCCCTGGGCATGAGTCCCACAAGCCCCCCCCTAAGAGCGGCCCTGATTAATAAGCCTTCTGAACTGACGTATAGTTTTATAATTTTCACCGGCCCAGGGAGATAAATATCCCCATCTCCCCTGTTACCCAGTCTACCACTGACGACAACGCTTCTGCCTAAAGATTTAAAAAAAAAAAATCGATGTCTCACATTATTAATCGTTCGCTAACGGACTCCGTTTTTATTTCAATACCAGCAATACGTGTCACACAATCTTCGGCGTGTTGAATAAGAATAACGCGTGCTATGCGATCGAGTCTTTAAGGCTGAACAAGCCATTTTTTTTAATTTAGTGTAATTGGTCGTTTTTTTTTCAAAGTTGTAGTTAGGTATTTACTGAAGAATAACGTTTATCACGTTGGCATGACGTACGGTGTGCGGGTTGACCTTTCGACCACTATGGCGGCGGACGCGTCGGGACTTCGCGAACGCGCCGCCGCGGCCTGTTTACAATGTCGCACGATGTCATCGACGACGACGTCATCAGTCATGCACCTCACGCTCTTCCCCGTTATTATTCCGTTAATCGTTTTAAATTCCGACGGAGATCAACATTGAACAGACGACGAGACGAGACTTCCGAGTTCGTCTTCCCGAGAAAGACATCCTTGATTTTTACCCACGTTTATTTTCCGGATTGTTGGAAACGCACATCACGCGGCTATTGGCTATTGTGTTTTTTTTATTTGCAGTGCGGTGAACAAGATAGGTGACTCTGAAAATAATATTGCTACAAACTTAAAATGTTCACCATTTATCAATAAAATACTCTACACTTTCATATACTCGACAAAAATGTCAATAAAAGTATTAACTTTTGCGTACTTGACAAAAGTTTCAATAAAAGTTTACGACTTTTGGGTTAAATAAAGAACCGAGAATTCCTTACTGTCTCGAATTTATTTTTTTAAGTGTTTAACGAAATCCTTAACAGATTTTTACAAAAATGACGGTTTTTATATCAGCTTTTGAATTTAAATGTTTTATAAAAAATAATTGGCCCATCCAAACATTATGAAACTTCGAATATAAATTATTCAAAAACATGTTTTGAATATTTTGGTGGAAAAAATGTAGGTATAGTTTTCATGAAAAAATATTTAACGATAATTAAACTAGAAACAGAAAAAAATGTAACTATGTAAGCGGTATTTATTGCTTCGGAGCTTTGCTAGGAATCGTTTCACTAAAAAAGCGATTTGTCGTTTCTTTTAAATTTTATGATAATATCATTAGTATCCTACGCTCGTCGGACAAGATAATATGAGATGAGTTCATTGACTTTAAAAGGCTTTTTTGCTATTATTTTATTTGTGATTTCTCATTATGAAGTATAATTTTATTTTTAACCCTAACCCTAACCTAATCGGACACATTTATATTATGTGCTACTAATAATAGCTTAAATAATAATAGTAATAATAAAAGAGGCGATTCCGATTTTTTCATAAGTATTTAAAGAGTCTAATTCAGTGGTTTTCAACCTTTTTAATAATTCGGCACACTTTATCTCATAAAACATTTTCGCGGCACACCAATCCATATAACAGCATATTATAAACACTATGTGCGATAATTAAACGTTTTGCAACGCGACGTATAACGATAGAGACGTCTGCGACGGGCATATTAACTAATATAACGTAATATATTATAAGTTGTAGGTATATAAGTATTTATTTTGCTACCTATACATTTTTAATTGTTTTTAGCTCTTAGCACTTTTTTATTTTAAAATAGTTGATCGGGCAATGCTTGACTATTGCTAGATTTTAGTACTACTATCATAAATCTAATCTAAATAATATATGAAAAACACACAAACACACACACACACACAATGTGTACATAATTATGCAGTGGCATAGATACAATTTTTTCTTGGGGAATTTTAAAAATTTCATTAAGATAAATTTATAAAACAAAATCGGATTGGTTTTTATTTGCAATTATTCATGAAAAAAAAATTGTTTTATATTTATATTTAGTTCCTTATCAATAGATGCACTATTTTCTTCAACTGTATTTTTTGGCTAAATTTTATTAGAATGAAAAATAAAAATAATTTATTTTTTCAAAGATCAAAGTGTGCCTGGCAGCCATTGTTATTTTTATTTTATAGAATTTTTAATTTCTTGTTATGAAACATAATAATTTATCAAACTCACTTATATATGCTACTATTAACAATTTCAATTTAAAAAAGTGTTGTAGATTTTTTTTCAAGTACTTATTCAAAGAGCCATTACTAAAGAAAAATTATTTATTTGCATAAGTTATGAAACTGAGTTAATTTATTACTATCCTAATTAGTGCTGTAAATTTAGCATTTTAAAAATGATTAAATATGCATGCAACTATGAATTGAAAACTGACAAAATATGTATTTGAAAATCTTAAAATATGCAAATCTTAATAAAATTTAAAATGACTCGACTCATATAATCTTTATGTATCATTAAAATAAATAACAGTTAAATAAATACCTTATTAAAAATATTTTTTCCATATATGTAAATACAGGATTAAAATTAAACTTTTATTGAAACCATGTCATTTGAATGAAAACATTTAAACTCAATAATGTAAAAATATAAGTGATATGAATAAAATAAAAAAATATGCATTTATATGATCAAAATCATAAATATTTTAAATAACTAAATCAGATATACAACATGACTTAATAAGAAGTAAAACTAATTTAAGATAAATTAATTTTTATCTAGAGTAACAAAAAAATAAAAAACATATAAATGCATAACATTTTTAGCCCTGAATATTAATTTATAAATTAATTTACTATAACATTTTATTTCTTTTTATAGTTCAAATTTTTATTAACAAGTAATTAGTAACCCCAATCGCCAGAATACTATATTGTTTTGAATACCAATCCAATCCAATTTATTATTGCATGTAACAAGCCAATAGGATAAACATTGAATGGATTGACAAGAAATAAAAACCAATTTATTTATTTCATCTTAGTTTTAAATAAGAAGCACACTTACATTTTTTATATCGTTGTGATAAAGTAAACATTCTAGAAACATGACAACAAGAAAAGGAAGTACATAAAAATTACTGGTATGGTTATAGAAACCAAATGAATATAAAAGTCAACAATATAACAGGTGTAGGTGTTTTATTTTATTAGCAGAAAAAAAAAAGTTACATTGCAAATTCTATTGAATACACACAATACAGAAAAAAGGTTCAACGAATTATTGCACTTAGTTTTTTGATTAGGAAAAAATTAAATTAAATTACAATTTTCTAATAACAGATAATTATTAGTAACAAAGGATAAAAAAAATACATTTACTATAAAATAAAAATCATTTAGGATAATTTATAATACCACCAATTACTACCTACACCCTAATTAGTTAATATATACTTATGATATACCAAAGCAAGATGTTATAATTAATACTTTTAAAATGTACGTGTATAATCTTACAATTTACTCTAAATTTACATAAAAATAATCTTATATACTTTTAATTCATTTATTATATTTTTAACTTTAAGTATGTGTTTAAATGTAATGATAATTTATTTTTCATTATTTAGTAGTCGTTAATAATTTATTGGTTATAATTTTGAATAAAAATTAAGAAAAACATAAAATTTGTATTCATAACAATATAAATCATAATATATATGTAATAATTTGTTCACTTTATAACTAACCTAAGAATGGGTGAAAGTTGTTCATAGTAAGAAAATGTATAAATATTCACCAAGTTTACATTTGTGTCACACAATATCATTATACAAAAAAAATTATCACTGACAAAATAACAAGGTGCACAATAAATTCATTATTATCGTAATATATTTAAAAACTTTATTGCACAACCAATAATACTAAACTGCATAACACAGTTTTTTAAAAATAAAAATTCACGAGGAAACCTATTTGGACGGTATCAAATATATAAATGGAAACATCGATACAGGCAAGAAGTGGCTGCTTGGGTGTTGAAAAGATGACATTTCGGGAGTGCATTGGGAGAAATAGTTATGGAGTTACAAGGAAGAAATGTTTAAAATCGATGTGATTCGTTAATCAAGCAGTCAGAACTAAACTAAACACATAATATTGATTGATGAAATGGCACATTAAAATGAAAGTTTTAGCTTTTTAAAATTTTTTTTTATACATTATTTACATTCTTCTCCAATTTAAAAAAATTGTATATATTTATGTGTGAGAACACTAAATTAGAGGAAAGAGTGGGGGTGTTAATTATTAAATTAATAATACAATATGGGGTAAGTCAATAATAAAAAATTAAAAACTAGACAAAATCGAAAAAATAAAAATAAATGGACAATTGCGCGGAAACAGTTTCAAAATTATAATACATTACATGTATTTAGTAAGTATAAATTAATATCAGTGCAATTAAATAATAATTTAAGTTATTTTGAACTTAAGGACAGCAAAAATAAGTTAAGTACACGTCTGATTGACCCCCAAAAATGCCCCACTCTTTAATTTATTTATAAATTTGTATGTCTAAGAACAAAGTTCAAATAATCTAAAGCGCGTTAGTCAAGCGTTTTCAAAAGATATGCAAAAAAAGAGTGATTTTTTGTTTAGTATTAAAAATAGAATCACCATGTAACCTATAAAAGGTCAGGTGTTGCAAGTTGTTTTTAGTGTGCATGATTTTTTGATAATAAAACACGACTTAAATAGACATAGTAGAATGATCCCATTCTAAACGAGGTGCGCAGCCTCTATGTAGCCCATCATCTTCTTCATTGCCACCACCATCATCTGAGCTGTCATCATAGTCATAACTCATATTATCGTCAGATGAATCATCATCATTGTCAGCGTGCCTATGTTTGCCAACTGACAATGCTCCACCAGCAGACACACCGCCATCACATTCCAATTGCTGAAGTTAAAACAAAGTATTGTAGTACGGTAATAATTAAATGAGGACAAATTATAACACAATTGACAATTCAGCATTAATAAGACTGACCTCCATAGGATTGATGGTAATGTTAAGAGCTGAGTCATCCCAAGCCATCTCTGTGTCTTGAACTTCATCCTGTGATGCTTTCTGATGGGCAGCTTTAATACGCACAATACCCAATGCAATCATTAAAACTAAGAATCCAACACACACAACAATGATAATAGTCACAGCGTGTCCACCACCAGTGACCATAGCCTGGGCACGCTCATCAATAGTTCCTTCTAAATAATTTCCAAAAATGGTTTGTGCTTGTTTGGCTTCTACAGAATGTTGAACCACTTGAGCGTGAGCTGGTTGCGGTTCGACGTCATTTTCATCAACTAATGAAGCAGCAGGCAACATAGTTGTTGGGACTGATGTTGTAGTAGTATAAGAAATGATAGGGGATTTTGGATGGACCACAGTCAACTAAAACAGTAAAATAAAGTTATTGTACTAAAAAAAAAAAAAATAATAATAATATTACTCACAGTTTGTATGTATTCATTACTCAAAAATCTTCCATTCATTTCTGAACATACTAATTTAAATTGACGATTTAAGTAGTATGCAGGCTTGAAATTAGTGTAATGGACATCACGTAAAGCTTCTTGGTAATGGAATACAATATCTGCATTATTAAAAGCTATACCGTCTTTAGAAATCTTAGCTGAAATGCCAAATTTAGCTAACATATCAGCAGGAATAGTTAATGTTTCATGGTCAGGATTTAATGATGGGTAAACAGAAATAATACACGAATCAATACGGCGTTCTAATACATTTGTCAATTCAGCTGTAAAACAATGTACAATGTAAATGGTATATTATTTTATAAATAAATAACACTTTTAATCATAATATTATGTAAGTACTTACGATTTTTAGATTCATAGTCATAACTTTCTGGTTCAATGCTTATGGCAAGATCAGGGAAAACTTGAACCCCTTGTCTAAATTCATGGTATTCTCTAGGGACTGTATTAGTGCCATTAATTATAATATTCGGCTGTTGAGGTCTATGAACCATTACATAGCTTTCAGCAGAAGGCATTTTAACTTCACGGCCACCGTCACAACTTAAATAAAAAAAATTAAATAAAAAATTAATTGACGAGTATAAAAAAAATTGTTTAAGTTTTAACTAACATAAGAGAAGTGGTCAAGTGAAGATTGCGTCTGCCAGGTGTAGGATAGTCGCGGCTGTTGGAATAACCGATTTTTCTCACCAATACCTCCAAATTTGTCTTGTTATCGCCTTCAATGGACAACTCTGTCAATTCTAGAAAAAAATAAGATATCATGCTAATTAAATTCTTTAACTTTTTACTGTTATTTACTGAATAGGATTTTCATAAATTAAATAGTCTATGGAACATTTTCAAACTAAATACAGTCATACCACCAAAATATCACCAAATATAAATTAATCAAAAGTCTACCTCTATATTTAATTAGTGTGAGAATGTACTTCAGATAGGCTCAAATATTTATAGTTTAAAAGCTTTAGACATTATGTAGATATCATTTATACATTAATTTTCCATGATCTAATAAAGTGTCAATAAATAATTTTATAATTATATGATGAAACCTTAAAAAAATTATATAAAATAAACACATTTATTAGAGGTGTAAATTGAATATCAATGAAACAATATGAATAATGTATGAGTAATAGTGCAAAAGTAAAAAAATAATTAAACACAAACAAGGATAACACAGTATACAACTATATTGTCACTAGTCATGAATCATGCCCAAACCAAAGACTCAAACAATTCTGAACAATCAAACTGATAAGTTCATACTGTATTACATTTGAAATTTTTCAAAAAGTTTGTTCATTATAAGCAAAAAATTTAAAATTTAAATTTAAAATCGAGGAATAATAGTTTAAAAAAATATTAAAATGGTATTCAAAAATAAAAACAATATGAAGCCATAAATACATTTGAATATAATTTTGTGTACAAATTATACATTAATAATAAAACCTTTTTGAATAGTAACTACTTATTTAGAAACCAGTGGAATGAATGTAACTTACCACTGTTAGTGAGTAATTCCATTCCAGGTTCCAACAACTCCATTGCAGGTACTTCTAGACTTTCTTTGCATTTATGCAAACATGCGAGTACTTCAGGTTTCTCTAATTGATGTAAGAGTACTGATAAACCAGCCAAATACCCTCGTAGGTGATGTTTCATTTTATTTTCTGAACCTGAAGTGCAACAATACATAATAATATTTTTTTCTACTATTTACAAAAACAAAATTAAAATATTATACCTTGCCAACATGCTCCAACAGTCAAAGTAGTATTAATACCCTTGGTTGGGTGTAAAGGCCAATCATCAATAACTTCTGGGTTTTTGTTTTCAGATTTGAAAAGTACTCCATCAATATATAACTGAACATTTGGGAACTGGACAGATACAGCATAGTGGTGCCATTCATTGTCACATACCTAGAATACAATTTAAGACAACAACGATTAACTTAAATTTAATTTTTTCATTAATATATTTATTCATTTATTTATATTATACCTGAGGAACCTTCCATCTCCATTCAGCTGGCCTAAAGATATTAAGATCTCCTTGTGAAAAATCACGTCTCAAAAGTAATATGAGACGACAATTTCGTACAAACCAAGCATAATGATGACGGTTCATTTCTAATAAGAAAAAAACATATAAATAATACAAACATGATGATAAATAAATATCACATTATAACATACTGTGGTCATCAGCAGAACACAAAATATGTTCCTTAACATGTTTGTCTTGGTGTGGCATGGGCTTATGTTTCATCCAAGTTGAAATGGTAAATGCTGATGAAAGTCCATGGTCAAGAACATCATTGGGTATAGCAACAGCAGTGCTACTACCATCAAATTCATACATTTGATCAGATTCACGACCTTCATCATGTTTAATTGCATTTCCAGCAGATAAAGGTACATGATTAGCTGGCAAAAGTTCTACACTTTCTTCACTTGCTCCTATACAACAAGTAAAAAGTTACGCACACAAAATGGGAAAAAATTAATATTTTATTAATAATTAATTACCACAAAGTTTTCTTTGACTTTGAACTGAATATGTATCACGATCACAACCTTTGCCAATATGTGATGTTGCAAGAGTTAACTTGGCATTAACACTTTTCACGTGACATGGATCATCACATAGTCTGAGCTGTGCATTAGGAAACAAATCTTTACGACCAGATGTAGGGAAGTAATCAATTTCTTCGGGGACACCTGAAAAAAATGTTTACATAAAAACTGTATTTAAGAATTGAATATTAAATACATACCTTTCCAACCCAGCTTACAAATACGGTTCACTTTAATTGTAACCATGACAGGAGTAGATTGTTTCATACCACAGTCATAAGCAACAACTGACAAAATGTAATTATGGCTACGATCATAATCTAATGGTTCAGTATTTCTAATACTTCCTAAAATTCAAACAATTTAAATTAATTTAAGATGAGAGTAAAAATATAACACTAAAAAAATTATAAACTTTTATTATTACATAAAAATACAAAATATATAATACCTTCATTATTAATAGTGAAAGGCTGATCATCATTAAGTATGTCATATTTGCAAATGTCACCAAAGCGTGGTGTACAATCACGATCAGTGGCTTCTACTCGTAAAATTTCTTCATATAACCGCCCCTCATCAACTTCTTTAACATATGATGCATCCAAGAAAAGGGGAGCATATTCATTGATATCAACTACAGTGATATGTACAGTAACACTACATAAAAAAAAAAAGATTAAAATACCTATTGATGCATATTTCAAAAACTAAAACGTATGGTATTACCTACATTTTTTCTTTTTTTTATAAAATAACAATACACAGAACTCACTTGTCAGAAATTAGTCCCGAGCATGAAACTGCAGCTATTTCAAATTTATATGTTTTACGTTTTTCACAATTTAAAGTTTTGCGGGCTCGGAGTTCAGCATAACCATTTGACCGAAGAATAATCTGAAAAAAAATACAAATTTTTAATGACAAAAATATTAATGAAATTAACTTATGATATGAATAAGATAAATTTAAAATAAAGTAGATTATAGTACTGGCAAATACTAACAATATCCATAACTACCTATAATAATAAGTATGATAAAATGTCCTTATTAATAAAACAGATATTATTAAATATTTAATTTATGAAGAATGCCTAACATTACTTCATTATCTTGATTTACCAATAAATTAATGAAACAGATTTGCAGAGCAAAGAATTTAGATTCAGATTCAATCTGTGCAGAAGGCAACGGGAATCCACTGCACAGTAACCTTTCCTTCTCTAGTAACAACTTCTCTTAGTGGCAAACCCAACCCTCAAGTTTTTGACCCTAAGAAGAATGTCGCAAAACCAACCCTCGGGTTGTAAGAAATAGAAAAAAAATTGCTAACAATACTAGTAATGTTTCTTACCTCAAAAGGAGCTTCTCCGTGATGTTTATTGACAATGTTAAAATTACAAACATCACCAATGGCATAAATTTCTGGAACTACTTCAACAAGTGTTTCATTTTCTCTTACCAAACCATGATATCCACTGAGACTATCATCAATAACCAGTTTGGGTAAAATTTCTGAAAATAATAAGTAAATATTTTACATAGGTACCTAATGTAAATTACACAGAAATTGTGTACCCACAAAAAAACTAAAAAAATAAATAAAAATAAAAATAAAAAATAGTCATAGTAAAATAATCTTAAGCCACTTGACTTAAATGTATAAAAAATAGAATTTAATTTGAACGGCGTTATGCAGAAAGCAACCATCCCACAAAATTAAAAATATTGAGCTTTATAAACTACTAGATTGGAAATTTCATTGATAAGTCTGGAAGTACATACATCTAATTAATAAGGTATATTGGTTTTAGAGCATATGAGGTACTAACCAATTTAAAAAAAATATTCATCTAAAACTTGAATTAACTCCAAATAGAACATTTGTGGGATGATTGCTTTCTGCATAACGCCGTTCATTTCTTATAGATACCACCAAAAGTAAATATAAGTAAGTTTAGTGCCTACTTAGGTATTTAAAGTTTTCAAAAATGTTCTAATAAACATTTTTCAAAAGTTTATACTTACAGATTACTCATAATAAATAGGTGATAAATAGGTCATTGATTTATAGATAGATCATTGATATATAGGTATACAACACAACGCTTTATTATTTATTAGGTATCTACATGTAGGTATTGTTGATAAGATCATTATATAAAACTATTGATAATTAGTATTATTATTATTATTATTAGGTATTTGGATTCTGAGTGAAGCGAAGGATCTTATGGTTTTACAATGATGTTTATTTTGACTTATTTTTTTTTCTGGAGACACTTTTTGATCAACTTAATGTTGTCCAAAAGTTTCATCCAGCAACTTTATAGATGGGAAATTTGATGTAGATGGTACTTTGAGGGTTTATTAAGCCTTCATCTCTCCAGGCGAGAGGAAAAACAGCCAACAGTGGACCAAACACGGCAAAATTCGCCAAAACAACATTTTCATTAAATCGACTTTAGTAATTTCTAGGAAATTTCTGAAAATTCTATAATGACCTATAAAATATATGACCTTATTCCTTTCTTTGAAATTCAATACACCCACTCCTATTAACTTGTCCAAAGAGCGAAGAATATCCCATGGGACGAAGTACGTACTTTTTTAATATGACATCAAAATTACTAATGGAATATGTTTGATTATTATGATAAAAACAAAGACTAAAATTCTTTTTGATTTTATTTTCATATAAAAAAAAAAAAAAAACAAAACTTTATTTTATCTATTAATTTATATGTAGACACTAGACCTATATACAAAAATACCTGTACCTATAGTAAATTTCAGAATAAAACATTTATATATTTACATAATATACATTGAAACACTTAAAAAAAGATAAAAGAAAAAAATGTAAGATATAACAGTTATAAAATGATAACTTTGCATACAATCTAATACAATATGCAATGATGAATAATTAAATAAACACCTTTAACTTTTTTTCAAATACACTTAAATCAAAGTTTAACAAAGGGATGTGAACAAGGTTAGGAAGATACACCTACTTGAGAACAAAATAAGATTTGCAACAGTTTTTACCATATTTATCATTTAAATGCTTGAAATAAATGTAATACTCAGTAAAAAATAAGACTTAATAAATACTAACTAATAAATTATGAAATAGAACGTCATAATATAATGATGGATTATAAATAAATTCCTAAAAAATTTCTAATAGAAGAAAATGACTTTAGTTTTTATTTTTAAAATCAAATTTAAAATCAAATAAAAGAAATGTTCAAGTCTGTAATGAAATACCTAACAAAAAGTTGTATCTTAAGTATCTACTTAAAGACAATGAGTATGTATATCTTATCATATGTGTAATGATGAGTAAGTTCTAGGTACCGTAGGTGTAATTTAAATGAATATTGAACATCATTAAGAAAAATTTAATTCATTGATCTTATAATATATTTAATAGATGACAAGTTAGAATGCATGGAGCCATATATTACAAAACAAAACGATGTACATGAGGAAGCAGGTAGGTAAATTATGCTGCAGTCTAGATATTATTTTAAACTTTACTTTCTACATTTAAAAAAATTAATGGTAGATAAGAACTCAATACTCACAGAAAAAATATCAAGATATGACATGTCGGTAAAGTAATTTATACAATTGACCAACAGTATATAATAAATATATAAATACCAAATGATAAATTATTTAGATACTACCCTAGATATCATCAACCAAGGTATATAGCAATGTAGTTAAAATTTCGGACAAAATAAATGAAATATATTAAGTACCTATGTAGGTAATAAATAAATTATTTACATTTTGTAGGTATAGCAATGTTTTTCAATTTTTCTCATTACAGGTATTGCGTGAAACAAAGAGACTAGAAATTGGTTAGATTAAAAACATTAATGTACTTGTTTTAGATTCTGAGTGAAATTAAGGGTTTAATGTTTTTTTTTTTTTTTTATAAACACTTTTTGATACACTTAACTTAGCCTAAAAGTTTCATACAGTTTTTGTAGTTTAGATCAGATCGCATGTAATGGTACTTTAAGAGTTCATTTTAAACGACACTTTTAATAAATTGATTTTAGTTATTTAGTCATAACTCAAAACCAACGCAGCCAGAAACTTGAAATTTTTACCTTATAGTAATAGCATATTGTTACATTTCACAAAAGTTTGAAAAAAAATTGGACAACTTATGATCAAAAATACAACTTAGAAAATACTTTTTTTTTTTTTTAACTAAAAAAATGTTTAATAATAATTAAAACTTTAGTGTTTTATACTAACGAAAAATTCTGAAAATTTCATATGACCATACTCATATACTTAAGTAATAATACTGAAAAAGTTCACAAATCATGACTCAGGATTTTTTATTTTTGTAAGCGTTTATGTAAATTATGTTTTATAAAATTTTTACAGAAAAGATTGTTTTTACATAAATATTCAACTTTTAATACTTATTAAAATAAATCAGTCCATTCAATTAAAATGAAACTTTAGATAAAGATAGTACCTACTATATAGTTTTTTAAATCTTTTGGTTAAAAAAATTTTTCTTTTCTATAAGAATACTTTAAATGAATTTGAAAAAATAACACTCCGAAAATTATCTACAATAGTAAAATATTTAAAACGGTATATTTTTGAACTGAAGCTTTATTCAGAATAGTTTCACTGAATAAATGAATTACATAGTTTCTTTAAAATCCAATATATCCATCCACATATCTTGTTCGAGGAGCAAAGAATACAGAATATGCAAAGTATGTCCGGTTTTTTTTTATATGGCTGTTTTTCGCCACTAATGTAGAAATGGTGGTCTTAAAATTATGTAACTGGATTCAGTTTTTTTTTCGTGTCAAAATACAGTAAAATGAGTGATTTTCAGACACTAAATCAATATTGATATTCCTGTTATTAATCCAAAACTATTATTAAGTACTATTATAGACTTGCAAATTATACCCATAATTTTTTAAAGGGCTTTAAATTATTTAAAAAACTAAACTAGCAACACAATTATAAACTAAGCTATGCTTCATATCATTTTAAAAACCAATATGCTTTCTGCAATATTTTACTTCAAATTAAAAATACAAGATTTCATGCATTTTAAGATTCTTTGAGTGACGTATAGACCAAACTATATATCAGTGTTTCCCAAAAGGTGTGCCATGAAAACTTGAGTATTTTTATTTTAGAAACTATGTAAAAAGAAAATAGTATATATGTTATACTAAATATCTTAATTCTAAATTCATACAATTTTAATGTGAAACGTGTACTTGACGTTTTTCGCATAATAGTTAAATTTGAGGGGGAATTGATCATAAATATACTCGCATTTCTTGTTCAACAGATAGAAGTAATTTGCGTTTCTTATTTACCTATATCTTATATACCTGCTAAACAATTAAACCTATACACATTTTATTTTTGATCAATTTACAATATTTATCCTAAGGGTGCACTTGTTATAGACCACGAGTCGGCAATAGGCGGCCCGCGGGCCAAATCCGGCCCGCGGAGAGGAAATCACTGGACCGCCGAAAATATTTTTCTTAGACGTCGGTTTTCCGCGCATTTTAGAATTCCTTATAGAATTTAGATATTTCATCCGTTTGTTATGACGTAGGTAATTGGAGATTTCGATAGCGAATAAATTAATTATCTTAAACTGTGATTTAATAAAAAAATAAATACATTGATTATTATCTAACTAATATTTAAATTTTTTCTGGCCCTCGAAAATTTGTTTTCAAATTATCTGGACCGCCATGGAAATCAATTGCCGACCCCTGTTATAGACTATTGAGATGATTTCATCAAGGGAATTACAATTAAATTAAAAATACCATAAAAACATTAAAGCTCAATTTTTGTTTAAATTTTTCATCTTATAAACGTGTATAAATAAATAGGTACAGAAGTAGGTACCAACCAAGTAAATTCTCAATAATTTGAGGAATAAGATGGCACAATAACTACAGAAAAGCAAAATCTGTGGTTAATCCACAAAATACCAATTGAAACAAAAATGCTATAATTTTATTATTATAAAAATATATTATGTAGGTACCTAAAATTAAACACTATTTTTAAAAGTAAACTAGATATTATATATAATACTAGATATTGTATATAAGATATAATATATAACATTTACATTGAGGTTTTGTGGAACTGAAATTTTTTTATATTACATAATATACATAAACTCTATTTTTAGTACATAGTTTAGTAGGAAATTCGCAAAGTAGATAATCTAAAGTTTAAATTTATTTCATGAATTATTAATTTTAAATGTGTATTATCCCACTCATCAATAAAATATGTGTTAAGTTAGGTAATTTAGTTATCTACAATTTTATCAGGCTTCAAGTTTTTAAAAAACACCTAAGTTTTTTAATATTAAAAAAAAAGTTGAGAACTGATTTAAATCTATCTACTGATATACAAGGCTATAACTAAATTAATATAATAATACCTAAGGTAAGTATAGATATATGTAGGTACTTTGTATCTACTTAACCCGCAACTAGTATGGTAAAAAAAAAATTATAAGCGGTCTATCAGACCGCTTATACAATTTAAATAGAGGCGGTTTGTAAGCACCTTTTATCGAGGCGGTGCCCCCGTAAAATTTTTTAGGGTATGTAGGTGTTTCAGTAGGCTCAGTGCTCAGAAGTTTGGTACATAAAGACTCATGAGAATTAGTTATAATATATAAAATGATAGTAAATATAAGTTTTTAGAAATGTACCTTATGTCCATACAACCAGTTTTAAATTAGCACCAATTTAGTTTAAAAAAATTTAGTTAAAAAAATAAGTCAATGGTTAACCTCAGTAAATAAAGAAAATTTATGTGCAGAATTTGAAATATTTAAAAAATATTTTGATGAACAATTTCATCAAAGAGTGTTGATTAAAATATTTCTAAAATATTTATAAATTCTCAAGATACAGAAGACATAGAAAATAATAATAATGAAATTGAAACGGAAAGTATCGAAAAAATTAACAAGTTAGATTTTAAAATGGTTCAAGTATTAAAATTGTTATGTAAGTTTAATCTGGAATCAGCATTTCCAAACTTATATACATTGTATAAGGCAATATGCAAACTACCACCCACTTCAGCTACAGCTGAAAGAACATTTTCAAAGCTTAAATCGGGGCTTAAATTAATAAATACCAAACATAGGTCATTGATGGGTGAATCTTATATATATTAATGGTATTATCTTGTTCTCCAGATATAGATAACAATAAATAAAAGGCTATTGATAGGTTTGCAATGAAATCCAAATTATTGCAAACAGAACTGTTGAATCAGTAATAATAATAATTTTAGTATTTTTAATAATTTTTTATATGATGATTTATAAATTATAATACTATTTATAATAATGTATGTTTTCCTTTTTTTTTGTAATTTGTATGTTTTGTAAATTCATGTTTTGAGAGTTGAGCAGACATTTTAGACTTCATTTAGACACATCTCTCAATCTCTGAGACTCTAAAAATATAACTATTGATAGTTGTAAGTACAAACTAAATAAATAGTTCTTCATTATATTAATATTGATTATATCTCGGATTATATCATTCGTTTATTTTTTAATATTTTATACAGTATGAATATTTTGTAATCATTTAGATTTGTGACTTTAAAATAGTAAAAAAATGAATATTATTTGTATCATGTAATATATAATATTATAAAAATGTAAAATCAATAATAAATATCTAAAAAATTACTCTATTAATATAAAATAAATAATTTTATTTTGGTTGTTCATAAATTATATTATGTTAAGCTAAAAATTCAAAATAAAGAATATTAATATTTATAATTAATGACAATATATACAATATTTTGTATGATACATAATACGTATATTATAAACATTTATTTTAGATACAGTAGAACCTCGATTATCTGAACCTTCGTTATACGGACCCTCAATTATCCGAATGTTATTTTTTTCAATTCATACATCCAAATTTTCTTTTATCCAAACTTCTACTAAAAAGTTTGCGAAATTGAGCTGTGCAAAAGCGCGTAGCAGCAATTCACCATATAAAAATTAATCAATTTGTCAAAAACAAATAATAATAGGTAGGTACCTACAAATGTATAATCATAATATAAAATGAAATGTGTCATAAGTCAATAATATGTAATAATTATTTTTTATTGATTTTACAAATAATATTTATTTTAAATTTCTATTACCTGAACTTGGTGTGGTCCCAATTAGTTCGGATAATCGAGGTTCTACTGTAAATATATATATATATATAATTTCCAAGAGTTAAAATAATAAGCTAAGACAACAAAATTTTAAATTTTTAGAAAATTATTAAGCTTAACTGCATTTTTAGGTAAATTTTGGTTAAATAAATAAAAATGTAGGTATATGGTATACTAGTAAATTCATGAACCCGTTAAGTAGTATATAATTAACATTGTAATATTAGAGGAGCTGTATAAATGGAGTGAAGCGAGAAAAAAAATTTCGGAGTAGGTAGGGTTCGGTAGGTGGGTGGTTTAAATTAAATTTCCCCGGTAAGATATGAATATTCAAAATGCCTCTGAATTTAAACAGCTGTGACGACAAAAATCTAGTATTTTAACCTCAATAACCATGGTTATATTTTTATACTATCTTCATAGAAAGGTACAATCTACCTCCATGACCATATCGGCAAAACCTTATCACGTAATTGAAAATTAAAAATGGCAGCAGTCTGTTAGACTGCACTATACCAGTTACGGGTTAATTAATTATTTTAGTACTTAATAAAAAAAACTTTATAAATGCATTCAAAACTAATACCAAACATATTATTAGAGGAATTATTGTTTTACTTAGTTTTGGATTTAAAAAAACAAATAAAAACTTTAATTGTGTACTCAAGTAGATAAGAACCAACCAAATTAAGTTTTTTTTTCAGATACAACAGTCAAATTTAAAGAAATTGATTACTTTTCCAACAGTGTGTATACCTAAATAATATGTAGATAATAAGTTTATACCTCGGTTTATACCTAAATAGGTACCTATTTAATGCAAATTATTACAAAACATAAGAATTATCACAAAGAGTAAGAAATAACTTAGGTACCTACCTACTTTAAATTTTTAAATAGGTAGGTAGCCAAGTAAATTTATATTGATAGGTAATCATTACCATTAACACAGGCAAAAATTAATAAAATATAAAATTTTTATTAGCTGTAGGCATCAAAACAAATGTTTAAAAATCAAGTCTGTATTCTACTTAATAAAATAATTTTTTTTTTTTTTAAAATTCAAAAAATATAGTTTATTATTTATGCTTTTAAAATGCTCTGTGAAACCATTGGTGAAACAAATTAACAACCAAGAACACTAACATTGTGTATTGAACAATTATTTGGGTAAACCTTGAGGTAAACATTATAGCTACAAATTGACGACTAATGTATTTGTTCATTAGTGCATTTGTTTTTCACCAATATCTTCTTAATGATTGAAATGAATAATTAAATAGGTAAGAACCAATGTTTTTCAATACCAGTTTCTTATTTTATCAGGTACTTATACATATTCCATATGACACAGTAGAGCAACAAATTTAACCATATAAATTATATCAGGTAAATCTGCTGAATAGATATCTGTGTTTTAATAAAACAATGTAAAATAAAATGAAAATTAATTCTAAAAATTTATTAATTTAATTAAACACTATTGAGATATCTCAATGAATAATTTATAAGTACATTATTTTAATTAAAATAAATGTGTATTCCTATTTAAAAATCATACACTATTTAATAAAATTATGTATATATATATAAATAATATTTACTCAGACATTTACTGAACACATGGATAGTATGGATGGGTACCTATCTTCTTAATTGTATTTAATTGTTCAATAATTTTAAATTATACCCGTTAAAATTACAAAGTAAATAATGAAGTTAATTAGGTATGTATAAGTAATTCATACTTGATAACAAAATGATGAGAAGAAAAATATACTCTTTTACAAGTGAATGAGCAAGTGTAATTGTAAATAGGTAAGTATATATAATATTGTAGGTATGAAATGTAGGTTTTTTGACAAAGTTTACATGTTTAGAAAAAAACAATGGGCGCTTTATTGAATTATTGATAAGGAAACAAATTATATAAATGTGCATTTTAATTAGGTAACTACCTAGCAGATTACCTAATATCTATCCCCACATTAATATGGAATAGTTTTAATATTTTACTCTGTATATAACTTCATTAGACTTAATTTTAGGGACATGAAAGATTAATTTATTGTACAAATTATAGGATATTAGATCAGGTGTCATTTTAGTCTTGAGGTAATTTAAAACTTACATTTATTTTTTTCATAATATACACTTACTGATTTAGCATTAAATTGTAATTTTACAAATAAATGGAAGTTATTTATTTTAGAAAATTATCAAGAATGCTTTTTTATTTTCTCACTAAACAAAAATAAAACCTAAGTAGGCACTTGTACATAAACAAAAGGTGTAATTTGATAGCGACCTAACAAACATTAATTGAAACCTATTTTTTCTTTAAAATTGATGAATAAGCAACCAACATAACACATTCTGTAGACACTCAATACATATGTTTTATTGTTAGGTAAGGTACCTTAATATAAGTGGTATTCCAATGAACATGTTAAAGGATTATCAAATAACCTCGCAAATAACCAACAATAAAGAGTTGTCATCAACAAAACATGGTTCATATCAAAATGTAGGTAGAAGGGAGGGTTTGTACAATATATTTGTCAGATGAGTACCAGAGGCTTATTTAGGCACAGGTCCAGTAGGCCCCGGGCCAAGAGCGACGACATTTAGAGGGTGGCAAATTTCAATAATTTTTTTTTTACCTTTTTACAATTACAAAAAGTATTTTTCATTTGACGGAATCAAATTTGACTTATTTTTTTACTAGAAAAATTGTTATAGAAATTTAATGTTTTGTGATTTAGAGTTACGATTTGAACTGTAAACAATCGCGTCCGTTCGCTCAAAATTAAACAACTAGGTACCTCCATACCTCGCTCCATACTATACGCATACGCAATACGGTACGAACCACGTAGGTAGCAAAAAATGCACGCGTTCATCGCGGACTCGAATTCTCATGCTGTGGATTCAAATGTTTTATGAAAAATGTTAGTAGAAACGGGAAAGGGAAAAGGCGGCGAATTGCAAAGTGTCCAAAGGCGGAAAACCCCTAAATACGCCACTGATGAGTACATGCCACTTCTGAAAGATACGCGAGGCGGGTACACATCATTATAACACGTACAGAACGACACACAAGTTGCTGTCGTCCAATGGACTATTTTTTCATACGGTGGCTAATAACTGGCAACGTGGTCTCTGGAACTGGTGGTAAATTCGACGGTCTGACGACGCGAGTGTGTGTGACGTGCAAGGACGTACCTAGTCTCGTAAAACACGAACAGGCGATGGGAGAAAAAAAGAAAAACTTATAGGCATCTACTGTCCGGAATAAAAAAAACCGTCATATCTGTCGAGTGTGTGGAAGAAGTGAGAAGAGACGCGCGTCCGTTGAAAACACAAAGATGATATAGATATATATAAAAAAAAAGAGAAATAAAGAAAATCACGCGCATAGGTGGGTCCACTCGCGGCGCGACCACTTCGGATGGCACGCACGACTACGCCACATTGCCGCTCTCCTCTCCTCCGGCCTACACGGCCGGCGCACCACCTGGCCCTTTCGGAAACGTGCCCGAACCCGTCGGAGCGGTTCTTCGGCAGCTGCTGCTCCTCCGCCCACCGGCACACGCGGAGGAGGACAATTTTATTATTGTTTCGCGTCGCGTACCTACTACTATTTCCGTACACCCAACCCGCTTACCGGGTCGACGTTGACAACAACGACGACGACGGGGCAAATCACTTACCGTCGGTTGTCGGAGACGTGACGCTGCCGGACGACGAGACGATGAACAGGACGAATGTGGTGATGGCCGACAATGTCTTGAGACACGTCATTTTCGCTGTACTGTGGGCGTATCGGACGGGGGAAGAACGGGTAGGAGAGAAAAAAAAACGAGACGGAAAACGTTCGACGGAGTTCACCGCACGACTGTTGTTAGTATATCACATTAACGAACTCGTATAGGTTATTATTTTACACACACACATATATATATATATATATATATATATATAAATATAAATAGAAAATAGAAAAAAAAAACGAGAATTAAATCGGAGAAAAAATTCCAATACCAAGGGTCGCGGTGAGTGACAACCCTCTGGTCACACGCGAATAGGAAAAAAACCCTCAGTCCGGCGTTAATCGGACGAAATGCACGCGCGCGGAGAAGCGAAACTACACTGACATAGAAAAACGAGAGAAAAAATCAACTCGCGAGCGCACACACACACACACACGCTCGCGCGCACACACATACAAACGTACACACGGTCGCGCGCACGCTCGTATAGTCTCGTATACACAACGTTACATTACAAGAACGACGGCGGCGGCGGCGGCGGCGGATTCTCCTGTTCCTCATCCGACGTTCTCCCACCACCGCCGCACTACGTCGACCGCCACCGCCGCCGCGACGAATCAATAATTTACATGAGTCAGAGCCGCGCGGAGTGCCGTTTTCCTCTTTTGTCCGGTATCATGGAAGAGAAAATCAAAGCGCACCGGTGTCAAGGTCGGCGGTACACGTCCAACAATAACACATAACGTACCTGTGTGTTTATAGTTTATACGCTTTTACCGCGTAATGCGTATTGAAAACTATTGAACGACTCGTTTTGTCATTGTCGTCGTCGATCGGACATTGGGAATCCGTTCACGAGTTCAACACGAACGCGTTATGCATTTGCCGCCGTATGAGACGCGCGTAAGATGTATGTGTGTGTGTGTGTGTGTGTGTGTGTGTGTGAGTGCTTGGGTTTTTGTGAATGTGGGACAACGAAATCTCACTCGTCGGAGCACACGCGCACTTGTTATACACTTATTGTCTGAACGTTTCGGTCTTGCAGTAGGCTCGCTTTTTTGTTTTTTGTTTTTGAAGGTTGCCAACGACGAATCGATTCCGTAATGACTTCAATAGTCAACGGCTACACGAACAGACAGATGCACTTTTTATTGGCTCGTGTATTGAAGTAACCTGTGAGAAATACTGGTTTGCGTTATGTAAATGTGGGACAACGAGATTTCACCCGTCACCTCTCGATCGGCTCACACGCACGTCGTAGGCTCAATGTATTATACATAACATTTCAATGTTTTAGTAATGTCGCTCTATAGGCTCGAATTTTCGTTTCGAACATTGTAAGAAACATATCTATAGTGCATTACGTGGGAAACAAACACTGAACATTTGTCAGATTTATACTTCTAAGCAAATCATTAACAAATAGAAATGCAGGCGCTCACGAGGAAAAAATGTCGTCTGTCTTACATACAAGTTATAAGTTCGTGCGACGTATTTACTACTAACTACGCACGACTTGAGACGCGTGTTTCAGGTTAAATACCAACAGTCACGTGTGGTATGCAACGACATGATATGTGTGAGTAGTAAGTATACTGACTACCGAGTTTGTGAGCGTGTGTGACCAGGTGGGGGACGTAAGTGTCTCTGTCTCAACGTTACGGTTGATAAAGTGGAAAATAATAAAAAATGATTGAGCACGTATTATAGGATCGCGAATACAGACCATGCACATTGCACTCTATAAAAATGATTAACCCACAGATGGACGGGTTGAAAGTTTTGACGCCAGGTCAGTACGACGTCACACTTTTGTGTCGACCGCAGTCGACTAATTCCAATAGTACATCACTCAGACTTTCGAGTTACACACACACACACACACACACACACACACACACACACACACACACACACACACACACACACACACACACACATACACTCGGGTACACAGCCTTGTTATATATATATATATATATATATTATAAAATAACATAACGACGTGAGGATGTACGAGTATGCAGGCTAAATGTTAATAAATCCGTCGTTGTCGGGCTTAAGTATAAAAATATATGTAACCTGGCAAGATTAAATTTTGTTTAATCTATTGAAGTTAAAAAATAAATTGAGATTGTTGTAATCATATTTTATACATATTTTTTAGTTTTTAAGATAATAATTATTAACATAACCTATTCTATAAATTATAGCTTTTGGCGGCCGTAGCTTTGTTCACGCTAAGTTTTAGCAGTGAAGGTTTAAAATAAATGTTTTACCAACAGTTTTTCAAAATGTTATCTATAAAACTTCTTTGTACAATGTTCTTCGCTGATCTATTAGTAAGCGACAAAATCACCAAGCTACTGGGTGAGCTTACGCGTGAGCAAGCTACGTAGAACTGCCCATGTGAAAAACAGTTTCCCCTTTCGTGCATCCTGTTAAAATTGTGGCTTCCACTATATTACGATGTAAATCTTTGACTTTGAGCCTGGTACTATTGCACAGTTTAGGTGATCTCAAATTTCGTTACAACATAACAATAGGTGCAAGCCTGTCGTAAGATATCATCCGCCCTAATGCGAAAATTTGAATGCTGCTCTTAAATACTAAATTAAATAGGTACATGAATAATATTGAAATTAACAAATTTGTGTCAATGTGTTGGTTCATAAATTTGAATTTGAAAAAACCATAAATAAATATACAACTTTAAAAAAAATTAGAATAAAACACGAGTACACATGATACACATAGGTACTATTTGTTTGAATAAAAATCAAAATGAGAAAAATATTTATAATAATTATAATAGCTTTTTGAAATTGTAGTGCGGCACTATAAATTAATTTTTCTTGCCTTTTTTGTTGCTAAATCTCGTACTACATTTTTCAAGTTTGTGCCGACTTTGCTTCAATGGATAAAATTTAATGATTTTTCGTAAGTTTCAGTTTAAAGAAACTTCTTCCAGCAGACGCTACAGTCACTGGAGTCAAAAGAACGATTCTTAAACTGGTCGCAATATTAAGATAGATTTTCTAAAGTTGATAACTGTAAATATACTCAAGATTTTTTTACCTTGAGAAGTATTTTTTGAACATTCAATAATTTAATTTTGCCACCTCAATTTCCTTAAAATATTTTGCCGCCCTAAAGCAACGCATGGCTTGCTTGTACCCTAGCGACGGGCCTGAATAGTGTACACACGTGCAGAATAAGTCTATGATATGGCATACCCGGTGGTTTCTATAAATTAAAAAATTCAAACGGATAATTAGTTGCATCGTCTTTGTTGACCACAGTATCTATCGAAGTAAATACTTTTTCTTCCCCTTCAAAAGACATCAGTGCGTCATTGATAGCCGCGCTTGGTCATTTTTTGGAGTGAGCATAGCACGTTTACACAACCATTCTATAGGCTTATCATGAATATGAGCAATATCTGTGCCACTGTTCTAACATTCCAAGTACCTACTTTCAAGGGTTGCTTGAAACTGGTTGCCTCATCATTCTCATAACTGTCCTCCCCAGAGATTCGAATGGAGGACTTTGGAATTTAATTTAGTTGTGAGCATTAGGGCCGTTCACAGGGAGGGAACGGGACCATTTTGCCCCAGGCCCCATTCTAGGAAGATAACAAGGGAGCCCCCGTTCATGATGTGAATTTTTATTTTATTTATACCGTGTCAGTGAACACTAATAAATTTTCTGACCCAAGCGTGTATACAAGAGGGGCATCGCTTCCATGCTCCCAAATTTAAAAATACTAGTATAATTTTTCAACTTTTCTTGCAATAGAATAGAACTAACAAAACTTGCAAAATAAAATATAAAATATTAGATGATTATTTTTATTACATAGGAAGTATATTGTTATGTCAACATGTATCCGTGAATTTACCTGACTATTTTATATTATAGTTCTGCTATTTATTACACTGCAGTAGTGTAGTGTACTGACTATGTGTCTATGCAGTGCCGTCCTAACCACCATTATCGCCAGTGGCGGATTTAAAGATTCGAATAAAGTCGGCAAATCCATAAGAGTGGCCTCATAAAATAATTTTTTTCTGGTCAAACTTAAAAATTATAGATAAATTAGAGGGCCTCGGTGCACAATTTAAGAGGGGCCCCGTCGGCATTTGCCCACTAAACGACCGTTAAATCCGCCACTGATTATCGCCCCTGAGGCAACAATATTTGATGCCCCCTTCTCTAAAAAATATAAAACCTCATTCTATAAATATATTAAATACATAATAATTAAAGGTTCCCCTGCTTATTAAATATTATTTTAATCTTATTTATATACATGAATTTATTTTGTTTTGATTACTTTTTTTTTTTTTACTTTTTCGAGTTGACACCGATTTCATTATTATGGCTGCATTATGGAAAAAAATTACTATTTTCTCGAAACAATACGTAGTTTCAGTTTTAGTTCACGTATAAATCATACCTTTATAGGCTATACAGTACCTACATCTATCCTTTGGTAATATTGATGTTTATAATAAATTATTGTAGGTATGTAACACAGTAGTCTTACTCATTGTTTACATCATTTTATATTTAATAGCACACAAACAATTTAATACGTACTCGTCTTTGATATTACAGTATAAAAAAAGAATTGTAAGAATGAAACATCAATTTTTTTTTAAATTTAAATTTTATTTCATTAATTTTTATGATGCATTGACGCCCCCTAAAATCATAGTACTTTGAACGCCCTGGGGCACTTGTCCCATTTGCCCTTCCCTTGGGACGACTATGTGTCTATGTATAGCAGTACATTAAAATTTTATAAGATGTACAATAATATGAGATATACATAGTTTTGCAGAAAATTGTAAAAATAGTTTGTTTATCTCAATGTTCTCATCGACTTGAATGACGAGGTCGCGACGAAGTTGATTTTTCGCCGTAATCGTTCGAATTTATATTTTATACTTATTGTATCAAATATCTATATTCTGCACATTGTTATTTACGCAGTTTTTACATTTTTAAAAAATTTCCAATCAGATAAAAATTTTCTATCTGCTAATTATTCGTCATATTTAAAGTATTAGGTACCTTTTCTGTATTTACATTTAAATAAAGTGTTCTTTTCCATGGTATTGTTTTAATTGTTGGTTGAAAACTTATTTACAATGTAAACTGTAAAATCTATCATGTTCAGTGGCGGCTCGTGGGTAAAATAATTAACGATGCATATTTGTAAAATATAATAAACATAATTCTATAGTAGAGCGTAGACAGCAGTGAAATTCATATTGTTTTTATATACTTTCTAAGTTAGGGTACGTGTACCTACATATACGTTTTGTGAAATGACACTATTACGTGTGCCTTAAATAATACGTATAGATCTTACGATACATTATAACACTGGGGACGTTGTCTACGGGCTGCGGTAGTTATTAGATAATAATAGTTATTACTCATTAATTATTATGTTCATACGTAGACTTAAAATATTATAATTTAAAAGTCTATGTGTTAGTACAATAAACATAACATGATTATTCGAACGTTGTTGAATGATTGCTAATGATATTATCATATAATAACGTGAACGTATTGTACTCGGATCGACACCCAGCCGATCTAGGACATTTCGGCGCAAAACCATTTTATATTTAGAAAATTTGGTAACTGGTAACTCATTGCTATAAGAAGTAATTCAAAATGTAATTCGTTGTATCTATAAAATGAACATGCATTAATGTATGACTGAGAGGCAGTGGTCTAGACAACTGAAAATTAAATTTTCTTACATATTGGCATTATGCAAATAATATGATAATATAGGGCCCCTGAATTAATTTGCCCCAGACCCCAAAAATCCTTGGGACGGCTCTGGTGAGCATTGCCATAAATGATTTTACAAGAACTATCCCGTAGGATCTTTAATGTAGTGGTAGTCCTCTGCCTTCTACATCCTTATGCCGTTGACCATTTCTGTGGTTCCTCCGTCTTTTGAGCCGGTTTCCCAACTCCAGGGCATAAGAGTGCACTACTCTACGCAACTCATGTGCCTCAGAAGCCATTGGCTTTGTAGAGGGATCTCCTTATCCCGGGAGACTTTCGGTGTTCTTATCAATCGCCTTTTACGATTGGGGGAACAGCGCGTGGTCCTATTCTAACCCGGAACCACTCAAGATTAACCCCTTTATGGGGTGCAATTTTGAAAAACCCTCTCTTAGCGGATGCCTACGCCATAATAGCTATCTGTACGCCAAATGTCACCTCAATCTGTCCAATGGTTCGAGCTGTGTGTTGATAGATCAGTCTATCAGCTTACTGTTTTATATATACAGATTAAATATTATTCAGACACTGTGTTTTTGACCGTCTCAAAGCGCGTTATCATGCAGCGCGACGACGATTTTCTTTAAAAACTCTCGCATTCAATATTCCTCGTAGTTTTCAGTTTTTCACCTTCACCCACGATTATTTATTTAAATTCCCCTGCGTGGTTCGTAAGTATATTTGAGAGTATGGGTGTGTGTGTGCGTGTTTGGTATAATAATATACACAAACACATACGCACGATTGTGCACCAACCACGAACATTTGCTGCCCCGAAACAATATAATTCATATGTGTACTCGTAGAACGTACAACGAATCCCCAAACGAGCGATCACACTCTTACAATGATACGCGACGTATACGTGACAGAGGCGGTCGGCATCTAAACACGCATACATATAATACACACCACCTGACTATATAATATAATACCTGCATACATACAAACATCGTTAAGCTCGACGCGGGTGTGTGTGTGTGTGTGTGTGTGTGTGTGTGTGTGCGATATTGCATATTATAACGAGTGTACGTCTTCTGCGTAGGCGTGCAGCTTTGCTGTGTCACTATATGTTGTATAGACTATAGGCTGTATACGGGTTAGTGCAGCCTAATGATATGACTAATATATACATGTATATTTGAATTCATGCGCCACGCGTACGGGTAGGTGCCTATATTCCTGATGTAGATGGGTTGGGGCGCAGATTGTCTTTTTCTTTTCTTTTTTTCCTATTGGATTTACAATTCGCATTTCTTAACAAATACTCGAGATATTTCCGTCGTTGCCATCAGGAGAATTCGCTCTATAAAGATATGTATATTGTATGCATATAATCATGGCCTATGTATATATATATATATATATCATAAACCATATACTTGTCGTTCGAAGAATTTTAATATGTGATGTACGTCTAACGTCATCGTAATTTTGTTTAAAGGAATTATATCAGCATGTACCACCTTTATCGTTTTTTATGATCCTTCACTAAATTACTGCGATATTTGAATATACCTTCGTATTCACTCGTCACCGCCATTACGATTAATGTAAAATAATAATTATCTATGGTTTTCCTCTCTTGTAAAATAATCTAATATCATGGTGCTCATAAGGCATAATATGCTATTAATACCTTTAGGTCCCGCTTTTGGTTTACACATGTACATGCAGTGGCATACACAGCTATTTTCAATGGGTGGGGAGCTTACATTTAAAAAATTATGTAAGTACATAATTATAATATACATTATACATTGATAAATCAAAATAATATTATGTTGTTTAAATAAGATTTATTTTCATTATAAAACAGTTATCATTAATGTCGACAACAAATTGCGTTGTTATAAGCAGGGTCCGGATTTTATAGCATTTGCTAATTATTATAGAATACAGATAAAAATAGCATGATGGGCTATAAATTTGTTTTATACACCAGGGACTCTAAATATGAAATTTTATTTTGATATTTTTTACATATTTGATGCATTTTAGATTTTTAGTGCTATTTTTAAAGTGTCGGTACTATTTTTCTTATAATATAATGCTTTATTTAGTAGTTTTCATTATTATATTACAATATTAAACATGTTAGTCTATTTTTAAGAAGCTCGGAAATATCGAATATTATACATTTTATGCCCTCTAATCTATTTAATATATATATATATATACAGTGTGATCACGCTATTCGGTACCACTGAATATCTCAGTTGAGTGACCTTGTATTGAAATGGGGTTTTCGGGAGATGATAGGGAGTACTTAAAAACATATTTTCAGACCAATTGCAAATTTTTAGCTCTCTCGGTACGCGCATGCGCAAATACAACTTACTTTTTTTTAAATGACAACCTACATATTTTTCTGCAGATTCGGGTACAGTATTTTTTTTAAACATTTATTGTATAAAAAGTTTTTTTCTATTTTCAAAACTGACCAAGTTAGAGTAAGTCAAAATTTGAATTTATGCATATATCTCTAATAACGGTAAGATAAGCAGGTAATGTAATTATTATGGGTTTGATGAAAAATATTATTTTACTTTTATTCTGTAACTAGACTCGTACAAAGTGTGTGCGATATCCGTGTATGACTATTAAGTGCTTCAATAAATTATAATTTTTAAATATGAATAACGCTGAAAAAGTTGAGTTGGTTTTAATTTAGGGTGAATGTCAACATAATAAACGCCTGGCTGCTTTGACGTATTCCGAACGATATCCAGAAAGATACCATCCATCTTCTAATTATGTTTTACGACTTTTAAAAGGGTTGAATCAGGAAGGAACATTTCCTGGCAAACAAATAAACCAGCTTAGGCACAGAGAAAATATGTTAGATGACGATACAAAATTACAGGTACTAGCATACATAAGGGCTTATCCACGGTCGTCAATTAGGCATGTTGCTCGCGAAAGTGGAGTTTCATATGGTTATGTTCAAAAAATTCTAAAAAAACACAAAATGCACCCATATAAAATCGATTATGTCCAACAATTGCGTGCCGGAGATTCTACCTGTCAATCTTCAGGACTTAAAAAACAAAATACAGGCAGCATGTGATATCTTAAGTGAGGACCAAATCAAGGCAGCAACATCGACTGAATTTTTCAAACGACTGGAATCATGTTTAGAACATGATGGCGAAAACTTCGAACAATTCATAAGATAAATTTGTTTAATCATTTAATTTTTTATAATAATAATAAAAATAATAATAATAATTATTATTATTATAACTACTTTGTTCTACATTTAGTTAATGCAGTTATAGGTAGTGTCATCACTGGGTGGCTTCTTCCGTCATATTTTTCATGTTTTTATTACTCTCATCAAATGTACTTATTGTTCTATGAATAGATTGTAAATATCTTGTAAAAATAAAAAAAATAAAAAAGAGTTAATGCAGTTGACGAAATATCATACACTAAAAATAATGTTTAATTATTTCACATTTATTTTATTATTTAAATGAAAATATCATTGGGTACGAATTATGCATAAATTCAAATTTTGACATATTCTACCTTGGTCAGTTTTGAAAATAGAAAAATACTTTTTATACAATAAATGTTTGAAAAAAAATACTCTACCCGAATCTGCAGAAAAACATGTGGGTTGTCATTTAAAAAAAAGTAAGTTGTATTGCGCATGCGGATACCGAGAGAGCTAAAAATTTGCAATTGGTCTGAAAATATGTATTTAAGTACTCCCTATCACCACCCGAAAACCCCATTTCAATACAAGGTCACTCAACTGAGATATTCAGTGGTACCGAATAGCGTGATCACACTGTATATATATATTTCATTATTCTTTGGATTTTACAATTTTCTTTAAGTAAATTAATTAAAAAAATAATAATTTAAACCACCAGTAAAAGATGATAATTTCAAAAAAATTTGTTTTATGTTGCTATTTTTGATATTTTTAGGGCATATTATAACGCATATTTTAGTACTTTTTGGTGCTATAAAATCCGAACCCTTCTTTTAAATTATAATATAATGGAATATAATTTGGAATATTCAATATCTAATAACTTCGGTGACGACGGTCTTCCGCCATACATTTTTATCGAAACTCGATTGTGATGGTAACACTGCAATTCCGTTAATTAAATTTTGTATTTATTTTTATTAGTATTATTAATTTTTTTTTTAATTGTCATCATTTTTATTATAAATTTTTACGTAATTACGTAATAACGTTTACGTTTTTACCGTTATATATTTTATAATAAGATCGTGGATACAGTAGTGAGAAGCTATAAAGTCTTTACACGGCAGTAATATCATATGTAAAATTGTAAAATTGACTATATTATACATAGTTCATACGGTTATATATAATAGTACTATAATAAAGTCTATATAGTAGGTATTATATGGAATATCATGTTTCCATCATCAAACTTAATTATTATTCATTGTACTTTGACCATTTTACTCGGCAACCATACATATTGAATTAATTTTGAAGGCATAACAACTGTCGGCTTATCAATAAGTTATGGATAGTTTCAAAATAAAAAAAAATTAATTGGTACTTCAAAGCGGGAGCATTATGACACCTAAAACGTCCCCATATCCGTGCACGCCCTTGTCATTATTAGTCATTATACAGTTGTATGTTTTCGAAATACATATTTTAATTTATATATGGTGTGCCATGTGCTCTATATCCTTCTAAACCGTTGCAATAAGGTTCTACTATAGAAATGACTAATGAACATACTCGGACTTAACAGTCGGTTTTAAACACACGGGTTTATTGAAGTAAAATGTGAAATTGATATGCGTGAATACGATATTATTTGACTATATATATATATATATATATATATATATATATATATATATATAGGTAAGAGGCTAAATCACCAATTGTGATATCCATGTGTTATAAATGTAGGGGGGTGATATCCGCTTCCGCTAAAATAATATCACCTGTTTCCGCTAAAAATGAAAAAGGTTCCCGTTTCCATCAAAGAAATATTTGAGAACCCTGAAGATCAAAATAATTTTAATATGTACTTCATGAGTAATGTCATGAAGTAAATGAATTAATTAAAGTTCCCAATTTATCACAAAAACGGGTTATTTTTTCTAAAAGTAAATCTTCTTACTTTTTTAATTATTCTTTGACATCATTAAAGCGCTAAAACAATAGGTGTGAACAAACTTTGGTTTTGGATATTGTCAAGTATCATTGTACTTCGTTATAGTTATAACTAAGGAAAACAATGGCTTTTGATAGAGATATTAAAAAAAAATTTTTTTGAAAAAAACTGAGTCAAAAGGATGGGAATAGCCCTTTTCCGCCAAAAAACCGGTTTCCAGATTTACGCATAGCCCTTTTCCGCCAAAAACGAAAAAGGTACGATTCCCGTTTCCGCCAAAATGTATTTTTGTGAGAAGTCGTTTCTGCCAAATATTGTTTGGGAACCATGTACAAATACAATAATTATGTCATATATCACATTATATCTATTATATTCTTTAAATAGTACAAAAATATAATATATACATATATATATATATATATGTATATACAAAATGTCTTAAAAAAAAATTATAAATACAAGTAGGTTATAATAATACTTTAGTCAAATAATGTGTACAATTAAATTATAGTTTTTAAAAAATGGCATAATTAAAAGAAACAATTTTTACAAAATACTAATTTCTTTGGATTTTTTTTTTATAATTGCGTCTTCAGTAGTTTTTAAACGGTTTAATATTTTTTTGCCTTTTGAAATATTTTTTATATGATTATTAAAACTGTTTATTTTCATATATGTGACTGTCTGTATTGTGTCTTTCAATATTTTTAAAAAGGTAAATAATGATGGGTGTGCGTTGAAATGCGAATGGAAAGATTCACAATTATTGGTCGTTCTTTTTAATGTCGCTGTATGCAAAGCCCACATACTTGGTGGAAATTTAGAATTTTCATCAACATAATTTTTCAAAATATAATCTGCGTACCTACTATACTTGCTGTCATCAGGAATGTCTGACATAAAATCAAATGAAAAATATGATACCTCCGAAGGGTCTAAAAATGTTAATCCAAAAGTGTGTTTTAAGCAATCATTTTTTTTATTCTCTAATGTTAAGCCTAATTCTTGGATTTTTCGATACCAACTCTGAATAAAATGAAATTGACAACCCACGATAATTATAGATGGCCATTTTAATAATACAGCTTGGTGAATAGCTATTCAAAATCAATTGTGATTGTCTGTGGTTTGAATATCAAATTTAGTTTTAAACATTTTTGCACTACTTGAGAAAATGCTTCCTTATATGCTTCAAGCTTTTTATCTTTTAGTAAACAAAAAACTAAAGGTATATAATGTTCATTAACTAACCCATGTATAGTAAATAATTGAGTGAATAATAAAGGAAAATAAGAAAATGTGCCGTCAACATAAATTATTTCGGATTCACATAACACTTTTAAATTGGTATTACAGGAAAATATCATTAAATTAGAAATTTCATCATTCACTAGTAAGAATTCTTCATAATTAGAAGTCAAAGTATCAACTGAACTTACAGCACTGTGAATATCAGCTAAACATGTTGGCTCCGTCGGTAAAATTTGACGACGAGCACGGTATATACATTTTCGTACTGCAGAGACATCATTTGTTGTCATTTTTGAGGAAACTCCGAAAGCATTAATTTCTCCTGAAAATCAGTCAATTTTCAATAATTTTGGAAAAATATAGTAGTAATAATAGTTGAATCTCTTACCTAGTATTATTTTTCTAGGCCTTTGACAGACATCTTCGACAGCTTTCCGCTTACATGTCATTGCTAATTCATGCCGATCTATATTTTTGAGTGAGCAATTTTCTCCGTGAATTTCATTGTTCTTCAATTATTAAATAAATACATTTAATATGTTACTCGTAGACAGAACACGTACCTTTCGGTTCAAGTATAACAGTTTCTTTTTCTAAAATATTGGCTGTACAATTTTTCATAAAACATCTCCATCGAGTTATATCTTTTTTGACGTATAACCAAAAACATATTTAAAACCATCCAATATCAACATCTTTTTACCTGTTTTGCTGTCGATAAATTCCATTTTAAGAACGGTATTAACTGTTTGACGAAATAACACGTACTGAATCAAACTACGGTTTACTATACATACGATCGTTATTATAGATAATTATTGTCTTTGTATTTCCGTTATCGACTGTTATCGTTGTTATTCTAGATTACTTTCAAATGGCATGTGTTGTCAGGTGTTAAATTACTATGTACTATATGTACAGTGTATAGGTGGTACCTACTATACAACTGATGTTGCTCAAAAATTAAAATCATTGGTTTCCAAACTTTTTTTTGGCAGAATCGTCTTTTGGCGGAAACGGGAATCGTACCTTTTTCGTTTTTGGCGGAAAAGGGCTATGGCGGAAACGGCCAATATTATTTTGGCGGAAACGGGTTACTACCAAAAGGATTGTATGTAAACAAGTATTGTACATTGTATATTTGTAGAAATATATCTTGGAGGAAACGGGAACTGAACATTTTTCGTTTTTATTGGAAACGGATATGACTTATGACCTGAAACAAGGAACTGGTTATTAGGCAGAAAAAGGCTAGCCAACTTAAGGTACATTATTGTTCATGGTGCAATGGCACATAGGTACTGTAATCGTATCTGGTATAAGTAATTTAGTAGTAAAATATCTAAAATGGCTAAAATTCAAACGAAACTCGTTCAAACTCATCACAGTGACGAAGTTTATGTTATAAAACGCAACAAAAACAAAAATAAATCATTTTAATACGTATTTATTGTACACTAAATTTACCATCTATGTAATATGTGTATCGTAACTTCATTAGACTATCATAGTATCATATGATTTTTTATAAACTATTTCGAATATTCTTGAAAATAGCACGTTCGAGTAGGTGCATTAAGGTAAGTCATAAGAAAGTTAGCTCTTCATCGTCATCCGAACACACTCAATTTTAATGATGCTCAAATGCTCAATCGATTCATATAGTTTTGAATTTGTGGTTCTAATTTGATTTGCTATATTAATGTTTGCATAATTTTGTATACAATTGTTTTATCAATCGTAGACTAAATAAAAATAAATTAATTCTTTTTGAAGAATACACAACTATTGAAGTTTGTAAAAATTTTTATATAGGTAATTAATTGTATTAAGGCTCTGTAAATGTTTTCAACCAAAACAATCGATACATAATGAGTAAGGACATCTACATCACTTAATTTTGTTGTACCTATAGAATAATAGTTTGTATCTTAGTAACTTAGTATATAATAGAAAAAAAACTGCCTACTACTGACAAAATGTGCATAAAAAGAGTTGATAATTAATTGAAATAAGATCACAATTATATCGAATTTGAACAATTTTCTCAATAAACCAAAAATGAAAATGTTAAGTATAATTAGTAGGTATATTTGTTCTAAAATAAAAATAATAAATATGAGCATGTACATATTACAATGTCAAACCCGAAAATGCAAATGTTCGTACATGTTGTGATATACCTGCATATTTTATATCCAATGATGTTCCTATCATTTTTTATGAGAGTATACTATGCTGAACGATGCCAAAATAAGGATATTAAATAATAAGAGGAGAACTATTCTTAAAAATCTAAGTAAAAAATTATATCTAAGGCTAACATCAAGTTTATTTTTAAAAGTGTAACAAAGTTTTCGTTCCTCTTGGAAAAAAATTATATTCAAGTCTCAGAGATAGGTAATATGTAATATTTTTATTTAGCTTTTTACAGCTTTTTCACGAAAAATATTGGCTATTGTGCCTATTAATATTAAATGGTAATGGTATATGATAAAAATCCTAACACGAATGAATCAGCAATCGGAGTATTCAATTTTTAGATTCTGAACGGAGTGAAGAATGTATTGATTTTACAATGATGTGTGTTTTTTTTTTTTTTTTTTTTTTTTTTGTGTCTGTCGACACGATTTGGGGCAGTAAAAATGCTTCGATTGCCTTATATAGCAACTTTTCTGAAAGGAAAGTGAATCTAGTTGGTACTTTGGGGGGTCAAAAGTTAAAAATTTTCAATATTTTTTCAACGCGCCGGGAAAAACCCTTAAAAAATGAGGGAAAAACGGTATATTTTACGCAAAACCAGTTTTCGACAAAATCAAATTTTTTATTTTGCTATAACTCAAAAACTAATCGATGTAAATACTTGAAATTTTCACCAAATTTTTAGATTAGCGTTCTCTATACACCGTTAAATTTTCAAAGTATTTTGACTTTTATTGAGCTAATTATAGACAATTGAAATTTTCAATTTTTTTAAGTATTTTTTTTTAAAATAACGATAAAATTTTTTTTTTTTGCCAGAAAATCTTGAAAATTTAATACAAGGTTTCTTATAAGTTGTTCCATAACTGATAAAAAAAAATCCAAAATCGTAAGTCACAATTTTTATTTATAAGTGCTCAAAGTTCCAATTTATACGAAATATGTAAAAATTGCGAAAATTTGCAAATAATTTTGTTGTTGAAAAATCGTAAAATTTTTTTCTTTTATAACTAAGTTTTGAAAATTTGGTACAAGGTTTTTCATTAGTTTTTCTTCAATTATCTGCAAAAAAAACTCTACCGGATTCAGACAAAAAAATTTTATGAGTGTTTGAAATTTAGATTTTTACAAAAACACGTTAAACAACGGTTTAGCCTCAAACGATTTTTGCTATTTGTTTTTTTTTCAAAAAGTATAAGTTGTAGAAACTTGAAAATTTTATCAGTTGTTTATATTGGCATTTTCTTTATATAATTTTATTTTCAAAAGATTTCACTCATTTTTAATCAATTTATAGGCATTTGAAATATTCGATTTTTTTTATTTTTTTTTTTATAAATGTTGATAAAAAAAATGTAGCTCGGACGAAATACTTGAAAATTTAATAGCAGGGTCCACATAAGTTGTTCTAACTCCCATTCAAAAATTATAAAAATACATAGGCACAATTTTTTTTTATAAGCATCTAAAGTTCAAACGTTTACGAAATAATTACATGATTGCGTAAAATAATAATTTAGCCTTCAACGATTTTTGATATTTGTTCTTATTCAAAAAGTATAAGTCGAAAAAACTTGAAACTTTCACCAAATGTTTATATTGGAATCATCTATACGTAGTACAATTTTTGTAAACTTTAGACTTTTTTTGAGCTTTTAATAGACAATTGAAATTTTCAACTTTTCTTTGTTTTTTTTTCTGAAATGTGGATAAAAAAAATTTGACTGAACAAAAATTCTTGAAAATTTAATACAAGGTACCTAATATGTCGAACTTATCGGTATAAAAAAAAAATTCAAAGCGTAATGCACAATTTTTTTTTATAAGCATAAAAAGTTCATATTTTTACGAAATGTGTAGAAAATCGCGAAAATTTGAAGTTATTTTGCAGTTGAAAATTCATAAAATTTTAAGTATTCAAAACTAAGAATTGTAAATTCGGTACAAAGTTTGACATACGTTTTCCTTCAATTATCTGTAAAAAAATTTGCACTGGAATAAAATCAAAAATTTTTATGAGTGTTTGAAATTACAATTTTTTCACATAATCGCGTAAAATAACAATTTAGGCATCATTGATTTTTGATATTTGTTCTTATTCAAAAAGTATAGGTCGTAGAAACTTAAAACTTTTACAAAATGTTTAAATAGGCATTTTCTTTACATAGTTGTATTTTCAAAATATTTCGTTTATTTTTTAGCTATTTATAGGCATTTGAATAATTCGATTTTTCTTAGATTTTTTTTTATAAAAGTCGATAACAATTTTTTGGCCCTACCAAATAGCTTGAAAATTTAATAGAAGGTTTTGAATAAGTTGGTCTAAGAGTGATTCAAAAATTATTCAAATACATAGGCACAATTTTTTTTTATAAGCAGTTGAAGTTCAAAAATCGACAAAATTTGTCAAAATCACGAATATTTGCAAATTATTTTGTAGTTGAAAATGTATAAAAATTTTTGTATTCAAAGATAAGAAATGAAAATATTATGTAATATCACAGCTGATAAAGATAATTAAATAGATTAAGTTTATTATAATATAATCAGTAGCTGACAGCTGTTCTATACAAAATATTGGTAGATTGTAAACACAAGGTGTATAACGTACCTTTACATGGTTGAATAGAACGTTACTAACTTCCAATTTCCAGTTATTTTAATGTGTGTATCAGTTCCATAAACATGCGGATTTTATATATTATTATTAATTATTAATATTTAAATAGACGTAGCCACGGAGCATTCAGCATATATGGACGGCGGGGTCGGGTGGTACCGTCACGATAGTGCATTTAGGCAAATAATATGGTATTTACCTACGCCCTATCTATGCACATCCTGGTTTGTCCAATGCTCACGAGCAGAAGTCACATGAATAGACAAATGTAAATTTAACCCAATCTAGGATATTAAAATAAAATATATATTACAATTTAAGGCTGACATCTTCATCTTCGTTCAGAATCGTTTTTTTTTTTTATAATATAAAATAATTCCAAAATCTATCCAATAATGCCTAATCTAGCAATGCATCTCGTGTATCCCATCCAACTACTGTATCCTGTACTTAACTTACAATGATTTATCATTGCATTCAAATGTAAAGTACCATACAACTAAACTATCGTAAACCTGGTGATCCCATGATAGAAAGTGCTATACACTCCTCACCATTATCTTGTCCGAGGAGCGAAGCGACGAAGGACGAACTTCCACCACCATTATCTTATCGGCTTTTTTTTTAGTTATATGGGCCTATCAAAACATTTTCCCCTCTTTAACAAAATCTGAAATGACGCCATTGTCACCGACGGATCAGTAAATAACTACTATATATTTTGTATTTTTCATACGAGCTCCTACAATATCAAATGGTATCTATTTAATTTTATGACAACAACAATTTAGAGCTATTAAGTTAAAAATAAACTAAAATTTAAATATATATATATATATATCTTCTTTTTCTAGAATTTAGTTGGGAGTATACGTAGTATAGCCACGATTGTTACTAAAAGCTTGAGTTTTCGGCGTATATGTTGTACACCCTGTGAAAGCACTACCGGTTATATCTTTATCAGTTTTTAATTTTTCAATTTTGTTTAAAACATACTTAATATTATTGAAATTCTTTTATTGTATTAAAAAAAAAATAAAAAAAATATGTATCTGTGCATTGTATAATACGTACCCAAATGCAGTGCATTGATGATCAAGGTAAAACGTGTTTTTTTTTAATACAACACAATGTTCGTACCCAATTGTGCGTTACATTTTCAGGTGAAAATATACAACTATATATATATATATAATATAAGCGTTAGGCTTAAAAATATTTATATTGTTAATATTTTAAATTCGGATTGAAGCGAAAAATATTATATCTATTCGTTTTATAATAATTCTTATTCTTATTTTTAATTTTTTTATTCTTTATTAGGAACCACTTTTTCTAAGATACACGTTCAGCCCTCTCAATAGATCGAAAATTGCATCTAGATGTTACTCTAGGAAAGCAGTGCCATTCCATGAGTTCATTAATATATGACGTAAAACTTAAATTAAATATATATATTACCTACAAATAAACTAGTTTATCTTCTTCTTCTTCTTCTTTTAGTTACGGCCCTTAAGACCATCCTGAAAACATTAAATTTTGCCACCTATACTATAAACTAGTTTATAGTTATTTATATAATTTATCATAACTGAAAAAATTGAGAGTACCTAATATATACTACGTTTACATATTCCATCGTTTTTAGTCAAATCACTTGTGAATTTGTTGAATCAAAACTTTATTACAATTTTTAATTCCAAATACGCTGGATATTTTTTTTTATATACATTTTTGGGCTGAGGTGAAAAAAAACTGTTACTTTCTTTCGAATCCTTTCCCGGAAGTTTTCCATGGCTCATCGAGTCATTTGTGGTGTAATGGCTGCCACTTCCTGAGTACTTCCAAATATGTTGGGCGATGAGTGTAGACTTGGGCCTTTAAATGTCCCCAAAGAAAAAAAATCATAAGGTGATAAATCGGGCGATCTTGGGGGCCAGGTGAAGTCTCCTCGTAAAAAGAGGTGTCCTGGAAACATCTCTCTCAAAATGGTTAGTGAACGCCGTAATGTGTGTGCTGTGGCTTCATCTTGTTGGAACCAGACTTCTTCGTGGTTCCTAGAAAACTGATTTAAGTTTGGTCGGAGGAAAGTCTCAATCATGTGACAGTAGTGATCCGCAACTGTAACTTTTTACCCATTTTCTTCGAAAAAATACGGACCTAACACACCAAATTTAGCAACAGCACACCAAACTGTCACATAAGAGCTGTGGCATTATGATAACTGAAAATGGCACGTAGACCTCTATCTATCTATACCCGGAATACCGTTTTATCTAGAAATAGCTTTAAATACAAACGTGTAAAAATACGGGAGGTTTTTTGCCGGACCCTGTATTATATAGTAATATACTAAGTGGTTTTTAACAAAAAGAAGAAGAATAATGAAGATTGAAATAATTATCATTGTAAAACCAATAGATATCCTTCGCTTCATTCAGAATCTAAAATCATTATTTACCTCCGAATTGTACTGGTATTCAAAAGGGAACTTGTGAAATTTAATGAAATAAACAAAGACATTTCTGGGGTCGCATAATGATACCTTCATGACCCCAACCTTTGTTTAGGGGTCATGCTAGCGACCGCCAGTTTACGCAACTGCGGCGCGTGTATGGTGTGTACACAGACGTGCGTTTAATATTTATAGTTTATACGCGCAAATTTGGAGATAAAATCGCATTGTTTGTGCGTATTGTGTTAACGCGATTACAAAATATACGTATAGCTAACATTTATGCGTTCGCTAGATTTAAGGCGAAACAAAAGATTAACACTGATGGCACGTCAAAACGCGATTATTGTATGTGACGCGATTATGACACACTACGATGGCTTAAGCTTAACCATTTAGACCGGTCACATCATAAAAAAAAAAAAAATAGTTATCTGTTCATATCATTATGTGACACATAATATATTCTTGAGTGTTTACACGAGGTAATTTAAATGCAAATTACCTATCATAATCTCAGAAAACTATACAATAGTAGTATTAAGAAAACAAATGATATAGCTACGTATTATTGATAAACACACGCAATGTTTTTGTTATACAATTAATGGATGTCCAGTAGGCATCGCTCCTAAAACTCACGATTATAAGATCCAGTCACTTATACGACTTAAAATTGCCTGCATTGTATCAGTTGTATCCAAATACAATAAAAAAAGGAGTCAATTTAAGAATCAATATTTGATTAATTTACCCAATTGCTCATAAAAAATTATAGAATAAAAAAGATAATTTTGGCAAAAATTTCATAGGTATACATTAATTTTTAAGAATTTGTTTGTACTGAAATTATATCAATTATTCTTTCCTTATGTATTTACACATTGACACTTTTGTGAACAATTTGTACAACAATTAATAGTTATCGTGTGTCGTATTAATCGTTATTAATTTATTATCATTACTCATTTCATATTGTAGGTACCTAATATTATATCGTTCTCGGATTTTTGTACTTAAAATACAAATTTTAATTTAGATATACTTATATTTGTACAAGTCTTTGATTTAACTCGAGTTATTATAAAATATTAAATAATAGTAATAATATTATATTATACCTAAAATGAAAATAGCAAAATGAAGTCAAAAAATTAATTACGAGTAAAAATGTTTTCGCTTTTTTCACATTTCTCGTACGTAAAAGGCCCATTCGGTTTTAATAATCATTTTTAGCTGGTCTCAAAGGGAGTCTTATAAGCAGCGTTTTCTAAACTTCTGACTTAGTGAATACGTGTAAGTACTCGTATTATTTTAATGAAATGTATGTGCGTGTGTATGTTTACGTATGTGTGTATAATGTATACTCAAAACCGTTCGTAAGTCGGTTGGATATTTTATTGCGCTGTTATGCGTGTACAATTATTTATTAAAACAACAACGAGCATTCATAGAGCTTCTGTGGAACTTCCCTATATCATACAGATTTTACTCATTAACACGATATATTCTATAATAATAATTTATGGGTCCTATAATGAAGCCATTACAATGTGTACTTAAAACCAGTTCTGGTTTGCTTTCGGTATACGTACATAATTCTGACGGCTTGGTCTTTTTTTCATAATTTATTTATGTACTTTTTTAAGCTATTTTAAAAACTCGCATTAAACCGTTTAAATGACGGTACACTATTATCGTTAACTGTAAGTGGCGCATAAACGTGCAGAATATATAGAGTATATATGTGTAATAAATACACACAAGAGCGTATACACACAATTCACACCCCACTTAAAAGTATAATTATCCAGGATGATAATTTTAAGTTTCCATATTATATTCTGTTTGGGTGAGATAATATTTATGTCAAAAAAAAAAAAACAATTTTTGGGTAAAAATACTCACACATCCCCTCGTTTGCGAGAGTCTACAATGCATGTAGTTGGTTCCGTTATGCAGCATATGAGTCTGTTTGTATCCCTGAGTACGTCCGGTCCCTTTTATACTTAATATAAATTCGTAGAACTTGTAACGGGGCTCTAGAGAATAACCACCAAACGAGTTTGTGTGGGGTTGGTGAAAAGTACTACCAAGGGATTTTGTGTTTTTAAAACAAAAAGAATTGAGTTTTTTTTCTTAGGAATCATAATACTCGTAGAAGTTTATTCCACAATAGTTGTATTTTATTTTTGCTTTTAGGAATTATAAACACGGATGCAATAGATAATTATAGTTATCTATATATTATAATTTCCACTATACGAATATTGCAAATCGACGCATCAGTTTTATATGACTAAACTATATATAACTTAACGAAAAGAAAGTGTAAGGGCTGAAACACACGAGGACTCGCCGGCCGGCGAGTTTCGTATTTTAATCACCTGGTAGAGTAAATACAATGTTTACAGTATTTTTCAAAAGTTTTGATACACATATATACATGTGAATATTACAACTTACCGCAATGATACATTTCTGAAATGTTCTATCTTGAACATTCTTTCTACCTTGAATTACATTAAAAATAAATACCAATGAGAAATAAATACTCACAGAAGATACAGTGAATGATATTTATTTTATGAGAACAAGTATCATCATTTTATTGTTTACAATGTTTACATCGCTGTTAAATACAATATTATGGTTTTTAAAATGTGTATAGAGGCATGGCCCCAAAGTTAGAATGAGTTTTCGGGAGGGGGCAATAGGGAGATAGGACAAGAAATAAGTTTAAGTTTTAAAATCTTCGAATCGGGCATCAAAATAATGTAAGAAATGTAACAAATTTCGGGACGCCGGCCGGCGAAACGGCCGGTCGTGTGTTCACTCCAATCATTTTATATGTAATTTGCTGGGAACCGGTGGTTTTTTCGCCGGCCGGTCGCCGGTACCCACCAAGCCTTGGAAATGCGCCGACCGGCGAGTTCCGACGAGAACTAACCGGCCGGCGAAAAACGGTCGTCTGTTTCAGCCCTAAAAAGACTTTTTGTATTAGTTTGAAGTGCAAAATTTCTATTTTAAAATTAAAAGTTAACAAGAATATACGCTGGTGCATTAAGAAGACCAGTAACAATATCTTAGTTAAGTTCGTATAAATCTAAATATAATATATTGCAATTTAAAAAAAAAAAAGGAATTAAGTATTTATTGAAGAAAACTATTTTTTACTCCAATAATGTTTTAACTAATTATTAATCAAATTAAATATCCAAAAATGTGTATAAAAATAAAATATTAATTAATAATACACACGCAAAAAAAATTAATTTGACTCTAATAATTAATTGACAATGGTAGGCTACTTACTTCGTTTTGTATCCCTATAAACTTGCAAATGTCTCATTAATTCGGAAACTACAAAATTGTAAGTAGAAATATTATGCGAAAAAATTATATTCAGAAATTAATATTGTGTATAGGGTTTTGCCTCATTTTAAAGTTATTTCATTCGTTAAATACTATTAAATTACAAATCCATATTTTACAAAATAGGTGCTCATATAATTGAAAAACTTAAATTATGAAATAGTTTGTTTCAAAAACAATAATATAATATAGAAAATAACTGTAAATATTGTAAATTGCCAATACATTTTATTAAAAACGAACCATATCATGTTTGAAAATATAAAGAAAATTTTTATATATTGTAATATGTTGGGGTGTTAAATCGTTTACGGTGTCTTCATGTTAATATTAATAGGCTCACCATTTTAAGTGTTCAAACATTAATCTGACTTTTGAGCAAGGTAAAACTATGTATGTCCAAACGTAGGTACTAGTAGTATATAGTATATACTAATACATGCAAGGCAGAGTTATGCAGTATGCCTGAACGTATTCTCGATTAACGTTCAAGTAAAGTGTTGCGCATTGAATTAATCTCACTTATACAAATTCCTCTCTCTCTCTCAAAAAAAAAAACAAAAACAAAAACAAAAACAAAAAAATCAGCTTTTAATAATAATAAAATAAAATATTCTATTCATACAATATTTAAATAATATATTTCTAAAGAAATATAGTAACTTATATGTACATATTGTTTAACGCAAATTGTCATAATTAATTAATTATTTATATAGATAATATATCTATGTATAATGTATATACTATATGCATATTTATATTACTTTCAATATTGACCTATATTTTTGTTCTTTATGTATGTTACAAATACATTTTAAAGGTGTCCGAAACACCTTCTTTAGTTAACAAAACTTTTCCCCAAGGAGTTAAATCATAACCTCTCTCTGTATATAAAAATGGCCCAAATATTACTCGTCCCAAATTACTTTCGTTCCTTTTTAAAAATCCTTTTTCTTTTAAACCAATTACAATATAACCATTTGTAGCGGAGTTCAAATCTAACCTTATATCAACTTTAAATTCATATGTCGCCTTACAGTCATCTTTTGTATTTGGTATTGATGGCGACTGATATTCTTTGATTCGTTTACCTTTGTTAAAATAAGTTATTTTCACAAAAGTTCTGGATTTTTCTAAAAAATAAAAATGTTATATAGTTTCATTATTTTTAAAAATATCATTGTGTATGTATAAATGAGCAGGTACATTCAATAGTAAATAATGGGTGGATTTTTCCTTCGAAAAAAATGCATGATAAAACAATTAGTTTCCCGGTATTTTCATGTGTATAAATCAATTCAATCATTATTCAAAAATGTATTACATCAATGTGACCCCTTAAACACTGCAATACATTTAAATAATAACATTACACCACCACTCTTAAGATTGAAATAAATGATTTAAATGATAATAAATATTGAATAATACCTAATTATAAATCGTGGAAAATAATACATTGCTTTTTTCTGATTAATCAATCACACATTTGTAATTAAAGTAGTATGTAATTCAGTGGCGTATATAGAAAATATTTTCGGGGGTGGTTACTATGGACAGAGTAAAATTACTACTATGACTTAGCATAACTAAAAAGATACAGAAGATAAAGTAGGTTTCCATCTACATATTTTAATGTACAGGATGTCCCAAAACAACATGAAAAACCCAATAAAATTTGTCTCGACTAATCGCATTATTTCGATTGAATGAAATTCTAAATAAACCTAAAGCACCATTAAAATATAACAAATGTTTAAAGTTAATTTCAAAGTATTGTGAGAAATTTCGGGGGGGCTGTAGCCCACTAGCCCCCCTATATACGCCACTGATGTAATTTTATATTCTTGTATTATTAATTTAATAAAAATAATGAAAGAAATATTAAGAAAGGTATAATTCAACTTGACTATAAAAAATAATGAACTGATATTTAATTAACTAAGTGTATTGTTAAAAGTATCTAAACCTGACTGATTTAAAATATTATGGTACTAAATATTATATCATCAATATGTGTTCTATGAATAGTAACTTACTAAGACCAAATGACCCTTTTAATATTTGCATAGACGAATCGTCCGTAAATATATTTTATTACGAAAACGAAACGTAATTCACGATTAATATTCATTCAATATGTTTTATTTTTATAGGAATAATTAACAAAATGTTTTACTAACCATGTGGCAAATTTAAATTGTTGGCTTCATGGACAATTATATGCAAAGTTTCCTGTTGTTTTTTATAACTTAAACTGATGTTTAGATTGCAATGGTTAATGTCCGGCTGTATTAAATAAATAATGTAATGTTATATATCACTATTAAAAATATCGGTTATAATAGTGCCTAACAGGATATTTCATTCGCCATTTTAATACACACCCAAGAATTTTTGTACAGTTTGACACTCTGCGCCCCATCGTCACTGGGTGTTATATTATCTAAATAGAATAAAGCATGTCCAACCGCATCATATTTTCCTTGGTAATCGTAATCGAACACAGATATCCTAAATAAATAAATTCAATAATACGCAATAAAATAAACACTCAGGACAAATATTATGTATAAATAAGTACACTAATTAGAACTATTATTTACCTCAATACTTTGTTTGCTATACACTTAGTACTAATAAAGAAGTCTTCATTTACAACAGGGCTCATAGCAGCAGCAATAGTTTTACTAGTTTTTGTCGTTTTTTCCTGCGGCAATAACGTAAGTTTCAAAACTGTCTTGTAAGGTCGTTTATCTTTTCCTTTTGGCGCTAATCCATCCAAGTTGTCCACACGAACAAACAGCCTTAAAATTAAATTTTAAATTAAAAATGAATTCCACCATACTTTAAAATATATCACACATTTATAAAATTATAAGCGGTTTATAGATTATTTTTATATTTATAAACCTACAAAATTAATTCATTTTAAAGATACCTATTTAAAATTAATCAAAAAGTTTGGACATAACAATTTACACAGTATACACGCATTGAACATAAAAAACAATATTTTTCGAATTATATGTATGCATATATATTAATCACAGTGTAATATTTATTGAAATTACTGTGGACCATTTGGTTAAATTTGATCAAATTGATCTTTTGATCAATTACAGACTCTTTTAAATAAAATCTTTATTTTGATGGATTAATTGGTTTTTAAATTTTCAATGTAATGCTGCAAATTGCAATATCAACATTTTAGCCGATGGTTAAAAATTTTCAAAAATGAAACAAAACATTGAGATGATTTGAAAGAGACTGATATTCGAAAACCTAGAAAATCATTTTTAATGTGTCTGAAATCTAATAATTTAATAATGCATTTGTAACCATAATCATGCAAAGTTGAAACAATACTAAAAATATTTTCCCTTAAACAATATTAAAAAACTCAGTACCTATCCAATTAGTTGGTATTTTTTAATATACTTTATTATTCAGGTATGTAATATTACTTTTTTGTGTGTTGATCATAAGTGATTTTAAAATTAATATTTCCGTAAGCTTGTTCTTGGTGTGCATTAGGATCAATGGGAGGAGCGTTGTCTGCCGGTGTTTTCCAAGGATTCGAAACCGCTTCACTAGATTTTGATCTTATTGACGTTAATCTACTAGTGACATTTATCATTGACGTTGCTACTGAGCCAAAACGATAGGGTCGTGCAGATGCGTTTGAATTATTTGCGCCTTCAGCACTTTTTGACGACAGTGCAAAACTATCAGAGTCAGTAGTAGAAGTAACATCCTAAAATTTAAGATGAATGTACGGTGTTAATTTATTATAATTTTTTTTTTCATGGACAAAAGTAATTCAATTTTCACCTGCATACTCTGAGATTTAAGCCAACCAGTAGTTTCTTTACACGACGTAGGAGAAAGATAGTCCATTTTATCTTCTTTTTTTGAAAATTCTTTTTTGCCAGATGTTAAACTCTTAAAAATATTAACGAGAAACCCGGTTAATAATAATTAATAAGTACTAAGCGCAGATACATAATTGAAACGTTATTAATCTAAAGATACCCTTTAATCAATTAATATTATTTCAAAATGCATATCGCTACTGTAATACTACACAAGATAATTATTAAAATAATTCTTTATCACAACTTCATAACAACTTTTTGAAAATTTATAGAATTTACTGAAGGTACATTCATAAATATTTTGAAAACTCACTAAGTCTGGTGTTGAAGTGGAACCAGCTCCTGCTGTGATTGGCTGTAACATCATCATACTAACTCCGGCCAGTGTTTGGAACGAATTGGGAGTTTTTGGGTCTTTAGTTTTATTTATTGTTTTCCCCCATTTTCCTTTTTTTTTTGTGTTGGTTTTTGGAAGATGGTCGTCATCTTCGCCGTCACTCGTAAGACCAGATACAGAAAGCCCATCTTCGTCGTGGGATATATGACGACCGAAACTATAAAACAGTAATTTTAATTCCGGACGATTGTTTAATTGTGTAAGTATAAATGGAAAAAACGGTTTCTCACTAATATGATAAATACCAACCTCGAAATCTTTTGAACGGTGTAGTGTTCAGTACTACCAGCAACTGAGTTCCCATTTTCCAAGAGTCCTAAATTGAGTCCAACGTCGTCGGAACGACGACCGAAACCGAAATAAAACAAACAACATCGGCAACAGTTCTTGAACATTTCAGAATAGCTCTAAAATAAACCATAAACGAGTAGATATATAACGCAGATTAAAACATCTCAAAATTGAACCATCTGTTTGACATCATTTTGAGCGTACCACAAACTTCTAAAACTAACCTCGGCCAGATTATCAGCCATTTTCAAAAGAAATCGTACATGATATTTAAAAACGACTATAATTTGTCTACTTTATAAAAATTAAGTGAACACACTAAGTTGGAACGAGCGGATTTTTTTTCAACTACCGGCGTATGCACTAAAATTTGACTAGGTATATTCTTTTGGAAATCGCTTTTAGGTATGAAACTTCCATTGACAGATGTTTCAGTCAACTGTGTAAATAGCATATAACATGCAGGCGAACATCGACGCAGGCCCCTATCGGTGTAAAAAAAAACTACGTTAAAAAGTATAACATGTTTATCAGCGTAGGAAGTACATATCCTTTAAAAGTAGTATTTTTAATTTTAGCATATCTGTGGTTATATATATATATATATATATATATATTAATATGATTAGGGAAAATTCGTTCTCATATATTTCAAGAACCGGAACTGCTAAACTTTATCTACATATGCGTTTATTAAAATTTAATTAGAACACAGTTAGTGCGTGAGTGTTGAACCGTCGTCCCAGAATAGTATTTGTAGGGATTAAGAGATTCACGCAGACCTAGACAAAGCGAAAGCTAAGCTATCTAAATCACACGAGCTCCAACAACATTTTCCTTAAAAAAAAAAAAAAAACAAAAAATAACAATAATAATAATAATTATATAATGAAATTTTTTTTTAATTATTATTTTATGAATTAATTTATTTTTTAATTAAACATATTGACTGTAATGTGTATTGACTAATACAACTATTATATTAAGACTAAAATAAAATTCAGTAAATAGGTATCTAAGAATTTTTTTTAAATATAATTAACTCAATTTTATGAGAAATAAAAACGTTTCAAGATGTTTTAAATAAAATAAGTTAAGTTTTATTTTCCATATTAGGTATAGTAAGATTGTCATGAATCTACGCTTATTGGTGTCTACAGGTATCTACGCATATTGTGTATCATTTTTAGTATTTCACAAATATGTATTATTTTCAAAGCTTATAATTTTGAAATGAATGTATCATTAAATGTTTAAATTGTATTAAGTTTTGATAATTTTAAATAATTTATAATAATTTATACATAATATATTTGTACATAATAATATGTAGAATCGAATGTACATTTTTATTCCGTAACTGAACGTTTTTATTGTTTGAAAATATTACAAGTTGAAATTGTATTATTCAGTTTACTTTTTACATAATCATTTATAATAAGATACAATTCTTAATATTTAACATTGATAAAGTCTTGAAAAGTTCTAAATATTCATGTAATATGATAATTCTAAAATTAAAACTGTTTGGGGCAGACCTTGTTTGGAAAAAAATATGCTTATAAGATCATTGACATAATTTAAAAATGAGTGTTCGGTTCTTGTATAAATTTATGTTCATTTAATGACCAGGTGCTGGTGCACTTAAGAAATGTTTATGTATAATTATCCTACTCTACCGTCAAACATTAAGTCTAAATTACGTGACTCGCATATTATGCTGCTGTCCCTAAAAATATTCACGCCACGATACTTTGATCCTATAAAGACCAAATCGGCTAAATCCAGCTATGTAGGGCCGACGTTGTTTTACACAATCCTTGCATGGAGGTTTTATGTTACCACTTAAAAAATTAGCCAATCCTCGTGATTTTCCAAGCTCATCCTAAACTCGTTGCTTTAGGACTCGACGATAAAGGTGCGAGGAAACTTATTAGGCGTAGATTTATTAGTGTGACTACCACTGGGAATCTGAAGGCTGAAGCATACACTACATCGTGAAGGTCAGATATTTTTAATCGTTTCTCATACAGGTCTATTGTTAAGTATAATATACCGACAAATATTTCTTTATTTTAAATTCAGAATAATTTAGTGATGAAGCAGAATCTAAAATCAAAAATTGAATCAATAGAATAGCAAATCGGATGAGATCAAAAATTATAGTTGTACGAAATGACATTACACAAACAACAATGCTTAACTAAATGCCAATTTTATTTTTTTTTGGTATATTGTTAATGATTTTATTATTGTCAACATTTTAGAATTTGTATGATTCTAAGTTTTATTTTTTTTAGGTATACGTCATTATTAATTAATTTACAAAGCATTATTTTTTAATGGTACACAATTCGCCCTTCATATTAACCTAATATATACGCATGAGCCTGGATACATAAACATAAAAACTATTGCATGATCTATATTTTTATTTCAATATCATAATTCACAAATAATTATGTAAATTGAAGATTAGTCAATCGGTAAAAGTTTCAATGTTTCTAATGAGGAAAATGAGAACTAAGTTTATAGAAAAATAAAACGTCGGTAAATCTAAATGCAACTAAGTACAACTACAGATAAAAATGCTTCGTTTTTGAAAGTTTAATTCTAATAAAATGTTTAATTATTAATATTAACCTAACAATACTAAAATATTTTCTTTTATATTCATTGTTTGTGTATAAATATCAAATTTACATTGTGTTATTTGCTTGGATAGCATGACATTAAAACTGATAACATTTATTCAATTATGTGTGATAGTTAAGTCATGCCAAATTAGAGAAAAACAATTAAAAATCGAAATTTTAAATCTGTTTAATAGTTCATCCAAGTGGCTTTATTGTTATTTAATACTAGACACAATAATTAACATACGAATTCGAAATTTATTTCTACCGCCAAGTGTTTTAAAAATCACACATGTTATCATTAAGTTTATACTGAAACTGAGAAGTGAGGACATTATTCAAACATCTAATAAAATATTTAATATTCAAACTCAATATCACTAATCTAACTACACCGGGAAATATCCTACAAAAATAAAATATCAAGAAATATTCACGGTTCATTTTATACTATATAGGTACCTAAATATCAACTTAGTTATAAATTATAATAAACCAAATCCAAGGTTCACAAATAAAGAAACCGCACATCTTGCTTTTCACAACAAATCAAATAATAAAAACAGATTCCAATGAATTCATAATTTAGTATATTTAAATTTTATCTATAATTGATAAATTTATAAATCTGTCTTATGCTTGAAAAATCAAACATTATAAAAATACACATGATTAGTTACGAGTCATCTTTTAAAATTATTTTTCAGGAATATAAATAAATTTAAGATGTAATAAAATTCTTAGATCTTAGATATTACAAATTAAGTAGTTTGAATAAACAACAATTCCAATTTTACTGCCTACTTTTAATTGTATTTCACTTAAAAACATTTAAAAAAAATGATGTAGATCATCAAGGTTCGGTCACGTCAAAATTAATTTTAGATTCTGACTGAAGCGAAGGATCTATTGGTTTTACAATAATATATGTTTATTTTTTCTGACACACTTTTTGAGTCACAAACTTTGTTCTAAAGTTATGTAAAATTATTGATCAAAAAGTGGATTTAAATTCTCTATCTTAATTGTTTTTGTTTTTCCAAATGTAAGTAAAATTGTTGATAAATGGTGTAAAAAACGGTAAAATGTACTATAAACGGAGTTTTCAATAAATAAATTTTAGTTTAGTTATAACTTGTAACTCCAAAAGTAATAGTACTAAGAACTTAAAATTGTACCACATTTCAACAACGCACTTCTACATACCTATTTGATAAAACTTGACGTTTTCAAAAAAAAAAAAAAATAATAAATAAATAAATACATAAAAATATTTCGGGCTAAAAATCGAACGTTAAAAATATCTTGTTTTCGAAAGTTGATTTCTAATAATGTTTTTAATTATTAATATTAAAACAATACATATATTTTGAAGGCAGCCAAACATACGAGTACATTAAACATATTTATAAACATAGAAAAACGCATGTAAAAAAAACTAAATATGCTCTCAGAAATAATTCTATGATCCAGGATCTGGATCAATATTTTGGTGTCAGATTATCCGTAAATTATTTCACCAATAAGTAGTTTAAAATTAATTTTATTTGGTTATGTATTAATTGATAAACACCATTAAACTATTTAGGGTCATATCTAAATCTGAGAAATTATTTAACGCCTAGATCAATTTATTTAAATATAAAATGATAATTATAAAAATTTGTAAACTTTCAATATTAATGCCTAATAATTATCGTATTTTAAAACTTTTTGAAAAAAAAAAAAAATAAAAACACTTCAACTAAACATGTACTAAGAAATGAAATATGCAATTAAAATCGTAAAATAAGTCTTAAAAATGTTCATATGTCGAAATATGTGCAAAAGAAAGCTCAAAATAGTGTGATAACTTAACATATCATACGACCAACTGAATAAAATGTGTCATTTCATACAAATTCGGACTTAATTTATCAATATATACATATTGATTATTCATGAATGATAAGGTAATGGTGGAGGAAGTTCGTCCTTTGGCCCTTGGACTAGATAATGGAACTGGGTTATTTAGTTTTAAAGAAACGATAAATCATATTTTCTTTAGTTAAACAATTCTGAGCAAACCGTCAGCGTGATATTACCGTTTACATATTTTACCGTTTGCAGTCTAATTATTGGTGGGTTTTTTTTGAATATAACCCAAATAACATTTTGAAATCTAACTCGGTAGACACTGATTTGACTTCAATGTTCGTAAAATAGTTTTTACCCGTAGACCAAGTAGCATAAAGATTAGGAATATCATTATTTTTCATAAACATTTAAATTAAGGATTTATTCTAAAAACAATCTATTCTTTAATAGTTTGATTTAACTCTTAAAAAAATAAAATCGTAACTAATGATTTTTGAGATTTTCCAGTATTTTTAGTCATGTAAATAAGTAAAGTTATTCTGAATTTTCCGGTCTTATTATCCAGAGTTGATTTTTGCTGTTTTTCTTCATAATCTGAACCACTAGGTATTAAGAATAGAGAAAAATGGTCTCTAAAAATACTATCTACGCATCCTATTTTTATCTAGATAGTTGCGGCACGTAACTTTTGGGTAAAGTTTACAACGCGAAAAAGTGTCTCTAGAAAAAAAAGCAATAAACATTATTGTTAAGCCATAGATTTTTCGCATCGCACACAATCTTATATTATTATCTTAATATTTACAATATTTAAAAATAAAAACACGTCATTTAATCTATTTCTTACGTTTTGTAACTGGCGTCATTTAAAAAAAGTATGCCACACACAATAAGTTATAAATAAAACTAAAACATATAATATTAGTGTTCAATAGGTAAAAATCATTATTAATTACCGAAGGGAGTTTAATTAATTACGCATCAATAAAATTATTAGAAGTATCATGATGAGGTTTACACACTGATTCACGAAAAGTTGAAACTTAAAAAGTCCCGAATAAATTTTTTTGAATGTAAACTTTACTATGAATAAAATATAATTTCACAAGTACACTAAGCCTCAAAATACGATTTGACATTTTAGATACCACGTCGTGAACTGCATAATATATAACTGCGTTCGTCGGCGCATATTTAAATATTAAATACACAAAGTAGAAGTACACCTACACATTTATAATTTATAAATATAATATATATTACATTCATCATTATACACATCCAATATTCAGCTTCAGCACATCAGTTCAAAACATCTATACTATGCAGCTACTGATAATAATCATCGCACTGTGTTATAGGTACATAATATGTAGCAGGAGCATCATTTCAAAACTTTGGTAGAGTGAGTCTATAGACTATATAGGCGATTTGCTTACTTCCAGAAAAAATTCGATCGATAGATACAACTAAATTTTAAATGTAGTTAGGTATTCGTAAAACCATTGATTATAAATACTAGTATATGTAGTAGTATTTATAATCAATGGTAAAAATAAGACTAGTCTAAAGTATTTAAAGACGCTTACGCTTGCCGGTTTATTACAATGAAATATCACTGTGTTTACTATACGAATTTCACAAATATTTTTAAAATAAATTTGATGAATCTAAATAATAATAATAACAATGTATAATAAGATTTTAAAATAAAGAATAATAAATTCCTGTATTTGTGTTAAACTGGTAACACTCAACATATTACTTGTTTATGTCAAAATGTATTCATTTATTTTTTTTTTATTTTAAATATCATGAATTACAGTAATGAGAAATTCCAAAAAAGTGTATGATCTACATGGAACTAATAAGTCATCAGAGCTTTTTAAAATTCAATTGTACCAACGCTAATTTAAAAACAAAATTATGGTATGTTGATATTTTTACATTATAGGATTATTATTTGTTCCTCCCAAATAAGACCCCTGATATGTAAGTAAGTACAAATAGGTAAAAAAATCCAATAATACATATTTATTTTTGGATTCCCGGTAGACCAGTACAACGTATAGCTTAATAATATTGTGTACTAACACAGTTGTAGTAATGATTTCTGTCTTTTAAAAATCATTTTTTTTTTTTTTTTTGATTTGAAGTACAACTTTGAGCTGTTGGAGTGATTTGTAATGCATCACAATCCATCATCAACTGGAATATGTATAAATTAAAAATAATGAAGTCTGTGTAAAAATTGCAAAATTCTCATAATTATTATTAATATATATGATAAATTTAATTAACTTTAAATAGTAAAATATTTTTCTAAGAGCGTGTGAGCAAATCATTTGTTTTAAAAATAATTGCAATATTATTTACATAGAAAGTGGTTTTAAGTAAATATATTGATTACATAAGATTGTATGTAGATTCCTAGCTGTAGAATCACCATTACAATTATTTCATAAAAAACAATTAGTCTGTAATCAATTTTGAACTTAAAAAGAGAGCTCCAAAATCCTAGTACTCTTTCTATTATTTCAAATGAATATTAAAAATAAAACATTTTAACCAGAGGTGTCTTTTAGGGGATCAGGGTGTGTGGTTGCACCCTTTACTTTTAAAATTGCCATTATGGTCCTTCTGAAATAAATACATAACATTATTTTTTTAAATACAAATTTATGGTAATAATATAACCGTGTTTATCTTGGTAGTGGTGACATGAGTTATTAAACAAATATCGTGCTATCAATTAATTGAGTCAGCTACAAACATTACGATTGCAGTCAATTTTAATACCAGTTGACAGTTGTAGTATAACCATTACAGTCTTAGATTACCATTGTGTATTATTTGTTATCTTAAAGTTTACAAATTGCTTTTACCTGCTTATACCTATTGATGCGGTCTATGATCTACGGGAAAAAATAAAAGCAGAATAATGTACAAAGTACATCTACTTATATAATTTGCATAGGTCTATGATTGTCGCGTGAAATTTCTAAATGGCTCACTCAAAATCTCGCACACCCGACAAAAAAGAGGTGACGCCTCTTATTATAACTAGTATTAGTTAAAAAAAAATACTATATGCTATAAATCACGTTTAAGTGATAACAATAAATCTATAGACATTGAGACCCGGTTTGAATATTATAATTTATTACTACTAAATTTAACATAATTAGTAATAATTACTATTTAAAAATAAATGTTGCTTGAAGTTTAAACTACGAGGAGTTCTCGGGCTTCTTTCAAATCCGTCACTAATTTTAATGCACTGCTTGTATTTAAGGATAATTATGAAAAATGAAGTCCTATTGATGTGCTTATTTAATACCTATTGATGTGCATTTCCTATCCGTGTCGTGTAGGTGTTAACAATTTACGGACCACAAATATTATATGATATATACTTGAAAATGTTTAATTTTTCGATTCATCTCAATCGACTTTTCGATATTTGGAATAATACATAATTAATAATTCTTGTAACGGACAAGTTATCTACACGTTTTCTAATGATATCACAATACTAGTATACTGAATCCGGTAACAAAGAGAAACAAATCATCCTACTAGGCATATAAAGGTTTGGAAATCATACATCGCATGCAACACGCGTTAGTCTGTGGTAGGGCATATTTTTCAAACTTAGTTCAACTCTTATAACATAAACGCATAAGCTGAACGCAATAGATCAAAAAAATTACGTACTATAATTAATTACAATATTTTACATAGTTATTAAAAAAAATTCAAGAACTATAAATCGTCGTAGACATAAGAAAAAGTACGTATTTCGCTCCATGTGATATTCTCCGCTCTTCGGACAAGTTATAGGGATGGGTGAATTAAATTTTAGTAAAACAGTTCTGAGCAAAAGTTCAGTATAAAATAAATATATCAATTATACATTTATACGAGTATATTTAACTGTTTTTAGTTTAATTGTCAGTAGGTTTTTTTTCAAAATAATTTGGTTTTTTTGTTTGACAAAGGAGACATTATTTTAACCAAAAGATTCAAAACTTACTGTTCTATTTGTATTCAAAGTTCCATTATGATTGGATGGACCTATTTCTTCAAATAAATATTTTAAGTATAAAATTGATGTAAAAACAGTTTATTATGTAAAAATCGTATAATAATTTACTTGAACGCTTATAAAAAAAATTTCTGGGTCACGACGTTTTAGATTTTTTCAGTATTGTTAGAAAAGTATACGAGTAAGTTCATATTTAATTTTTAGAAATTTTCATCAAATATTTAAAACTTTATTTGGGATAAACTTTTTAAAAACATGGTGTTTTCAAAGTTCTATTTTTAGCCCAAAAATTGTCAAATTTTTTTTGATACTTTTTAAGAATGTAGTAATACGTAATAAGATATCGTGAAAATTTCTAGTTTCTAACATTGTTTTTATAATTATGACGAAATTACTACGGTCGATTTAATGAAATTTCATTTAAGTGTGGTTTTATCGTTTTTGCTCCATTTTAGACTGTTTTTCCTCTCGCTTGGAAAAAACATTGAAATGAGAGTTTAATTAACTCTCAAAGTACCATTTAAATGTAATTTTTAATCTATAAAGTTACTGGATGAAACTTTTGGACAAAGTTGAGATAAGCAAAAAGTGTCTCCAGAAAAAAAAATATACCATCGTAAAACCATAAGATTTTTCGGTTCACTCAGATTCTAAAATAAACAAATTACTTGTTGAAACTCTATATTAATGATTCTAAATCGTCAAAACTTCAAAAGTCATTGTTTTTTTGATCGTATACAATGACTCGATAACCCTTAAAATCCGCACGATAACTTTTATAAATTAAAAATAACGTGATTAATTTGATCACTGTCGACATTATTAGTTATTTCATCTACGTCAATACACTATACTAACCATACACACGTTGATTTCCGTACATCGGGTTCGGTTGGCAATAGAAGACAATAAAAATAATGAAAAAAAAATTAAAATGAATAAATTTATTTACACGTATCCAATTTGAATTTATTGTATTGATGACCGATATTTTAGTCCAAGCTTGGACCTTATTCCTAGGAACGGTATTGTGCTAGCTGTATGAACAGGTGTCCTACTCTTTGTTTTCCCAATATCAAAACATAATATAATTTATTATTTTAAGTACCTACATTTGTAGTTATTTTATAAAATCATCACGGACACATTCATATTTCATTGGGAATTCATATTTTTCATACTTATTATAGTTAGTGAATCTTTGCTAACTCGACAAATCGACAAAATCGGAAATATACCTACAATTTTGGTTCGTTAACTTGTCGTCAGTCCAGTTAAACATACGTCATATACTTTTAAAACTCCTACTCATTTTTTTCTATTAAATAATTTAAATTCCGTATCTACGTATTATGTTTTCATTGTTTTTATTATTATTGTTATTTTTTTTAGCGTTAAGGTACTGCGTGTTTATCATTGAAAATCACAATAAACCATTTTTCACTGTTGAATTCATTCACTGAATATTACAATGGATATATGAAACAATAAGGAAAACATAATACGTCTATTTTACACAGAAACAGACACACACACACATAATTCAACACACATGACAATTGAACGTGCTAAACGAATTCGGCAAATACATTTTACAATAGAGTCGGCCCGGATGCATGTCGTTTTTTATAAGATAATGCGTCGTGTGCGTGCGTGCGTGCCTGTGTCTGTGTGAGAGTAAACATCACTAGCTCGGAATGTTGGAAATCGAATCCGGATCGGCCAGTTTATGCACGAGTGAAAAATTAATCTAAAAATGTACAGTCGTTTACCTCTGAATCAGAGTAGGTGGAATGACGGTGCGCGACAATAACAATGGGAATCGATCGCCGTCTGATTTAAGAACATGACCGCAACCTAAAATAGCAACCTACTTCAAATGTTGAGAACAAAATTATCTAAAACTATTTCTTCTTTAGTTTTTTAAATAATCTTTTCAACTAAAATACTCAACTACGAAAGTGACACTATAATCGCTCATGGTCCATATCTACATTGGCCCGAGATCACTGTGTTTTTATTATACTGACATAATTCGACTTACTACACACACGCTCGAGAGGCCCACTCGAATCGTCATCCGCGTTTGCGTACACGCACTACGGGCATGTGACCAGTTTTTTATTCACCGTGCAACGGGAACAGGCGCACTTGGAAATTGTTTACTTCAACGATGAAGTACCCTCCTTTAACGCAATGTGATTTTCTAAGGACTTGATTTTTATTATTTTATGATGTCAAATACATACTACTATGTTATGCATATAGATCTTATTATAAAACACAGCAGATGAAGGTATTGTACACGCGCTTGTAGGTATAAAATGTCAATTACTACTTAATAATCTTGATACACGCATAATAATGCACGCTTTTAATACTCTGCAATTTATACATTAATATACACATAATATATGCCATAGGTTATAAACTTGTCAATATCTTATAATATACATATATTTAATAAGAAGTGGGTAAATTGCGTTTTTTTTTTGTCTCTTTCTCTTGAGGGCAAAAGAGTATAAACGATGAAACGACGCGTCGAATACACGGCCATTATATTAATATTGCGATAGTGAGTGAGTGTTCAGTATATATGAAACTCAAAGGCGCATAATATGACGAGCATGCGTATTAATAAAAGTCACGTAATTATATAATGTACACATTTCGTTCATCTAAGTCCGTCGACAAAAATTATGAAACGTAAATCAGCGCTTGTGTAGTTTGAATGGCTATATACACTAGTATACAGTTTATAGAAAGGCTATGTAATAAATATATTATACACATTTATATATATATATATATATATATCTTACAAGTATAATACGTACTTGTAAACACACACACACACACACACACACACACACACACACACACACACACACACACACACACACACACACACACACACGCACGCACACACTGTTAGTTCGATTTAGCTCAGCTCGCGGGCATTTTGAAGTGGGCTCGAGAAAACAATGGATCGAAAGCAAACTATAAAACTTCGTAGTAGACAATATTATTGGTTTCACGTCGTGTCCCGTAGCAGTGCTCGTAAAAATATTTTAACGTAAAAGCCGTTTTTTTACGGATTCGTCATAACCGCGGTAATAACAATTTATAATAACGTTGAATTTAATGCATTGTATGTACCTACCTATAACCTATACGTGGGCGCTCTTGGGGTAGGTGCAAGTGGAGCCATTTTCAGGGGCCTTTTCAGTAGTTGAGTGGTGGCAGTACATTTTGCGGGATATTCTCGCATTGATTTTCCTCTCTGCTATTCTTAGCTTAAAATAATTATATTTCTCAAATTTTTACCGAGTCAAAAAAAAAAAAAAAAAATTCAAACATCGAAATTCACAAAAAAAAAAAAAAAAAACAAAAAATTATCTCTCTCAGAGCAAATTATTATAATGTAGTTGGTTCCGTTTGAATGAATTCACTCAGATAAATAATGTGGAATTAATTTTTCATAAAAAATGTAATTTTAATATACATTGTCTTTAAATTGAGTTCAAACAGTAGTTGAAAAAAGTAGATTTGAAAAAAAATTCATTGACCGGGACATCGTGTATCTACACGTGCTGAAAACGTTAAATTTAAACTTTATCGTGAGAATCCCGGGACTGAGGTCTTCATTCGACGGGACGTAATATCGATTGGCCCTGTAACCGATCTACGATAATATCTAACTTATCGTGTTAAGTTTCATTTGAAAATCGTTACTGTTTTTTTGCCATTTTATTTCCTTCGATCAGTTTAGGTGAGCACAGTAAATGATCGTGGTTAACGTACACGCGCACACGACACACAGCGAGACTCCCTGCTCGGTCCATGGCTGCTATTACAACGTTTATTTTGCGTGTATTATAATGTACACGTTGTTACGTATACTTTCGATACGATGAATCGTGTAGGTACTTATTATTATGTAGTTCACGACGATTGCCGCAAGTCATTCAGTGGCCTACTCGTTTATATTAGTAGGCGTAGCCGCGTGCAATAACGAACTTGTGTGTGGGTGGGTGGGTGCGCGACTCTAATATGAGAAAATATGTTTTGAGGTAAACGCACACAGCCACGTCGATGTGTACACGCATGCTAATAATATAATGTAGATACTTATATTTCATAGGACGCATGCGAAGAGAAAGAGAATCATAACGATTGAATGATAAAAACGTAAAAAAACGTGTTTGTGCGCGCGCGTGCGATTATTTCTCACGTCGCGAACCGGTGCAGTGCGAGCCATGAAACGGTAATTTACGCGAAACGATATTCGCGAATTCTTTTACGTTATTAAAATAACAATATGATGGTGCAAGCAATGAATTAAACGAGCCGTCGAACTGACGATAAATCGCCGCGTGGAACGCCGGGATCTCGAACACAAATAATCGCGCCGACGACGACGGAGGCGCGGAGACGAACGGCGATAAAATTTATTGCGCGTCGTTTCAGACGAAATGGGTTGAGGGAGCGAGAGAGAGAGAGAGAGAGAGAGAGAGAGAGAGAGGTTGAGAAAACTCGAGAAACCGCTGTGTTTATCGTTCTTTTCTAACGCGGATGGATCTCCGAATCGTTCATGGCGGTTCCCCTCACGTTCGATTTTTGACCGTCCCGCGATTCATACTAAAACAATGGATACAAGATGATGGTAGCTATGGGCGTCGTGAGTTTTTCCGAAAACTTTTTTTCCCCTATAGATTTATACTCTTACATCAATATTTAAATATATTTGTAATATCACATTTCGATGTATCCTTTGTACTATGTGCAGATATCATGGATAAAGGATACAGATGATTTCAGTGCACACCATAAAAAAATATACAAACAAAAAAAAAAAAAATTAAAATGTATTATTTCCTGAATGTGAAGAAACTGGAACGAATTGTAAAATTATTCAATTGAATATTTTAAAACGTTTGCCTATAATATTTATGGGTCGACGAATGAGACAATTTCAGACAAGGACAAGAAACATAAATCACGATGAATAAGAAAAAACTCTTAATAACATGGTATATAATGTGCATTAATTACAGAAAGCTTATAAATATCGTCTGAATAGATTCCGCATCCTCCCTAGGCTCTCCTCAACACATAGAAGTGATATTTATAAATTAAAATAGTTGTTGTAATCTTAATTTTTTAAACACAGACTAATAAAAAAAAATATAATTATTTCAAAGGATCTTCTTGTATATTTTTTTGAAATTGCAGTATTTTCAACCAATCATATTATTAGAGAATTTTTCTTGTTTTCAGAGTATTGAACTCTATCCCTAATTTTCAATATGTCATTCACTTATTTAAATCCATCAAGGGAAAAATAAAAGTTTAAATACATTTAATAAAATGTAGGCATTAATTATGTATTAAATAGGAACACGTAATGTTGATTTTATGCTATACAAACAATTTTCAGTTATTTTTTAAATTTGTTTCCTGATAAAATAATGTAAAATTTGTAACAAAAATTTGAGGAGGTGAATGTGTTTTATTGACCTTCTTGTAGACGTCATCGCTTTGTTTTTAAGTAAAGATATGATCTAAATATTTAGATATATTTAAATATAGCAAATACTTGTTCTTGAATTTTCTGATTTTCAGTTATCTAATCGATGTTATGCGTGTACAAATTAGCAAAATTATACTAGTATATCTACCATATTTTCGGGTAAGACGGTATCTAAGATAAGTTTTACCTCAAAACGAAAAAGATAGGTTTTGCTAAAATGTAATCAATAAGTCTTGATTATTGTAACACTCTTGACTTATCATGATTTTAAATGTATCGGTTCCAACTAAATTGAATCCACGAATAAAATAATGCTATAGGAACACAATGCGATACTTCACTTGTGTTCAGCACTTAATTTTTGAATATTTAAGGGTGCCTTCACGACTGGTGGATAGGTTACAATAATTTCTGCACTATTGACCTTAAAATACAAAAAAATTGTAATATTTAAATAGCTGTAGACTTGAGCTCAGACTCGACCAGACATATTTGATACTTAGAAACATTGAAAAATGTGTTATTAATGCATATCTATTCAATATTGTTAACACAAGTAGAGCAGGGCGCTCGTGGTATTTCGACATGGCTCTTATGATACCATAAACTCGATTATCATTTAAGATTTGAAGGGGCTCAAGTTAGGGCTATTTGATGAACATTCGCAGGAGTAATAAACACTAAGAACAATTTTATTTCCCTTCAAATTTAGCTAACGCTTTCAACCAATTACAATACACAAACGACTCGCTTTATATTTTTACCAACGCAGTAGGTATTTCCGCAACTACTTTAAACTTTTGATATTATTGCCATGACAAATCTACAAAAGCAATACATAAAATGGTTAAGAAGGTTGTATCTCCCGATAACGGTTTTGATCATACGCGTATACCTACTGAAATACGCATAGACGTAATTCCGTTAAATGTCTGTGGGCACAAAAGAGAACCACGATCGTTGATTATCCTCGATATAGCAGCTCGTAGGACTTTGAATTTATTTATCCAACAAAAAGCTAACTTCATCAAATTCTTACTTAGTAAGCGAAAAAAGTAATGTAGATAAAACGAATAAAACATATATCATGTATAATTCGAAAGTACTTACATTAATGTAGCCATGATCTTATAGGCCTGTTATTGCTGATGGCTTTCATGTATATAATGAACGGAATGGCAGTTTCATAAAAAAGAAGCTAACCATATGCAAAAAAAAAAAAAAAAAGAAAATAGAAAACAAAACGAAAATTACAAATGTTAAATTGGAGTGATCACTTCATGAAAAAATGACCATTTTGTGAAATATTTTCGAATTTCACGAAGTGTAAAATATCCGTTTCCATTTTATGAAATGGTCATCTTTTCATGAAAAGTTCGATTTCACGAAGTGGCTACGACATATATATATATGTGTGCGTGTACATATTTTGTAAGCATAATACAGTGTGATCACGATAAGTGGAAACACTCAATAACTATGTGCAGGCTTCATATATTTCAATTCTGCTTTTTTGGCTAACTAATAAACATTATTATACACATTTTCAAATAATTAGACTATTTTTTTGGCAGTTAACTTTGCGCATGCGCACAATAACTTTTTTTTTTTAAATGGCATGATACATTTTTGACTACAAATTATTTTTTTTGGTATTTTTTAATGAATTTTAGTGGTTGAATTTCTTTTCTAAGTCAAAAAATGACTGAGTTATAGCAATTTGATTTAACGTTATTTGCACGGGTATAACAGATTATAAAATACGTAGTTGATAATAATAATTACGTGAATAATTAAAATAAAATTACAAATATTAATTTTTTTATTCATAAAAGTTTTATTTATCTAACAAATTGTTCAAAATTTTTATTATTATCAACTACGTATTTTATAATCTGTTATACCCGTGCAAATAACGTAAAATCAAATTGCTATAACTCGGTCATTTTTTGACTTAGAAAAGAAATTCAACCACTAAAATTCATTAAAAAATACCGAAAAAAAATAATTTGTGGTCAAAAATGTATCATGCCATTTAAAAAAAAAAAGTTATGGTGCGCATGCGCAAAGTTAACTGTCAAAAAAATAGTCTAATTATTTGAAAATGTGTATAATATTGTTTATTAGTTAGCCGAAAAAGCAGAATTGAAATATATGAATCCTGCACATAGTTATTGAGTGTTTCCACTTATCGTGATCACACTGTATATTATCTTCACACAATAGGCCACGTAAATTAAATAGAATAAAATTAATACGTACCTGTGCACATAGTTGGTAAACATCGGATTAATTTGATAAATACGCATGACAAACTTGTAATTATATTTAGGCAAGTCGACTAAACGGTGAACCGTGAAAGAGATTGTGCCTTACAGACCTATTATGCTTGCATATGCTTAACAGTGCATAGACTACGGTGATGCGTGTTATTATGCAATGTGGTTTTTGAATATCAAAAAGCACATACTGTACAGGGTGTCACAGGGAAACTTACTAAGTGTGATTTAACCCTGGAAGAAAAATGAATTCAAATTTTTTTTTCGTGTACCAAAAAAAAAAAAAAAAAGAAAAAAAACAAATTATATTTTATCCAAATGATTTCTTTTAAGTTCTTAGTTTTGCTTTGATAGTATCTAACCATTATTTGCAACATAATACTTTGAAAGAGAAATTTTTTTTGTACATTTTGATGCTCTAGTTTTAACTATAGAACTTATAGTTTAAGATATAATGAAAAAGCATACTAAAAAGTTAAGAGTAGCGGAGAAGTAGCAGTGCATTTTAGTGACTGCTTTTGCTTCTCCTAATTAAAAATATTTAAAGTTAATATCACATTATCACTTCAACTATTGGTTCAACAGTGGAAGTTTGGAATAAAATTTTTCGAAAAATTCATTCATAATAAGAATTATGTTATAAATAGAGGTTACCATTTCAAATAACTTAAAAACTTTAAAAATCGTATAAATAAAAAACTGTAAACGTAGTATTTTTTTTATAAATAAAAAACTAGTTTTTTTAGTGTTTCAGATTGTATTTGAAAAAAACATTCAAACTACTGCATTATTCATGGTTAAATCACAATGTGAAAATCTTCATGCGACACCCTGTATAGATACGGTATACGACTATGGACAGGGGATATAGATGAGTGCAATGCGCCTGCAGTATGTATGTACTCGGAGTGTATTCGTTTCGTTCCGCATAAACTGATTACGTGGTACTGAATAACAACGGTTTGTTATTGGATTCAATTTGAAAAGTTTTTCCCTTTTTCATGGGAACATTTTTCATGATGGTAATATTTTAACTCTCGTTTGAAAATATCATAACGCTCGTATGGAAAAAAAAGAAAGCAAACATGAAGAGCACTCTTTAGTAGTATATTTAGCTGGAAATTCATTGTTGGTTTAGGTAACAATACATCTAGTAAAAACAATCATGTATCAATTTATTTTATGATACATTATTTCAATAAAATAGAAATATTATACAAGTATACGGCTGAGAAAAAATGCCATCAAATTTTAATAGTGTTTGAATTTTGTTTTATCTTAAAATATATTCTCGTCGTCACTTACGTTTAATTCTAACTTAATTCTCTAAATTTAATATGTATTTATAAATATAATATATACATATTATGTATATATTATCAAACAATTCTGAAAGTTAAATCCTCGGCCCAACATCAGTAACACTAACATGGATTTCGGTTTTATGTAAATGAGTTAGGAAAATATGTGAAACAAAAACGTTTTTGTATAAGAATTTACATTTGATACAATATATTTCTCGAGACAAATACACGGAAGCATTTCTGGAATAAAACCAGATCAACAGGTGTTTACCAAAACACAATTTTTAAATAAAAATAAATTATCTCCGTTCAGTTACGATTTAATTGACATCAACAAGTCTCCTTTGTGAAAATATTAAAATCGATTTTTCAATTTTTTTATAAGAAAAAAATATCCTGATTAACTTATAAAAAAAATTATTTGAGTAAATGTATTACATCGACAATATCAATAATTAAATTCTTAAAATAATTAATCTCACTACAGTGGGTTAAAAATAATTTTGTATATGTATAACATGATATAAGGAAATAGTGGAGTTTTTAAAATCGGTTTTCAATGATAGAGGAAACCAATCATTTTTTTAATTTTTAGTCAAATTATTAAAAGTAAATCAACATTTTACCATTTCGTATATTGTGTTCCAGCTTTATAACTTTCCATAACCAAAGGAAATCAAATATTATAATAAGATGTTATCACTATTTTTAAGTGAAGTACAATACATTCTTTATTACTTAAAAGAAAAATTTCGATTGATTGAGACGATTTACTAAAAATATATTCACTTTGTTGGATTGTACCGATAGACGGTGGCAATAGTATACTAAGTTACAAAAAGACGAAAAATTTATTTCATATAAAAAAGAAAAATTTTAAAATATTTCGATGACCTGAAAGATTTTTTATTAGTATAAAAGATATGTCATCCTTGAATACTGGACCTAAACGAAAAGTATTTATTTTTCACCGAGGAAATCTAAAAGCAAAATATGACTGAGAAAAGTTAAATTAAATACTATCACATATAAGATGAATCTTTTTAATAAAGTAAAACAAAAAAAAGCCGGTAAGACAATGGTGGTGGAAGTTCGTCCATCGTCGCTCCGCTCCTCGGACAAGATTATGGTGATGAGTAGAGATCACGGTTATCTATAACCGTGGTAGAGATACAGGAGTTGGGTGGGATACACGAGATGTATTGATAGATTAGGCATTATAGGATAGATTAGGACATTATTTTATATTATAAAAAAAAAAAACGATTCTGAACGAAGATGAATTGTCAGTGAATAATATGTTTATAGTAAATCGTAATTTAACGCCTGAAATTGAAATTTTAATACAATTTAATTAATTAATAACAATGAATTACCCTCGTATTTTTTACAATTATGGTAAGCCGAACTTATGGCCAACCTTGTATTAAAATTTCAATTGTTAGCTTCTAATAAAAAATTTTTTATGAATTTTTACCTACAAAATACATAGCAAATATACATGATTTTGACGAATTTTGTCAATATTAGCACTTATAAACGCTTATAAAAAAATTTTGTGCCTATGTATTTTTATAATTTTTGAATGGGAGTTAGAACAACTTATGTGGACCCTTCTATTAAATTTTCAAGTATTTCGTCCGAGCTACATTTTTTTTATCAACATTTATAAAAAAAAAAATAAAAAAAATCGAATATTTCAAATGCCTATAAATTGATTAAAAATGAGTGAAATCTTTTGAAAATAAAATTATATAAAGAAAATGCCAATATAAACAACTGATAAAATTTTCAAGTTTCTACAACTTATACTTTTTGAAAAAAAAAACAAATAGCAAAAATCGTTTGAGGCTAAACCGTTGTTTAACGTGTTTTTGTAAAAATTTAAATTTCAAACACTCATAAAATTTTTTTGTCTGAATCCGGTAGAGTTTTTTTTGCAGATAATTGAAGAAAAATTAATGAAAAACCTTGTACCAAATTTTCAAAACTTAGTTATAAAAGAAAAAAATTTTACGATTTTTCAACAACAAAATTATTTGCAAATTTTCGCAATTTTTACATATTTCGTATAAATTGGAACTTTGAGCACTTATAAAAAAAAATTGTGACTTACGATTTTGGATTTTTTTTATCAGTTATGGAACAACTTATAAGAAACCTTGTATTAAATTTTCAAGATTTTCTGGCAAAAAAAAAAAATTTTATCGTTATTTTAAAAAAAAATACTTAAAAAAATTGAAAATTTCAATTGTCTATAATTAGCTCAATAAAAGTCAAAATACTTTGAAAATTTAACGGTGTATAGAGAACGCTAATCTAAACATTTGGTGAAAATTTCAAGTATTTACATCGATTAGTTTTTGAGTTATAGCAAAATAAAAAATTTGATTTTGTCGAAAACTGGTTTTGCGTAAAATATACCGTTTTTCCCTCATTTTTTAAGGGTTTTTCCCGGCGCGTTAAAAAAATATTGAAAATTTTTAACTTTTGACCCCCCAAAGTACCAACTAGATTCACTTTCCTTTCAGAAAAGTTGCTATATAAGACAATCGAAGCATTTTTACTGCCCCAAATCGTGTCGACAGACACAAAAAAAAAAAAAAATAAAAAATAAAAAAAAATAAAATAAAAAAAATTGTAAAATCAATACATTCTTCACTCCGTTCAGAATCTAAAAATTAGAAATAATTGAAACGAAAGTATTATTAATACAAAAAAAGTGCATAAAAAAAAAAATAAATAATAATAATAAATCGAAGAACATTTTATGTGAAACGATACGAAAATATGAACAGTGATCAAAAATTCTGTAGTATACAAAATTATACAATATACATACGTATTAAGTAAGTAAACTTCAAAATAATGCAAATAAAATCGACTCAAAAAATAAATGATTTGAATGTTGCAAGCACGTATACTGAATCTTTATAAATACAAAAAAAAAAACAAGCTATGAAAAATGAGTTGATACCTTTATAAACAGTCAACAATGGTTTCCGTTAATTTTATCATTTAAAAAAGAAGAAAAATTCGAAAAGTCTGTTATGTTATAAAACTATTTAAAGGGCAGACTTGGTTTACGAACAGGGTTGAATTACAACCTTTACTCATAGTCGGTCCGGGAAATAACATTTTTCCGACCCTACTTGCCATCTCTCTAGTCTCCACATATCCAGGTATGGAAAAAAATATGATAAGTAGATAAACACGTACTGTATAATATTATATGCCATATTATAACACAATACATATTTTTTATATATAAAATATTTGTACAGCTATTATTAAGTACATAATTCACAAAACATTAAGAAATTTGTTTATTCACCTTTAAAGAATGATAACCCGATATTATAAAAAATACGTTTAGCGTCACCAATTCACAGTATACCTATAAGAAATATTAACATCATACTACACACATAGACGCATACCTGAATTCCAGGTGGTGCCTATAATATTCGAAGGAATTTTTCTCAACTTGGGCCCTCTCTTAAAGAGACAAAAATATTTAATAAATAAAAATGTACCTCCGAAAAAATATCACTTTAATTATTTTTTTTTTTTTTTACCTAACATACAAATACATGAATGACAAATTTATAATAACGTACACCCTTGCTTAAATTGTTTTTAAACTCATTAACGACCAAATCTACACCAACATTTTAAGCCATTCTTGTTGTGTTAAAAGTAGTACTAACGATTCTAAATTGGGTTGTGGGTCGTAGTGCTTTTTATTTTACTTTTAACAATATTTAATTACAAAAACTAACTTTATGGTACCCAAAACCACGCGAATTTCAAATATTTTACGTTTTATTTTTATTATATCATGGAACATGATTTGTTTTTCACAACATATTTTATGAAATATTAATTTTTTTTTTTATTAACATTAGTTAAAATACAGGCTATTTGCTCTCGAATTTATATTTTAGAGACTCGATTTACCCTATGCGCATGCCGATGATTACATGATATCAAAATTAATAGTATGATGTATTCATATTTATTATATTTAAGCAAAAATTAAATTAATCAATCATAATTTAATAAAAGAAATAATTGTTTTTAATAATATAAGGACTTTTATAACTGTGTTGAATATTGTAATACACTAAAATTGACCATTTTTACGAATAATGAAGACATTTGTATAACGAAATCGTCTCTGGTCATTTAGCCATTATTGTAAAACTAATAATATTGTTAAAGACTCAAAAATTGTATCAATTATTTATCTTTGATATTCATTGTCTCAAAATTTAAACAAAATATATCAATTTTGAGTGAAAAAAGGAAATTTTTTTGTTTTTAGAACATTACATTTGAAATTTTCAGTTTGTAAAGCTCACAACTTTGTACAAGTTCACTTATATATGGCATCAAATGGAAATTCACATAATTAAATATAATTGTTTAATCCTGAATAATACATAAATTAAAATATTTTTCATGTGCATAATAAAAACACTAATACATTTTAATGATACATATAATTTTAACTATTTTTTACATACATGATGTCTTTAAGTTTTTTATTTTTCTCGAATAGTAACCTTCATTTATAACATAATATTATGAATAAAAATAATTTATTTGACAATTTTGATGTAAAAGATATAAGGATATACAATTTAGAGCAACTAAAGAGGGTCAGTATATTTTTGCAGGGTACCCCTGCTTTTCCTTTTTGCTACTTTAAGCGCTGATCTATACTTTTTATACTATTGGTCTTCTAGAAGAAATTTAAAAATTAAAATTTCTATTAATATTTTTAATACTACTACATTGTTTACAAAATTACTACGATGTAAATAATGGTTATCAATAGGGCTAGGATTTTAAAGCAAATGCTACTTTTTATATATATAAGATATAAATCTAATTTTTATATATAAATTCATTTCACAGCATTCTGATCCCAAATAAACGAATTTATTTTTGCTTTTTTTGGCTTTTTTTTTGTGTAAATGCTTTTTTTGCTTTTTTATTGCTTTTTTCAGTTTTTCTAGCTGTGGAACTTTTAAATTATGTTTTTTATGCTATAATAATAAAAAAATGTTTATTTAATTAATAAGAAATATGAAAATTTCGAGTAAACTAAATCGTGTTCTTTTGAAACACAAAGACTGGAAACAATTACTGGACATTAATGCTATACTATGTGGCGTTTCAACAAACGAAATTAAATATCATGGTTTGATTTAAACGAAACCTCTTGTATGAAGCATGCACCGATCACTTTGGTGGATGTAGAGCATTCGTTTTCAATTTATAAAAACATCCTATCGGACAATAGGGGCAGTTTCAGTAATGAAAATATTGCTAAATACATGGTAGTTAATTGTTTTTTTAACTTAAATTAATTTTAAAATTTTTTTTATTCAGTTTTATAAAATTATTACTAATTAATGTTAATTTTTAGTCGTGCTTTTTTTTGCTTTTTAAAAAAATAAATATGCTTCATTTTTGCTTTTTTACAACAATTGTGTGCTTTTTTTGTTATTTATTATGCTTTAAAATCCGAGCCCTAGTTATCAACTATGAAAGCCCAAAATCTTAAAAAAATTAGAGAGTACAAAATAAAGCGAAAAAAAAAGTATTTTAATTAGTTCGTAGTTCTATAAGTGTTGTAAATTATTACACATGTAAAAATTAAAATATATGTATTATGAAGGTTTAAATAAATAATATTATGTAAATATCCTCAGCGTTTCAGCTATTTGCTATATTTTATCTATAATTTTGTGTTGTTTTCGAATACACCAATACCCAAATAATATATCCTTCCCGTACTGGTCAACATACCTCGGAAACTTGACTTGTAAATTTAGTTATCATCCATACAATATGAATAGCTGTCATCCTAGATGTTTTCTGCACCCATCACATATTCCACCCATCACTCGTTTTATAGAAAACCTGGTATATTAGCATCACAAAATGAGAAATGCTGACATCATATTGCATGATGTATTGATGTATGCTAGGTACACGCATATGTAGGTTTATTTATATTTTACTAAACATCAGATCAATCAGTTTCTTTTTATAAGTTTTTGAAATGTATATAAATACGATAAACTGAATTATTTTCATGAATAATCTATTCGAAGTTGGTGTTCATTGTTAAAATATTTCTTAATATTTGTCTATAATTTTTCCATAGTTAATCAAACGATCGTAAAGAAAATCTACTGAAAAAACTTACAGCATACCAATTATTCATGTACATTTTCAAGATATATTATCTATTACCTATAGATATGATAATGTTATATTGATATCACTCCAAAATCTATAGTATTATAAATAAAATATCTGAAAATTTAAAACAATCTATGTATATTGTATATATTATTTTGTAACACTAGAAATCTCAAAAATTGGAAGTACATTTTTTTAAAAATATTTATGAGAGTATTTAAATTTTTAAAAGTACAATAAAGTTTATTTTTAAACGAAACCTTTTTAAATTTCATTTATAATTGCTTTTTTTCACCTAATTTGAAATTATCATAAAGATTGACTCGAAGCATTATTTTAAGTGTTTACTAAGTTTGAACTATGAATAATATTAATATTATTAACAATTAAGTATAGTAAAAAACAAAAACGTCAAGTTTGCCTTTTCATAAATTAGTGATTTTAATTTAAAACATAAAAGGGTTAAAACAAGCTCACTTCAATGTACTTCTAGGTACACACAAAATATTTTAAATGATTTATTATTGTATTGGGTCAAATGTTGAAGCCAGTCATATGTATGTTTAATAGTAGACTTAATTGTGTCAATATAATTATTTTTAAGTTTACAAGTTGGGATACAAATGATACAATACTGAAATAGAATATTTCATTTAATAGAGGAAATATTGTTTTGTACTTCAAATTCAATCTTTATCAGTCACATTGTTGCGTCTATAAATCTAGAGGCATGTATAATGTCTTTTTTACTGACAAAATTTATATTTTTGTACTTAATGTGTTTCGAAATTCTTTTTGTCTAATATACGATTTTAACGAAATACTTCTCTATTTAATTTTCGGCCAAAGTACTGTTCTGATAAAGTATTTTCGGATATTTTACGTGACCTTTATTTTATGTTTTGTAAGTGAAATTTTCAAAAATGACCATTGATAAGAACAATTCGTTTGAACACAATGCATAAATGTTTGAGAACGCACTTGCGTCTATTGATTTTTAAGAAGTTTTATAGGCAAATTTTCACAGAATTCCAAGAAAATTAAAATCAAAAAGATACATTGAAATTATTCAAAATTTCAATAAATATTGAAGAAATAAAAAATCGGATATGAGTCAGTATCAGTTTCGAGTGTAACGTAAAATAATGAAATTTCCTATTTACGATATACGTTTCTATTATTTTAATGGTATAGCATGCTTATAGAATTGACCAAAAACACAGGTTGAAAACTGAAGGGAAAAAAATATTTTATTATACGGTTTTTTCAATTTATTTTTTTATTATTTATAATATTTTGTAGTTGATTATACAAAAAAAAGGCAATATTTCACCATTTTGAATCGCTTATAAACAATAATATTGTAATATCATGTATTATACGAACAAAAAAAAAAGCTCCGACGAAACAAAAAAAAAATATTGTCTCTCTTTTTTTTTATCTGTACGAAAAATGTTTTTATCTGTAGCCGTTTTTGCCTTTGATAACCCATTCAGTGTGAAACTAATATAATACTGCTGATTTGCGTAAGTGTTGCGTCTACTTCATGCAGAGGCACGCCGCACTGGGTCAATACGACGTATAGGTATGTGAGCGCCAAACCACATTTCCGCTCCTTAATGTACGTACATACACTATAGACTGAACTTGTTTTTACTTTAATTTACATATTAATTGAAAAAGATAAATTCAACGTAATTATATCTTAAAGTCATAGCGGAGCGGGTCCATTATTAATTTGTTTTGTTGTAATTAATTTTTTTTAATTTCCGTATATGAATCAATTTTGCCGGATGAAATTTACCTAGTTTAATGTGAATTTTGTGCAAATCGTCTCACTCGGATTTTAATTCACATATCACATCGATTTTTTTTCTCGGTTAGCAATTGTAAAAATAAAAATGTGCAATAATTTAGGGTTTCAAACATTTAATTGTCATACAGTAATACAGCAGTGAATTAAACAATAATAAGTCCTTAGTGTTCAGTGACGTTATTTGGGCTTAATAGTGCAAAAGAGAGATAGTGTGACAGAGAGAGAGAGAGAGAGAGAGAGAGAGAGAGAGAGAGGGGGGGTATTATATTTTGTCACTAGAATACACATACAACATAAATGTATAAATATGTAATATTCAATTCGTCGTTAGACTATACAATTTTGAGTTTATGAACATATAGCGTACATTGAATATGTTGTAGATTTACAATAATGCGCTTTTTTGTGCGTAATATAATTTTGTTCGAGTTAGAAGATTGGCCAGGAGATTTCAAATAGTCCGTATATATTGTAAATCACATATCGTCGATATTATAGTAATCATACGATTTCCCAATTATTTTTCCAAATGAAAGAAAAACCACACAAAATTGAAAAAAAACATGAACAATAAATCCATTTTTCATGAAATCGACATTAATTATTTTGTTGTAATTCCAAAAATAATAATGCTAGAACCTCGACGTTCACTAATTAAAATTAATTTATTGGCCAGTCTCTTTAAGTATTACATTAGCGTTATACAATTTTGAAAACATCTGAAGGTAATAATTTCTTTAACGATTTTTAATTTCCAATTTGAAAGCTAGAATATGTACAACAATCTTATTTAAAAATTATTTTGGCAATATTTTTTATTTTTTTTTTTTTTTTTAGTATCTACGTAAATGTTAAAAATCATTATTCTACATTATTTTGAAAAGCACATAAAATTTAAATTTCACTGAACAATTATATCAACAGTTTCGATTTTAATTTTATCCACATTTTTGTTGAACGATTTTTTAAATATTTTTAAACTATGACATTAATTTTATTAACATAAGAATATTAATTTACTAGTCCAAGAAAACAGACAAAAGATACAGAAAACTAAAGCTCATCTAGGATTACACCACTGTCAATTCTTCAAATGGCTTATTCACACAGGTACTTATAAACGGTCTCCGTCTGTATATCTATTATTTTACGATATGACATGGTGCAATGAAAGTAAGTACCGAATTTACGATAAAGTAAGAATATCCGGTCGATATTTTTTGTTAATAACATCAAAAAAAAGCAATAAAAAAAAGCCGGTAAGACAATGGTGGTGGAAGTTCGTCCATCGTCGCTCCGCTCCTCGGACAAGATTATGGTGATGAGTAGAGATACAGGAGTTGGGTGGGATACACGAGATGTATTGATAGATTAGGCATTATAGAATAGATTAGGACATTATTTTATATTATAAAAAAAAAACGATTCTGAACGAAGATGAATTGTCAGTGAATAATATGTTTATAGTAAATCGCTTGAATTTTTGTAAAAATTACAGTTTCAGACGCCCGTTAAAATTTTTTCATTGAACCGATCGTGAGGTTTTTTATACTTTTTGCAAGCAAAATTTATGAACAACCTTGTAATACATTTTCATTTCTTAACTTTGAGTAGAACATTTTTTATACATTTTCAACTACGACATAATTTGTGATTTCGACAAATTTTGTCGATTTTTGAACTTCAACTGCTTATAAAAAAAAATTGTGCCTATGTATTTTTATAATTTTTGAATGGGAGTTAGAACAACTTATGTGGACCTTCTATTAAATTTTCAAGTATTTCGTCCGAGCTACATTTTTTTTATCAACATTTATAAAAAAAAAAATAAAAAAAATCGAATATTTCAAATGCCTATAAATTGATTAAAAATGAGTGAAATCTTTTGAAAATAAAATTATATAAAGAAAATGCCAATATAAACAACTGATAAAATTTTCAAGTTTCTACAACTTATACTTTTTGAAAAAAAAACAAATAGCAAAAATCGTTTGAGGCTAAACCGTTGTTTAACGTGTTTTTGTAAAAATTTAAATTTCAAACACTCATAAAATTTTTTTGTCTGAATCCGGTAGAGTTTTTTTTGCAGATAATTGAAGAAAAATTAATGAAAAACCTTGTACCAAATTTTCAAAACTTAGTTATAAAAGAAAAAAATTTTACGATTTTTCAACAACAAAATTATTTGCAAATTTTCGCAATTTTTACATATTTCGTATAAATTGGAACTTTGAGCACTTATAAAAAAAAATTGTGACTTACGATTTTGGATTTTTTTTATCAGTTATGGAACAACTTATAAGAAACCTTGTATTAAATTTTCAAGATTTTCTGGCAAAAAAAAAAAATTTTATCGTTATTTTAAAAAAAAATACTTAAAAAAATTGAAAATTTCAATTGTCTATAATTAGCTCAATAAAAGTCAAAATACTTTGAAAATTTAACGGTGTATAGAGAACGCTAATCTAAACATTTGGTGAAAATTTCAAGTATTTACATCGATTAGTTTTTGAGTTATAGCAAAATAAAAAATTTGATTTTGTCGAAAACTGGTTTTGCGTAAAATATACCGTTTTTCCCTCATTTTTTAAGGGTTTTTCCCGGCGCGTTAAAAAAATATTGAAAATTTTTAACTTTTGACCCCCCAAAGTACCAACTAGATTCACTTTCCTTTCAGAAAAGTTGCTATATAAGACAATCGAAGCATTTTTACTGCCCCAAATCGTGTCGACAGACACAAAAATAAATAAATAAAAAAAAAAAAAAAAAAAACACATCATTGTAAAATCAATACATTCTTCACTCCGTTCAGAATCTAAAATAATTCAACATTACACAACCTTCATTTTTCTTTTTACTTAAACCAATATAAATGCATGAGTTAAGTTTTATTGACAATTATTTTATTGGAAATTTATTCTCAGCAAATAATAGAGCTGAAAAAAAAGTCTGAGCTTCACAAGTCTTGAGTTTTAGCTCAACTGAATTCAAATAAATTCTACCGATATGAAACAATAATCACGTACTTCCAAACATTTACGTTCCTACCAACGAGAAAAATTCAATGAACAAAATATTTTTATTTCACGAGTACAATAATGATTTAAATTATAACGGACACTAATAATGCTCTTTCAATTGTGAAATAGAATAAAAATATATTTTTTTAATTTAAAATATTGTATTTAAGTAATATGAATTAGCAGCTAATATATCAATGACCGAAAGTTTCAAATTGAAGTATCATCAATTTTTTACCATTCTCTAACGTATACAGTCTTGAGTGAACTTCAAAGAATAGAGAGAAATAGAAGAAACAAGGGAGAGAATGTACCGGAGAAATAATGGAAGGTTATTAGTTTTAAACATTAACGTAACTCGAGATTTTTGCATAAAGTAATTTTATTCATTTGAAAATTCTTTGCCACTGCACTCAAAATAATAACGTTTTCCCTGTGTTATTAAAATTGTTATTGTTTTTATACCCTCCTTAAATTATTCGAAAATGGGAAGTTAAACGTAATCATATTTCAAAGTAAAAATTATTAAATACTAAGCATGAACTAATAATATTATTAAATACTATCTCAAGAAAACACGATAAAAAATATAACGAGAACCTATATAATTAAAAAGCCGGACATACTTCAGCCATGAGTATTTTTCACTTCTTTGACAATACGTCAGTAGTGGTTGTATTGAATTTTAAAGAGTCCCTAGATAATTTCATTAAAAAGACAGTTCTGAATGAAGCTTCGGTTGCAATATACGAGAATTCACATTCTAACTTAAAAAATGTACCAAACAATATCACGATTACAGGTTTTTAATATTTTTTCAATATCATAAGTAAAATTATTTTAAATTGTCAAGTCTAAGTTTAAAAAATTAAAATTTTATTCCGAAAAAACATTAATAAAAAAAAAAGATAATATCTCATTTTTCATTTTCATCTCATAATATGTGTTAATTTTTTTTTAAACTTATGTTGAATCTAGAAAAAAACATTATTGGTATTTGGTGACTAATGCGAGCGCTCGAAGGTTAATACAAATAATATATTTTCAAATTAAAATATAACTGTATTTAAGTATTATTTATAACCTCCCATCTCCTTCCGAGCATAATATTGAATATATATAATAAATAATTCATTATATATTTATAACATTGGTTGCCAAGGTCGCACATAAAGCTAGTTACGGCACTGTTGGTGAGAATCCTAAGTTTTAGCTTCATTACTTTTGGAATTATGATTAAATAGTAAATACCTAATTTCGATTTCATACAGATTTCATCACCTGAAGAAACTATTTCTGGTGTATAAACATAAAGAAACTGAACGAACGTTCAAACAAACGTTTGAACGAAAGCTACGATCGGAAAAATTAGTTGGGGTCACATACCCAAATAATTACAATAATAATAAACAAACGTCATCATTAAATAAATTGATACTTCGCACTAATTAGAGTCTAAAAACGTAGGCATCAAAATGAAAACAATATCAAAGCAAACAAAATAATTCAAATTTAACTGTATTTTTTTAATCTATACTAAATTTTATACATACGCATACGGTGTTAAGTTATATTCTATTTTGAAAATTTAAATCATCGCACTATCAGTCATTTCGTGTATTTATAAATTATAACTATAACTAAATCCTAATGACGTTATACAATATACTGAAACTTGAGGAAGATCATACCTAAAATCCCCAGGTCCAAGCCTCATCATTATTGTTTAATATTATTATTATTATTTTTTTTTTTTTTTTATCAAAAGACCGAATTTATGTTATTTTTAATCAATGTTAACTTGGAAAATAATTTGGTTACAAAAAACCCATTCTTATATATTTCCTACTTTTCAAACGTGGGAGAAAATTTCCGTTTACATTAAATGTTTGCATAAGTTCTTGTTATATCTTTATCATTATTTCTTAATTTCTTTTTATTTTACTTTAACTCAGCGACTTAAGTTTAGAAACAAACAATGAAATTTACACACATAATAATAAATATTTTAAAATCAAGTAATTTTTTACCGAAACATTTTACAGCCAAATAAATTCTTTACCTGAACAAAAATTCTACAAAACTAGTCGGTATAGTTGAATGAAATTTATATGGAGATAAACATTTTAAGTATTTAAAATCCAAACCGAAAAAAATTAGCATCCGTTTTCGGTAACACAATAGTTTCGATTCGATTTTTCCTCGGCTTTACCAATCGCTATCGAAGAGACCGTTAAGAATTGAATTTGAACGCTTAAAACATAAAGACAGGTATACAATCTTTGAAATTCAGACGCACATTTTCATCATCGAAGTACTTTGCAAGCCAGTCTGGGTCCTACACGTGCACGGTGGCAGATTTCGAACCCGTATACGTCTTGCCGCTGAGCCGCATTTACAGTGCGGGCTGTTCGGGCTACTGCCAACGGCATCGAATTTTAAAGGCAGCACCGAATATAACATTTATCCGTTGTTTTTTTTTTCATAGTTTACCCACAGAATAAATACTTATTCTGTGGTTTACCTAGCACAAAAGGCAAAAGGTATTAGACGTTGAAATATTACTTTCCGTAAATTTAAAACACAAACACGAAAGATTACAATGGTGTACATACTCGTATTATGGATATAATAAATCCACATTTCATCAAATATAATTTTCATTTATTGTCTGAAGTATATATAAAGTAAGGATCGTTTCATGTTTTTAATTTATAGTAATAATTTTTTGGAAATTAGCCGCAAAGTCTCTTTACTTATCACTTTTTTTTTTTTGAGTTTTCAGTGAAAACTATTAAGCTCGACAATTATTAATTTAAAAACAATAATACATAGCATAATACTTAGTACATTCTAAAATAAATATTTACAAATTTTAAATTAAAAAGCTAGCCTCATGGACGAAAGAGATAATAAGGGTAATAGCGGGTTCGGAATTTAAATTGAGGATATCATGAATATTAAAAGGTATATTGAGGGACTTCAGAGTATTGAATAGGACAAGGCGTTTAGAGGATAAAAAAGGATAATCAAATAAAATATGGTTTAAATCGCAGATACTTTCGTCGTGGCGGAGTGGGCAGAGAGGAGAATCATTAAGATTTAGTTTGTGAGCATGGGAAGGTAGGAGATGATGGGAAGTACGAACACGGTTAAATTTTATAATGAGGGTTTTGGATAAAATAATATTGTTGAACCATATATTTTTTTATATGATAGGAACTATTAATTTATAACTGGAAGCAAAATTTGCTGGCAAGTTGTTCCAATAGATAGACCAGAGTGTGTGAACGTGCCGTCGAAGAATCGGAGTGAAATCGGACCAGGGTATTAGAGAAAGAGAAGGGCATATTAAGTTTGACGATGATTTGGCCAATGAGTCAGCTATCTCATTTCCGCGAATCACCACATGGCTGGAAACCTAGAGGAACTGAATAATAAAAATTTTTTTTGATACGATAGGTATAGAATACACATTATACGAAGAACAAGTGGAGAAACCTAAGAGTTGAAGGGGTTAGAGATAAGAGATTGAAGGCATTACATAGAGTCTGTTGCGATTAAGAACTTATTTGGTGGGAAAGAAGAAATCAACGTGAGCCCCGCGACAATGGCGTAGCACTCAGCAGTGAAGGAAGAGGCACAAGGTGATAGATTACTAGTAAAGGATATATGAAGCTCAGGAATATAAAAAAGATAACCAGCAGAAAGAGGAGAAACTGAACAATCATTTGTTGCATTTGGCAACATATTTTTTTATACATAATTTTGAAACTAACTATCTGAATGCACATTATAGAAATATTATTTAAAAATACATTAAAAATGTTAAAATTTTTTTCAGATTCCTATTTTTAAGTTTTTAACTAAGGAACACATTTTTCTTTTATGTATATTTTAAGATTTTCGAGGCATTTTCACATTTGTTTTTGGCGATTTTGTAAGGGTATCAAAATCCCAGCTTTATTTATCATTTCTAGGACTAAAATATTCATGCACAAAATTAGGCGGCAAATGTATTATGTAGCCTATGGGCGGCAAAAACGTTGATCCGGCCCTTCGTCCCAGACCTATATGGTATAGCCTGCAGAAAAAAACGATTTTAAGTGGAGTATGTTTGTTCCCTCAAGACGTATTTTATAATGTTATATATTTTTACGTTATTTTCCTATGCCTACTCTTAAAAATACACAATTTGCTTATTTTAAAAAAGTAATTGTTTAAAATGTTAAAATGAGAGGAGAAACATGGAATTTGTGCAGTAAAATAAGGAGACTTAAAGTTATCCTAAAATGCCAATATAATAGTATTCAATATGCCTAATCTTCCAGAACTGTTTCATAAAAATAAAGTTTTATATGTCAATCAGTAACATTCCCTAGATGTTAATTGCGTCACACAGAAGCGATATTACAATGGAATTAAATTGCGATGTTTAATTTTTACTATAAAAATACAATATATATTACCTATATTATATTATTATGTATGATATACATATATATATATATATATATATATATATATAATATAGCTGTTGGTGATGTTGCATAATATGATGCACAGCAGTGCTGATATACGAGTAATATGACGAAGTTAAATGGTACAAAAATAAAAAACTGATACAAATAATTATTCGAATAAAATTATGTCATAATTCATTAATATCCACGGTCTAATATTGGAAAGTCATACCTATATTTTGTAAATATCGGTATACCTACACAATAATGTACGACATGCACGATAATTTTATTTATTTTATGCCTACATTTATTCAAGACAATCATAGGTACAGAAAATGCAACAATTCTTTTGTACTTAAACTCGGGTCTTTGAATTGAATTTCGTTTTTGATGAGCAATGTTCTGGATCTGGAGTTTTATGAATTCAATTTGATCTCAATTTATATTATGAATACCTACCTATGCTAATTTCTATTATTAATCATTATTATTAATACTGTTAAATAGTCTCCATTTACCATTGTTATTGCTATTACTAATTCTCTATTCATCGTTTTTCTTTTAAATATCGATTATGTATTGTATCAAAGTACAGTTTATAATTTATTAGATATGCCATACGAATAAATAAGTAAATGAAACGAAATGCAAACATTATACAATTTTGTAGTCCTAGTAATAGACGTAAGTATAACAAAATATTAAACATTTGAAAATTTGCAATTAATTTCAATACGATACAATTTTAATTAAAATCTATCAAATCAAAATATTACAACTTACTATAAGTCGTAAATCTATTTCAACAGTTGATATAAACTATTAAGAATTAAGATAAATATTTAATAATCTATGTAAATAAAAAAATGTAGGCATCGTTTTTTAAGAATAGGCACCTCAGAATATTAGTTCTTTCTCCGGTTAATTTTCATTCCAAACATGGGTAAAAAAATTAATTTGTAAGTACTTTTAATTATTAAATTCTATGACAAAAATGTGTATGTAGACATGAAGTGGTTGCAATTTATGTGATCGGTGAATTAACGTCAAAATTTACATGACATAACTGAACGAAATAAACATATTAATATTGTTCTGTGGTATTAACAATTTTCCAATGCAATAAATATTACTAGATATAATCATATTATTTTATCTTTATTGAAATTTGAATTCAGAAATCCAACAGTCTATATTTTTGTATCACTGGTAATATATCATTAATTCGTTATTTTTCATAAAAATATTTTCCATAAAATATTGGCAGCGCTCACACGTTATGTCAAACATTATTTTTTATATCTGACCTCTCATTACTAGATAGCACAGTTATAGGCTACGATTATTTTTCAAAATATTTTTGGGCCCGCCACTAGCAAACAAAGCACATAGACAATTTATTTAAATAATCTTTTTCCAAGTTGAGGCCAAAGTTCAATCGCATCCCAACATCCCTTGCCAACCCGCCACAGAGTCACGCGTACACGTGTTCATGATATTATTAACGTGTGTATACTGCGGAGCTATATATTACACAGACACACACACACACACACACACACACACACACACACACACACACACACACATATATATATATTTAATATGGCAAACATTCAGCGCGAAAACACTGCATAACATGGTTTCGAAGGTTATGATCGAATAATTATCGTTTAGGTAGACGAAAAAAACAATTGACTTAAATGAAAGGCAGACGTCGTGATATATATACACTCAATTTGCTCAGTGTTTGGGTTTAAGTAATATAATGTAATATACTAATACTAATATAATATCGGTCTAGGGCATTTCGGCATAGGGCCGTAATGCCATTTTAAGAAATTAGGTAGGTCACTATAAAATATAAATATATAAATAATTTTTGTATGAAAACTGTATATAATAATTAGGTAGTATAATAATACAAATTTAAATTAAAATAAGGAGAATGCTATAAAAATTATATTAATTTTATTATTATTTTTGCATAAAAAACTATAAATAATAATTAGGTATATTTAAGAAAATGCTTTATATTATAAATTATAAACAAAAATAATCAGGTCATCATATTTAAATTATGTGCTATTCCTCTTAAAAAACTCTTTAAATAATATAACGATTATCATAATCGCTGACTAATTTTAAAACACGCTTATCAACGTCGATGTATTTTTTTTCTTTTTTGGTGGACTTTTGCCTGTTTCTAATTGGAAAAAGAAGGTGTCTCGGCCACTTTGTATTCTCCTTAAACATGATATAAATGCCCATAGTGTCGGGTGGTCAACTGCCATTTGTAGATTGAGCCGACGATTTGCCGCTTCTGCGTGATTATTAGTTCGATCTTCTTTACTAAGTACGCGATCATGAAGGTTCTAAATTATAGGGAGGAAAAGTGGACTTCGACGACGATTTCTTACCACTGTACCGATGTAGTTTTCTTCAAACCATTCCAAGAGTGGAAATATTTCTTCAGGCAGTTCATCATATAATAAGTTTACATTATTGTAAATGTCGTCAATTTTAACAAAAGCTAAAGTCAAACTCATTTTAATATAAATTGAAAATTCTGCATCATTTTTATACCTCGAAAATAATTCCAGGTCACACATTTTAAGTCTAAAATTTTTTGTCAAATGAAATAAACATCGGTGGATTTGAGCTTCAGGGAAATTGTTTTTAATTGCTTTGATCGCAGCTTGCTCAAAATCGCAAACAATTGATTTTGGATTTAACCCGGGTTTTAATTAAATTAGTATTTAAAATAGCCGTTCATACGTTTGATTTTTTTTTTATCGGGTAAAAGAGCATAAATAAGCGGATGAACGCCATCGAGATATTTACTTAATATTGCGTATACTTGCGAAAATAAATGAGGTGCTACTTTAAAAGTGCCATCAACATACCAATTGGAAGACTCTGATAAAATATTTGAATTTTGAGGGCGACAAAAAATTAAAATTCTATCGAATCCAGGTCCACTATCGTGTAGTAAAAATTGTTCAGTTACACCTTCAGATGGCAAATACGACTGGTAATTCACTGGTATTATTAATGAAATCGAACCTTTTGGAGCATCGGGTGCAGCTTGAATTTCACGCTGTGTACGTCTTGTCTATTTTTTTAAAGCTCCATCGGTCGTCAAAGCTCCCTAAGTAATTTAAAATTAATTCTAATTTAAAGTTATTAAAATTTTGATATTTACCTTTCCTGCTTGTGATAATCCACTCGTACATTCATTTATGATATTTGATGTAGGCTCCATTGTCTCACGTGCTCGTTTTTTCATCTTAGTGACAGCAGAATCAGCTTCAATCTTAGCCACTTCCGAATCATGGGTCGAATGTTCATTTATTTTTTTTAAGACCTAATAATTAAGACCATAATAAATATATTTAATACCTACTGATAGTTAAAATAAAGAAATATTAATTTTACCTCCAAAATTTCAACTGTTGTATGAATTCTCGCCTTACACGAATTTTTGCAACGACATCGCCAAAACTTTTTTAATTTATTTGCACTAAATGCATCAAAAATATACACATACCCATCATGTACAAATATTTCACGTCCACGGAAAGTTTCAATTGCTTGTGCCATGGTGACTACTAACTACTGACTACTTGACTATCTTATATCACTCAATTATCGTCTATCGATACATGCATCGTATAGGTCAACTACCTATACCTATATACCTTTTACCGTAATATAGATTATGATGTGTGACAGTATAATCCCATAATATATATATATATATATATATATATATATATATATATATATATATATATATATATATATACATATATATATAATATATATATATTATATATATACATATATATAATATTATTATTATTATTATTATATACAGTTCATACGGCACAGACGAATGTGAGATAAATGCTAACATTGTATTATCTAAACGCGATTCAAATAATTTTATGAAAAAATGACTATACGCCGAAATAGACCCACGCCGAAACTGCCGTACGCCGAAATGTCCGGATTCGATATAATATATAGCAGGGGTGGCGAACCTATGGCACGCGTGCCAAAAGTGGCACGTTAGCTAAATTTCAATGGCACGCGGAAAAAATTGAATTTATCGAAATTTTAATAAACATGAAAATTTGAATCATACAATTTATGAAATCGTAGTTAAAATAAATGCGATTAAACAATTTTTTCAGATTTTAATTATAATTATATTCCTTTAGACATTTATGCTTTACTAATATCACAAATACAATTAATAAATCGTCTATATCGAAACAAGAATATCATGTATAATTTGTAAAATAACCTACACAAATATTGACTTCATTACACTTCCTTTGTGTGTGTATGTGGGGGGGGCACTCGAACAGTTTTAGAAAACTTTGTTTGGAAAATTTTGACACTCGACTCGGAAAAGGTTCGCCACCCCTGATATACAGGTACCTAATAATTAATACAGAATACTACACAATAGACACGCGCAGAAAGCGTGGTATCTTGTACATGACGGTCAATCGATTATCGCGATAAAATGTTATAAATTCTCTGCGCTAGGGTTTCGGTTTAAGACGACTCGACGTGCAGGCCATTTCGATAATTCTTATCGTGAAGACATTGTAATGTATATAGTATTAGCGATTCTCAGAAGAATACCGATAATCTATATATTCTATACATCAATGGATGATACGTATATCCAGCGCACTGTTTAAGAAAATACAATAAAAATATTAGGGATCGCGGAAAAAATGTGATACTATGTCTGTGTCGAAGAAGTGATACTTACAGAGTGTTTCACAAGAATTTTCTTATCGAGATATTTTACTATTTATGATGCATAAGTTCATAGATTGAAGTATATTCGCATGCACAAAATTGAAACTCTAGGACAATAGGTATAGTTTTATGAAAAAAATCTTTTTTTTTATGTTTTTATCCACGTGATTTTTGAAGTTTTTTATTTTTCATAAATGACTACTTTTATACATTAGTTTATTACAATATTGTGTTATGAGTTTTGAACAAGAATATACTTAATAGGTTGTTATTTTTATTTTTTCTATTATACCAATAGTTTAAGAGTTGTGTAGAATTGTAAAAGCATTTAACGTTGAAACGAACATTTTTATTAACAGTATATACATTTTTGTAGAATCGTCCTACATTTTTTCACTCTTCATCTCTTAATTTTAAATCTTAATATCTCTTTAACCATTGGTCCTATGATAAAAAATTAAACATAAACATTTCCAAAAGAATTATTCTCTTTTAAATAATAAGTAACATATTATTGTTAACATTTTAGAAAACTAGAATGCTTAAAATAAATTATTTATTCAGTAGGTAAAGTAAACTATTTATTTTGTAAATATTATTAATTTGTTATTGCGTAGTTAGGTATTTATAATGTAAGCTTGATTATTTTGATTTAGACATTTATTACAATTTTAAAAATTAACACGTATTGCACGTGATTTCTTTAGTCAATTTGAGCCATAATAACTAAAAACTTAAGTTCATAAAATGGTTAACAAAGTTTTAATATAAGAATATTAAACAATCAGAAAAAAATGTTAAATGTTTGAAAGGCTTTGCGTCCAAAGCCCTCCTCTATTTGCACCTATAGACATTACACAAGGTTTAGTACTTGAAGCGTAATAGGAAAATTCCTGAAAGGTTTTGTATATTAAGGAATACCGGACCATAGAATATTATAGAGTAATAATTAGGTATCTACCAAAAAATCGGATAGGCTGATCGCGGCAAGTCGCGTAAGTACCGACATAAGCGCAGTTGTCATGGACATAATTAAGAAACCCGTAAAACGCGGTATTTATTTTTTTATACTACTGTATGAATATACATATATATATACTTGTAAAATTACAACGAGTGTGGGGTTGGCAATTTGGCATACCTATATGATATTCTATTATAGCTCGTTCCAACGATAATATGTATTTTAAAAGGCGCTGTTCGTGGGCGCGTCATTTTGAGTGGATCGAAACCGACTTCGGAATTCGCCCTTTCCTAAAAATTAAGATAACAAACAGTGAAATAGTGCGCAGCGACGACATTATAACCGATTAGCTGTCCACTCATCAGGGTTTTAAGAAACACTGATAAGTCTTATCTTGAATACCTACCCTGTCTTCACTTACAAGTTACAAGTGATAGTCCGTAGTAACTAGTAGTCATAGTTAAAAATTCTATGAAAATTATTTGAAAATCGTCACAAATCACAATATAACTGGTTTTTGTTTCGTAATTTTAAAATTTAAATGTTCTTTGGTCATACATATCATAATTTTATATACCTGTAGATTTATTATATTTAGAAGGAAATTCGTTTTTAAGTCCATTTGTAAACTTCATAACATTATTATTGTATTAGGTCGGGCAATGTAAATGTCTTCGATAGTAGTTAGGACTAGTCTCGAGCCGTATAACGAGTAGCTTATTAGTCTTTAAGTGCGTATCGATCAATTTTTAATCCCTAGGTGATTTTGTCGGTGGTATTTAGCCAATGCCCCAGATTCTACCGAAACTTGAAATCACGCCTCATCCAGGTGTCTGTAGCACAATTTCGGGTAAAAAAAAACAAAAATAATAACATCATAATGGTAAAAATACCTTCAAATATTTCCTCAGTACCCAGAGATGTTAATTGTTATTAATAGAGGGGGGGAGAAGGCTTGGCAGTAAGGTTCCAAACGTCGACATTTTCCGTAATATTGAATTGAGTCCTGCAAATACTTTTAGGTTATCGGATTTGAGTTCCTTCAGTCTATTGGCGTTATCCAAGAGATACCACGTTAAGATTGACTGAGAAGTTTCCCAGTTTTTTTTTTTTTATATAATTTTTAATCAAAAACAAATTAAAAATAGTTATGTGTAATATAAATAAAATGTAATTTAAATAGTTGCCGGCAAAAATGTCAAAGATACAGACTTTAAAAACTCAAATCTGCAAATTTGTTTAATAATGTAACTTTGTATAGGTACCTATTATGTTCCCGTGAAAATTGTTCTTTATTCAATGTATTTTTACATGGTTTGGAGTATGCAATTAAGATAAAACCCGGGACTCAATTCAAACACATAAAAGTAGCATTGACTCAATTCTATGTTATCCGAAATTTAAAAGACCATTTTGATGGCGGTATTGGGCTAATTAGTACAAAAGAAAATTAATATTATTATTATTATTAAAATATTATCGTAATTATCGAGTGTCGTACACAACTATTTTGAATGGAGGGTGACCATACGTCCCGTATTATACGGGATTGTCCCGTATTTTCACTTTGTGTCTCGTTGTCCCGACAAAAGTTATACGGGACGCATTTTGTCCCGTATTTTCAAGTAATCCCATATTTATCCCGTTTTTCTCTTCATTGTTTTCAAAAAACTCGTTGCCTATCCTTATTACCTGCAATAACAAGAATTATTGATATTTACCCGGGCTTAAAATCATACTTCGAGAAACAGGAAAAGTGTCCTACAATATTAAAATCGTTTTTTAATGATCCTATGTCTATGGTATTGTTTTATTTTTTGCAAAGCCAATTAAAGGTTGTTTGTGATACTGTAACAAAAATAGAAGTAGATAAAATATCAGCCTGTGAAGTTGCAGAGGAATTAGAAATTTTAGTTGGAAAAATAAAAAATAGAAAAAATCTCAACTTCCTTAAAACAAATATTTTATCGCTTTTAAATGGTTTAAAAAACAATAATATGTATAATGAAAACTCATTCAAAAAAAGTACCGATCTATTTTATAATACTTTTTTATCTTACGTAGAAAAATGGGGTTGCCACTTTGACCAGTTGAAAATATTTCGTTGGGTCCAACTAATAAACTGTCCTACTTGGGAAAATGTTCAAAAATGTATTAAATTTCTTATGGAAAACAACCGAAATAATTCTAACATAAAATTAGATGAAGATAATTTATTTGATGAATTCAGTCATGTAGAACAAATTTTTAAATCACGATTTCACGAATGGCAAAAAAATTCAGCTAAAGTAGAAGTTAAGTGGTGTGAAATATTTGTATACACTAAAGCTCACAACATTGATACAACTAACATATCAAAAATTGTAGAATATTCTTTGGCAATTCCGGGTACAAATGCTGCAGTAGAATGGATATTTTCAACCATTAATATGTTGTGGACAGATGAAAAAAATCGATTTTTGGTTGAAACTATCAAATCAATTTTAATTGTAAAAACATATTTTATAAACTTATCTTGTAATGAGTTTTATAATATTCTATTAAAAGAAACTAAGTTACTCGATGAAATCAGTTCAGCACAAAAGTATACAAAAACATTAAAAGAAGAAATTTACCTGCCATCGTCTTCAAAATAATTTTTTTTTTTGGATTTTGTGTACATGTTATACTTATTAATATTTGTATGTCATTTGTATTTGAAAACTATTATACAGCATACATTTAATTTGTTTTTTTTTTTAATTTATTCAGTTAAAATTAGAATTTCTTTTTTTTTTTTAGTAACCTAGTGTCCCATATTTTTATTTTATTTTTATGGTCACCCTAAGGGGGCCAGGCCCGGATTATACATATTTGGGGCCCTGGGGCCAGATATTTTAGAGGGCCCCAAGAATAATTTTTTTCATAAAAACATTTTTTTTTTTTATCATAACAGTATTTTTTTCTAAAACAATGTTTTTTTTAATACAACACAAATAAAACTTTATAAATACAAACTAGAACATTTTCTTCTCGCTTTTAAAAATGCAAAGTTTTTGATACTTTGACCAATGTCAAGAGACTGGAGAATTTTCTGCTCTGCTTAAATGTTTTTTCTTTAACATGTTAACAGCTTTAAAATTAGCTTAATTAGTGTTAAACGTTATACAGGTAGGATAAATATAGTATATACACATAGAAAAACACCTGATTTAATTACTTACCTCGTGACGAGTGGAAGTATTATCATTACAATGTACCAGCGTCCAGCAACCGAGATTAAAAATATTAAAAATTGGCCATATTCAGTAAACACTAGAGACTAGACAGTGGTCACTGATAATAGGTACATGTTTATTTTATAACATAAATGTTAAATAAAATCTCGATAAAATAAACGGTCGGTCGTATTCGTTATTGTTGATATTTTTCGGTCCACAAGCAATGTAAACGACGCGAAAATGAAACGACGTAACGAAAAATAGATCCGATACAAAAATTGACAGTGCTCCGAAAAGCGTTAATACCCACCGGTTCTTAGCATACTTCGTAGTTCGTATATTATTAATAGCATTCGTATACCTTTCTATTTTTGTGTAATATTATATTATAGTCTTCTGCTGTTTGAGACAGCTCTATCGAGTAACATTAACTATCAATTGTCATGGTTAAATAACAAAATTTATTAATATAATAAAATAACTTTTTCTATTCTATAAAATATAAAATACTATCATAACATGAAATACGAGACATCAAAATCATGAATGACAAAAGTCAAAGTTTGGTACTTTGGTAGTTAGATTATACAGGTGACAAAACAAATAATACAAAAAATATATAAAACTGAATTTTTTTAAAGTTATTTTACGAATTAAGTGGAATACAAGACTTTATTTTTTTTTATGCGGGCCCAGGGGCCATGGCTCCCTTTGCCCCTCCCCCCTTAATCCGGGCCTGAGGGGGATTACATTTAAAAAATTATATACATATATACATTTTCGTAGGGTTTGAACCCCCGAAACCCCCTTCCGGGTACGGCCTTGTTTAAAATTATAGTTCATAGAATATATTACAGGGATGGCAAATAAGTGGCACGTGTGCCAGAGTTGGCACGCATGAAATTTTCGATGGCACGATGGCACTCGAAAAACTCATTTGTTCATAATATATTATATTTATAGATTTTTAAGTAATATACAATAAATCGCTCATATTATTAATAATATATATATATATCACAACGACGTATTGTTATTTTATCTTTATTATTATAAAAAATCATTTATATGTTGTAATAATATATAGTGGGACACTAGAAGTATGTGGACAAGTTAATATTATTATATAATCAGTTCGCGTTCGTGTATTGAGAGAATAAGATCATTTTTTATTCCATCGAAAAATTGGCGATTTCATTGTTAACAATTTTCTCTTCGACCTTTGCTTGCGAAAGTCTCTTTTCGGTATTAAATCATACACTTTCGAAGACTAGGAACACATTAACGGAAAGAGATTCGGCAGCGTGTATTGCCATGTATATTGTATCAACATCATATGAACCAGACATAAAAAAGCTTTCAAACAGTATGAAGCAAAAGGTTTTCAATATACAATAATACATAATTTTCTACATTATAATCATTAATATTTTCATTTATAAAATATTTTTCATTTGTATTCTTCTGTGTTAATAATAATAATAATTATGGCACGGCTGAAATTTTTTTTTTAATTATGTCATAAATTGGCACGTTGAAAAAATCGTATTTGCCATCTAATCCCTGATATATTATATTTCTGTTAGTTACTCATAAACATATTATTTGTCATCCAATTCTTTTTACGATAACAACATATTTTAAATTTATTGGTGTCAATTTTAACAGACCATTTCAAAAATAAACTTAATGATTAATAGCAGTACGATAAATTCCAAGTCAAATGTCAATAAAACATTTTTGTAATATAAATTATAAATTATTACAGTACACAACACACGCAATAGGTAATAATACTAATGTTGACGCTATTAAGGACACAGCACGCCGAGCGGAAGAACCATCTGAAAACACATCTCAACTCATTTTTAATTAAATTTAATACTTCAAATGACGAGGCACAATAACTCAATACATTTTAGATTCTTAAGGCCCATTCAAACAGAAAACGGGCTGTCCGCCGAACTAGGGTGCGGGTCCGCCGCGAACTGGGGTAGTCAAACATAACGCGGATAAGTTTAAACGAATCAGTGTGAAAAATTACTATAAAAAAAAAATACAAAGAGAGTACAAAACATGTGTTTTTCATTTATTATCCTTTCAACTCACATTTTCTGTTTTTATCTCCTTTTTTAAAATGTCGAGCAGTTTCACTGGTGAGAAAAATTGTTTTTTCAGTTTGCCTGGAGTCAAGCAAGACGAAAAAAAGTGGGTACATGAAATAAACCGAAAAAGAAATGGATTCGATGAATTTCACCGACATTGCAATGAATTATAAGTTCCTTTGAAGACCGGTTTTTTTAAGTATATTTTCGAATGTCTCGAGAACATATTATATATAAATGACAAATGAGTATTTACTTATTTTATAATATCGTGTTTATGCTCTAGTTTTTTCTATAAATACAATTTTTTCATAAAATAATATTCATAGAAATGGAAGGTTTCTACGAGTTTTGAATGTTATATTTAAGTACACAATTATTATTCCAGTCCGCGGCGAACTTTGTGAAAAAATAAAATACTAGTTAGTCCGCTGCGGACAACTCGGGTCGGGCGCGATAAGCCACCATAATATATGTTTAACTAATGATGCATTTACACAGAATACAGAGTCTGCGGCAGACAGTCCGCTTTCTGTTTGAGCGAGAAGCGAAGGATCTATTTTAAAAATGATGACTCTAGCATAATAATATCGATAGATTAAAAAAGAACTTGGTTTCAAGGAGACTGACTGCCCCCTTCATCCCTTCAACACACCACTTCGTGCACACGTCTGTGTGTAGTGCATATCAGTACATACTATAAATTGTTAATCTACTGATTGTGCAGCACGCGCAATAATCATTGATCGGCTCAGGCTGCAGTGCACCCCTAATTAGTAATTATTATTGAAACCGATATTTCGTGAAAACAATAGTAGATTCGACGACAGTTGAATATTATATTATGTATTACAAGCTGATATCGATACAGTCTATTATCCGTGTGTCATATATATATATATATATATATATATACGCATGTTTATTATATTTTAACAGTCACGAATATTGAGCCTATTATACCTAGCTATTTTACCCGGCTCTCAATAAATGGAGTGTCTGCATAATGTGCGATACGTAAATAGGTATGGACCAGTGGCATAACTGAAGCTCATTCAAAATGGGGGGGGGGGATATTGGTTTATTAAAATTTTCTGAATTTTACAACAAATTATAAATATTTATATTATTTATTTTTCGCAAATGTAATTGTGGTTAGTAAATTAATAAAAAAAATAGATAATGAGTACAATAAAAAGAAAAGAAAATTATTACAAATAAATATTCAAATAGAAAAATGTTTTTATACATTTTTACATTAAAACATTTTTATAGGAAAATTGATCTTTCTTTTCGTTGTAAAATCTGTCTATGATAATGATAAATTTTTTATTTTACAATTAAAATTCAAACAATTCTTCAACGAACGAAACACAATAATATAAAGCAAATTCAATGTACGAGCGTTTATATTATTTGTATAAAATGAACACTTCTAGTATAGGTAATCTTTGCTGATAGCAGTCAAGAAAACAGAATGATCGTGTCAACGGAACTAACATAATATTTAACGTATAACTTTATTATTATTATCTTTGGTTCCGGATTGCAGACGCACAGATGATTATATGAATACCATTTACGTACAGTCCACGACATAGAGTAATATAGAGTAAAAGGTAAAAGGAAGGGGGATGCACCCATCGCCTGCACTCTCATATACTAAACTGGTAGGTGCACGTGAATTATCTTTGAATCATAGGCACAGACGGGTCGACTCATGGACCATCAGGGCCGGCGAGAGGGTGGGGCAGGAGGTGCCAGAGTACTGGGGCCCGGGCCTCTGAAAGGGCTCTGACACGTCGTCTCGACTAATTAATACAAAAAATAATTATAAATATGTTTTATTAAATAAAAACTTTTTTTGATCATGTATAAATAAATGAAATAACTTTTAAATTAAATGACGGAACACATTAATGTAATAGCTCTGTTGCCGCTAGTAGTTCCATACAATACACTCGCTTTTGTTCTAGTGCTCGACAGTCTATTTTAGGAGCTATCTTGAAAAATACCATTTTGCCGTGGTAGTATGTTTTAATTTTGTATATTTGTATATGATATAATGATTGTACAAGATTGATCAATGTATGTAATTGGATTTTATGTATTGTGCGCTAATGTGCTACACTGCTACTTATAAATGTTATCGGGTTAAATAAAAAAGGCAAGAACAAAACCTCTAAAAAAAGACAAGACAATGAACACTTTAGCTTAGTATAAATTGTACGTTAGTGAAATTTAAATAGTTTGTGTATGATTTTATTTTTCCTTCAATTAATAAAATATTATACGTAAACCAAATATTATATTTATTTCATTCATATATCATCAAACTTAAATGTAAGTAATTTAATAAAAGTGTTGTTCATATTACATGTATATATATATATACATACATACATACATATATTAATATATTATCAGCTTTACAAGTATAAGTACCAGGAAGGCCGATCCCCGATCGTATTTTAAAAATAAAATTTTATAATTTTAAAAATAAAATCTTAAAATGTCAAGCGAATTTTTTATCTTTGTATATTTATAAATTTAAATTTTTTTAGGGTATTATGAAAAAAAAATATCTTAAAGATTTTAAGGACGCTCTGGCCAATGAATTCCCCAACTAAGACATATACAGGTTGTTAGAGAAAAGCCTCGGGAATCAAATGGTATGGGTCTTATAGTCGATTGTCGTGCAACATTTTTAGATATAAGGGTGCAAAGATAAATAAATATTGCATTAGTCTTATGATGAGAATTCATCAAGTTAATTATTTTTACCATGAAATCGCGAATTCCCCAATGCAGATAGTGATAAACTGAAAGTTCAAAGCTTAAAGAATTTATTGGTACTTTCCGAATATGAGGTATACGTGGGAAATTTCGTGTAATTAAACGAAGAAAATTTTATAATTTATGATTTTAAAATAATTTTTTTTCCATAAAATAATTTGTAAACTGCATTTAATAAAAAATATTAATATTTACTTGATAAGTATATACACGGAAGTTTGAAATTGAGTTTTGAATTTGTTCTTTTTGCAGAAGTACTGTTTAATAAAATGTAAAATTAAAAGATATTTACCATTAAATTTGTGAATATTATTTAAAAAATTAATTTTTTGAATTTTTAAAAGTATTATTTGTATCTTTTAATTGTTAAATGTGTATTATTTTTTTTTTATCACTCAACGACTGGCCGTCGGACACGCTGGGGGTCTGATGCAGGGAGAATCTGGGGGTCCGATGCAGGGAGAACGCTACATGCAGGGAGAATCGAATTGTAGGTTACCAGAACCCAGAACGTGGCGTTGTCATCATCGCGGTCCCAAGAAAGGTTTTCCATTAGCAACGTATAAAGATATGAACTATCACGTCGCGCGACGGTGATATGGAAGGGGAAGTTTGGGCGGCCACGTCTAGCCGCCGTCCGTTGTCGTACCGCGAACCTCACCCACAGATACTTTTACTGTATAAAGATTTTTCATGAAAACTCATAGAAATGAAATTTTCTTGAAATTTTGACTAAGTCCATTGGATTCCTGAGGTCGAAAACTCTTTATAAATGAAATATAAGAAAAACGTTAGAGCCCTTTTCGAGATGGCATGACTGGAAATAGGTACATACAATTCCTTGTTCGTTTTATAGTATAAGCATTGATTATAGAATATTATATAATGACTATTCTATAATCAATGGTATAAGATATGTAAGAGGGCCCACAATCGAACAACCCCGGGGCCCACTAATGTTCTCGCCGGCCCTGTGGACCATGCATGTAATAAATACGTGGACTGTTCTAAATAATAGTCTATCCTATTCCTGCCTAAACAGAAGACGGAAAAAATCCGCCACCTCCATGAAAAACAATAAGTACCTATAAATACAATTTTGCGCACGGTCAATGCATATTAAAATTAAATTATCCACGAAATCACCAAAAATGTACGTGTCTATATTTCAAATTAACGTACGGCACTGTAATTCTCTCGTCAACCTACGAGAATTCGGTTAATTCCAAAAGTCGTGCCTACTGTCTACGCAGTTCCGCGACACAGGAATGATCCAGATGAACAGATTGACTGTTATTTATCGTAACGCGTGGACGTAAATAAAGTATCAAATTAAATCGGAGGCTGGAGAATGGATTGGGATCCGGGTAGTGGTACTCGGGGTGTATTATTAATACCCGTTCACAGAAGATACTTTAACTTACGATTATTGCAATCGACTTTCGTAACAGCATTAGTTCTTGTCAAATTTTAAAATATTTAATTACGCCTTGTTTAATAACGTTTTACGCCTTTTTAGGTACATCACCACATCCGGATACGTATTCAAATAATACATTTACTGATATTTTTAATAATTATTTTCGTCAGCTTAAGAATGACACGTTAAATCTTTCCGAAGTTTCAAATAATTAAAAAAGTATCCGTGGACACGCACCATTACACGGACATCGAACGTGATGTATGCGAATATTGCAATAAAAACCACAAAATTATAATGACATAGGTTTAGATATTATTCAAGAGCAAATGCAATGTTTGATAACAAACACGACGATTTTATATGCATTCGCACCACTATTAATTAAATTCCTCGGGAATTCGGGAGAAAGGCTTTCATACAATTTCATTGTTATAATATAATCAATTTACGACATACCTTCGTCTAATATAATGTTCTGTAACCAGCACTATTTACCTAACCTATCTATATGTACAAACAATAAGTACGCACCAACTTGAATATGTTACAATGTGTATCAGCTATCGGTGTACACGTTGGTAATAATATCGGGTGTTTACCAGTTCCCCCCCACGGCTATTATCGCAATTTTAAAAATATACCAGTTGCCCCCAATCAAATGTACCAGTTACCCTCACATGTCAATATATACACCAATACAATATATATAGTTCGTAAAATAGGGAAGCTAAATATACAAATCATAAATAAAATATAAAATTCAAAATTATAATAATTTGTCAATATAAAATTGTACAAAATCAAAATATAATAATTATTCAACATATAAATAGTACATAAATTATTATATTTTGATTTTGCACTATTTATATGTTGACAAATTATTATAGTTTGATTTTGTACTATTTTATATTGACAAATTATTATAATTTTGAATTTTATTTAAGATTTGTATATTTACCTCCCCTATTTTACGAGCTATATATTGTATTTGTGTATATATTAACATGTGAGGGCAACTGGTACTTTTTCCTCTAGGTTGTTTGGAGGGATTTGGTGTAAAAAAAGGTACTTTTGGGGGCAACTGGTACATGCCCATAATATCATATTTTTTCTATTTTTTTTATCAAGATGCCTATAGAAGCAACTCATTACTACAATTTTTTTTCTTGCACTCGACTGTGACGACGTGTCATGATTAATGCTATTTGATAATTACCAATCCATTGAATTCATTTTTTTCCTAATATTTTAGGAAAGGAGGGAGATAGTAACAATTCGTGTACCGCGAAAAAAAAATATAGCCCTAATGAATTGAATTGTATTCGAAACATATACCAATCTGCTCAACGAACACTTACCAATCAAACGTCCAATTAATATTAGGTAAATGTATCAAGATTCGCTGGCTTAAAAAATCTAAGGATTTTTTTTTATACAATGAGTTAAAAGTATTCGAGTCATGGCTATTGTCTCTTATACAATGTACAAATATTTTTATGCAAGTGAAAATTTAGAATAAATCGTTCTCATGGGCGTATTATTAACGTGGGTTTTACTGGACTATTTTATTAACTATATTGCATTAGTTTAATGTATCTGTGATGTGTATGAGTGTTAAAAAGAGGTACATAATAATTGTAAGAGAGTACACAACACTTAACTATAAAATATAAACGTGACAACGAGTTGTTAACAGCTTTTACTATAACTAGGGCTGGGATTTTAATGCCCTAAAAAACCTCGAAAAATGTCCTAAAAAATGCTTTTATGACCTAAAAACTCTAAATAATGCACTAAAAACCCCGAAAAATGCCCTAAAAAAATGCTTTTATGATCTAAAAATTTTTTTGTTTTTAATAATTTTAGTATAAATTACAATAAAAAGTTTTAAAAAAGCTGGTAAGATAATGGTGGTGGAAGTTCGTCCTTCGTCGCTTCGCTCCTCGGACAAGATAATGGTGAGGAGTGTATAGCACTTTCTATCATGGGATCACCTAACCTAACCTCGCACAAGATATTGGTGATGAATGTATAAAGTTTTAAAGAAATGATGACTCATTTCTTTAGTATAAAACGATTCTGAGCAAAGCTTCAGTGTAATATAATATATTATTTATACACTGTTTACGTATTTTTCGGTTATTTGTCTGATTTTTGGTGAGTTTTTTCATTATTAAACCCTCATAAAATATTCAATTTTTAACTCGTTAGAAATTTTCTGTTACCAAAAGATTCGAAACATGTTTTTATATCTATATTCCAAGTTTCATTGTGATCGGACACACCAAAAAAGATTTATACAGATTTTAAGTTGAAAATTAACGTAAAAACAGTCGATATTCATATACGAATTTATATGAATTTGTTAAAACGTGTATAAAAAAAAATCCTGACTAACGATTTTTGAACTTTAGTTAGGATAATTAGGTAGGTATATGAGTAAGGTCATATTAAATTTTCAGAACTTTTTGTCAAATATTTAAAATTATATTACATAAAAACTTTCAAATAATTTGGTAAATTAAAAGTTCTATATTTAAGTCAAAAGTGCTTTAATTGTTCTGAAAATTTTGTCCAATATAAAAAAGTATGTATTTGATATTGGATAAAATTTTCAAGTTTCTAGCTTCAATACTTTTCGATTTATGACTAAATACCTAAAATCTGAACAGTGAAAATCTCGTTTACGGCGGATTTTTACCGATTTTACCGTTTTTACTCAGTTTTTTCGATCGTTATTCTTGATTACTGGAAAAACTATGGAGATTTTGGAAAAATGACCTCTCTAAAGTACCATCTCAGTTCAATTTCGAATCTAAAAAGTTGCTGGACGAAACTTTTGGACAAGGATTTCTATACGAAAAAGTGTTTACAGAAAAAAAAAATAAAAAAACCCCGAAAAATGCCCTAAAAAAATGCTTTTATGATCTAAACATTTTTTTGTTTTTAATAATTTTAGTATAAATTACAATAAAAAGTTATAAAAAATGCATTGTAAAAATCTATTACAAGTGTAAACTGTAAATGCGTAGTTTTAGTATAAATCTAAAAAAAAATGTTACCTACTTATAATCTGTTATATTTATTTAACAACCATGTTGGTGTAAAATTCTTAAAATAAAATTTCAAATTAATACACTTGGTTTCCAAAAACTCAAAAAATGCTCCAAAAACTCTAAAATGCCCTAAAAAATTAAGAAAATAACCTAAAAACTAAAAAAAAATGCAAAATAAACTTTCTTATTCTCATTCAAATGAACATAAAACAAATTTGTGACAAGACGAGCATTGCACAGTAAGCTTTGGAAAACAATGCAAAGTGCATCGAAATCCCAGCCCTAATTGTAACCCACACACTATTAGGCGTAACTCAACAATTATACACACAAAATGATTGACTTTTTTCTATAGGAACACGTGACGTAGGAGCACCAGCGACTAGATAGCCGGCTGATATTCAGTTTTTAATTTGCAAGAATTTTACTTACTCAGTCGCATGTTAATATTTCCTGCGTACGTGACAAAAGTGCCCGCGAATGTATTATAATTAGTTATGATTATCACCAGTGAAGCAGTAGCTACTTACGCCCAACTGCGATTGACATATTGTCGTCGATAAAATTAACAAAGTGATTTATTAATTTAAATTAAGCAGACACGGCAACGGAATAATGGACATGCAAAATTCATCAGATCGTGATGCAATATCATTGTATTGTCGTTGTCGTTCAAACAGTGATCACGATTGGAGTAGCATTTCATCGAGTCAAAACAAGATGATAGGTGTATTTAATTAAATTATAGTGCATTATTATTTTATGACCAGCAATAATACTCGTATGCACTTATCGTTGCTACTTGATGTTTTTTAGTTATCTCCGGACCACCGGCAGGCTTTAACAGCACAATACATAAAACAGGACGGGGTTATTTTATCTTAAAATTCTCATTCCCTCTTTCTTTCTCTCGAAAATCAAATCAGCAAAAAAATATGATTTAAATTATCGTGAGCACGCCTGCGTTGTGTATAAATGGCGCGTCGGAAATACAGTGTCAGTCGAATTTCACACGGTTTTTATCAAACCGGCCCAACAAAAAATACTACTCCATACAATATCAATATATATTTATTTATTTACCTGCGATATGTATCCACTGTCTGTCGTGAATAGTACTTATACTTGCGGATGAAATTTATAGGTTTCGTGTCACAGCAAAACCTTTATCACTTTGTCATGCATACGGATCGATTTGCATCAAAAATGAGAATCAAAGTAAAAAAATGTGGACTTATAAGTAAGTTGGTATAAAATGCATTAGAGTTAATTACATGCAATGAGTAACGCATAATTAGAGAGTGCAGAGTCGAGGGTAGGTACACACAATTCCGTGATCAATGATCACTGGCCATTATTCCCTTACATGCAAAAAAAAAAAACATAATTTACAGAAATTGCAGATCAAAATATTATGATCTCAAAAAGTCCTGAGATTCTTTTAATGTGCTCTAATATTACATATTTCACTCTATGATACTCCTTATGAAGCCCCAATCTTCAATATAGATATTACTGTAGCCCCTAACTTTCTTAGTCTCTCTTTGAACGAATTAGAAGCAATGCCTCCAGCCATCACCAATTATCTTTTCTTGGACTTCATTCAAATCAACTATCCTTCCAGTTCCTTGGTCTTCACTGATGGTTCATTGACTTCTTCTAAGGCAGGATATGCCTTCTTTATTTCTGACCTTCAAATGCAATCGTCCGCAAATCGTTCTCTCTGTGTTTCTTCCTTTACTGCTGAAGGTAGTGCTATACTTAGGGCTACCTTTTGTAAAGGCTCTCTTTCCCGGGGTAATTACTTAATCGTTTCTGACTCACAATCCGTCCTTCTTGTCTTAGTAGGCAACATGTTTTCGTCAAAGTTCTACGCTAATCTTTAAAATCAGCGCTGTTCTTTGGTCCTTGAGTCAAACGCTCATCACGTTTCCTTCTTCTGGTGCCCTGGTCACATAGGTATACATGAGAATGAAAAGGCAAACTCCAACAAAAATATCTCTCTACCTGGCTCCCTAGCTCGTACACTGACTTTACCCCGCTACATCGTCAATACATCCACAAACTATGAGAACCTGAATGGTTTAACCTCCCAAATCACTATGACTCTGACTAGAAAAAGATCTGTCCCAAAATATCACAAACCCTAGTTTAATAACCTAAATATTAGTAGATCCCTGATAGTGTAATATTCTAGAGTTAGAATGGTGCATAATTTATTACTAAAACATGCATTTAATTTAGGCCTCTACCAGAGAGCATATTGCACTTCCTCCCCCCAACTACGGTGACGACTCTTGTGATTTCTGTTACCAACTATTCACATGTCCAGCTCTTTCATCTTATACGCGATGCCTCATAGGGCATTTTGCTTACTGTAACACTAATTATTCCTACATAAATTACCTGTCCTCCAAAAATATTATCCTAACAAAATTCATAATCCACTTTATTCTTCTTTCAAACTTAAAATTATAATACCACTTTAACTACGAGCTTTCTGAATTACACGGTTAGCTAATAGCTAATACATTGTTTATCTTTTTTTTTTATTACTATTATATAGTTGTAAGTGTTGAGATGTAATAATTTATGTTAAAATCTTAATAATAAATAAAAAATATATATATATACATATATATTACATAATGAATAGTTTACAAAATTCTAAAAGAGACTATGAAATGAAAATATGTCAAGATAAAACAATTACGTAGTAGGATCAAAAAGTTCCCGGAATTTCGTTTTGTTTTTTTACGCATGCAATTTAAACTTAAACTGCCTTGATCCCCTTCGAAATATCGTCTTTCGGCATAGACACACTTACTCCGACGAATTCAGCATCTGCCGAAAACGTCTTTGCTATGCCTCTATCGATAAGGCCCCGAGGTTCGCTATCGCATTGACTTCAATGTCTTCTACGGAACCGAATCATTCACCTTTGAGTCTTAGTTTTAATTTTGGAAATAGCCAGAAGTCACACGATGCAATATTTAAAGAAAACGGGAGTCGTGGAATCATGGTTTTTTTTTTATCGGCTAAAAATTGCCGAACTGCAAAGGATGAGTGACACGGCGCCCTATCGTGATGCAAAAACCAACCATATTTCCGGCCTATTTCGACGAATTGAGTTTCTCGAACGTTTTAAAACTTCAATATGAAAACCAGAGTTTATTTTTTTTGGATTCGGTACACATTCCCCGTGAAACAACCCTTCGATGTTAAAGAACACAATCGACACGACCTTCATGGTCGGCCACTCCGCTCTCCGTCTTCGAGTGACTCTTGACCATTTTTGAAACGATTAAACCGTTCAAAAACGACTGTTTTCTTTAAACCTTCATTTGTTGTAAACTGTTTGCGAAAATCCGAGCGGTTCTGCAGCAGTTTTGCCAAGTTTAAAACAAAATTTAATGTTGGCCCATTGTGCAAATCATGACATTTTGAAAAAACGCGTATAAACCGTTTCGTATGGACACAATTACGGCAAACGAGAGACTAAAATAGTTTTGACAATTTAACCATAAGATAGGAAATCACGTCTTCTTTTGATTCCAATAACCAGATATTTGACAAGAAAAATAGTTTTTTTTTCAATTTATGAATTCCGGGAACTTTTTGATCCTACTACGTATATACTCGTATACCTATATATCTTTATTAATTTATTAAGTACAGCTGTCCTTCTTTGATAAAAGAAAAAATCTTGTAGATATAATATTATAAACACAGTGGAAAATCATAAATATCTAATCTAGTATGTATAACCAGTTTTAACCTAATAATAAGTTTTCAAAAATCACAGGTCAACAGGTGTTTTAAGTAATTCAAATTTGAACGCATATTAATAAAATAAAATAACTTTGCTTTTTTGTTTCTTATGAAATAGATTTTATTCAAGGTTTGGATAATTGAACCCTAAAATAAAATTATGTGTTTGCAAACATTAAACTTAAAGAATACAAGTTGAAAACTTTATTTTTAATCAAGTACAAAAAATAAGCATACTGTAGTTGAACATATTAATTATCCCAAAATTTTTTTTTTTTTTTTAACAACACTGTTACTAGTTTTATTACAGCCGTGATATGGTCACATGTTATTAAATCTCACTGTTAATCATTTTTATCAGGACCAATAATCTTAAATTAAAAACAAAACCTTAAATTATCATACAGGTTACTCAGTCTAAAAGCAGACGGTTCTACCACAAATACATACAAAAGGTATAAATTATACTATTTTTATATTTTATGTATAAAGACTAATACATTGTAGCACATTCTATGTAACTATATTGCAGATTTTTTTTTGTCATTGATGTCTGAATTCAGTTTCATTGTTGATTGTTATGGCTTTATCAGTGACACTAGCAAAAGTATAGCATAACTATTTTTTTTCATCATATTAAAAAGGAAATTAAATATATATATAGTATCAAATTTAAAAGTACTTTTAACTCAAATATCGGTCTTTGTATTTTATTATTTATTTATTAGTTTCTAAGAACATTTAACAAAAAAAAAAAATCAGTATGTTGTGGGTCACCTGAATTAAAATTTTCACAAGTGACTAGTTTTTCTAGTGACATGCTTAGACTTTGTTCTATTAATTAAAGTAAATGATAAACTTCAAAATATAGAATCTCGTTAAGTTTTTTTGGGGACAATAACAATCATAAATACTTCCTAAATTGTAAATGAAAGCAACCCCAAATAAGTAGATTTTTTCAATATGTTAATATACACACAATTGTCATAAAAATTATTTATACACTAAATAAAAATTATGTATGAATTAGTTTTTTATGAATAAATAATTAAAACCAATTATACTGTGAACATTTATTTCAAACATATGTAAATAAACAATGAAACAATATATTATAGTTTCCCTGCCATAACACAAGATTAATTTAGAATAAAAAGAATATTATGAATAATAATTCAATCATCAGTATTGTTCAAATTTCACGAATATTTAAAAAAATTAACCCTTTTTAATTCATAAAAACAGCATTTAGTTCTCTCATAAAATGAAAATGCTTTAACATCATTTTTCTAAAAAGTTTCAGAATATTGACAATTGTAATTAATGATGTTCCACTCATAAAATGGTTAAAGTCCTGAAAAAACATAAATAAAATCAGTTTTTTTTTTACATAGATAACATGCAAATTTCCATCATTCTAACATTATACTTTTAAATTTATAGTAAAATTTTAATGATCTATATATACATATATAATTATAGAATATTGGAGTATCAAAATAATACAAAGGTATAAAATCTTAATTACTAAATATTATACTTTTAGGAACACAGAAATTTAATATTCTTAACAATTTAATTTAGTTAAGAAAATAATTCAACTAAAAAACTTAGAAAACTGAAAAAATGCCCAGCAGTTTTGTAAGCGATCTTCAAACACACTTTTGTGACCTAGATTTATTCAATTATTAAAACACTTTTAGATTTACCTCCTTTTTTATTTCATTTGATTCGTATAAGAAATTAACTTTTATACTATTACATAGTTTCTTTTGTGATTTGTATTAGTTTTATAATATAGAACATATAATACAGTTCTTATAATTTTCATAGCAAATAAAATTCAGCAAAATTTACTAACAAATGACTTTAAGTTTATCGGACTAACTACATATTAAAATACTGTAATAACTATAATGGCTATTTTAGAAAATCATGATATCAGAATGAATAAAACTAGAGTAGGTACAAAATTTAAAAAAAATTAAATTGAAAAAATTTCAAAATTGTAGGTTGTAATCTAAATTGCTACTAATTTATATACAATGCTCACTACATGTTTGAACCCAATAAAACTTAAATAATTGACTTTTAATTTTAAGTCATTTAACTTGAACAATATTAAACATTTTATAATCCCATTTGTTTAAATGAAATTTAATGGAATTTATAACATATTAAAAACAATAAGTAAATGTTATTTTGAACTTGGAAATGACTTGATGAATAATGTCAATGATCATTTAAAAATAAAATATTCACAGCATCCAAAACAAGAAAAATTACTATTTATCATTTTACTTCAAATTTATCTTTCTTATTGAATCAAGTAACAATAAGTTGTTTATCTTTAATCGACTAGCCCAGACAACATTTCATTAATAAATTGGATTTGGGGATTTTTAGTTTAGTAAATAATCATAAATAACTAACCAGTGCATAACCACTTTTACGGAAAATATCATGTATAATCAGTGGATGAGATTCTCAATGATCCACATAAAAAAATTAACATTTTTTTGTAGAATGATCACAGGTCATAGTGTTATCCATTCAGCCACATGTTAATAACACTCTGCAACATAATATCCAAAATCTTAAAAACAGTAAAATTTATGTACAACAATCTACACAACAAATATATTTTAATTTACACATTAAAGCTACTTAATGTTTAAATAGGAAAACTAATTCATATTCTAATAATGAATATAATAATACAATATATATATATATATATGATTTGAAGTATTTTAATAAATACTAAGTTGCAGACGTTGAAACCATTATTTAAAAATCTTCAGAATATGTATATTGGTATAACAATGTAAGATTGAAAATGGCCATTTCTTTTAAAAATATTTACCGCACGTTTTCAACCACGAAGACCAAGTACTCTTAGCGAGTGGCCTGTTTCAATCCAATGATTTTGAAACACACACAAACGAACAAATTAATTGAATTGAATGTTTGTTTACCTAAGAATGAGTATTTTTACACGAATCGTAAACGCATCGGCTTCGATCGAATAGTCCTCGGCCCGTCGTACGCACCGAACAGTGTACGAAAATATCACGTTTTCGGCGAACTACGAAATCGGTCGGCTGTAACGGTCAAACTAGAAAACACTTAACTAATATATGAGTATATAGGGACTACAAAATTAGATGGCATTTATTTTACTTATTTGTATTTTATTATAATTTATTACAATGAGAATTACAAAGTATTGTTGTCATAAGATTATTTGGGCTTACAATATTTATGAATATTTTTTTCATTTAATCAATACACTAACCTAACTGTAAAGACCTTTAGACTATAAAGGCTTACATTCTAGTTGTCTAATGAAAAATTTTTTTTTTAATAACTCCACAAACAGAAACTCAAGAAATAATTGTTAATTTATATTTGAAAAATGATAATAGTAATATTGATAAAAACATAAGTCATTGAATCTTAAAATAATTCTAGAAAATTATTCATTGTTTACAACTAAGATAGAAAATATGAATCAATATAAATTTAATAACCCAGATAATTCAACTTGTTATGTCTAAGGTTAAACCTATACATATAGATATATATAAAAAAAAAAAAAAAATCGTAATTTGTGACACTAAGAAATTATAATTTATAAACCTAAAAAAAAAAATCTATGTAGACAAATAATCTTATAAAAGATTCCGTAAATGTAATTTGGCTCCTTAAAAACTTGGGCCGATTTAAATAAAAAATTGATGACGGTCGGCGATGTGTGAGTGTACGGTTATCCGATCCGGCGACGCGAATATACGGCGACGGCACGATAATATATACACGGTTTTTTTTAATACGGCGTGTAACGCGACGAACCGCGAGATCCCGAAACTCTGACGGAAAAAGAAAAACATAATCGGGGATTAACCAAATACATTTATATAAATAATACATAACATGTGTGGGTATATATATATATATATAAATTTTTTTTTTTTTTTATATATATATATATATACACACACAAAAATAAAATCAATTATTTAATTAAAGATTTAAAAACATGCAAACATGAATTATTTTAACATATTCATTTTAAACATAAAGCCAAAGTTAGTTATTTTATTCACTGCAGTAAAAGCAATAAGTAATTATTATTATATTTTGTTATAAAATAATCAACTTAAAATTTTAATTAATATTTAATGTATTGTTTTAACATTCTACTGTTTAGTTAAAAATTATATCTGCTCAAATTTTATTTAAGTATAAAAGAAATGAAGCATGCATAAAAAATAAACAAAATAAAAATCTTGATGTATCAAGATCAAAGATTTAGAAGTTAAATAATAGACCAAAGATCTTAAAAACATAAATAATATATAGTACAAATAAAATAAAATAATTATTTTAACTTATAATTATGAAATGTACCACTTTAGATAGCTAAATAACACCAATAAGTAGCATATTTTGTGATTTTTCATAATACAATAAGTAATTAATTAGAACACACTTAAATTTTTGAGAAATTTTAACATATTACTCAATATTACATATACCTAAAAGTTATTTAATTTAGAGTAATTGTTTAAGACAACACCATACATCAAATATTTCAGTTACCTTAAATTCTATAAGCTATTTTACACTGTCCGTGATATTTCCATGAATAATATATATTTATTATGAATAAAAAATTGAAAATAATGTCAACTTGGCTAGATTGATAAAAACATTTACTAACAAAACCTTCTATAATCACTATAACATTAATAATAATACATTATTCAACCCAAAAGTATGTGAAACTTGATTAATGTTAATTAAACTGCAGTGGTATTGCTATTCTCTAAAATTCTAATTTTATTTAAAATTAACAGAAAGCATTTGTTAAATGAAAACTTGACACATATAAAAATATTTTAACTGATTAAAAAATTATTGATTTTTAAATTAATTGGGTATATAACTTTACTTTGATAAAAATAGTCTTGGAGCTATAGCATGCAAATTTGATATGCGGAGCATATTTTATGAACAAATAAACAGTAGTCTATTTTATGAAAAATAATTTTTTAAATAAGTGCTCTTAGCAACTATATTTTACGGCAATTTTTTTCTTCATTGATAATACAATGTAGAATTTCAATTTTAAATGTTTAATAAAACATTATTTTACTTAAATGATAAGCACTAAGTGCCTTTTGTAAATTTGTTTTTTATAAAACAGACAATATACAATGTATAAAATGATTTAACTGAAATACAAGAATAATATATACCATAAATAAATTAATTTAATTTTAATATTCTGAAACTAATTAATAACAGTTTCAATTGTAGTAATAAATTATACAATTAACATATATATTTATTTGTTCATTTAAAAAAAAACATCAGATAAATTGAAAGAAAAAAATTAAAAAGCAGAATTTTACGCAAAAAAAAGCTTTTTAAGCGAATTTCAACTAAAAGTAAATTAGGTACTTACCGGCGATCATCATATGAATCCCTAGAGAAATCATCATATGCATGAGAAGAACTAATAAAAAAATGTATTTGTAACAATAAATACTATTAAAGCAAATCTAAGCGATTTTAACTTACGATGTACGAGTGCTTGATAATGGAGAGCGACGTGTAAATACATAATCAGGGTCACGCATTGTTGTTCCAATACGAGTAGACGATGATAAATAGTCCCGACTAGATGGCATTCTTGGCATTCTTCTGTCCATGCCATATCCATCAGCAGCAGTTCGCATAAGGCTACGATCATAGTAACGATCATACAAGCCTTCCGTCTAGAGTAAAAATTGTAATTAATATTAAGTTATAAATACTAACACAAGAGGAATTATTAATACTGACTTCATACATATGACCACCAAGTTCTGAATGAGACAACATTGAATAGTCTTCCATCTAAAAAATAATATTAAATTACAATTTTAGATATGAATTAAAATTTAGATATAATAAGAACTGAATTCTTCCTTATATTTTAATCTTGTGAAATTACAAGTTATTGTAGTAGATTATTTTTAGTAAAGTATTCAGTTTAAAAAGTAAAATTAAAATATTAAATAAAATTAATAACAATAATGATTCAAAAATACTTACTCTTGTCATATCAGTTTTTAATCCAGTGCCATAAGAACCAAGAATACGATCACGAACAAATGATGGAGGAGGAGGTGGTGGGTAAAGAAGTGCACGTGGTGGTGGGAGAGGTGGTAACGCATCTCTGCCATATCCGTATCTAAAAGTTATGATAATTTTAAATAAAATGTTTAATATTTATTATATGTTGGCTAAGAGTTAAAGAATAATGTGCGAAATAAGTTGTAAGTTGCTCACCCTTCACGACTGCACTCCCGAGACCAATGGCCACCCTTGCCGCACCTGAATAAAATTCCCATTTTATTTTTTTTTTTATTTTTTATTAATGTTATTTTTTTTTTTTTTTTGGTTTTTAAATTTTTTTTCATTACTATTATTTTATTTTTTTTGATGAAAGTTTTCATTTCATTTTTATTTAAAAAATAAAACAAACTATGTGACTAGCAAATTACTTCTAAACACATTTTCTTTAAACTAAACAAATACCTAATAGGCAACTAAATACCTATAACATTGCTCTGGCATGCCCATTCCAGGTCTTTGACGAACTCGGCTATTCGAAATTTGCACCTTGATTGGTTGACCGTCTAGCATATGACCATTTAAATCTTTAATGAGTCTGCTTACATCAGTTGAATCGATATGCTAAATGTCATTAAAATAATAAATAAAATATTATTACAACAAAATAGTCTTTAAATTGATTTTTATACAATATAGACCCAAGTATATGTATGTATACTGAGTATCAAACAAAAAATTACATTCCGATTAAATTTTACTTAGAATCTGTTACACTTACCACAAAACCATAAGTTCTGACAATGTCACATTCAACAACAGTTCCATATCTGGCAAATAATTCACGTACTTCATTGGCTTTAGTTGTTTCAGAGAGATTACCCACAAAAATTTTGGTTGTTGGAGTATTAGGACCACGGCGACTAGTGGCAGCTTCTACTTTCATAGCTAAATCATTAACCATAGTACCATTTAAAGCTTTGATAGCTGCTCGACCATTATTATCATCATCCATATGCTGAAAATAAAATAAAAAAATATATATATAGGTACCTGGATATAATGTTTAAATTACTCAATCCCCCAGCCCAATTATCCGATTCATTTTTCACAGACAGTAAAATTAAAAATTTCAATGCTACATTAATTTTAAAATACTTACGACAAAGCCAAAATTCTTCATTACATCACATTCAACAACTTTGCCATATTTCTCAAATAATGGGCGAATATCATTAGAAGTGGTTTTTTCGGATAGATTTCCAATGAAAATTTTGAAAGTCCGTACGCTGCTGTTGTTGAAACTTGTAGTACTTTCAGTGTCAGAAGGCATTTTTTCTTTTACTGTAAAATATAGTTTCATAAACAATACATATTTTAAAACCATATTTTTAAGAATACGCTTATAGGTAATATACTAGTGGAAATATAAAACTAGTACTATTTTAAATTAGTTCAGAAAATTCAAAATTAACACTTAAGTGAAGGTACCTACTTAAAATAATAACTATCTTTTAAGTATCTACCTATAATGGAGTCTAAGAGAAGAACTATAATTATTGAAAAGAGGTAGTTATCATAGCAATATTTTTTACAAAAATAATGTGATCTTCAATACCTACTTATTGGTAACTAACTGATACACATGTTTAAGTATCTAGTTAGAGATTTTTACACTATGTTTTTTTTAAAAACTTAACTACCTTCCTATTGTGAGCCACACTTAATACATTTTACCAGAGATCTCAGAATTAATTAGCAAGTCTTCCATAAAAGCATGACAAACGCTAGTCAAAGTGCTTCAGAAAAATTACATACCTACTTAAGCTGTGGCTAGTATACATACAACAGTCTATATTAACATGATTTTGTGAGACAAGCAAATTTAATAATATCACAAAATAGTTGCGCATTTTCATGCACACAGTACCTACACCTATATTTAAAATAATTATTTGTGTCTAGACTAGTGGTTCTTAATCTTTTTCGAATGACGGAACAATTAAACATTTCATAAGATTTTACGCGGAACATTTAATTTACTTTATGGATTACTTTCCACTGTTTTTTAACTGTAGGCAGATCACTTATACTAAGTCCACAGAACACCGGTTAAGAACCATTGGTCTAGACCAGTGGTGGCCAAACTACGGCCCGCAAAAATATTCTTCATTACAACACTTGTTTGCGTAGTATATAATATTTGATACTTCGTATTTTATCTTATTTTTGTACGATCACGATGACTGTTCAACGTAATATATTTGTGAGTGAGAATTCTCAACGATGAAAATCAATAAAAGTAAAACTCGATCAGCTCACATTACGAATGAACATATCCATGCCGTTTTCCGTGTAAATTCTACAAAATCAGAACCTAAAATTAATGCCCTCTGTCAATAGAAACAAACTCGTAATTCGCATTAACAAATTAATACGTTTTAATATATTTTTCGGAAGTGTAAACCGTTATGATTTTTTTTTTCATTTGTAGTAATAATTATTAAGTTAAATGTTAACTAAAGCCATTGAACTGAGTGAGTACAATAAAAACGTCGTTGAATTTGTAATTACATACCTACACCTGAAATTTTGATAACTTTGGAAGTAGAATTTCACTTTATGACCCGCGGTAAAAACAGTTTGGCCACCACTGGTCTAGACCATAAATAAAATTAATAAATACGGGGAATTATAAAACAAAGACAGACTATAGGTAGATACAAGACAAAAGATATAGATACCTATAATTACAAATATTTAAAAATTGATGTAAGTTATATATCACATACCTAATGCTTGCACAAAACCCAAAATATAAACGTACCTAGTAATTTTTAAAAGATGAAAGAATAGTCATGTTAAGTATTCAGAAAGGAATTATTGCTCTTATTTTGTTCATAATCTTAAAGTGTCTAAAAAAAAGTTGTTGGGTATAATCTCGGGTATAATATATTATAAAAGTACATACCTATTCAGAATATTTATTGATGTAAATTAAAATAGAGAAACTGTAAGATATTTTCTTAAGTATAGTGTCAGTAGCTAGATACTAGGATATAATGTTATAATAATTCGTATTTTATATAGGCTAGCCTATGCAAGCTAATATTATAAAAAATAAGATATTTAAAGCTAAGAGATACTTCCTTGGGTTTTCGAATAAAAAATAAAAGTATAATACCTACACTTACATTTATAATACAATGTAGGTACTTAACATATATTTAATACTTGGTACTTCATGTTATGAAGGACTTTAAAATAGAAATGACAGATATGAAAATTTAAATATTAAAAAACATAATAATACAGATAAACAATAATGCATACATTGGTAAATTGTAATAGTAGGTACTATAGAAGTCATAACAGAAGGTAGTACCTAGAGATTTCAAGAGAATTAGTTTGTAATGAGGTATAGTGGAGTCAAAACAGAGGAGAGGAAAAAAGGAGATACAAAAATAATTTAAGTGTAAATGAATGAAACGGGTCAAAGTTCAAAATGAATAAATGCCATTAGGAGGGTCGAACGTGGGCGGTAACCGGGTCGAGAAACGGAATCGAAAAAGCCGAGAGGGCAGGCACACGTACGTCATAATACTATCAAGAATTTAAGTTTATACGTAGTCACTAATACACTACGGCGGGCCAAGCAGCATTCTATCGGATAAACCAAGACACAAGCGTAAACAGACGCGGACACGCGTTGAAGATCACCGAGACGGGCCGAAAATGACGCCCCGTCGCGTGTAGGTCGTTACACACCGTGGTCATTGTTGGATACGTGTACAAATGGTAATAATACTGACCGGTGGCTGTCTCTTCGGTTACGGTGTCCTCTTCAGTGGTACAGTCAACCAATTGTCTGCCCCGTTTGTGGTCAAAATCTCGCATTTCTCGTCTACACCTGTGATGTGGTCGAGTACTGGTGTATCGTTATCGGGACACGGGTTGGACGACGATTATCGGACGGCTGTCGTGCGCGCGTCAAGACGACTCTACTTCCACGGCGGCGGGCACGCCGGACACCACGTCACGGAGCAGGTACGGTCGGAACGCGGACGGGGCTGCTGTTTGAGCGGTAGGCGGCGATGGCGGCAGGGCTAGTGCAGTGGCACGTCGTAAGGCAGCTGGTGCGCGTTCACCGGACGGTGGACAATGGAAACGACGGTGAGAAAATCAAACGACGTCGGAGGCGTAAAGAAGGCGGCGGCGGCGGCGTACGACGGAGACTAGTGCGGAGTGACGCGGAGGTCGCAGGGAGATTTTCGGGAAAAACGTCAGTGCACGAAATGGCCAGCCGCGGGGTGCTACGCGCATGCGGGTGCGTGCGTGTGCGGGTACGTGTAAGTGCTAACCTAACGCGCGTGTGTGTGTGTGTATGTGTGCGTGTGTGCGCACGGCGACGATGAGTCGGCGACGCCGCCGAGAGAGGGAGCCGTTTCGCGTGCATGGAACAGCCGCGCTCGCGACTCGCCACGCCGTTCGTTTCTTCCACGGAATCCGTGCTCGCTCACCCGCGGAGACTCAACTCGCCGCCGACCTGCAGCGGCACTGTAGCTCGGCCGCGGGTTACGGTTGGCCATACGTGTTACACACGTATATAACAATAATAATAATAATAATAATCTATGGATTCACAATAATAACAACTCGTTCCCAACGGCGGCGGCGGCGGCAGCCGCCCGTAAACGACGTCGGCGTGTCGACGACCGACGCGACGTGTCTGCCTCCGCCGCCGCCGCCACCGTAGCCGCACGATCGTATCGTGTCTCGAACCGTCGTGGTATGCGCTGGCCTCCAATTCCCCTCGCCGTACCCTACGGTCTTGTGCCCCGACGACGACGACCCGGCTCGTGAGCCACTGACGTCAGTCTTAGTAAAAAAAAAAAAAACAAAATCCGCAAACGTTATGTCGAACGCGTTTTTAAACCCGGCGTTATAAAATTAAAATACGTTCATATTAAAAATAGGCACTGCGCGTTCTTCGAGGCCGGCCTCGGTTTCGCATTGTCGGTTCTCCTAGTATTGCTCGAGTTTCGGGAGAGTGATTTCACTCGACGATACTCCGTGGCTCCCCGACTATTGTCAGTCATTAAAGACCGTGGTTTTTTTTTATTCACCCGAGAAAAAACTCGTCCGTGACCATGCCGTTTATTACAATTTACTATGAACTATGTCAATGCTGAAACTCACTAATTATTACGGAAAGACGAAAAATGAACAACTGGTCTAAATCCACCGTTTATATAGTCGACATACAACTATAATATTTATACGATCCAAAATTACCTTTATAATGTACTGTAAAACTTTAAAATTCTGCAATTACGTTATAACTATGTGACTATTAATTATGTTGATAAAATCAACGTAAATTGAAACGTTATATTTTTTTTTCCTATTAAGCCTTTATAATGCCTTCATCTAACACAGACTTCAAGTAGTACATGGATGCCCGCAAATTTTTTTTCCCCCTAGAGGGGGTGAAATTCAATATACAATTAGCGATTGTGACTATTAATACAAAATATGTTATGATAATTCAAATTTCAATGCATTTAGATATTTGTTTTTGAAATGTTTGAGACGATGCAGGATGCTTTATAAGCATGTGTTTAAAGCTTACACATTTCCATCAGTATATTGTTTTGTGGCATTTTCGGTAGTTTTTAGTGTACTTTCAAAATCGTTCGGTCATTTTTAATTATTTCAATAATATGACAAAAAAAAATGTCTTTACTCAAGATGTAAATACTAACTATATTTATGAAACATAATTTACTCATATTCTTGAAATGTTATACTATAATAACATAATACCATCAAGTTTTAAATAAAACAACGCCTATATATATATATTTTTCTGTCACTCTCAAACAATAACCAATTAGTCATATAAACATGTCAAATACTCAAATTTTTCCCGCAATATTTTTTAATTTCATCGATTTATAATTTTGGTTTTTTGAAAATTAAAAATTAAATTATTTACTAACGTAGTATATATAAATCATACATTTGTCCAGTAGTCATTAAAGCTTAATACTAATTAAGGGGTCCCTACTAAATTTTTTATTTTGATACCCCCCTGGGAAAAATCCTAAATACGCCACTGAACGGGTGTCGATATTGATCTGTATTATAAAGAGCTGCAAGTAACCGAATGCCAACTCCTGTGATAAAGTTCAACATTTAAATCCATTCCGCGATGCCTATGCTAGACAGCATTATAACTTTGGTTAAATGTATACTCTACCTATACTGACCACAAAAGTTTATTACACCTGAAGAAAAACTTAATTTATCCTTAATAATTATACAGTTCAGTATAGTTTAGTTATTAAGGGTTAATAGCAGTGGCATATTTACGCCAGGGCCTCCAGGGGCCCTGAAGAAGTCACTGCCAAGTTCGGTCAAATGAAGGCTCGAAGAGTTAATATTTAGTAAGGTATTAAACATATAAAAAGGTCATTTTACATTTTTATGTAGTGAAAAATAATAGTATTTAATCATTTTTTTTTTATTATGAACTTTTAATATATTATTATTAATAATTACTATTTTCATTATAATTTGAATCAAAGATGGCGTCGGTATTTTATAGAGGCCCTAGGACCACCAATTTTTACGCCACGCTACTGGTTAATAGTGCTATTTTCAATCTTTTAATATTTAATTATTATAATATTATTTTAACACGATTTGTACAGCTTACAGACTACAGCCCATATTGATACAGGTGATCGCATTCGATGATTGTAATTTGTATTACACCTTTACACATGCGTTAATATTAATAAAATAAAAGAACGAATACAGATTCTTTATACAGATAGCTACATCACCTAAAAGGAATAATGATTACATTTGTGAAAGTGAAATCAAAAGTGAGAATAATTATTCAAATAAACCAATAAATCATTTATGATAGTAATTATTTTTCATTGTTTCATGTGAAAAACTAATTTTTTATTTCAAATAAAATTATTTACATCAATGATTATAATTATACAAAATTGAATATTTTTAGATAATAAGTGAAGTGAAGGATCAGCTGTTGGTTTTCTTACAATATGTATAAATATGCGGAAATTTCTCTTTATTTTATTGTTTTTCCAATCGTGAGAAAAAACTGTTGAAAATGGTAAAATTTGCCGTTTAAGAAACTTTTACTATATCGATTTTAGTTACTAAGGCATAACTCAAAATGTTATGCTGCTAGCAACTTGCAATTTTTACCATGTATCAATACGTTTAAGTAAATTATTACACGATTTTTACTTAATAAACTATTTTTACGTCAATTACTAATTTAAGAATTTATTTGAAGAAATTCGTCTATACAATCATAATGAAACTTTGAATACAGATAGAAACACAAGTTTTGAATTTTTTGATTAAAAAAATGCATTCTTTGTTGAACAAAAAACACTTGAGTAAAATTTGAAAAAACCTACCGATAATTAGACGATAAATGATGAAATATATTAACGGTATATTTAAATTCTGAAGCTTTGCTCAGAATCTTTTAACTATAAGGTAAAGAAATAATTTAACATTTCTTTGAAATTAAATACACCCATCTCCATTAACTTATCCAAAGAACGAAGAATACCCTTAAACCTAGACGCTTTTTCGCCCATGGGGTGAAATAAATACTTTTTTTTTTAAATGAGTTTATGAAAATTGAATTACTTTTTTTTTGAGATAGTGCAGAATTAGTTTTTTCACCCCTGAAATTTGATAATTGTTTTTCTAAATAAATCGGAGAAATGGTTTTTTTAAATTTTTATTGAGGATTGAAGTTTGTCTATAAACCGACTTATTTTGAGAAAAAAATTCAAAACATACCTTTGAAGAATGTTTTTAATTACTTTCATTTTTATATTTAAATCAAATTGGAAATGTAGTGAAAATAATAATTTTAATGTGACGTTTCATTAAAAAAAAAAAAAAATCACTTTTGGTAAAACTCAAACCATATGAAAATATTGAATACATTATAGATCGACATAAAATACCTAGATAGATACAAATACAATACAATACAATATACAATTAAAAATAAAATTCTTGTAAAATTAAAAACTAACTTTTCTCGCTTTCAAAGATGCAAAATCTTTGATGAGATCATCGATGTCCAAGTCGTCAGTAATTGCACGTTCAATGGAAATTGTTGTTAATCTTATTAAACGGTTCAGCGATATCGTTAAGCGTAAATAGTTTTTTTTATAATTTTCGCAAAGCTTTTATTATCAGAAACTGCTGTTACTGGTATGGTCAGCAAAATTTTCTATACTATGTAAAAATTAAGAAATATGTCAATCAATATATTTTTACAAATATGTAGGTTTATTGTAAAATCACCTGTGGATCACTTTATTCCTTTTTCAAACTTTTGTGCAATGCAATTATTTTTAGAGATTTTTGAATTATCGAGATGTTATTGTAATATATTTGATAATATACGTTTTTTCATAATATTATGTACAATGTTATAAATAAATATTCAAATATTATTATTTTGAATTTTATTTGAGATATATGATTTAAAATTTTTTTATAATGATTACTAAAATGTCTTTTTTATGTGTTCTCTATGCCAGTTTAGGTTTGTGCCTACGTGACTTACACCTTAGGCCGGCCCTGCATATACTTTCCATACTGACCCCAACAGTTTTTTCAAATATTTTTTTGTAAAAACTATTGACTAATATGAAATTTATAATTTGCGTAGTTAATGATACGGCTTATGGGAGGGGGGATTGAACAGGGGCGGACTGGGAACTTATCGGCCCAGGGGGAAATGAACTTAGCGGCCCTAATAAAATTACAAGGTGGCCCAGCAAACTGTTATAATTTTTGAAGTTAAAGCAAATTTTTGAAGTTTTTTTGTTTTAATTGAAAGTAAATGTAATTTATATTTATAAAGCCCATAAAACAATTACAAAATATTTTTACTATTATCTTTAATTAGTAAATTTTTGTTTGTTTATTAACAGCGTATTTCGTATTTATAGTTAAACACGCAATACTAATTGATATTTATTTGATTCAATGTGAGCAGAAGTATACAAAATAAGTAAACCGTATTTAGCAAATTGATGTAACAACTGATTGAAATGTAATCAGATGTTTATAAAAAATTGTACTTGAAGACTTAAGCATACTTATTTTAAATTCTTGCCATTCAACCTATAGGTATGAGTACTTAATAATAACTTATAATAAACACTATATTTAACATTATATTATTTTTTAATTTGTAGTAATAGTTATTCACGGAACATTTATGTATTAAGTCTCTGTAAATAATATAAAGTACAACAAATGTAAAATAAATATCACAAAATTTGATTTTTTTTTTATTAACTTCATAATATTTAATCTTTTTAAAATTTAATGGGTATTCATTTTTTTATTTGTTTAACTCGACATTTTTCTCATTAATGGTGAGCTTTGTCTCACATGTTCTAAAATATCGTCAAATGATACTTCCTTCGAAAATCCTTTTTCAACAAAAAATTAAATAAAAAGTTAAAACAAAAATTAATGATTTCTGCACTTTTTTTAGTGCCATCGCTATTAAAACGTTGATTTACTTAGATTTCAAAAAAAAAAAAAAAAAGAAATCGCAAAAAAAGAGTGCCCGGTAGAGTGCATTTGTTCCAAAATAACTTACACATTAGGTACCAGCTAATTATGTCAATAATTTCAACAATTTTTAAGATTTGATTTAAAGATTTTCGTAGCAAAAATTTTAATAACCTTTTCTATTACAATAGAAGGATTTATATGATTTGATTGGCTAAATAACTAAATTTTTTTCTGCTTTGGATCTAAAGCTGCAGACTTTAATTCTGCAGCTCGTTTTATTTATTTATTTTTTTTTTTTTTGCTCCGCCTTTCGTTTTTTTGGTAATTTTGTCCATTTTTATCAAATTAAACATGCAAAATTATATCGTACGCGATATAGTAGGTACTACTATTAATAATAAATATTATAATAGTGTTGAGTATTCAGACCCTGACCATGGATATATTCAGCCATAGTTGATACAACTATATTCTACAACGGATGATTGATACAAAGTTTTTGTTGATCACAGATATAGATAATAAACTAATTATCTATATCTGTGTTGTTGATAGACATTGTGTTATCTACGACCGTATTTGACATTACAAATTGCAGGAAATATTATAAGGGATTATTATGTAAACACTGTCGTGGTCACAGTATTATTTTGTGTACACTGTCTTATTGGCTCACATGTAACCACAGATATAGATAATACATTTATATTTATATCTGTACGCTATGTGTGTTAGTGTGTTACTTTAAATTGATATGACATTACTTAAAAAGTTAAAATAGAAATATTGTATTAAATACTAAGCAATACAGAATAAACTGTTTCTCTCTCACAAATATTATAGAGAATATAGTTATTAGTCAGTATACCTAAACCTATTAAGTAAGTTGTATATAAAGATCAACGACCGGCCCAAATTTCACAATTTAGGCCGACCCAGGGGGAGATTTCCCCCAAGCCCCCCTGCTCAGTCCGCGACAGGGATTGAACCCCATGATGCCTCCGTAAATACGCCACTGCCTCCTACACAGTATGAAATAGAATAATATTATTAAATAACACTATAGCCTATAGCAGCGGTTCCCAACCTTTTTTTCCTGCTGTACCCCTAAGCTTAATATTTTTCTAGATTGTACCCCTCTTTATATTTTTGAAAATTTTTCGCATAACCACTCTTGAAACATTTAATTAAAAATAACAATAATATAATATAATGTAATAATGTATGTATTTTTATATTGAGTAATAAGACACACACAAAAATTAATAATTTTACTTATTTAATAGTTTAATTTAATAAACAAAAAATTGAAATGTAAATAATTAGTGAGATCCTTGACCTTGTTTCAATTTACATAGTTTTTTAATATCAGGTTCAAATGATGCGAGATATAATCTTAAATCTGTTACTGCGTTTAGTTTATTTCTATACTTATTTTTAATAAAGATATAATATGAAGAAAACGCTCTTTCGACCAACTCTGTACTAGTAAATGGCAATAGGAACTCAATTGCCTTATCAGAGAGTCGCTCATATTCGTTTTTAATACCTACCCAAAAATTAATAAGTTGTTTTCTCTTAAACTCATTTTTTAAAGTTGTGTCACATGAAAGTTCTATCAAGTTTTCTTTTTCTACGATTGATAAAGATGTAGCTTTTTAAAGGAATTCTTCATTATTAATTATTCTATTACCTGATCAACTTTATTAATTCATCACATAATTATTTCCATTACTCAATTTTTTTTTCGCGTACCCCTTGAGATCATCTCGAGTACCCCTGCAGGGGCACGCTTACCCCAGGTTGGGAACCGCTGGCCTATAGGCACCGCGTGTTTGCGTGAGCTATTGACTTTGAATCGAAGAGATTAGAAAAAGTTTGAAATAGAGAAATCCGTCGTTTCGGTAAGTTATTTCTCAGTCTCGTCTCGACGTGTTCGTGTATAAGATGTGTTTACTTTTTATAACCTTCCCAGTCACGCCACTCCTTGCCGTGCGCGCACCAAAATAGGTCTCCAGACTCGCACCTGACGTCGGCAGGTGGTGTGCGCACCGTACGTGATTCGGATTGCATATTCGAGTACTCAACGTTCATAACGCGTTTTACTCGCGCAACTCTGTCGACCACCACGTCGTCGTTATATTTTTTATTGATTCGCGACATCGCTAGACCGGCCGGTCGGCGGGCGCTCGGAAACGGCAACCGAACGTACACGACCGTCGCCCGGAAAACGACATCGATGTCTCATTCCACTGTTATCAACGTCGACCGCAGCTGTTGTTGATAACGGGTGTCCGCGATTCGATGCCGATCCGCGCCGGCACGTGCGACCGTCGAACGTTGTATATCCGACAGGCTTAATGCTACTCGCTGTTCGGAGGTCTGCGTGGCGGCGGTTCACGTTCCCGAGGAAACGCACGCCGGACCACAGGTATCTGAGTGACGATATTTGGGTGAGTATTGCTTTTGTGACGGCGCAGTGTCCATGTATCATCTCATTTAACTCTGTATACGAATCGTCCTGTAGAATGAAAAGTTGAACCTAGATCTGAAACTCCGAATCGAGAAACACTGGAAGAATAAATTGTGCACAGGCACTTTCAACCGAAACAATGCCGACAGAAAGTTCTATGTGCTGTCCATGTTCCCTTATCCGTCTGGTCGTCTACACATGGGCCATGTCCGTGTATATGTGATTGCTGATTCCATTGCCAGGTTTCATCGCATGAATGGACAAAATGTGAGTTACATTGTGTTTTATGAACATTTGGCGTTCTGTATCCATTTTTTTACACTTGTTGTTCCGCAAGTAAAAACTATTGTGTTCAATAGGTATTTCAACCTATGGGATGGGACGCGTTTGGACTGCCTGCTGAGAATGCAGCTATATTACATGGTTTATCGGCTGACAAATGGACTAGTTCAAATATTGATCATATGAAAAAACAGCTTCAAGAACTTGGATGTAGTTTTGATTGGTCCCATGAGTTAGCTACTTGTGATCCTTCTTATTACAAATGGACTCAATGGTTTTTTGTAAAAATGTTTAAATCTGGACTCGTTTATTCTAAAGAAGTAAGATAATTGTTGGATCTGCTTTATTGTTATTCCTCCTCTCTTGTCTAAAACTCTCGTAAAGTTCAATTCTTACTATTTTTAACTGATGTGTAGTTTAATTGTTTCAATAGAAGAAAAAGCATGTATTCTAATAATTTAACTTCAGCCGATTCTGTAATAAGTGAATTTCAATGATTTTAAGAATCCACTCTTTTATCTAAAATAACACAGGAAAACAAATATTATTGGATGATTATTGGTCATAATTAAAATAATAAACTTGATGAAAATGTTCCAATTACCTAGTTTTATGCGGTTTTATGTCTCTGATAAGAGGTGAATAAAATTTACTTCAAATTCATGACATTATTTTAGAAATTGAAGAATTGTACTTCTTAAGTTTTTGTTCTAATTAAACGGTAATCCTAAATTGCATGGATCTTCAACCCGTGTCCCACCTTGTCTTTACATGAGGCCTGCTGATATTTAAGCATAGTTGGTAACCATTTTTTTGGAGGGGTTTATTACCATATAATTACTGTACATGGTAATTACAAAATGTTTTAACTATAATAAATAGCCCGCTACCTAAATTGGTTGAAGACTCCTCCTATAGAGGAAATCTACTATCTAACTATTTATACCAACCATGATTTGATTTAATGATTAAATTTTTCCAAAATTGTACTCAAATATCAGTAAAAATTAGTTAATTTTTTGTTCTTTCTAAAGTAAATAGAAATAGTTCCTATTTTTTTTGTATGATTTTGATGTGTACTAAGCATTGATTAATCATTTAATTAGGCTGAAGTTAATTGGGATCCAGTTGATGAAACAGTACTAGCTAACGAACAAGTAGATGACAAAGGATATTCTTGGAGATCTGGTGCTAAAGTTGAGAAAAAGATATTTAAACAATGGTTTATCAAAACAACACAGTTTTCCAAGTAAGTCAAAATAATAATTGAATATATTTTAAATTCAGTTTGTGTCTATTTATTTATTAAAGTAAATAAAAATGTAAATATTCCATAACTACATACTTAATTTTTTCAATTTATACCGTTGAATAAATAAACATGTGTTAAGTGTAATTCTCCATATCTTGTGTTTATTATAAATAATTATTTTCATATCATTATTTATAGAGCTCTGTTTGATGGACTAAATGATTCATCATTAATAGATTGGAGAGATATTATCAACTTGCAAAAACATTGGATTGGAGAATGTGATGGTTATAAATTTGATTTTCAGTTATACACTGATAATGTTTATCGAACTATTCTTAATATTTGGACACAGTGTCCAGAAGATGTACCATTAGCTGCATTTATATGTATTAAGCCAGAATCTTTTATCCACAAATATTATATTTTGAATTATAAAAATGTGTTCATTAAGAACCCTATCACTGACAAAATGTTGCCATGTTTAGTTACTGATAGTGTTGAGTATCCAGATGGACAAGAAGCACGCTTAGCTATACCTCATGTACATTTGATTGACGAAGAATTGGCCAAAAAACATAATATTGCTTATTCCATAAATCAAACATCAAATTTATCTAGAGAAGTGATTTGTGAAAAAGCGAAAAAATTAAATGTTGGTGGTTACCAAGTAAGTTCCAAATTACAAGATTGGTTAATATCTAGACAAAGATATTGGGGTACACCTGTACCAATTATTCATTGTACTAATTGTGGTGCCCAAGCTGTACCAGAAGATCAATTACCAGTAACATTGCCTATTATTGATGTACAAAAAGGTAAAAAATTTAAGTCATTGGAATTAGCTGAAGAATGGATCAAAACTACTTGTCCAAAGTAAATAATTTAATATTTTTATGTAGTAAACATAACATTAATATTTTAGTGTTTTAGATGTGGCAATGAGGCAAGAAGAGAAACTGATACAATGGATACATTTGTCGATTCTAGTTGGTATTATTTGAGATACTTAGATCCTAAAAATAGTTCTCAACCATTTGATAAAACTTTGGCAAACAAAATGATGCCTGTTGATATATATGTCGGCGGAAAAGAACATGGTAAATTAAAACTAATAATGATATGTGTAAAATAAACTGATTTTTTTTTTTTTTTTAGCTGTTTTGCATTTATATTACGCAAGGTTTTTCAATCATTTTTTGCATTCCATTGATTTAACACCTAGTTCAGAACCATTTAAAAAATTATTGGTTCAAGGTATGGTGATGGGTCAAAGTTTTAAAAATAAAGAAAATGGCACATATTTAAAAGAAGATCAAGTAGTGAAAAAAGGTAAAAATTATTTTTCTAAAGACAATGGGTCGCCGGTTATCTCAACATGGGAAAAAATGAGTAAATCTAAACATAATGGTGTGGAACCAGAAAATACTATACGTGAGTATGGTATCGATACTATGCGACTATTAATATTGTCAAGCGTTGCACCTACATCAAATAGGAATTGGAATTCTGAGAGTGAGTTTTAATAGTACCTACAAAAATACATTATTTTGAACTTATCTAATGAAATCTTATTTAGCTTTTCCTGGTGTTTTGAACTGGCAACATAAGTTATGGTTGATCTTGCAAGCGTTTCGAAAGATAAGATTTAATAATGATATTCAAAGAGAAGTAATAGATTCATCTATATTTCAACAAAACGAAATTAAATTACTCGAATCACGTAATTATTTTGTCAAAAAAACCTCAAGTAATTTTAGAAAGTCGTACCAATTGAGTGTGGCCATTTCAAAACTTCAAGGATTGACAAATGTTTTAAGAGTGTGTACTTACTATATCATTTGTGAAATTTGGAATAGTTTAAATTTTTTTTAGATCATTTTATAACTGTGTACTTTTGCAGAAGTCTACCAAAGAAACGATTAAGTATAGTATTGAATATGAAAGGTTGTTAGCAGTTCAAATAATTATGTTAGCTCCAATGGCTCCACATTTTGCATCTGCTTTATGGAGTGGATTTATCTCAGCACCTGGTCGCATTAATCATAATTGGGAACAAATAAACTGGGAAAATGATGTTATCAATCAAAAATGGCCAGAAGTAGATAATGATTACATTTTAAATCTTTATTGTGTGGTATGTATGTATTTAAGATTTTTAATATTTATATTATTGAGGTATAAAATTACATTTAATTTGTTATTTTAAAAGTATGATTCTGTGTATACTAAAGAGATAAAGTTGAAAGAATTTAATAAAAATTTTTCAATACTATCTTTTTGTTAGATTGACGAGTGTTTACTATCTAAACAATTAAATATATATCGATGGTAGAAAAGCAAAAGGTCGTAAACGAAATGTTCTATGAATTTGAAATTGTCCAGGAAGAGCAAAAAACAAAATTTTTTTGGTGTTTATTACTGATCTAATTTCGACTGTAGTAAATGCCAAATCTGTACTAAACGACATAATAAAAGTGGCGTTTATGTTTATTAAAAATTTGGCCATGTCTTTTATGACGGCAAATGGCATTTATGTATACTATTATAGCCTTACCTGCTAATTAATGTCGTTTATGACAAAATTTCAAAGTGATAATAAACAGCTGTTAAATTATCGTACAAATACCAGCGTTAGATGTACAGATGCAGAATTTTTCCCACTACATGAAAAATAACAATTGTCGTTTACGACCTTTTGCCTTTCCATCATCGATATTATATAATATTATTAAAAAATGTTTTACATATAAATTATAAATACTCTTTCTTGTGAGGAATGTTTTGCAAATTAGTGTAAATCGGTTTGTTTTGTACATCCCTGCATAACACCTAATTATAGTGTCTCCCCTGACATTAATTGTGTTTCCAATATTTAATCCATTCATTTTTTTAATTTATATGTTTCAAACTTTAAATTCTTTTTTTTAATCTTTTCTTCATTTTGGCCTTATAAATTATATTTTATTGCACAATTTCAAAAAAACACTAATATTTAACTGCACATTAATATATAGACAAGTTATAACCATAATTATATTAAATTACACATGTTCTTGATATTGTTAGCTTTAGAAGTAATAATACATTTTTATTTTAGGTTAACAATGCCGTTAAGTGTGTATTACCGTTGCCTAAAAAAGAAATGTCCTTATTAACTAAAGAAGCAGCCATCAAAATAGCTATGAATCAAGATATAATTAAAGAATATACATCATCTTGGAATATCATTAACACTGATTTCCAAATGTACGAAGATGATGATTCATATATTTTCATAAAGACTGATAGAAAATCTATTTCAAAAACTAAATCTAAAGATACCACAGTTGTTGAAAATATTGTTTAATTTTGAATTGTTAATTAGTAATAATAAATTTTTATACTACTTTAAAAAAAAATGTTATCATTTTGAAATGTAATCATTTTGAACAATAAATATTCAGAATACACTCAGGAATTTTCTTATATAAAATGGGTTGCTTTTTCAAACGTACTTGGTGATCAAAATATTTTACACAAACATCATGTTTTTTGTAAAATTTTAATAAAAATAAAAAATCTGAGCATATTTTGTACTCCAGTTATTCTTTCTTGGGCTAGTTATTGGTGTAGGGTTTATTGCATTTGAAAGAATGTTATCATTTTTTAAATTCTTCTGAGAAAAGCTTCAGAATAATAAATGCATATGGAATTATAATTCTAACTTTAAAAAAATCTGATTTACAAATTAAGTATTCTCAGACATAAAACAAATATATATATATATATATATATATATATATATATATATATATATATATATATATATATAAACCAATATATTCTATCCTTTACTCAGGATATAAAATACATTTCAAACTTAAAGTCTAAGGATTCTGAGACGTCAGTATTTCGAGTTATAATTATATTTATGTATTTGCATAAAAATCTTTACCTAACAGTTATTTGTGTTATTATTTATTACTGTTATTAGTTAGTGTATTGTTGATAGAAGTTATGTTATGTTATAAAATAAAATTAGGTTTTCTAAAACTTTGACAAATGGCTTAATACTTGGTTATGTGCAGGTTTTTATTATTATTTAAGTTTTTTTTTTCAACTATATTCTTAATCATTCATTTAATTACATTTTTTTTTCATAGTTTGTAAATGTTATGTCTTCATTGAAGAAAATTCGACCAGAGCCCATTTGTATTAGTTAAATTTTTGAGATTTCAATGTAATTCTTGGAATTAGAAGTATGCTTTCCTCATAACATTTCGGAACTGACTGATGAATAAATAAGACTGAATAATTAGCTAACTTTGATAATCAAAAATATTTATTCACAAATAATAAATGAATCTTAACATCACAACTCACGAGAAAGTTCTTCGTACTATTAATACTGTTTGAGCGAAATATAGTTAAGAATGTAATTTGATGGATCAATGATCAATGAGTTGAAACGATAAAAAAATTTCTTATATTAAAATATAAGTCTAATTTGTTCGATGTAGGCAATTGATAATGAGTGGTGGGCCGTATCAGCGGCCTTATCGGCAACTTACTGTACACAATGCCGAAGACGGGAAATTATGTATTTAGTGGACATTAACGGTTTTAATAGTTCACGGACGAATACGGGATGTAGAAGGTGGAAAACAACTGAAGAGTGTCATCGTAACCACAGAACAATGCTTCTATGTTCTTCTATGGTCATACCCTTGATGTTATAGTAATCATTATCGATGTTCGATTGTATGAATATATTCGTATTATCTGTGGTAATCATAACGATAACGATTGATAATACATTATATATTCCGGTACGTTACCGGTTTATGATCCGATGTACCCTGCGTCCCAACAAAGTTTCTTGGGACATTGTTTTGTACCGGTTTAGGACTTTTGCATTGTAATGCACTGCCACATAATTTAAAATTGTTTTCGTGATTCTTAATTTTAACAACTTGACTGCCATGTAGGTTTTTGTAAACTTGCCAATTTTGTCACGAGACCCAATTGTGGGTCTCACCGAACTTTCTTAGATTGCCATGAGACCCATTTCTGGATCTCAGATAACATTTTTTTTTTTTTTTGATATATAATAGAATATATCATCATTTATTTTATTAACATCAAAATCGGATTTTATAGTGTTGCCACTTTCTATTGATATCATTAGCACTCGAGAAATATTTTTTTTCACTGATTTATAAGCATAGACCTTATACCTTAGTACCTGGTCTATAGTTATTACATTTGTTATCTGAATACGTTTATTCCAACATTAATTTAAATTACTTAAAAAACTAAAGATGTTCTAAATGCGTATATGTGTAAACTATTAATTTGGTCACTACAACTAAAGTAACGGTCAGACTAGACCCGGCATCGGCCGAATATTTTTCGGACAGCTTCTGCCGAATTATTCGGAGAAAAAATTCAGCCGACGAAAATGGTCAGATTTCATCCGGATTTCGGTTGATAATGTTAAATAACACTAATTTATTGTCTTGCAGTTCGACACGCAGCATGGACGTCGCCGATGACATTTTCTTGTTAGAAACCAATCCACTAATAAAATATTTATTATTAACTCAAAAAAAAAAAAAAGAAAAACAATGTTGGGTTAATGATATTTTTGTAGAGAGAGAAAAATTTTGAGAATTCTACACACTTTTCCCAAAACTTTTAGTCAACCAGTTAAATTTTTTGAGTACATGCGAATGTCCCCTGATACATTTTATTACCATAAAATACATATATTTTACATAAAATCAATTTTTGGAAAAACAATCAAATTTTAGAAAATGCATTACACCTGCGGAAAAGTTAACTGTTACATTTAGGTAAGTACTACAGGCTAAATAATTTTTTATAACATCAAATACAATAAATAATTTAGATTCTTTTCAAAAATATTTAAACGTATGGTATTTTTTTATTTTGAAAAATAAATCAAAACTAAAAACTCAGGTATTACTTTTTGTATTTTATAAAATCTTTTTAAAAATATTCCATTGGTCATTAAACTTAATTTTTATTATTTAACTAATTACAAGTCGCTATATCGTGGCAATTTAGAGAATTATACCGAGACCCATATTTGGGTCTCATGGCAGTCAAGTTGTTAAACAAAACGCAATCGCATAATATTTCGATATCGAACGTCGATTAATGTGTGACAATGACATTAATAATTGATTCATCGCTTTCTATAATTAACTAACATATATAGGAAGTCTTTTTCATCTATCTAAATTTTCAGCCACAAGAAACCCATGTGTATGATTTTTCAAATGTCAGGAACTACAACTGATAATAAGAAGTACTTTATATGTTATAATTTAACACTGAAAAATACAATATGCCCGAAGGCGAACAAATTAAAAAGTCTAAAAAATGTACCTATACTTAAGTTTAAAAAGTGTTCAAAAAATTTAAATATTTCATCATTAATTAATTAATTTTAATATTTATTAATACCTAATTAACGTGTTTTGTCTATATTGTATACGACCTATTGTGCACATTAGGAACCCAAATATCTACCTAATACTGTTCCAATCTCATATTATTAGTTGTGTTGTCAAATCATTCAAATGAATATAGATACATAGGTTTTTATATGGTTTTTAATATATATATATATATATATATATATATATATTATTTTTATGAGAATGATTCGTTTAGGTATGCCGGATTTCTTAAAATGTAATCGGCCACCCACGATGTTGGGCGCAAATGAATACCATCGAACATGTAGGATTTATTTTAAGGTTTGATGAATTTAAATGAATTTATACGAAATGTTTATAATATCTTAGGTATTTTTCGCAGAAAATTCGACCTTGTCTCGAATCTTGTAAAGGGATTGGTAACGGGATGTTTTTTGGGTTGAATGCTTTTTCCATTCCAATTACCAAGTGATCTAATAATGATAGGAGGATTTAAAAAACACGAAATTCAAATAAATTATTGATTTTTGTGCTTTTTCTTGAGAATACTTTACACACTTTTTTTAAATTTGATTTGAAACTGTAGAATTCCATAAAAAAAATCGTGCAATCACATTGCTGAATTCAGAAAAATAAAAGCGTACCTAGTAGAAATATTTATAATTTTTCAAGACATTATTTAAATGAATTTTAATATATTTATCACTTAACAGGTCTTTATAGACTCTTTATTATAGATTAATCGCATTATTGAAATGATAACTGTAAGGTTGATACCTACAGGGGTGTATTTAGTCATTCTTCTAGGGCAGGGGGCTCAATTTGGTTTCTCTACCAAAGTACCATACACCTTATGATCATATCTACATGCGATAACCAGTCTATTGAGTTGCTGATTTAAATTACGTTTAGATTACTTCCTGCCAATTAGAAAATATGTTGACCATATTTAAAAAAATAAAAAATAGGGCTAAAATAATTTTTTTAGTTTTTATAAATGATTTAATCAAATTTTTTATCACATTTAAAAAAACATAATTTAATACACCTAAACGCTAAAATAGTATCTAATATGTATTTAATATTATTTCTATTCTTTTAATGCGGTTACAAAACTAATACATGATTTTTAATACACATTAAAAAAAAAAAAAAAAAAAAAATAGTAAAAATTATAGTTGCTTAATAAATTAAAACGTTTTATAATGTTCTCAAATACTTTATTCCTATACTTACTTTTCTGAAAACTTTTTTATTCATATTGATGATAATTTTTCGGATCGCATAGGTATCTACACATTTTAATTTGTCAAATTATTTCGAAAAACTTCTCAAATCTAATAATTTGGGGTATTTTGTGTATATTGTACCTATCAAATATAAACATATTTATAGCTTAAGATTGAATAAAAAATAAGACAAAAAGGGCCCCAAGTTCGTCAGGACAACAGGACATAACTCTAAAATAAAGGACAATCCTGGAAAAAACAGGACGTATTATAGGTCATCCTATATTACTTACTTCCTAAATAAAATATACGAAATATACAATAGTATCCTATTTATGTATTCTATTTACAATACAATTGTATTATCAAAAGTTTTATATATATTTGATTTTTTATAAGTATAACCGGTTTTAATTTTAAATATCATACATTATACAGTTTTTAACTAAATTAAATAGTTTATATTTAATTATTTTTAATATTATATTTGTAAAAATCTGTAAATGTAACAATATTTAACGGAGTTTGAATAAAATACGTACTTATTTAAATAAGAAAAATGTTTAGGTACAATAAAAGAATATTAAAAACAGCTAAATAAATTTTAATTTTAATTTTAACGAATACATCAATTTATTTAAGTGATATTTCGAAAAAACTGTAATGTGTACATACGACCTATATGGCTCGTTCATTTATGGATGACACTGGTGGTAGTATTTTAGAATTTTATCCCATGACTTTCTACAAATGTTTGATGCTGCTTTGGACATTTCTATAGTTTTGAACGTATTCATATAAACTTTTTATTAAAATTTTATATAAAATGGAATTAAGTTAAATAATTAATTTTGTATTAATTAAATCACTATACCTGATAATTATTAATGCATATTATTAAAGTTTTAATTTCAACTTAGGTAAGTACATACAGTTTTTATTTATATAACATTCATAAGTTTGCGTGTCTTTAAACTTAATTTTTCATGATTAATAATAACTAATATGTAATAATTATTTACTTTGTAATAAAAAAAAAAAAAAAAAAAAAACAAAATGATTGCTGCTCGTTAATACCCACAAAATGATAAAGAAAATTAAATAAATGTATATGTATAATTTAATTAGAAACTATATCCAATACACACAAAATAAATTAAATATAGATATTATATTACAGAAAAATATATACCTAGTAAGATATAAATAAAATTTTAACTTGATTGTATGTTTATTTTGAATTTATGTCCGGTAAAGGAACCTAAAGGAACTGTGCCTTGATGACAAAAGCCGTTATCAATTCAAATAGGTAATATTACTTAAAATTTACATAATCTTTATTTCTGAATTTATAATTTGAAATTCTAAAGAAGAAGAGTTCCAAATTTACACACACGCAGGGCCATCCGCCATCCTGAAGGCGGGTCTAAGGAAGGTAAGCCATCTCTCCAATAAAAACGCCAGTCGGCAATAATTGGCAGTCAACATTGTTTCACAATATAAAAATTATTAAATTAATAATTTTATCACTATTCTGAGTATTATGTTTATGTACAACAATCATTATTTATTCTAGGATGGGGTTTTTAAGTACCTACCAAATTTATTTTTCTTGGAAGAAGTATTTATTTGTTTTATTTTGCTTTTATTGGTAATATTACAGCAAAAGAAGTATTTAAGTATTTGATATTAGCAACACGGTTATTTTAAATTTTAGGTGAAACGAAGGATTTATTGATTTTGTAATGTTTATTTTTTATTTTTTTCGTCTGAAGACACTGAGGCAGTAAAACTAATCCAAAATTTAAGTCCCCAGCTCTATAAATTGATCAGAAATTCAAAAATTACATGTAAATGATACATTGAAGGGTCCCAAATCTCTGTCTTCCATAGTTTTTACAACAAAAATTGTTTGTTTTTATGTATTAAAATTTTTTAATTTGGTAGAAATTCTTGAAAATGTAAAATGGCTTTACTCAATTCCTTTATAACGTTACTGAAAAAAAAAATATATATATATATTTTATCCCTAAGCGTTTAATTAGAACACATACTATTTGCTGTAAAACAGATATCCATTTATCAATAAATAAAATCAATTTTCGTTTTTAGTCATAACTCTAAAAATAATGTAAGAAACTTGTAATTTTGTTATACATATTAACAACATGATTGTACTAACGTGACAAGATTTATGAAACAAGTTGTTAAATTTGAGTTGCAAACAGAACCCTGAAAATAGCAGTTGATATTACATTGAAACTTGTCTCGGAATCATCTAATAAAAAAAAAATTCACCGTTTCTTTTAAATTAAATAAACTATCACCACTATCTTGTCCGAGGACGGAAAGGACAAAAGACAAATTTCCATCATCATTATCTTACCGGCTTTTTTTGTACTTCAATATTTTCTTTTTTAAAATAATGAACAAACTAGATTTTTTAATACTACTGAGGATTTGCGGAAGTAATGCCAACGCAGTTCCCGCACGGTCCTCGGTTCAAAATCGGAAAAAAATTACTACTTAGGATATATAACTACCTACAACATTTAGGGTAGGAATATAGCATTAACTGGTTTCAGTATTGACGAGAAAAAGACGACATTCAGTACGAAGATTATAATAACCGTCGTAGTCGGCATTTTTTAGAATCCACACCCTCCCCATGAGTTTCATCTTTAGGACGGCCCTGCAAACACGTGGAAATTTATTAATTACAATCGCTTTTAAAAACGTTCTGGGTTCACTTTGAAGGTAAAAAGTAAAAAATATAATGCAGCCATATATAAGTAATACGCCATAGATGTAATATCATATCAATAAATTTTAAACGATAGAGTCTTCCTACGCTTTTGCAATATTTCATTCGATTGAGAGCTGACGAGAGAAATAAAATATGCCTACATAAATTATTGTAAATAAATTGACGCGCACAGTTCGTTGTTTGAAAAACAAGAGAGTCGTCGTGAGACGAGTTAAATGTGTTTAAGTATACGTGCTATTGAATCGGGTACGTATCTAAATTCTTACAATATTTAATGGTGGTTAAAACATTAATTAATTAAATAATAATACAATTAATAGAACAATTAAAATAAAACATTTGATGTGCATGTTTAATACCTACTTATTAAATGAGGCATATATTAAATAATTATAAAAATTATTCAAGATAAAATTATGAAATCGGTGTATCATGCTGTATGGTCATGGATATGAGTTCACGGTTTAGCAAATGATCTACAAAATCTCGATGATCTGTTTGATATAAAAGAAAATAATTTTACTATTGATGTATTTTAGAGGAAACGCACGATATTGTATTTGTAAGCATTTAATTGGAATTTTCACGGATTAACAGATTTTCGATCGTTACAACTATTATAAGCATGTCGGTTTTAACCATATATACGTTTGTTGGTAAATTATTTTGTCTTTTAAAATCATAATTTTGTAAAGAATGTTCCTCATTAATCAGTGCACTAAATTCAAATATATTTCATAGGCATGAATCTGAAGAGCATTTATGCCAATAGGGAAGTACAATATTTGGGATAGAAATATTGCTAAAATGATGTAGGTAGGTATTTTCGGTTTTTTTTTTTGAAATGTCTAGGAGTTAAAAAGGCTTCCTGAAATTGTTTCCTGTTTACACCACTGCTGAAGAAACTTCCCCCTTTAAAATATGATTATTCCTATATTTGCCGGTAAAACACATACTATATTATTAATTCTTTATAAAATCATAGATAATTCCATAATTTTAAATTAAATTTAAAGATTTCATTTAAGTACCACCGTTTTAATAATTGGGATCTATTTTCTGTTAAGAATCTTATATTATTTATTATGAGATAAGCGTAAGATATCTGAAAAATGTAAATCAATTAGTTAAATTTTTTTCACTTGATCTATATTGCTTAAAAATTAATGACCATACATAACAAAATTCTATAGGCATTTTATTCAAACTGCAAACATTACAACTGATACATAAATAATAACGTATATTGTTCATATAATATTATAACCCATGTCAAAATTAATTAACCAAAATTACCGAAAAAAATGTATTTCAATAATAAAAAATTATGTTTTAATAATATTTCCTGAATATATGCTGTACAATTGTGTGATAAATTGTAAGACGGTAGGTGGTTTAATAGACGGGTATCAGCGTAACAGACTAGCAGTAGGTAGTACAAAATTTAATACTAAACCATAAGCAAATATTTCAAACGTTTATATAAGTCGTATCGCTGGGCGTGGATGTGTAATCGAATTAAATCGATAAAACAACTAAATTAATTCGCTGAAAGTATACTGAACTACTTAGCATATGTATTCAGTATTGGCAATCTTTGAGTGTGCATGTTCAGTACTAAGTAACGACTAAGAAGTATTTTTTCTTGATAATCACTGTTGTTTATTTGGAATAGACCTACATATGCATATCGAAAAAAACTACATAAGTTTGTGAAACTTGAATTCTCATTGAGGCCATAAAATATTAAATTTTTTTGATTGACAAATAAGAAATTCTTTTTCACCAAAGATTCAAAACACATTGTTCTATCTGTATCCAAAGTTTCAAAATGATTTAGTAGGCAAATTTTTTTAACAAACGTTTAAATTTGAAAATTGATATGAAAATAGTTAATCCCGTAAAAACTGTAAAATAATTTACCTAAACGCTGATAAAAAAATCCTGAGTAACGGGTTTTAAATTTTTTCAGTATTATTACTCAAGTATTTAATTATGATCTTGATCACATTACATTTTTAGAACTTTTAGTCAAATACAAAAAATATTATTAGAGAAGAGTTTAAAAAAAGTCTAGGTAATTTCAAAATTCTACTTTTAGCCCAAAAGTTATGACTGAATCGATTCAGTGAAAGTGTCGTTGGCTGCAAATGTTATCGTTTTTACTCGATTTTTTAGCAGTGCCTCTTACGCTTGGAAAAATTATTAAGAAGAGATTATATAATTAGATAATTTCATCAGATAAAAACTTTCAAAAAATTAGATGTCTCTTTTCAATTTTTCCAAAGACCTGAATTTTGGCCAAACCTGGTCAACTTATATTTTTTGTAGAGCGGATGTATATTTTTTGTTTGTGACCAATTTCGCGTTACATGGTTGCTCAGCAATTATTATTAACTGTCTATATTTATATCTATTAATTATTTATTGGTCACACTCAAAAACATATATATGTATATATGTACTATATATATATATATGACTCAATGTTTTTCAGACGGAAACCGTGTGCGCGGAAACCGTGTATGTGTGAAAAGGCCCGTTTGAGTTTTAAAAAGTTAACCCCCCAAAACTACTACCCTAGGGTTATTCAAAAATATGAATTTTACTTTCCATTTTAGATTTTTTTAAATAAAGACACTTGAAATATAAATTTTATTTTATTTCGAACATGGTAAAGTTGCTGTAAAACAATTGCTGAATCATCCTGTATATATATATATATATATATGTGTGTGTGTGTGTGTGTGTGTGTGTGTGTGTGTGTGTGTGTGTGTGTGTGTGTGTGTGTGTATATATATATTATATAGATTATACACTTAGTATATAATATGGAACACGTATATTAGCACTCGGCGTACAGAACTGCAAATGCTGAAATTTAGTTTTATTTTCCCTTACATCTCGAATCGATATATACAAACATTTATCATCAAATATAAATTATTTCATAAATCATGAAAAGTTCGTATTATTTTAATAATTATTATTATTCACAGTTAGACATTTTTCTCTTTTTAAAAATTCATCGCAATCCCGAATTGTTTTGTTATCAACAAAAAGGGTAATTTCGAAATATATCAACAAAACGTCAATTACTACTTCATTAAATTGAACGCACCTAGCGTAAACAGAAAGCATAAAAGTATAAAAGAAATATATTTCATACGCACGCAGCGCTCGTAATATTACAAGTTTAAAGTTCAGTAAGCATACGTTGTGCACGATATTAAAAAAAAAAGTGATCCACGGTAGCGGCACGACATAAAAGCGCGAGTGGTGTACGGACTTCCTGTTAAGTATACCATCGTCAGGGATGTCGGCCTATACGGTTTGAATGCGAAATCTGAATAGCACTCAATAAAGAAGTCTAACGCTTTGGTATAATCCGTTTTTTCCGCTCACGTGGCGTCGAAATCAAAACGAATCTAACAGAAATTCACGAACAACGAATTTTAGCTAAGTCGTGGTTATTATCATGCGTATTGTAAGTAGTGCAATCGAACTTTTTGCGTACACACTTTGCAGTCCTGCGGTGAATTTTGAACCGTCAAAAGAATGTGTGGTGTATCATTTAAACAATTTTTGTTTCTCTTTGACGATGATATTGTTGAATAAAATGTCATATATTTCATTTGTCTGTTAAACATTATTAAAAATATTCGATATTTATTGCAATAAAAAATAACCTTTGTGACAATAATTGCATTCGTCTGTGTAAAAGTTTGTTCTCTATGACAAATGTATTTCTCTATGGCAACTCTTGTCCTCTATGGCAAATGTATTTCTCTATGGCAACGCTTGTCCTCTATGGCAAATGTATTTCTCTATGGCAACTCTTGTCCTCTATGGCAAATATATTTCTCTATCACAGATATAGATAATAAACTAGATTGCTAACTAGTATACATCACAGATATAGATAATAAACTAGATTGCTAACTAGTGATATCAGCTGACGCCAAAAATCGCCATGTTTGTTGTGGGCTATGAAGTGTTATCACAGAATCTGTGGTGTTACCATAGTCCATAATATAATCATATTATATATATTTTATATGTAAAATTAAATATAATATAATATTATATATATTTTCATATATCCATGAAAATAACGTGGTACTTAATTTATTATTTGGCGGGTATTTCAACTACATGGATATATAAAAATAAATGATATCCAACACCCTTCAATCTTAATAAAAACGAAAATGAAAAGAGCCTATGCAGTTAAAATTTAAAGATATTTTACTAAGTGTTTTGACTTTTGTTTGACAAAACTAGAAGTTTTTACATTGATAAATTTTTTATTTGTATAAAAAAGAATTTTAATTTAAAATGCCACAAACTTGCTGTGTACTTGGATGTGCTAATCGTTCTGGTCGGGATAAAGTAGTTTTTTTCAAGTATGTATCAGTAATTTTAACATGGACATCTAAACATTCAATTTTACAGCTTAACAACTATTTTACCAAATCATTTATGTATAGATTTCCAAGAAATAACATCCTTAAAGAAAAGTGGATAGTTGCTATAAAAAGGCATAATTTTATACCAACATATCACAGGATATGTCATATTCATTTCACTGAAAATGACTTTGTAGAACGGCCAGATATAAAACGTCTTAAAGAAACAACAGTCCCTACTTTATTTATTGGCCAAGAAAAAATTAATGTAGACGTAGTTCAACAGGAACATGCTTATTCCAAATTAACTAAACCCAATGTTGAAAGTGATAAGAATCGTAATGACTAAAAATTAGCACTAACATAATATTTTCTAAAACAAAATAAAATATTATTTTTATTTCAGTCATAAATAAATATTATTAACCTAGTAAGCCGTATGTATTTAAATATTCGTATACACTCTTACAGCAAAATTTTAAGTTCTTCTTTTATGAAAACTTCAGTCAACAAAAGACAAAAATTACATAAAACAATTTTGTTTAATAACTTGTAAGTTGTAGCCATACATAATATGTACATTGAAATAGATAAATATTACCTATGTATTATGTTGTTTTTAGCAGTAAGTTTCTTTTTATAGGTAAATAAAATATAATAATGAAATATGAATATTGAATAATAATTGTAAATATTTTTGAGTTTATAACACAGACTTCTATAATACATTTTTTTAATACTACTACCTACTATCTACTACACTATATAGAAATATGCGCCATACGGTTTAATATAATCATAATTATCATAATAACATGTATTTTATCTGCAGTATTATCACAACGATAAGAATTGATAAAATACCATGGCCCACAAGCAACATGGCGGAAAATCGGCGTCTCCCGGCTTGCTTGTCAATGTATACTAGTTAGCAATCTAGTTTATTATCTATATCTGTGGTATACATTGACAAGCAAGCCGGGAGACGCCGATTTTCCGCCATGTTGCTTGTGGGCCATGGTTCTTATCAGTTATCGTTGTGATAATACTGCAGATAAAATATATGTTATTATGATATTATGATTAAACTCAGAAATATTTACAATTATTATTCAATATTCACATTTCATTATTATATTTTATTTACCCATAAAAAGAAACTTACTACTAAAAACAACATAATACATAGTAATATTTATCTATTTCAATGTACATATTATGTATGGCTACAACTTACAAGTTATAAAACAAAATTGTTTTATGTAATTTTTGTCTTTTGTTGACAGAAGTTTTCATAAAAGAAGAACTTAAAATTTTGCTGTAAGAGTGTATACGAATATTTAAATACATACGGCTTACTAGGTTAATAATATTTATTATGACTGAAATAAAAATAATATTTTATTTTGTTTTAGAAAATATTATGTTAGTGCTAATTTTTAGTCATTACGATTCTTATCACTTTCAACATTGGGTTTAGTAAATTTGGAATAAGCATGTTCCTGTTGAACTACGACTACATTAATTTTTTCTCGGCCAATAAATAAAGTAGGGACTGCTGTTTCTTTAAGACGTTTTATATCTGGCCGTTCTACAAAGTCATTTTCAGTGAAATAAATATGACATATCCTGTGATATGTTGGTAAAAAGTTATGCCTTTTTATAGCAACTATCCACTTTTCTTTAAGGATGTTATTTCTTGGAAATCTATACATAAATGATTTGGTAAAATAGTTGTTAAGCTGTAAAATTGAATGTTTAGATGTCCATGTTAAAATTACTGATACATGAAAAAAACTACTTTATCCCGACCAGAACGATTAGCACATCCAAGTACACAGCAAGTTTGTGGCATTTTAAATTAAAATTATTTTTTATACAAATAAAAAATTTATCAATGTAAAAACTTCTAGTTTTGTCAAACAAAAGTCAAAACACTTAGTAAAATATCTTTATATTTTAACTGCATAGGCTCTTTTCATTTTCGTTTTTATTAAGATTAAAGGGTGTTGGATATAATTTATTTTTATATATCCATGGAGTTGAAATACCCGCCAAATAATAAATTAAGTACCACGTTAATCATATTATGGTAACACCACAGATACTGTGATAACACTTCATAGCCCACAACAAACATGGCGATTTTTGGCGTCAGCTGATATCACTAGTTAGCAATCTAGTTTATTATCTATATCTGTGTTCTCTATGGCAACGCTTTTCCTCTATGGCAAATGTATTTCTCTATGGCAACTCTTGTCCTCTATGGCAAATGTATTTCTCTATGGCAACTCTTGTCCTCTATGGCAAATGTATTCTTCTATGCCAACATTTGTTTTCTATAACAAAAAAATTCTTCTATGTCGGCATTTGAACTATCCGGCAATTATATCCCTCTATGGCAAAATGTCTTCTCCTCGACAAATGTATTTCTCAATGGCAAAATGTGTATTTTATGGCACAGTTTGTCCTCAATCGTACAACTAAATATAAACTTCAGGTGGAATATCATATCACAACACGCTCATATACAAAATATTATTCGAGTGTGTGTGTGTGTGTGTGTGTGTGTGTGTGTGTGTGTGTTTATGTGTGTGTGTGTGTGTGTGTGTGTGTGTGTGTGTGTGTGTGTGTGTGTGTGTGTGTGTGTGTGTGTGTGTATGCGTGCGTCTGGATGACTATATTATTATCATACGTCATAATTATGTTATTTCATTATTATATTATATCATAAAATTATTTCATTATAATATAATTATGTTATCCTCGACGTCGCGCGTGTGCGAAAAAGCCGGCTGGCGACCTCCGCTGGCCATACGTCCAAAGTCCCAGACGTGGCCACACGTGTCCACGGCGTCCATCCCGCACGCCATCTTATCGAACTGTTGCACGCGACGGCTGACGCGGCTACGGGCGTCCGGGCCGTCGTGCTCGGCGCGCGGTCCGCTGTCCGCGGCGGCGTCCGCAGCGCTCGTCTGCGTGGCTCGGCGAAACGCGCCGAGAAGTGCGCTTCCGCAGGCAGCATCTCGCGGCTCATTTCGAAACAACGAAAAATTACAAAAGCGAACTCGAGAGCGAATCGCTCAAAAACGGCGGTTAGTTCGGGATTCGTGATGATTCGAAACGTCCGAGTAAAAAGACGCGTCTGTTCTTACTCGATTGTTATTTTCACTTTTTCAATCCCGGGTTTCGCCCGGGATTCCCCGATAGCAGGGTGACTTTGTTTAAAAAAATAATAAACACACGGTCACGGCAACGTGTGAAACGTCAGATAAGCTGCTAAATATTAGTAAACCGTCACGGAACCGTTTACACGGGAACCGTGTACCTATGTGTGAAAAGGGCCTTAGGTTATCTTCTATACCGTGCCGTGACCACGCGGCACGCGCGATTAAATCACTCCGTGTGAAACCAGCTTTATTGTAAAAATAAATAAATATTAATTTAGAGCTTTGTTATAAGATAGTAAAAATTATGTTTTTGATTATAATTAATTATTTAATTAATAGTGTAAAAATAGAATAAAATACCGAATAATTCATCAACTACAAATATATAATATATATGATATATATATATCTTACACAGTATACACAGTTGTCACAAATTCTCACAATACAGTAGGTATTGCTGGGTACATAAAAATTAAAAATTGTGATAATTATAAATAGGGGCCACAAAATAGGAATGGAGGCCGTTCCCCGGGGCATTGCCTCGGCTGCCCGGGTGGATGTTGCGGCACTGGTTTTTCTATGCACCTAGTAGAGAAAATATCTTTAGTTTTTTGGGTTAGATTAATTTTTTATTTGTGACGAAAAAACTCAATATTTTTTCCATAAGACCCTAGCAACGCTAAATTGCTTAACAACTGACAATTATTTATATTTATATTTATTTATGTATTAGTCTACACTCAAAATATATGGTATTTATTATATATAATACATAACATATCAATGTTTTGCGGTGTAGCGGCGAAAACATCTAGTTTTTTTGAATGTTTTTATCTAATAAAATTTTGGATTCTGAGAAAAGTGAATTGGTTTTTAACTATTGATATTATCATATATTTCAAAAATAAAAAATTCAATAAGTTCACATAATATTATTTTAGTGGCAATATTATTGTTGCTTTAAGACTGTGCAGCGTAAGATATAGTCAGCGGTATGGAATCAGTCGTGGACACATTTTTTTAAAAATTTACTTGTAAACTCTTCGTAGAAATTTGATAAATTGACAATATTTTTCATATATTTAGTGAAAGCTTTTTTTTTCTAGGTATTATATACTGCTATGATCTCCAGTTAGAAAACTGTACTACTACTAACTATACACTTATAATTCAAATGATGCGAATCGACTTGGCTGATGTTTCAACTAAAATATGTTTTCCGTTCATAAAAAAAAAATACTGAATCGTTTTTAATGTACCAACGTTTTGTGCACGTTTTATATGCATTTCAACATTCAACGTTTTAACGACCTATACTGGTTACTCGTAACTGAATATTTAAAAATTGGAGTCGGAATTAAGAAAATATCGAACGCGGTATTTGTATTATATTATGGAATTAATCCTCGAAACGATCACTGCACACAATTTATGTAGGCGCTGTAACTTTGTAAGGTTTAGCTATTATAAATTATATTAATGTACACATATATTAAAATATTATTAAATATATACATAATACGCGTGTATTAAATGCACATATCACATTTGTAAGGAAACATAATATGTTATTACTGTAACGATTATGCGGATTATACTTTGAGCGCTTTGGTCTTTTTCAATTTCTCGTATATGGCGCCGTGTACGCCGATAATATCATTTTCTTTTTCTCGCATCCGTTCATTTTCATCTGTATTACGCGGGCTGAATGCCACCGTCATTTATCCATCCATCTATAAATATATATATAATACATAATATGAGCTAGAGAATAGATAAAAAGACTTCTTTCTCGATTCCACGCTTGCCATTAATACGTGGATTTAATCAGTTAACTAAGACGGATAGATGTTTAAAACGATCTTTTCAAAGTACAGCACAAAGTGTATGATGACGTCGGGTGAACCGACGACGAGAAAAACCAATTATTGTGGATGTTACGCCCGTAATGTCATACAAATATAATACGAACTCGGTGACGGCATGCGTGGTAATACGAATTTTTTAAATCCATTCTTTTCGATTTCGATTGTTTATTTTGCATGTTTTTTGAAGCTGGAATTTCAAATTTTAAATTCGAATGCATGTAATATTTTTCAACGCTTCATTTTTCATTTTCAGTGCTCTTTTTAAACATTTCTCCGCATATTTCATTGAAATTGAGAGTTAATAAGATATTTATTTCCGTCATTTACTTTTAATATATAGATACTAAAAAAAAAGATTAGTTTTACACACTTTTATGTAATTATTGTACCCATATGCGTAGTCAGACACTTTTTTCAGGGTATGCAAAAGTCTATGTATCACAGACATTTATAGAGGGTTTTGCCTTCTACTTTCTCTGGTGATTTCTGTCGAAAGTTTGTAAAAAAAAGTTTGTATAAAGTTTTTTTTGAGATTCACACTCATAAGAAAACATATATATATATATATATATATATATATATATATATTATATATATATATATATATATATATATATATATATATATATAGTTATACGTATATATTATATTACATATTTTATTAATATAAATTTTATAATATACATATTTAAATATTAATTTTATTTTTATTTACTAAATTGTATACATATGTGAAGTATAAATTATTTATATTTACACAACTTAATTGAAAAAAAGTTTGAATAATTTTTAAGCTATTTTCGGTAATTTGTACGGGTGAACATCTAATAGTGAATGTGAACAGTAAAAACAATATCAAAAATTTACAGTTTACACTATACTGTATTAAATATTTTGTGTGCATAGTCCGTGTAGATTTTCAGCGTGTTAGTAAATCTTATGACTTATCAATAATACACAGAAAAATAGGTTAGTTAAAATGTACCCTGTCACCTTTACAAATGTCATTTTTACGTTCAGGGATACCCTGTGCCTCCCTAGTCTACGTCTTTGACTGTATTTTATATTTTTACAACCCTCCGGTCAAAGTTGAATTTACGGTCCGTGGTATAAAACAAATAGGTACTTACAATTTAGTTTACTTAAAAAAACAAATGAAATTAATACCGGAATAAAAGAATAAAGCTCATAATAAAAAAGTCATTGATTGAACAAGCTTTTAAAAATGGCACAAAAACATATTTATGAGAAAATGCCAAGTCCAGGCATAATATGGACTAAGAAAGAATAAAAGGAAATATGAGAATAGGAACAATCGAAAGAGTACCACGTAAAAGATACTTAAAATTTCATAAGGAATAGAAGCTCAGAGGAATTTGCGTAAGAACAAATTTAATTTCATAGGATGCAGATTCTGTGTGATGTGTAAGGGCCACTGATACTTTTAATATAAATTATTAAGGTGCTGAGATTAAATTATTTCAATAATTATTATCAAATATAATGACAAATGTTATAATGCTAACCGTCAAGTCAACAGGCCCCCCACATCATATTTTTGGCCCGAGTACAGAACTAAATCCGGGCCCCTCTATCATAAAAATTAATTTTTCGAGATGAATAATTATTTCAAGACCTTAAATATTAGTATTATGCATAGATTATAGGAGTAGTTATAATTAAAAAATAAAATATCAACAAATTGATAGGTATCCATCATAAATCAAAAACATGTGTAGTATAACATACATAGTACAAACGAAAAATGTACGTTAAAAAATAAAATCTTGAAAAAAAAGGTATGAAACATTTGTTAGGTAAAATAAAACAATGTGATTATTATAACTTATATTTCACTGTATAATAATTGAGTGTATGGTTCTGGTAGTATTATAAATCATAATACTCAATACACATTATCATTTAAAAATTAAATTCTTATTTCTACTTTCTATATTAACTAAATTTTGCTTTTCTTGCTTTTTTCTGAGCAAAGTCATGTATAATACCATCAAAATGTATTTGAAACATTGTTCTATTATATACTGAAGTAATTATTTGCGTGAACGCCGGGCCCCTCGAAAGTCCGGGCCCCAGTACCATGGGCCCACCTGACCCCCCCTTTGAGGGGGGCCCTTCAAGTCAATGGATATCACAGTAAAAATACATCTAAAAAAAAAAATACAATTCGTAATTGCATGTTATGTGATTACTATTGAAAATGATTTGATAAATCAGCGAATCATATTTTTATTTTTAATACATTTTTTTTTTTTTCTAATAAGACATTTAGGCCCTTTAATATTTCCCCCTTAATCACGTCTATTCTAGTGGCGTGTCGGTGCTCGTTTTCAGATTCATAATAGTATCTTATCATATACACGTTATGTAGTTTTAACTCGTCTATGAGCGTCGCTGTGAGTTTGTGACGTCTATCATTTTTCACATGGTCCCATTTTATTCACGTACTATATTATGCAATTCATACTCGACCGTTTGCGGTTTTGTGCGTTAAGTAATAATAGTACTCACAAACATAGGCCGTTAACGCTGTAGAGTGCTACAGTGATACATCGTCGTCGTGGTATGTAATATATTATCGTGTCGTAATAATAACCATAATAATAATAATAATAATGATGATAATAATAATAATAATAATAATAATAATAATAATATCAACAACAGCAACGCTCACTAGTCACTTTCACGAGCGTGTAACTCGAATCGAATAAACGATAATTTATTTACAGTATACATATTGTCTATTACATACATTAATACTCGCGTACGCGTACCATAGTTTGCACATCACAACGCCATGTTATTTATGTCACGTGGCCAAAGTTTAGTTCAAAACACAATTTTTCAGACAACTTTAACGGACGATTCACGTGCGCTGCGTATTATTATTGTTATTATTATTTATTGGTAGTCGTATAGACCAACGTCGTAACAACAGTCGTACCGCTGTCTGTAGTAGTAGTATTAGTAGTAGTAGTAGTATCAGTAATAGCAGTAGTGTAGTAGTATACTAACTGGTATTTTATCGCGAAAAATATGCATGAAGAACTCAAAACGGGCCGTTTGGCCGATTTCCAAGCATTTTTCCCTCGCGTGAATGAGCGCGTCGTGTGGTATATAATGTGTATATCATGCCCCCCCCCCGTCTGAATCCACGGCCGCGCGCGTCCGATCCCTGCATCTGCCCTATTCCGGGTATCGATCCGAAAATCACTACCGCTTTCACCACGCACTCCGAGTATGATAAATACGTGCACTCGAATATATTTACATATGTATATGTTATTGTATGTATTATACCCGTCATGCTGATTGCTGCAGTTAACTCGTATACAACGCGTAGACCGGGGGCTAAAACAGAAAGATAAATAATCTTTTGAATACATCAGTATTTTATTACATAGATACAAAAATAATCTCGTCTGGTCTCGGTCTCGGCTTTTTGTACGACAAAATCCAAATACGAATCGGTTCCGGAAATTTCGTTAGGTACTAATTCCTTCTTATTATGAAATAGGTCGAATATTATGATGATTTTCATTATGTCGTTTACTAGGCTCCAGTCCCTAGATTACAGTGAATAGTATTCCAAAACACACACACACACACACACACACACACACACACACACACACACACACACACACACACACACACACACACACACACACACACACACACATATATATATATATATATATATATATATATATATATATATATATCATACGTATATTCGTTATGTGACGTATTTACTACGCGGCGGAGAACACTCTGTGTATACTTAATATGCATAAGTCTACTTAGGTTGAATTCATGTACATAATTAATGTTAGGTACTGATATTAAGCCGGGGTTTGGTCTGCGAAAAAATACCTAAAAGACTACTTGTTTGAGCATAAAACTACCCTTCGTTTGAGAATATTAAACTTCGAAACAAACTCAAAGTTTGCGTACATTATCTTTTCATCGCTTATGATAGGTGTACTAATATATGTAAATAGTATTATGTATAATGTGAAATTCTTGTCACGATATAAGTGTATCGGTGTTCAAGCCAGAGTCGGATAATTATACAGGAAAATAGTGGCTTTAGATTAAAAACAAAACCCGGAAGTCCAAATTCATAAAATATATTTTAAATTTATTATACAAATGTTCAAATAACTTTTTTTCAATTAAGACCGTCGTTCAGTATGAGTATTTAATTGGAAAATAAAATAGTCTTTTGGGTGGTCTCTTTATTTTTTGGGATCTCGGGATTTAGCTCTCTTAACTTTCTCCCTTTTTAATCCGACTACAAATGAATCATATTATATTCATAATTAATATAGTTTTTCTAGCGGTGTATAATGTGTTTACTATAAAATCAAAATATTTTTGAAGTACAAATTACTGTGACATAGTTTAGATTACTATCTTGATTTTATTCAAACATTCAAATTATAATCTTATAATATACGTTACGATAGATTCATAAATTAATATAATGTAAACGCGCGCGCGCGCGCGCGCGTGTGTGTGTGTGTGTGTGTGTGTGTGTGTGTGTGTGTGTGTGTGTGTGTGTGTGCGTGCGTGCGTGTGTGTGTGTGTCTGTGTGTCTGTGTGTCTGTGTGTTTTAATGTGGTTGAGGGAGCACTTAGGAGGAAACAAAAATTTCTCGTGAGAAAGTAACCCCGAGCCGGATTTGACAGTCGATAAATGCAGCGGGCATAGTTTGGGGTTTTCCGTGTAATCCGTGTTCAAGAGTGGATTATTCTATGACCACAACTTACATTCTTACAGATGAACTATCTGTAGACTACTTTGTGCCGATATTGTTTAGATAGATATATCGCCGTGATTTTTATGCAATCGTACCGTTTTCCGTCTCACCAATGGAATACGTTAAATCGTTTTTTGTAATACAAAATAAAAGGGACCGTAGCCAGAGATAGTGTTAGGTTGAGCTCCCCCTGAATTGTATTTTTGAAATAAAATTTAATTAGTTTTAATGAATATGTAGATGAGCTTTTGAAACAAAACGGAAATAGGACCTCAAAATCTTATAACCGTATAATTTAAGTGATTTTGTAATAAATAATAAAAATGGTACGTTCTCTAAATCGATATTAGTTACTCATTCATAAATCCAAAAATAATGTTGTGAGGAACTTGACATTTTTATCATATATTAATGATGTATTATTACATGCTCAACAAAAGTTTCAAGAAGAAACGAAAAATAGAAAACTTTTTGACTAGAAATAGAACTTTAAAAATATTTCATTTTTAAAAGTTTATCTCTATTAACATTTATGATATTTGATACAAAGTTCTGAAAATTAAATATGACCATACCAGTGGTGCCTCGTGAGGAAATTAGTAGGTGGTGCAATTAATTAAACACTATAAAATAGGTGCTTACTAATTTGTATATTTAATTCAATCTATACAAATATTGTATTTTAAAATGGAAAATGTCAAATATATCTAATAATTATTTAGCCAGTTACATTTTTATAAATAGCTCTATCCTTCTTTATTTTTTAGCATTAAAAACATAAATAATATTTTTATTAAAATCAGAAATGTTATTTATCATTTGTTTTGCATTTACCCAGAACTCTATAACGATATTAAAATCTTATAAAGTATGAGTCAGATTTATGTCTCCCTACAATCTACTAATCATATGCATAGGTTAGGTTAATAAAATTATCAAAACATGGGTGATAACAATAGTGTTCTGTATTACCAATATTCAGTTAAATTATAATGTGTTTAATGTAATCGGTGGTAATAAAAAATGATATAACAATATCTATGTGGAATATATATACTAATATCAAAATGTGTTATTTAAAAATACCATAGAATCGTTGTTGATAATAATAATTAATAACAATCAAGGGTCGCGTCATACGTCACGCGTCGTGGTCGCCGTCAATCGGTGCAAAACGGATTCATGCACCAAAATATAATATTAGAAATAGAGTTTTATATTGTAACAGGGATGAAATATGTAAATGCACATGCGCCAATTGGTTAAATTTAATATTTGTACCGTCTTACATTCATGAATAGTCGGCCCTTATCCAGTGGCGGCGCCAAAGGCGGGCCCGGGCGGGCCATGGCCCGCCTTCGAAACCTCTGGCCCGCCCGTTGGCCCGCCTAAAAATTTTGATTAAATTTAAATAATTTTATAGTTGAAATTATAATTTTTAAGTATTGTTACGTAAATAGAACATATCCCCGTAATTTCGTGGTCTGGTTTTCCAAAATCATACACACGTCACACACAGCTATTATTATAAATGGATATTATATAGATTGTGTACGTTTTATATTTGGTGTGGTTGTTCGTGGAAACGGCTTAGACGGGATTACGACAATATTATTGTATAAATCTAATTTTAGATAATTTTGAAATACCTATGACCGTCATAAGAAAAAGATTACAATCATCGTTACCTACACACCGAAATCCAATGAGTCTGTTATGTGGCCATGTGGGCATGTAACAGCTAGAGACTACTGACTAGTGAACACCGAACAGTATCTATTATAATTTATAGTGACCTTTATTGTTGTCGTCGCACAATTTTAGGTTAGTCGCATACTCTCCTATTTATTTTTATTCTTGTATCTTGGCTTTTGGAATTCCAAAAAAGGACACTCCAGCCCCTGTCAACCCCCCCCCCGTTTTTTCAACTACCATACAACCATACGTCCAAACAACTGTGCCTGCCCTAATATATGTTGGCCTCCCTTTGGCCCGCCCTGGGAAAAATTCCTGGCGCCGCCACTGCCCTTATCGGCTTCGTTACGATCGGACTAATGAAATGAATGATGACACACACACACACACACACACACACACACACACACACACACACACACACACACACACACACACACACACGTTCAAAAGATCACGTTATTACGTGAATTTTTAGAGATAATGACACAATTTAGATATTTATCTTTTTTGTTTTTAAATTGTCAAAGACACATTGGAAAATATGACTACCAAAAAATAATTTAATATTCTTTAAAATTCAGGTGGTGCAGATGCTCCTATGAACCTATACACGAACTGCTACTGAACCATATTCATTTACTTAAAAAATGATACTGAACAAATTTCAAAAATCATGACTTCGGATTTTTTTATAAACTTTAAGTTTATTTTTATTTTTTTTTTTATTATTAAACTTATTATCACAAATCTTTTACGGAATAGACTACTTCCACACCACTTTGAACTTTAAATGTGTATAAAAAATTATTAAACCATACAATAAGTATAATTTTTTGGACACAAATAGTAAAGCATTATTTAATTTTTTTGGTAAAAATTGTTTAAACTGGTTTTAACAATAAAAAAAAAAACGTACATAAAATAAACTTAAAACAGTAAAATATATTAACTGTATATTTTCAGTTTTTACGCTATATGTTTCCTCAGAATTGTTTAACTGAAAAAATTAGTTATAGCTTCTTTAAAATTCAATACACCTATTAGAATTATCATGTCCGAAGAGCGAAGAATACCTATGGTGTGAAGTATGTCCGATTTTTCGTGAATTCATTTTTTAATCGATATAAATATTCATAATAATATTCAAAGGGTCTGGTCGTTAAATTTTTGATAAATGAATAAATAATCCAACCCTCCTCCCCAAATTCTGTGCTGTCTGTAGCCTTAATAACATCACATCTAAATGCAAAAAATTTACAATAAATAATTTATATGAGTGTTAAAAATAAGAAAAAAACTATAATATTTGTGTCTATTACAGTCGTTTGGCCTAGTATCTCAATGTTTTCGGACAGTACACTCTAGTAGTGTGGTGAGTAACTTGAGTCAAAGTTATACGAACTTCAACTTAAAAGTTGATGCATTCTTTTAGATAAAGCTAAGGTATACAAAAAGTTAATCAGGTTCACCATTAAGAATTTTTCATTGTCACTATTGATTACCATTATTCTGATATAACACAAGTAGTACACATTTAAGTCTTTCATACATACATTTCATGTAAAGCCATAGACGAGTGTCATAAACAGTGAAAAAAAAACACAATGAACCCACAAAGTTATTGTCTCTAAGTTAGAATGTAGATAATGACTGTATAAATGTTTTGTAGTTTTACGTCAATGTTATTATTATTTTTGTATTTGTATAAATAATTATTGTCATCGCATTATATTCTACCTCTGAAACAGTAGGATTGGTTTATTATTTTCATGATTAATTACGTAAGTCATTGCATTCGTAATATTTTTAAACAATACCTCAGGTATTGTGTATGATTATTTATTCGTTAGATACAACAATAAATCAAGCAGTAAAATTTGAACTTTTTCGGACAGAATTCTGTATAAGTTTAACGGAATTATGATACAATGGGCTTACATAACCATATGTGTATATTTTCAAGCGCAAGCCATTGCCCTTGTGTATTGTGGTGTTAATATAACGGAGTAAAATAAAACGTAACTAGATGTTTGTACTCATACACAGAGTGAAGGAATTGTTTCTATGTAAAATATTTGTTGTAAGTGTCGTCGAGTAACTTTATCTTGCGTAGAGAGTTTCAAATTTTACCGGCACGTCATCTTCTCCTCCATGAGTCTCTTATTTTTGATTCACTGTACTTATATGTTTTAAACCCTTAACATGCAAGGCCGGTCACCCGTGACCGGAACGAGTTTTAAAGCACTCCACACCAGAAAATATTATCAATAACAGGTCCTCGCTCTCCATACCCTTTCATCGACCATCCTACCACAGTCCTGAATGATAAAAAAAATTTTTTTTTTGAAAAATCAAAAATTTATGAATACGTTAAAATTTTTCTTATAGTTTTTCACGCTGAAATTTTTTTAAGTAGGTATATATTCATAAAACAGCCAATATTAAGGTATAAAAAGTGCATTCAATAATTTAAAAAATGAATAAAAATCACTTCGGTCACCCGTGACTAGTCTTATCTATTTCGTTAAGATTATAGCCTTGCCTGTCAAGGGTTAATAATCATTAATATTTATCAATTTCACAATCATAAACTATATGCAGGTAGTATATTACAAAGTAACATTGATGTATAATACAATCATTATTTCGGAATCCAAAACGCGTCATTCAATTCATTTTCTATTTATACACGACGATCCCAATATAATTTTGACATTTGAATCACGTGAGTTTTATAATTGAACCATTTATTTGAGAAACGGCGTAAGTCACAAAATATCAAAATTAAGATAATGCGTGGAATGTGTTATCAAATGATGGACAGATCATATGTGAACATTTGTAAAATAAATATTCAATTTTAAGACGGTGGCGCCACTGTAAATAATCAGTATAGAAGAGAAACAACGTAAGTCCTGGACTTATATGAAGTTTTACCAGAGGATTTACCAGTGGAAAACGACTGACGTGGTTCTGGATGAATATCAAAACTCCGATTGTTAATAATGTAATAGAAATTGTTTTAAAATTAATTCGATAAAATAAAATTTATAATATTATAATATACCAATAAAATGAATTTGTTGCAGTAATTTTGTCTTTTTATTAATGAAAATTATATTTTGATAATAATATTTTTTAGTCGTAATTAGGCCGAATACGCTTATTTGAGTATAAACGTAAGTCCAACATGAACAATTATTCAGTCAAGTATTTACACCACAAAGAATCGTTTATTGTAGAAACAACGTAAGTCCACCAAATTCGAATGGACCCCACTTCCCCCCCCCAATGGGCCAAATTTAGTTTTTTTTTTTAAAATGTGTATCTCGAGGAGTTCTTGGAATTAGGCCTCACGGTTTATCTACCATATATCACTGGTAGCGTAAAAACAGTTTTCTCTTATTTTCTACGAATCACCTTTTTGTGACTTACGTCGTTTCTCAAATAAATGGTTCAATTGTACAGTTGTGATTATGATTATTTCGATGCAGTTATTTATGCTCTGAGTAAATTTTTTGATTGCAGGTATGTTTAGATTAGTTTTTCTAATGTGTATAACAAAATATATCAACTACAAGGTCTAGACCAGCAGTTCGCAACTTTGTTTATGTGCGTATCCCAGAGCAATTATTTTGCAAGGTTACTCATATTATTACTCATATTATTACTCATTTTACTTTAAATTGTTTTCATATAATTAATCTTAAAATTTATTAACAAAAAATAGCAAACTATTGTTGGGTAGATACTATCGTCGACGTCATAGAAAATAATATTGTTTTAACGAAATTACTTTGTTGACACAGGAACGTTTTAGTATTCTATGCATATTTTTGAGAAGGTATCAGATGTTTACCATTATTGATAAATCTTTGACGTACCTCTTAGATATTTAACGTGTTCTTCGGGTTTCGAATTGGTGGTCTTGATAAACTGCCTATAACAATTTTAATCAGGTAGGTAATTAAAATAAACATTATTGGTTATCATCACTTTAATACGATGAGTGAGTTCAGATTTAAAATTTAGAAAACGGTATACATGATATGGTTATGCTGAAAGTTTAATTACGCTGATATTACACTTACATGTCGGCTAATGAGTGATTTTACCTTCATTCAATTATTGTAACTCAACTACCTTATACTAAACTAAGTGATTTCATCGCCATTTATTAGTAACCGGAAATCATAGGAATTTAAAAATAAATAAATTAATAAATTATAAATTTATTTTTGAAATTATATTATATATTATAATTTATAATACACTATAATATTATAGTACGATAAATCAAATAACAACTGAGAACTCTCACCATTTTCTAAACTTTCTTTATCAGCTGATTGGTTTTAATTGTTTTATTATTATTAGAATAAGTTTTTTTTCTATATATAATTATTTCATCTAATAGCAATAATTGATCGAAATAAAATAAGCAAAAATAATTTTTATTTATGAACAACACAATTTGATCAATGGTTACCAACCGTGGCTAATAGTGAGTTCAATTAGTCAATATTTTATGTAAAATATCAAGTCATAATTTTTATGATGTTCTCCATATTATTGATTAATATTTAATATTAAATAATCTCACCATGGCAGTTTCGTAATAATATTTACTGTAGACTGTAACGGTCATTACTATTATTACTGATTATGAACAAGTTGGTCATTGCTCTGTTCTCTACCTAATACCAGTAGTATTTATTCAGTTATTAGCTCACTCAAAGTTACCAATGGGTTTTAACATGCATTAAAAAAATAAATTTTATTGTTGACATCATAGTATTTGAAGTTCAAGCCGTTTAAGATATTAAAAATAAAACACATAGTATGCATTTATAATTCCATGTGTTTCAAGAGAAGTGGGTGAAGTTTAATTCAAAAGATACCTACTAAGATAATAACTATAAAAACACGTATTTTTTTCTCTTTCAAGTATATTTCATAATATTTTTAGTTAGATTTGTAGAATATTTAATTAAATTAATGTATTTACTTTTATTTTATCATTGCATTTACCCGAGTTTAATTAAACAGGATCAAAATTACATATGACAGAGTTTTACAATAGTTTTAAATAATGTCTTCGATTGAAAAATGACAATTATTAATATGACGTATTTATCGTTTTGAACGTGTATTTCAATGATATATCAATAAAACCATGCTGAAAATGAGTGTATAATATTGATATTATTAGGCGCAGCTTAAATATTCCAACACAATTTCTGTATAAATCGAGAACTTCATCTATATTTATTAGTTTTACTCGTATATGGTTGTTATTTTAATAATCATCTAATTAGTGTAATGACAAAAATTATCCTACATGTGTCTATATGCAGAGAAACATAATACATAAGCTTAATAGGTATACGTGATTTTGGAACGCGAAAACGGTCTCGTTATAATTGGATGCGGAAAAACGTAGGTATTCTGTAGATTTTAATCGACGAGTGGGATTTTCTGGATGATTATCTGTAGGGGTCACTGTGGACCTTACCAAAACGTTAATGGATAACGTGAAAGTTTTAAAATGCGTTTTGACTTGGTTACTAATAATATTAATTCGTAACATGGTGAGTTAAATTCCGTGAATTAAATATTCGGAAGAGAGACAATGTGAGATATAATCGACACAATATTCGTGATATTTTATTTTGAGCGATTCGATAGAACCAATTGGGTTTATATCAAGGTTTACTTTTTATACTGTTTATTATTGAGCAAAAGTGGTCTAAAAATCGCATAAAGCTACTGTACAACATATAAGCTCTTTAACTCTAAAACTAATAATATTCTATTTTCAAACTTAATTTTTGATAAAAGCTTACCAACGGCATTGAAAAATGATTTGCTTTGTTTTTTTTCACAAACTTTAAGTGTTTGAATTTCAACTAAAATGATTACCTATAGTATTTCAAACAATGACGGAAATTAAAAATGTTGCGATTTTTGAATTTCATATTTACACATTTTAATATAAGTTGGTTTAATGTACTATGAATTTTTGTTGTGATCATTTTAGTTTTTTTTTATGAGCCTTTGAAATGTCAAACTTGAAAGTTCAAAGTGGATCATTTTCACAAATAACAAAATTGACATAAATTATATTACCATACTTAATTTCTGTAATAATACTATTTATAATATTTAACTTTTTATAAAATTTGTTGCTATTTTAGAATTTTTCCATTTTAAAAATGTTTACTTATGTTGTTTGAACAATGAGTGCAATTAATGAAAGACTTTATAACCAGATGATAAATTAAAGGGAATTTCTAGTGACACTTTGATAATAAGTAATTAAATTACTATTATAATATATTTATAAATTAGAAACGAATCCTATAGAATTTAGATTTATTTTTGTTTTTGTGAATCGTACAATTATTATAGAATAAATAAAGTTGTAAATTACTCTGAGAAATTTTTTTGTATTATATAAATATGTATTTACAATTTATACACGAAGTCCATTTTGTTTCAGTTGACAAGGACAGTTGTTAGAAAGTCTCTGAGAAGAGATTTGAAATAAGTCAGTTTGAGTGATTACTTGTATTAATATGAAACGTTTTATAGTGAATAAAAGCAAGCTCGTGAAAGTTGGAATGTTTAGGTTATTATGAATGGTACATTTATTAATATACTAAAGAGTATTTAAAAGACAAAGACTACTCGCCTGAAAGAATTAAACAATTTTTGAATTAGAGTTTTTTTTGGAAACCCAGATTTGAATTCTGTATGCAATTGTAGGAAAAATTTGTTGTTTGTGTATGAGAGTTTTAATATTGAGTGACTTTGGAGCGAAGAAATTGTCGAAGTTGATGTAGTTTTAATATGAACGCTTTTCTTTTGGTTTTGATGTGAGTAGCCCATATTAATATTTTATTCAAATGGATATTTAAATATCTTACTGAGTTTTCTACAGGAATCATTTTATTATTGATAGTAACCAGTGGTCTATCATTGGGTGGTAGTGAGTGTAAAGGTGATGTGTAAGGATTTATTTATTATTTATTTTTATTCTTCATAGATTAAACCAGTTTTGTGGGTTATTTAGATGGTATTAGAGGTCCGTTGTTACAATGCATATAAATTGGTCAAACGATGTGGTGCATATGTCATCAAAAGTAGCTAGGTTAATAAGGTTTGAGTGAGGAATATCAGCTGTTAAATATTATAAAGCGTGAGAGCAAGAATGGCATATCGTGGTATTCCTTATTTTATAATGTAGATTTCCGAGAGTTCATTGTCACAGCACCCGCGAAAGGTATGATGAGACAAAAAACAGTTAAGAGTAAGGTAAAGTGGAGCCGGAAGAAGTCAAATTTGATAAAAAAGTCGATTGTGCCTCATGGTCAAACGCTTGGGTTATATCTAAATATACAGCTGAACAGAAATTTTTTCTTTCTAATGAAGAAGCAATGTTATTTATATAACTCTGTGAACCTGATGGAGGGCTGAATGTTAAAAAAAAGTCAAAATCATGTGTTTGAAATTTTATTTTGAATAGATAAAGTCACAGGGGTGACATTTGAGGTTAAATCTAAAAAACCATTAATGTGAAACGTAACGTGGTTTCGGTGGGTGAAGATGAAAAATTCGACGAGGTTTGGGAGTTTATTAGAATGCGTGGATCAATAAGAATGATTATTAGGGTGACTTTTAGATAATTGTTTTAAAAATAACTATTTAAGGTGTGGCCTCTGATGTTTGTTAATCTAGAAACCTGCAAAGGGTGTTTAAGGAACATCGCTTTCTGCAAGAAAAGATTTTTCTAGAAAAAGAAAGTAATAGCGAAGATCGAGTGCATTCAGTTTATATTAAAGTGGAAAGCAAGCTGAAGAAATAGAAGTTGAGACATTATTTAAAATAGATTTTAAACAATATCTGAACTATTTAACGAAAATTAATTTTCTTGTACGATGACCGTGTATTGATGACCTTCGTTTTTCAACCTCTTTAGTGTCGTAAGTTCGTAACACCCAAAATAGTTAAAAAAGTAAATTAAGTCTTCTTAAGAGCCTCTTATAATAAAAACTAATTTGAGCCTAATTATATGTTCTACTAGTTACAAAATATATTATACTGTTAAATATTATTCATTAATTCACGTTACTTTAGCGTATGGTTGGGAAAACCCTATACCGGTAATTGCTTGTATAAATCGAAGAGATACAAGAAATAGTCTACTCATTTAATCAAATGATGGTAATTTATTTTTCTTACATGAAAGTTAAATTTACCTACGACGGTCGTTGTGTTGTTGCCCCTGTCTGTGTTTTATTGAGTTGTGACAATATTATTATAAGTTTTACACTATTACAGTAAAACCTCGTTGAGACGCTTTCGAAGGGGAAATCGTAAAACCGCGCATTATGCAGGATAGCGTTATAAGCGATATTCCGCCTATTACGCTCTTGAAGCGTTATAGGCGATATCCCGCCTGTTAAAAGCGTTTTAAACGTGATAATAGATATAATTAATAAGAAAATTGTTCATGATGTGACTTGTTATGTATTACACAGTTATATAAGTTTTACATATTTAAAATTAATTTTAAAAAAAACATCAAATATACATACAAAATAAATCTATTGACTACATCCGATCGACCAATTAAATTCAATTTAAAGCTTGAAGCAATTTATGATATACCGCATGTAGATAATTCATCTGTAAACAGAGCATTTAAAAGCTGGTAAGTGAGATGATGGTGGTACAAGTTCGTCCTTCGTCCCTTCGGTCCTCGGACAAGATATTGGTGATGAATGTATTAAGTTTTAAAGAACTGATGACTCATTTCTTTAGTATAAAACGATTCTGAGCAAAGCTTCAGTGTTATATAATATATTATTATTTAAATACTGTTTACATATTTTACGGTTATTTGTATAATTTTTGGTGAGATATAATAATTTATTCAAGTGTGTATAAAAAAAAATCCTGACTCACGATTTTTGAATTTTTGTTAGGATAATTAGGTAGGTATATGAGTAAGGTAAGATTATATTTTCAGAACTTTATATTTAAGTCAAAAGTGCTATAATTGTTCTGAAAATGTTGTCCAATATAAAAAATTATGTATTTGATATTGGATAAAATTTTCAAGTTTCTAGCTTCAATACTTTTCGATTTATGACTAAATACCTAAAATCTGAACAGTGAAAATCTCGTTTACGGCGGATTTTTACCGTTTTTACTCAGTTTTTCGATCGTTATTCTTGATTGCTGGAAAACTATGGAGATTTTGGAAAAATGACCTCTCTAAAGTACCATCTCAGTTCAATTTCGAAACTAAAAAGTTGCTGGACGAAACTTTTCGACAAGGATTTCTATACGAAAAAGTGTTTACAGAAAAAAAAAATAAACATCATTGTGAAACCATAAGATCCTTCGCTTCACTCAGAATCTAAAAAATTATTATTAGGAACATAGCTATTTTAGATTCTGAGTGAAGCGAAGGATCTTATGGTTTTACAATGATGTTTATTTTTTTTTATTTATTTTTTTTTCTGTAAACACTTTTTCGTATAGAAGTCCTTGTCGAAAAGTTTCGTCCAGCAACTTTTTAGATTTGAAATTGAACTGAGATGGTACTTTAGAGAGGTCATTTTTCCAAAATCTCCATAGTTTTTCCAGTAATCAAGAATAACGATGGAAAAACTGAGTAAAAACAGTAAAATCGGTAAAAATCCGCCGTAAACGAGATTTTCATTGTTCAGATTTTAGGTATTTAGTCATAAACCGAAAAGTATTGAAACTAGAAACTTGAAAATTTTATCCAATATCAAATACATACTTTTTTATATTAGACAACATTTTCAGAACAATTATAGCACTTTTGACTTAAATATAAAGTTCTGAAAATTTAATATTACCTTACTCATATACCTATCTAAATTATCCTAACAAAAATTCAAAAATCGTGACTCAGGATTTTTTTCTATACACACTTTAATAAATTATTATACAATTTTTTACGATATTGTCTGATTTCTTTTAAGTTTATTTCTCATGATATATTGAGTATTTGTAAGAAAGTTTTGAAATTTGAATACAAGTTTACTCTTATACTAAACTATCAATACCGAAAAAATATCAATAATCGTGACTCAAGATTTTTTTTCCAAGCATTTAAGTAAATTATTATCACGATTTTTACAGAATAAACTGTTTTTATATTAATTTTCAACTTTAAATATTTATATATGAAAATTGGTTCATCCTACTATAATGAAATTTTGGATTCAGATATAACACAATGTTTAAATCTATTGTTAAAAAAATTTCTAATGAGTTATAATTGTTATAACAATTGAAGTTTAAATGAGTTATATCTAATTGAATATTTTATGAGGGTTTAATTACAAAAAAACTCACCAAAAATTATACAAATAACCGTAAAATACGTAAACAGTATTTAAATAATAATATATTATAATATATTATATTACACTGAAGCGTTGCTCAGAATCGTTTTATACTAAAGAAATGAGTCATCATTTCTTTAAAACTTAATACACTCGTCACCAATAACTTGTCCGAGGACCGAAGGGACGAATGACGAACTTGTACCACCATCATCTCACTTACCAGCTTTTTTTTTTTTTTTGGCTGGCACTTTAAAGTCTCGTCTGTCCACAAAGGGCTTCTGTGATGTGGCCACGTGATGAGCACGTCATCACGACGGTGGCCGAGGACGCAACGGCCGTGGTCTACTCAGCGCGGTGTGGGCGCTGGCGTAGGAGGCGGTGGCTACGCTAACGGTAAAGGCGGCGGCTGCATAAAAGGCGCAGGTGGCTCGAGATGACGTGACTCAGACCTGCGTCAGGTCTGACCACCTACCCACGGACGTCGACCGGCACGGCCATGAAAATTGGCTCCATGTCGGTTGGCACGTCGGTGACGTCGTACTTCATCTGCGTGCCGGCGGCGGCGTGCGCGACGCGGCCGACCAAACGCCACGAGACGGTGTTCGGGCTGGGCGCCCCACGTCCGTCGCGGCATCCCACGAACACCGCCGGAGCCTCGACGAACCACTGCACGCGCGCCGTGGTGTTCGGGGACCGTCCATCGACGTTAGACGTGGAGTAACAGCCGCGAGTCTTCCCACTCCTGCACCGCCCACTGCTGCCACTGTCGCCACCGCCGATGCTGCGGCTGCACCGACTGCTGCTGCTGCTGCTGCTGCTCCTCCTCCTCCTCCTCCTCCACCTCCTCATCTTCGGTCCCGTAATCGAATATGGAGTTGGCGTCATACTCCTCATCTGCCTCCACCGACTCGAGGTCCGACACAGTTGGCGTCGAGTCGTTCGCCTCGTCGACGCCCTGCCGCTCATCGTCGGCTCGCGCCTCCACGTTCGCGCGGGGCGCGGCCGACGCTTCCGCGGTGGCGTCCGCGGCGGAGCAACCCGGCAAACTCAGGGCACCGTCACAGGAGTCCCGATACGAACGCTCTTCGTCGGACGTCCGGAGCCGTTTGGCCGGTCGTTCGTCGTCCGTTTCTGGAATCGCAAAAGGCAAACGCGGTTATAGTACGAGACGTACACTGGACACGATTCGAATCTCGAGAGAGGGACGATGACAAAGCTCTCGACTCGTGCGGTACTTTTCGAGTGATGTGATCTATGTTTGGGCGATTTTCTCGAAATACAAACGACGATTCGATATCAACACGACGACTATCCGCGTACGATTAATTAATTGAATCTTTGAACTATCGCGACTGATATCGCGTCGATTGTGCAGGAATCCTCGAGGGACGACATAAAACGATTCGAATCATCCGACGCATACCAGTTGGGTCCCATGAGTCAGATTGTTCACTAATTGGGTCCCGTGTAAAATAGTCTACTGTACGAGTTGGGTCCCGTGTAAACCAGTCTACTGTACTGTATCGTTCGATGTCATTTTTTAGATACTTATGAAATGGAAATTTAAAGCCACCAATAACGTTTATACGCTTGCCTTTTTCACTAAACATAATATTTTTAGTTTTATCCATTATGTATGGAATGTGAACACGTACTGACGTACTATACTGTGGTATAATCGTTCATTGATTATTATTTCAACGGCAATATCTAAAATATTATTTTTCTACTGTCTATTACTACGATAAGATATCATTTTATTGCCAGAAAGTACGTCCTTAATCCATATTCGTACTTTATAATATTACTAATTAATACAAAATAATTGTATAAATACGTGGACCCAATTCAAACGCATCATTTGATACACCCGGACCCAATTCAGACAAAACATTTTATTCACACGGACCCAATTCGTACAAAACATTTTATTCACACGCGGACCCAATTCGTACAAAGTTTAAAACTAGTATCATTTTCGGACCTAACTCGGATGCAGCCGAATCATCGGGGTCCGTGAGCCACCGAGACTCTAGTGTAATACGCAGTGTGACGTAATCATGAAAGTTTGGCCCCGACGCTAAAGACCGAAAACGCCATTTTGGCATTTCCTATCCAGTTCAGAAGTGATAAAACAAAACCGGACGTATGCTTTCGTCACAGTGTTTTTTCGGTCGCATTGTTTTAAACTCGTTTAAATGTTAATAACTCCGTACCACGGTTATCTACACAGGTTGGCGCACGCCACTATGATACTAATGCAGACGGGTGGTCTATGCGGTGACCGTAGTGAACTATTAGCGCTAGTAGTCAGTGGGCCTACGTTTACATTTATATATACTGGGAAATCGAAGATTTTTTATTCAAAGTTTTATTGCGATGGTGGCTTAGTGTTGTATAGTTTGATGTACTTCAGGCTACAAAAGCAACACAAAAAAGGTGTCACAGTTTTCAGCACCAAAAGATACTGGTTTGCGGCAAAAATGGCAAAAAGCTATTCCAAGGAAAAACTTTGTTGTAAACGACAATACCTATGTTTGTTCCAAACATTATATTGCTGTTAGGTATTTTTACAATTTTAATTATTGGGTTTTAACATAAATCATTATATCTTGGTCAATAAGTATGAAGGAAAACTTTCTACTAACATCATATTAAGTATTAACCAACTACTAAATAGGTTTTATTACATAAAGAATAAGTAATAAACAAATTAATAATAACATATTATGTTTATTCGGTATTTTTTTTTTACAGATATTTTATCAATAAAATAAATTATAACTGGGTAAGAAAGACTTGTAGTCATTAATTATTTGAATTGAATTGAATTTATAATTTTTTTTTATTATTTGAAAAACACATTACAAAGAATTTAAAGAAATAATAAAAATTACCTACACCTTTAAGCTAAGCTTGTGGTGGTGTAGGGAGTAACAGTACATAATACACGTGATTTAATTAATTAATTAATTTAACAAATAATAACAAACACTATAAAATAAATAAGAGATACCAATGTATGCATTTTTTTATAATAAACACTGCCTTAGTTAACTAAATCAAACATTATTTAGGTATATATATTTTATGTTAATTTTATCAATAAAAATATTTTTACCAATTAATTTTGATTATTATTTGCTGATGTCAGTCATAATCACCTTTTCACGGTCTACAATAATTGTGGAATGTTTTTAATTCGTGATTTTAGTCGTTAGGACGATAATAACGAATTTGAATAAAAAATCTTCGATTTCCCAGAACATACGAATGTAAATGTAGGCCCACTGACTACTAGCGCTAATAGTTCACTGCGTTCGCCGCATCGACCAGCGATAACACGCCGTGCGCCAACCTGTGTAGATAACCGTGCTCCGTACTTACCGGGAAAGGAGCGCTTCATCCACGCCCTGGACGGTTCGGGAGTGACGGGACGCTGCTTGGGCACGGTGGCCGCCAGAAACTGACGCCGGTCGATCACCACGAGGCGAATAGACTTCGGCGGCGTGGGCACGACGACTGTCGCGGAGCCGATGTCCGCCCGACGTCGATTCCGTGAATTCGCGTCGTCTTCCGCGCTCGAAACTGTGTACCGAATTTACTGGTTAGAACACGTACGCGCGCGATCTCGTCGACGACACAGTTGAACCGTTGCGGGCACAACCGTCTCGAAGACCGTGTTTTATAACATTTCTCACTTTACCTGACAATACGTCCTCAGTCGTTTTCTTCGGGCTGCCCATCGTGTAATCGCTTCAGATGACAACCAAAAACCGCACAAAAGCAAAAACACGCAAAACTCTCGAATATTCGACTGTCGAGACGTGCGAAATTGTTATACACTATACCTAGAAACATTGCTATGGTTACTTTTCGGGATTCCACGCTAGAGTTGAGATTCCGTAAAGCCAACCTATTTATATTTGTAAACGAAGTAATATTTTTAAAATGACGATAATTACAACTGGAATTTCAATGCAGTTTATCTTTTTTCCGGTGTTCTTAAACGTAGGTTCGTAAACGGATAAGGTGTTTCAAAACTCGACAGTTCAAATGTAATTTTTTAATTATCAATTTTTTTATTCAGGTTTTTTCAATTTTAAAAGGTTTGAGAAGTCAGTAATTAGAGTGTATTATGCGGTATAACGTATTTTGCGGTGGCTTATTAAGCGTGTTTTTTTCAATGTTCAAAGCGTGCAAGTTCCTGGGACCGGGAAAAATCCACGTGTTAAGCGGGATGGCGTATTAAGCGAGGGCGTCTTAACGAGGTTTTACTGTACTTATTAGTATTGCAAGGCACTTATTTTATATTGTTCTACTCATACAAAATTAGTTTTAAGGGCGTTTAAGTGTGTTTAAGTTGGTTTTGCTAGTTTCGTTTCCACGAAAATTGTGAACAAAATTGTATGTAATGTAAATTCATTATTTTTGTTCCATTCGATCCCTTATTTATAAATTTGCGACCCCCAGGTTGTGAAACGCTTTATTAAACGATTATAGATCAAAATTACAAAAATATTACGCGTTTGATTAGTGTATTACAATATTTAGACGATTTTTTTCGTAAGTTTTTTCTGGTGTTTGTGGGTATAAGTATTCTATGAAGGCCGCGATCGCGAGATAAGTCGTATGCTCCGCTGCCGACATCGAACGTACGTGTTTTCTCTCTTCAGCCCCTCTGTATTTGGCGTTTTCTGTATGCCTACCTTTTATACATAATTTATAGTATTATTTATTTTTAAATATTTTCTTATTACCTACTATACTCGACAAGCTACGGCCAGCAATACAAATACGACCGCGTTCCAGGACGAATGGTGTTTTTCGAAAAACGTTTCATCGAGATTATCACAGTGAGCCACTACATAGTTTAATGTAGTCTTGGGCATGTTCGGCCTGCGAATTTCGCACAGGAAACGCTGTTTAAACGTTGTTTTTGTTACAACATATCAAAAGAAGATTGTTTTTTTTCTCGTCTAGAGTTTTATTCACATTATTTTATACGCTTTTAACCACGCATCGCCTCGTATTAAGTCTGGCTCAAGGAATTTACCGTCCTTGTTCGAGTGATCATTTTTACCCTTTCTGTCATCACGCGTATTACACTCATCGTTATGTATATACCTATATACTGTTAAAAAAATAAATAAATAAATAAAAAAATACTTAAAAAGGGGTAAGAACTTGAGGGTTTGTTTTTACGTTTAAAACGATGACTGCCATTAGAGTCCTCTTTTCAATATTAAAACACGCTCTAATTCCTTTCCGTTTATTATACGCAATACATTTAAAGTTCTGGCTTATTTTTTATTATTTTTTTAAAATTAAAATTTATAGTTATTCGTTTTTTTTAAATATCATAAACTTTATTATGATTTATAATTATAAAAACGATTTGCCTATTATGTAAACATTTAACGCGGTGCACCTGTGTAATTTTTGCAAACCCTAGTCATTATCAAGATAAATTAATCAATTTTGTGTATGTGTTGTAATTTAAAATGAGGTATTTGATGGTGGCAAAAAACGTTATTAATATTAACGAGATAGATATTATCACGTCAGATTAATATTACCCATATATAATTTCCATAATTTCCATTTGTTATTGTTTCTGTTTGTAACATCATCCCGTCAATTCATATCATCCAACTATATCTAAGTCACCGACAGTATAATTATGTAAGTATACCTACATAATAGCATATTATAGCCAATATAAAAAATGTCCACATGTTTTTGATCTAAAACTTCACAATACGCCCAATGGAACAAGCCAAAGGCGGGTTTTATCACTAAATAGACTAAAAAGAGGTAAATTGACGTTTGAAAATGCACATAATTAAATTTTATGCCGCCGTCTAAAATTCATAGAATACGTTTTCGACAGTCACTCATAAGTACATAATTGTTTTACTCCTATTCCTTTTATGGTAGGAACATATTTTACATTATTCAGAGTCAATTTTAATCAGAAAACTTTTCAAACGCATATTTTACAATAATAATAAGTTAATTTAATAAACACAGTGTAAAATATGCACCTATAATAAATATCACACATTATATTATTTTTTTGAGAACTAAACAATTATTTTACTTATCAAATAATTGTTTTAAATATTTAAAATTTGCGCACTTACATTATTTACTACTTTGATTTTTTTTTTTTTTATATTGTAATATTTTTAGCAATTCATATCAAATGGCACAAACATATATAAATAATACTTATTATCAACGACCCGTTTATTTTTCATTTTTATACTATTGACAGCAATTATTGAACGAATAACTTTTTCGGTCATCTTATATTCATCAACCTATATTCCTAATAAGTAATAACTAATATGAATTCATTATTTACTTCAATTTTAACAAGTTAAATTTTACCATTTGTAAATAATGAACGGTTACATTTTTATTAATTTATCATCATTAAATGTACTTAATAATAATAATTAATGAAAGAACATAAATAGATACATTAGTAACCTAAAGGCTAAAACCATTGCTTAAATATCGAGTCAGTCTAATTCATACAATACTATTAATTTATATACTTTACGATTCATTTAACTTTTTGTTCTCAAAAGTCAAAGGTGTATTATATTACAAAAGTACCTATGTAAAAATTATGAAATTTGTACATAATTGTTGATGTGATCATTAAAGAACTGGGTTAAAATATTTTATATGTCTAAAAAAAAGTGCAATATTTTTAAATATTTTTTTATCGTTAATAATTCAAAAATATATTTTAATCTGAACTTAGAAAATAATAACTTACTGAAGAATGAATTAAAACTTCCGATATACACTACTCCGATTATATTTGTTACGTGAAAGCTTAATCTAAAAGCACGTGTTCTGTATCATAGCTCCTAGGCGGACATTTGGTGTTTTAGGTGTAGGAAGCTAATATTTTTTTTAAAAATAGTAAAAATTGTTTAGTAAAAATCAAAAACTCAATAAGAATAATTAACAGACAATTATGAGTGAATTATTTAATCATAATACGAATTATATAAATTATATCTACATAAACATAATATGTATTTCTTTTTGAACAAGTATTTATCATAAAATGGCATTTCGGAACAAATACAATAATAATCAAAAAATATTAAATTACAATATTTAACCAACATAACTAACAGCAGACAATCATTGAACATAAATACACCTCAACTGTAAACTATAAATCAAATAGCTAAAAGCAGTGAATTGTAAAAATTATAAATATAAAATGTACATATTATGTGCCTATATGTCCTAAATGTATTTATTAAAATATATACTATAGTATCAACTAATAACTGGTTTCCTGGACACTGTCGTCTTATTCGGCACAATCGCCTTAATACCATATGAAATATTATATTATATTATAAAAAATTATATTATATTATATTATTATATTATATTATATTATATTATAAATATAATATTATATTATTCTTCCCCGCATTAATATTCAATACACAAATACTACATATTTTAAATGACATCTTTGTGCTGTACTTAACATGGTCGATTTAAATTTCAAAAGGATGACATGTCCCACGTTCAAATTCCGCTACGCGTACGTCGTTTTCATCGTGACTTGTTTCAACGTGTTCGCTTTCGTGTTCGTTCTGTTCGGCGGAAAATGTGACGACAATCAATCGTCCACGATTAAGATCGTATTTAACGACTCGTCAAATGATGGCAAATGCGATTGGTCAAAACTGCTCGATCCCGCCGAAGTGCCTCTTAACCAGTCGATATTTTTCATTGAGTCGAACAAATATGCCACTACGCTCGAGTTGAACCCCCGACAAGCGTGTTCAGTGGAATCGGCAGCCAGGTGAGATAAATGTTTTTTTACATTTGTAATACATTCACGAAACGGTTCTTTTATCGATTCACAAATTGAAGAACTGATCCATATTGGAGTATCATTTTGGATATCAAGTGAACTGTCGCCTCGGTGTAAAACACTTGTGAACGGCACAATACAGAGTGATTTTTTGTAAGCGTGTTCACCCCATTTTTAACCCCGTGTTTATTTTCATGTGAAATTTCAAAGAACAGCAGAACCGAATTTTAATGGAAAAATAATCGTTTAATATTTTTTATTAATAGATGGAGTAGTGGCAGAACACTTAAGTGGGGACGCCTGCTACTCCACACCTCAATACTTAACTTAAAACGCTCATATCTCTTAAACTTTTGGTCTATTAATAAAAGTTTAAATATCAAAGTCTCTATGAGAACCATTTAAAAAAAAAATATTATGCTATAAATAAAGGTAACAAATTAAGAGAATTAAGAAACTCGCAATATACGTGAACCGAAAATAAATAATTTTTGTATGGTAAAAAATGTAGCCATGTAAGTGTTTCAAATTATAAGTAAAAATGTATTCGAATCTGAGCATTACTCAGACTTAAAAGATGAAATAATATATACATACAAAAATAACCATGGATGAAATATGCGAAAAGTGTGTTTAGGAAATTTGATTACTGATTTACATCATGATAATTTATTAAAAGTTCACGGTAATTATACGTAAACTTGATTTATCTAAAATAGTGAAAAAAATATCTCAACATAAAAATAACACTAATTTAAAATGTACATATAATAATTGTGAAATAAATTAAGAAATATTAATATTAGATTTTTTTATCATTATTATTTTTTAATTCCCTTTTCAATGTACAATAATGTTTGAATTTTCGGTCCACGTAACATTCCAAAATATGTACTTGGTCCAAATAAAAGAAAAGTTTAGAGGTTTAAGAGAGTAAAAGATTTTATATCCATATAGAGTTTATAACAGTATAAAAGAAAATCAAAGGACAAAAATAATTACATAAAATGCTTTTTTTCAAATAATTTATCAATAGAATTTAATTTAAATGTGAAACTAAAAACTTGAAAATCACATTATTCAAAAAATGTAAAGATTAATTCTTTTTCATAAAAATGAAGTCTTATTATTGCAGTGCAATTTTTAAGTTTCTTTTCTTATTTTTACGCACTTTAAATTGATATTTATTATTTTTGAATTTTGTTTGTAAACAATTGAATATTGACTGATAAAAAAATATAATTAACTCATGAACATCACATTGCTGATAATGAATTAGTACTTCATAAACGTTAACTTACCAATAAATAATATTAAAAATACCGGACATAATGTACTTCGCACCATAGGTTCTTGGAAAGTAATGGATTTAAACAATTTTAGATGAGCTTATTTTACGATAAATGATCGATACGTAGAGTATGATTTTATTTAAATTTGAAATCAATTATATTTAATTTTTCGAAAAACGATTCTGAGTGAAACTTAAGTAATTAGTTATTTTAGTACTAATTAGTCAAGTTTTTGAAAAAATAAAAATCGTTTTCCATATCGATGTAATAATATTTATGAAAATGCTCCATTTCACCGAATTTAAAAATTTTAGCTTATGTAAAATAAAATTGACACATCCGATTACTAGAAAAATATTATAGATAAAGGCATTCATAAAGTAAGCTTATATAAAAATATCAGTTCGTATTCTAAAAAATTACAAATTTTTCTATATTAAATTCAAACCACCGATGGGAATATATTAGGCAAATCTATTGGTAAACAAATTTTTATTGGATTAAAAATTCCAAATTTTACAAGGTTTTTATCGAAAAATATCGCTAATTTACGCCTAATTAGTAATTTTTGTCAAAATTCGAATTTAAACGCGTATGAAAAAAAATCGTGACAAGGGATTTTTGAAATTTTTTCAATACAGTTAGTTATACGTATAAATAAAATATTTTTACATTTTTAGATTTTTATGACAAACATTTACAATTTAATTAGGTAAAACCTTGTGGTTAATTTAGTGGCAACTACCTATATTATATAATCAAGGCACTCGTCAATTCGCTACTGGGATTATAATTTAAGTATAATTTTACGAAGAATTTTCGCTATACATATTTTATTTTTTCGTTCTATGGAATACTTTACATTAAATGTGTCTTTTTACTCATAGTTTCTACCGATTTAATTGTTCTCACCTTAATTTTTAATGAATAAGCTATTGAAGATATTTTTCAATAATAAAAGTATCGTTTTTCGAACGAAAGATGGATGATCACCAAATATATTTTATCATTTTAGTGTGCAGGGTGATTCAAAAAACGTGCTCACCCCATTTTTTTGGTCGCAAAAATGCAAAAATTTGGATTTTTTTTTTGGAATGTTCAAGTTACCTTAAGGACTATATTTTCCTCTACATTTTTTCTGTGTTTCCTTTAGTGTATCCTTTGGGCTAACATACCTTTTTTCTAACGGCAAGCCTTTTTTTTTTTTTTTTTTTTTTTTATTAGATTTTGTTTTACAATTAATCTCAACAATTAAAATTAAAAGGGAGGGTGACATTAATTGGGATAGATATTAGTTTAAATAAGTAAGCCGGAATGGTTGAATAAAGATAAAATTGGAGGTATTAGGTTTGGCTGAGGTGAAGATAGAATGTGCTGGATATTGAAAGGTAATTTGAGGGAGTTGAAAAGAGAAATTAGTTCGGAACGCTTGAGGGCTAGTTTTGGGCAATCAAAAAGGATGTGCGAGATATCGCAGATCGCGGGAGTATTATGGAGTGTGCAGAGGTTGGAGTCATTAAGTGAAAGTTTGAATGAGTGGGAAGGAAGTAGGGTATGACCTAGTCGTAGTCGGGAGAAGGAGCTAATAGATTTCCTGGAGAGGTTTAGATTGTGGAACCAGGGATAACGAGAGGTCATTGGAGAGATAGATTTGTACCACGAGGCAAAATTAGGAGGGAGAGATTCCCAATAGCTTTGCCATAATTTATCAATGCATAAGCTGAGATATGGATTGAAGTCAGACCAAGGGATTTTGGTGCAGGGTGGGCGTCTAAGTGAGGCTGTGGATTTTGCTAAGTGGTCTGCGTGTTCATTTCCAGCTATTCCTGCGTGACTAGGTACCCAAAGAAATTGGGTATCAAAGCCCATTTCTGTAAGTGAAAGTAATAGGAGTCTGATATTGATTATGAGTGGAGAGGGTTTAGATTTGAAGACATTTGAGGAGAGTGCTTGGAGGCATGAAAGTGAGTCCGTAACAATAAGGAATTTATTGGGTGTTAGTAAGGAGATTGTTTGGAGTGCTTCTATTATAGCGAAGCATTCCGCTGTGTAGGATGAGGCAGTGGGTGGAAGGTTATCAGAAAAAGATATGTGTAGCTCAGGGATGTAAAAAGAGAAGCCTGCTGAGAGCGGAGAAACAGAGCCGTCGGTAAATATTAGAATAAACAGTGGGAAGGAGGTGTGAATGAAGTCTAGGAAAATATTATTGGCATTGTTAGGTGGTAAAGATTTTAAGAAGTTTGGCGAGTGAATTAGGAAGTTTTTATTAAAATGGATTGAAGGTGTGAGTAGTAGAGAAGCGAAATTTGCAGCGTATATAGGAGGTTTGTTGGAATTAATAATAAAGTTACGGGTAACGGTTAAGGAGTGTGCAGTTAAGGCTAGAACTGGAGTCGATTTTTTGACGTAACGCCAAGAATGATATAGATCGAGAAAAGAGTTAAATAAGTGGGAGTCTTTGGTGGATAGGCTTTTAAGTAGAAATTTGCCTGCAAACCATTTGCAACGAATTTTGAAAGGTTGGCAAGCTGTTTCCACTTCGATCGCAGGTGAAGGGGACGACTTTAGGGCACCTAGGATAGATCTTAAACACGAAATTTGGAGTTTTTTGAGGTTATTACGATGTGAAAGGGCTGAAGAACCTGAAAAGAAACAGCCATAATCTAACTTGGAGCGGATAATGGATTTGTAAATAAGTAATAAAGAGGATGGGTGAGACCCCCACCATGCGTTAGCCACTGATCTTAAGAAGTTGGACCAGCGGGAGGTGAATTTTGTCGGTTCGATTATATGTGGTGACCAACGAAGTTTAGGGTCTAAGGTCAAACTTAAATATGTGTGGTTTAAAACGAATGGTATGGTATGGCCATTTATTTTGGTGGGAGGACAGTAACGGTAACGGCGTCTGGAAAAAATTAAAGATTTGCATTTTTCTGGAGCTATGTGGAAAAACGAAGAGGAAAGAATATTATGTAGGGAATTGAGCGCATTATTCAGGGAGTCGATGGCGAGATCTATATGTCTCTTATGGGAGAAAATAACAATATCATCCACATATACTATAAAACTTTGTGGCCAAATGAGTTGAGGTGGTTGACAATGGAACTCATATAGATATTGAATAGAATTGGGCTCAAGCAGCTACCTTGGGGTAGGCCTGTGGAAGTAGAACGTAAATTGGTGGGACTAAAAGGTGAGAAAAAATGTAGTGTTCTACGAGAAAAAAGTTTGAAAATGAATTTGATGAAACGGAGTGGTAGATTGAGGGATTTTAGGTGGATAATTAGAAGCGGAATATTGACAGAGTCAAACGCACCGCGAATGTCGATAAACGTTGCGACCAGAAATTCTTTATTATTAAAAGAATGATAGATTTCACCGGTGAAGTTAGCGAGACAGTCGATGGTGCCTTTTTCTCGTCTGAATGCGAAAAGATTATCGGGAAGGAGTTGATTGGATTCTATCCACCAGTCGAGTCTGTTTTTAAAAATGTGTTCGACTATTTTGCAAAGCGCTGAGGCAAGGGAAATTGGACGGAAGGAGTCATTTGAATGTGATTTAGGAATCGGAATTACCTTGAAGAAGGTCCAAGATTTGGGAACATTGTTGGAGTTAGCTAGGTTGTTGAAAATCGAAAGAAGTAGTTCTAAGGCATTGGTAGGTAAGTGTTGTAACATTAGTGGAGAAATACCGTCAATACCTACGGCGGCTGATTTTCGGGAGAAAATGGCGGTCTTTAGTTCACTGAGAGTAAATGGTTGATTTAGGATGTGGTCAGGGAGATGCGGGTCATTTGTAAGAGCATTAAATGATGTTTCTGGTTCTGAAGGGACATAACAAGGTGCAACTTTGGTGCAGAAGTTTTCGAACCAGTCATCGTTGTGGGGATGTGTGGAAGGTTGTATGCAATTACGAAAGCGTTTAGCTGTATTCCAAAGTGATTTGATGGATGAGGAGGGATTTAGGTTTGAGCAGAATTGATTCCAGACATTCTTTTTCTTAGCTTTAAGTAGGTGAGTGGTGGAAGCGCATGCGTTGTTATAATTATAAAAATCTTGAATAGAACCAGAGCGACGATACGCTTTGAAAAGATTGCTGCGATTTTTAACGGCTTGGGTGCAAGTGGAGTCCCACCAAGGGGGGGAAGGAGGATATTTATTGGAATTTTTGATTTTTAATGGAATAGATTCCTTGGCGGAGTCTAAAATTGCTTGGCTGAATTGTTCATAAGCTTTAATTGGACAGTTAATATTAGTAATTGAAGTAATTCTGAGACTGATTTGCTCGGAAAATGAGTTCCAGTCTGCTTTATTTAAATTAAATTGAGGGGAGGAAAGTGGATAAGGCGTGGTATTTATGTTTGGGGGAGTAAGGGATTTAGGACTATTGAAATTGTTTGGGGTAAGAGAAATGATAATGGGAAAGTGGTCACTACCATGTGGATCGACAACAGTCGACCATGTAGAAGACCACATTAAGTTTGGAGAACAAAAGGAAATATCAATAGCCGAATCGGGGTGATTTGGTCTACCTAAGTGGGTAGGAGAACCTGAGTTTAGGATGCAGAGACCTAGGGAATTGATATTTGATTACCGCGTCTGGAGGCTAGGGCTGAGCCCCAAGCAGGGTGATGAGCGTTGAAATCGCCTCCGATGAGACAATTGTTGTTAGTTAGTTGGAAAAGAGAGTCCCAAAGGTGCATTGGGATTATGGCGTCATTAGGGATATAACAGGACCAAACGGAGATATTAAGTGATTTAAGAGAGTTTAAAATTTCAATACCAATTAGATCTATTTTGTTGTTGATGAAGGATTGTTTGAGGTTAGGATTAATATTTATTAAGCGGACCTGTAACGAGGTGTGGGTGGCTATGGCAGTGCCACCGTATCCATCTAGGCGGTCTGATCTGAATAGGTTAAAATGTGGGATATTAAACTTCCTAGTGGGAAGGAGCCAAGTTTCTGTTATTAACGCAATTGAAATTTTATTGTAGGATAGAAGATGTTGAACTGAAGGAGAGCGGGCCGGGAGACTACGGACGTTCCATTGTAGTATATTCAAGGATTCCATATCAATAATTATATTTTATCAATAGTATACAAGTTGAGACTGGATGAAATTGTGAATTTTCAGGGAGGAGTTAATATGGGAGAATTAGGGATAGCTAGAATAGTGAGAAGGGAAGACTCGATTAAGTTATGGAGAGAGGTAGCAGATTGTGAAGCAAGATGGGAATTGATTAACGATTGAGTTAAATTGGTTGTTAGTGTATTAACCCAGGAGAAATCATTGTTTTGGTTTGAATATTCATTATTAGAGCGACAGTTGCTGGCGTATTTCAGGAATGATCCATTAGGGCTGGAGAAATTTTTTTGGGAGGGGATTACAACTTTTTTACTGACCGGTGTAGGAGAGCGAGGTCTAGATTTTCTTATATGATGTTGGTAGGAATGATTGATACTTACGTCAGTGGGTGGAGAAATATGATGTGTTTGAGGAGGGAGAGTTTTTGGAAGAGATACCATTGGCTTCTTATGAACAATATTTGAGTAACTAAAAGCTGAGGTGACCTGGTTATGTTTCTTGAAGAGCACTGCTTCGCGGAATGAAATATTTTCAGTGGCCATGATTTTTTTTATGTCTCTTTGAAAGTCCCATTCTTGGCAGTTTCGGTTGGTGGCTAGGTGAGGAAGGTGACAGAATATACAGCTGGGATCGGTGGCTTGAGCAATTGGACATAGATCTACGGAGTGTTTACTTTCACCACAATGACTACATCTTGGGAGACTACGACAGAATTTTGAAGTGTGTCCAAATCGTAAGCAGTTGTTACATTGTAGTGGGGAGCGTATACTTGGTGATACTTCGAATAAGATGTTGAAAATTGAAATTGTATGCGGGATTTTGGTAGATAGGAATTTTAGTTCAACAATTCCAGTAGGCGTGGGCTTATCGTCTTTGTTGACGACTATGCGTTTGAAAGCTATAACGGGTACGTCACTGACTGCACCTTCCCAAAAGTCCTCTTCTGGGAAAGAAATGTCAAGTTTGATAATACCATGAGAGTAAATTAGAGTTGAAGGTATATATGCGGATAAGCTGTGCTCGATGAGAAGTGGGGAATCTAGACAGATATTGGCATGTAGAATAGAGTCGAAAGTTATTTTAACTTTCTTGTGGCCGTTTGGTTTAATATTATTGAAACCTGGACAATTTTTCGTGAGGAACTTAGCCCATTTTAGTGGGTGCCAGGAACCAGGAGATAAATTTGTATCGGTAAGTTCAATTATGATTATCGGTGGGCCGTTGAAATCAGAGTTGAAGTGTTTGAGGTGTTGATCTGCTTTATATTTCGTAAGTGTGTTATCGGGTGACGACGAGTGGGTTTGCTGAGTGTTTGTAATAACGCTCCCAGGTATTGTCGTATGGTTGATATTTGTTTCGGTATCGATAGAACTATTATTAATTGGCATTACGACAGTGGAGTCGTCGGTAATCATTAGATTATCGTAATCGAAATGTTCGACGTTTTGCATATCAAGGGTCGGGTGATTATCAAGTATGTGTTGAAAATTCGGCGAGTTTGGAGAATTTATTTGAGTGTTTGTTACCTTTGGTTTTGATGACTTGACATTTTTTTGTTTGTATTCGGCTACTTTTCGATCTGTGTCGGGGTTACGAGCTGAAGACGAACTGGCTTTGTATTTATTTAGAAAACGGCCGTCGCCGCTGGACGGCAACGGCATTTGATTATATGGTAATTAACTGTTATATAACGCGATACTTCGGTACAATTAACAAGTGGAAAGACAACCGTTAATAACGAGCGTTGAATCGCGACTGAAGCCCTTTTTTTACCTCGGAAATTTGTTCGAGACATTTTTCTGTACATTTTGATATATTGAAATCAAAATTCGGACGAATAGTTTATGAATTATTTGTATTTAAGTATGAAGGATACCTATTATAGCATGCAATCGTCCTTTTTATATAATTATCGGTGAAATGATCTTTTAGCACGAGCTATGATAATAAAAAAGAATAAAAAAAAAAATTGATGAATTAAAAAAAAAAACTTTTATAAACAGTATTTAATAATTTACTTGCATAAAGAAAAAATTGAACTAGAACTCATTCAAGTTTAGTTTTGAAATTTATTAATTATATCATGTATAATTGTTCATTATTTTCATTCGTTTATGATATAGGAAAGTATTCATCATGGCTACAGGTGTAGACAATCGACAGAAGTCATTTTCAATGTATTTAAGAACAATTTATAACCATTTTAATACAAAGGCACTAAATTTTGAACTTATTTTCACATCAATTTTATGAGATTTATAGAATTAGTCACATTATTACTTTATTAGTCAATCAAATACAAATTTAAACAATTAAAACTGTTATTAAAACATGATAATATTTAAAAATTCCATTGAAACTCAAATTACATAATATGACCACATTAAGATGAACAATTTTAACACAAGATATAAACTTGATGTTATTTACTTTAAATATTCAATGTATTTTACCTAAAATTTAAAGACTAGTTAATTTTACGCTATAAACTCGAAAAACGATGTTGAAAAATAGCGTCTATGGTGCAAAGTTAACTGTCAACTGATAATTAATATATTATCAATAGAGGTGTTATTATTATCATTATCATACTTTTGTTATGTAATCTATAACCGTGGGTTACGGCGATTGTATTGTTCTGTGGTTCGATTGTTGCACTGATAAAAAAATATGCTTCATTAATGAAAGTAAAATTTGTTGATAAGTTGCTATTAGATCATTTCCCCGACAATATCGAAAGGACAGTTGCATGTTATTACAGGTATCTTTAATATTTAAATACGAATAATTCATTAAATATTCGTCGAATTTTGATTTCAATATATCGAAATGTACAGAAAAATGTCTAGAACAAATTTGTGAGGTAAAACAATTGCCATTTGAAAAAAAAAGTTTGTATGCCTACAGGACACCCTTTAGAGTTTAGGCGATATGAAAAAAAAAAAATTTGGAAACAAAACTTTTTTTAGGAACTTGAACATTCCAATATTAAAAATAACTTTTTTTGCATTTTTACGGGAAAAAATATGGGTGAGCATGCTTAATGAATCAAACAAGGATATCTCAAAAACTGCTCGTTCGAATTTTGATTTTAATACATCAAAATTTACAGAAAAATGATAAGAATTAAATTCCGTGGTAAAAAGGGGGTTGTCATTAGAAAAAAAAGTATGTATGCCCAAAGGATACACTAAAGGAAAAAAAATTAGAGGAAAATGTAGTCCTTAGGGTAACTTGAACATTCAAAAAAAAAAAAAATCCAAATTTTTGCACTTTTGCGACCAAAAAAATGGGATGAGCACGTTTTTCAAATCACTCTGTATAAGTATATATTATAGCTATAAATATACAGACAGTTTTAAAATTAATAATAAGAAGGAAAATATATAAATTATTTGGAAATTTAAGATATATATTAAATATTTAAAATCAATAATTAATAATTATTGAAATATATATGTATATTTTATTTAATTTTAGATTCTGAGTGAAGTGAAAAATGTACTGGTTTTACAATGATGTTAATTTTTTTTCTGAAGACCCTCTTTGGTTCACTTTGTCCAAATTTCATGAAGCATCTCTTTAGTTTGGAAATTGGATTCAGATGGTATTTTGCGGGTTCATTTTTTTCTTTTCTCAATTGCTACTTTAAAAAATGGGATAAACTGCTAATAAACAGAAAATTTTTATTAAAACATTGATTTTAGTTATTGAGTAATAACTCCAAAAAGAAATGGTACTAAAAACTTGAAATGTTTACCATACATCTATGATACATTGTTATATGATTATTGATATATTGTTACATATTAATTTAGAAGAAAAGACATACTTTAATGTTGTTTTTATCTCTCAACTATCTGACTCAAATAAAAAAAAAAGCCGATAAGATAATGGTGGTGGAAGTTCGTCCTTCGTCGCTTCGCTCCTCGGACAAGATAATGGTGAGGAGTGTATAGCACTTTCTATCATGGGATCACCTGGTTTACGATAGTTTAGTTGTATGGTACTTTACATTTGAATGCAATGATAAATCATTGTAAGTTAAGTACAGGATACAGTAGTTGGGTGGGATACACGAGATGCATTGCTAGATTAGGCATTATTGGATAGATTTTGGAATTATTTTATATTATAAAAAAAAAAACGATTCTGAACGAAGATGGAGATGTCAGCCTTAAATTGTAATATATATTTTATTTTAATATCCTAGATTGGGTTAAATTTACATTTGTCTATTCATGTGACTTCTGCTCGTGAGCATTGGACAAACCAGGATGTGCATAGATAGGGCGTAGGTAAATACCATATTATTTGCCTAAATGCACTATCGTGACGGTACCACCCGACCCCGCCGTCCATATATGCTGAATGCTCCGTGGCTACCTCTATTTAAATATTAATAATTAATAATAATATATAAAATCCGCATGTTTATGGAACTGATACACACATTAAAATAACTGGAAATTGGAAGTTAGTAACGTTCTATTCAACCATGTAAAGGTACGTTATACACCTTGTGTTTACAATCTACCAATATTTTGTATAGAACAGCTGTCAGCTACTGATTATATTATAATAAACTTAATCTATTTAATTATCTTTATCAGCTGTGATATTACATAATATTTTCATTTCTTATCTTTGAATACAACAATTTTTATACATTTTCAACTACAAAATAATTTGCAAATATTCGTGATTTTGACAAATTTTGTCGATTTTTGAACTTCAACTGCTTATAAAAAAAAATTGTGCCTATGTATTTGAATAATTTTTGAATCACTCTTAGATCAACTTATTCAAAACCTTCTATTAAATTTTCAAGCGATTTGGTAGGGCAAAAAAATTGTTATCGACTTTTATAAAAAAAAATCTAAGAAAAATCGAATTATTCAAATGCCTATAAATAGCTAAAAAATAAACGAAATATTTTGAAAATACAACTATGTAAAGAAAATGCCTATTTAAACATTTTGTAAAAGTTTTAAGTTTCTACGACCTATACATTTTGAATAAGAACAAATATCAAAAATCAATGATGCCTAAATTGTTATTTTACGCGATTATGTGAAAAATTGTAATTTCAAACACTCATAAAAATTTTTGATTTTATTCCAGTGCAAATTTTTTTACAGATAATTGAAGGAAAACGTATGTCAAACTTTGTACCGAATTTACAATTCTTAGTTTTGAATACTTAAAATTTTATGAATTTTCAACTGCAAAATAACTTCAAATTTTCGCAATTTTTACATATTTCGTATAAATTGGAACTTTGAGCACTTATAAAAAAAAATTGTGACTTACGATTTTGGATTTTTTTTTATCAGTTATGGAACAACTTATAAGAAACCTTGTATTCAATTTTCAAGATTTTCTGGCAAAAAAAAAAAATTTTATCGTTATTTTAAAAAAAAATACTTAAAAAAATTGAAAATTTCAATTGTCTATAATTAGCTCAATAAAAGTCAAAATACTTTGAAAATTTAACGGTGTATAGAGAACGCTAATCTAAACATTTGGTGAAAATTTCAAGTATTTACATCGATTAGTTTTTGAGTTATAGCAAAATAAAAAATTTGATTTTGTCGAAAACTGGTTTTGCGTAAAATATACCGTTTTTCCCTCATTTTTTAAGGGTTTTTCCCGGTGCGTTAAAAAAATATTGAAAATTTTTAACTTTTGACCCCCCAAAGTACCAACTAGATTCAATTTCCTTTCAGAAAAGTTGCTATATAAGGCAATCGAAGCATTTTTACTGCCCCAAATCGTGTCGACAGACACAAAAATAAAAAAAAAAAATAAAAAAAAAAAAAAAAAAAAAACACACATCATTGTAAAATCAATACATTCTTCACTCCGTTCAGAATCTAAAAACATTCGTATAGCTTAGAAAACACGGTCATTTATTTTTTTATGGCGTTAATCGCTGTTTTTATGAATTCTTTCTAAAATTATTTTTAACATAAATCAGAATTAGGCTACTTAGGCATTTAAAAATATACATTGGTTCAGAATTCTTATTAACCGGGTAAAAACACATCGTTCATGTGAACATGATAATATGAATATGAAACAATGTTTTCCTTTATAGATTGTTTTTTTAAATTATAACGAGTCATTAAAATTTGTACTGCATGAATATTATATTATGAATTGTGGATTAGCGCAAATAGTGTTAAACGCAATTCGAGTAAGAGCAGAAATAAATTGTTATTCGTTTTTTTTTGTCCTATTAAGTTATTATTATTTTACATACTTTGGCATGTACGACTTTACAGGGCAGGGGCGGAGTGGCCGGTCTGGAAATGGGAATTTTCCAGATGGCCTGGATCATATTATGGCCTGGTGGCCTGGCCATTTTGTTATTTTTTTTTTTTTAATTTAATTAATTTTACAAAATATTAGTAAATGTTAAAAAGATTCAGAGAAATATGAACACAATGCAAGTTAATGGCAAGTTTATTCTTAAAATGAATAATGAGATACAAAAGAGAATTGATGAATCTAGTGAAGATCTAGAGATTGAAAAGATTCAGAGTAAATTTGAAGTCAAACGTGTCGCTAAGAAAAGAAAAATGGCAAATTATGAAACCAACAATGAACCAATTGTAGAAGAAAAAAAATTTACCATAGAAATTTACAACAGAGTGTTGGACACTATTATTGAAAGCATGGATAAACGGTTTTCAAATAATAATGATTTGTTAATTGACCTATCTTTATTATCTCCATCAAATTTCAATTTATTAAAAAGTGGACTTCCGACTGATTCATTAACAAAATTATTTCACAAAATTAAACCATTCATTGATGATAATTTAAGTGAAAATGAAATAAAAAACAACCTATCTGATGAACTTCTTAATTTTGGAAAAAATCATGGCATTTTTAAAAAAAATCTGTTGATGAGGAGTATAATGAACAATCATATGGAAGTGACTCTGAAAATGAAGACCTAGAGAGTACAGATGTTGTGAAACCGTGTAACAAGTCTTGTAAAAATTGTGCAATATGTTGTTATAATGTTTTAGTGAAATATAATTTATTTGCAAATGCTTACCCGACATTAACTATAGCATATCAATACATTTTAACCCTCCCTATTACTCAAGTTGCTTGTGAAAGGTCGTTTTCAACATTGAAGTATTTAAAAAACAGGGTGAGAAATACAATGACCAATGAACATCTTGAGTCTTTTATGTTAATGGCCATTGAAAATAAAATTCTCATGGAAATAGATAATAATATTATCATAAATGCAGTTGGTGAAAAATCTAAGCTATTATCTAAATTATTATTATAAATGTATAAATCTTTTTTATTATATTGTTTATAATTTATGTATTTATTTATTACTTATTAGTTATTACCTTATACCTACTATACCTAAACCATTAAAACACAATATATAATTATTAATAGTTTGTTGGTTTCAACTATTATACTATACATACCTACTAATTTTATTTTTCAGACTTTTAGGTATTAGTGATATATTAATATAATCCGTTAGAAGAAATTAGTTAAAAGAAATAGCAAAATAGTAATTTAAATACTTTTAAAATACTGAAAGTAGTAATGAAATAAAATCTACTTGTATAATAGTTTTGAAATAGGTAAATATAAAAACCAAAATCGAGCGGAGCGAGAAAAAAATTTTTGGTGGGTGGCCTGGATATATTTTAAACTCCCGGCCTGGATTTGGTTCCCACTCCGCCCCTGTTACAGGGTCTTAATGATTTTATCGTGTGTATAATATTATATACTTAATAGATTTAAAGCAAATTTTTTAGAAAAAAAAGTAAAAATTTGACTTCTGAAGAATTTTATTTAATTACTAATTATTTTTATAATCAAAATATTAAAAAAGAAGTTTGATTTTACACTACAATTATAATAATAATTACAATGTTACATCCACTCTTATAAAAATACCACTTTCGGTAAAATGTAAATCATATTAAAATATTGAATAAATGACAATTAAACAATACAATAAAAAAAATACAATTTTTATCATTTTAGTATTTTACCTTAACATAACATTCTTTTTTTTGATCAGAAAGTAAAGCTTTCAAAAATACAAAATCGATTACTCAAAATTCAAGAAACCGAGTTGAAAATATAATTTATAGAGGTTTTAGATTTAATAAGAGTTCGAATTATCGAAAGAAAAAATAAATGATTCGAATTAAAGAGAGTTCAATATTTTTTTCACGTACATGATATATGTTAATTTTTAATTTTTTGTGAATGTATTAATTATTGATAAATCATATTGCTGGTACATTTTATTTTTTTGGACTGACTATGCGTTTTACTCGATTACGACAATCGTTCGTTTATTGCTGTTGTTTAATGGGGTGATAAACGCTACAATAATGTAGCCTATTACAATTAGTTAGAAAAATATAAAATAAATTTAAGTGTCGAATATTTTGATCAAATATAGAACACGATAAAATATCATTACCATCGTTATTTTTCTATGCTTAAATTGCCTGAATGTTATTATTAATGAATATGTGTACACAAGTAGTACCATATTTTCACTACATTTCAACTTTTTAATTTATTTTGAGTTTGGGTACAATTGATGAATTTGAAGTATGTAGGTTCTGAACAGAAATTTTTCGAATTAATATTTATTAATTAACCTAACCACTGGCCCAAGCGTTAAGTTTAATTTATAAAGGTTATCGAATTAAAGAGAGTCTACGGTAATATGTTTGATATTATACGTTTTTTCGTAGAATTAAGCACAATGTTGAAAATAAATATTTAAAATCTATGAATATGAATATACATACATACATATATAATATATATATAAATATATTATTTTTAAAATTCTTTTCGTGATGATTTTAAAATTCCGCCTTTTTAAAATATGTTTTTCATGCCGCAGTACGTTTGTGCCTACGTCACCTAAGCCTTGACCGGCCCTGCGGTTCTACATTGTAATTTCTGTTTACAAACGGTCTGTAAAAATATAGCAGTTAAAAACGTCGTCCTAAACCACAACAGCGATGTTTTGATCGGTAATCCTTTCACATCCATCATAAGTAACTTAGCCCTGGAATGATTATCCATCTGCACAGAGAAACCAAAGTAGAATAGCTCACATCCAAGAAACACACTTAATTTTCGTAATGAATGATACAATAACAAATACATTGTGTTGGAAATGAAACCCTTACCCTAGTGTTTCTTAACATTTTAATCCGTCATGACAATTTTAAGTTATTTTATGTTGGGGCACATTTTTGACTAACTTTGTCTAGTTGTAAATAATAAGAATTAAAGGCCCAGTGGAAATAAATGTTCATATGAAGAACTTTATGTTTTCGCAGCACAAGTATATTTCTTACTGTCACGGCGAACCTGTGTACCGTCGAACCCTTTTTGGGAAATACTGAATTGAATGAAATGAAAATTCTGAGTCTGTTTTACTATTGACAACCATTTCCGATATAGTTTGAATTTTTCACCAACCACTTTGCGTTTGGTGGAAAAAACAACGTTCTCGGTATAAGAAAGTGTATTTTAAATGAATTTAATGATCTTTGTTCAAAATCGGTCTTTACAGTTTTTGGATTTAAAATAATATCATATGTTTAGATTGCCGAAAATAACCTGTCATATGAACTTGCGTTTTATCAGGAATTAAAGCTAACATAACGGGTGTAAGGTGTTACTAAATTATGCTTTAATATATGTATCGTGTTTACTTAAGTGAATAATAGAGGACGTGTTTTAAAAGTTCCAATGGCAAACCAATGGAAAAATTCAGATTCAACCAGTAAATCTAAATTTTCTTCCGTAGAAAAAACTAAAATTCAATTTTATACCGGTTAGATGTCATATAATGAATATTGTCGACTATCGAAAGTTTGAGAATATTTTTTGGGCATTTTAATACCTTTTATAATTGAAGTTAGGTGATGCAGAACTATTAATTTGCCACGCTCGACATAAAGAGCGTTTAATTCCACTTACTAAAGGAAGCACCCCGTGAACTACCTGCGGAGACAGTGTTGACGCTTCAGAAACGTTTTGATGTGGACTGTTTTGAGATGATTGAGCTAAAAATTTTGATTTTGTCAAAACAAAATTCGTCGTTTAATTTCTAAATTTGTCATGATCATGCTCACTATACCATTTAACAATTAATTCATTTTTTAGGTTATATAACATTTGCATTGTTTTAGATTCTGAGTGAAACGAAGGATCTTATGGTTTTACAATGATGTTTATTTTTTTAACACTTTTTCGTATATAAATCCTTGTCCAAAAGTTTCGTCCAGCAACTTTTTGGATTCGAAATTGAACTGAGATGGTACTTTAAAGAGGTCATTTTTCCAAAATCTCCATAGTTTTTCCAGTAATCAAGAATAACGATCGAAAAACTGAGTAAAAACGGTAAAATCGGTAAAAATCCGCCGTAAACGAGATTTTCACTGTTCAGATTTTAGGTATTTAGTCATAAATCGAAAAGTATTGAAGCTAGAAACTTGAAAATTTTATCCAATATCAAATACATACTTTTTTATATTGGACAACATTTTCAGAACAATTATAGCACTTTTGACTTAAATATAGAACTTTTAATTTACCAAATTGTTTGAAAGTTTTTATGCAATATAATTTTAAATATTTGACAAAAGTTCTGAAAATTTAATATGACCTTACTCATATACCTACCTAATTATCCTAACAAAAATTTAAAAATCGTTAGTCAGAATTTCTTTTAATACATGTTTTAATAAGTTAATATAAATTCGCATACAAAAATATTGGCTGTTTTTACGTTAATTTTCTGCTTAAAATCTGTTAAAAACTTTTTTGGTGTATCTGATCATAATAAAACTTGGAACATAGAAATAAAAACATTTTTCGAATCTTTTGGTGACAGAAAATTTCTGATGAGTTATAATTGTTTTAACAATTGAAGTTAAAATGAGTAATATCTAATTGAATATTTTATGAGGGTTTAATTACAAAAAAACTCACCAAAAATTATACAATTAACCTTAAAATACGTAAACAGTATTTAAATAATAATATATTATATTACACTGAAGCTTTGCTTAGAATCGTTTTATACTAAAGAAATGAGTCATCATTTCTTTAAAATTTAATACATTCATCACCAATATCTTGTCCGAGGACCGAAGGGACGAACTTGTACCACCATCATCTCACTTACCAGCTTTTGTTTTATTACATATCCAATCAATAGTATTTTCATACCAACGACTTAATAATGACTGAAACCCTCATCTTCATCTTTTTTTTTACCTTTTTTTACATTTTGTGTTAACCTAGTTATGACGTCGTCATAATTACAAAATGACTTATGAAAATGTGATTATTTTATTAATTTAATATAATGTACGTAATTATTAATATTATATAAAATACTCCTCTCTTATCATTATTTCTCTTATCTATGATTTACTTAATCAAGTTTTAGATTCTGAGTAAAGCAAAGGATTTATTGGTTTTACAGTGATGTTAATTTCTTTTTTTTTTGTAAATACTTTTTCGGGTAGTTAGAATGGTCCAAAAGTTTCATCCGACAATTTTTTAATATCAAAAACTGTATTTAAATCGTACTTTAAAGAGGTTATTTTTCACAATAGTTTTTCCTAGCGTGAGTAAAATCGGTAAAAATTGCTGTAAACGGCACTTTCACTGAAACGATTTTAATATTTAGTTTTAACTCGGAAAATATGAGTGATATTGCTAGAAACTTAACATTTTCACCATATATTTATATCATATTGATAAATAATTTACAAATGATCCAAAAAAATTTTAACAACTTTTGGACTAAAATTAAAACTTTAAAAATACTTTGTTTTGTCAGAATCGATTTCTTATAATATTTTTAATGTTCGACAAAGAGTTTTAAAAATTTAATGTGACCATAATATATAATAATATACTTACTAACAATAATGAAAAAATTGCGCAAATCGTGACTCAGGATTTTTTTATTTAAGAACTTTCAAAAATTATTGTACAATTTATACGGAATAGACAGTTTTTTTAAATCAATTATTGACATGATGTGTAAACAAATTTATTGAACTGTCGAATCATTATAAATCTTTAGATACAGATTAAACAATGCGTTTTTAAAGGTGTGGAACCATTTTCTCATTTCTCAAACAAGACAAGTTTTTTTACAGGTTTGATAAAAAAAAGAAACTTACCGACAATTAGACTAAAAATCATAAAATATAAAAATGGAATATTTTTATGCTGAAGTTTTGCTCAGAATAATTGAACTTAAAATGATTATCTTATGTTTTATGTGTTTTTTTTATCAAAATGTATTGTAAATTGCAATATCTGTTGAACGATAATCGAATGTGATTTGAATAAAATTATGTACGATTGATCTTTGAAAACATTCAATTTGTTTCGGTTTAGGGTCTACCCCGATCGGCTCATATTCGTATTATTTGTATGCAGACCGTTTGAATGTAAGAACAATACAAAGGTGATGGATTCATTGCGTTACTATCCTAACATTCGCTTTCGCCAAATTGATTTGTTCACGTACGTCTATGGCACATTGTTCGAGAATTTCGTCCTATCCGGAATCATGGAAAAAGGAAAGTGGAAAGTAGAGCAGCTCAGCGACATGTTGCGTATACTGACACTATGGAAATTCGGTGGAATATACATGGATTTAGACGTGATATCTCTAAGACCATTGCCTTTCATAGATTTGATCGGGGCGGAATACCCGGAAAAATTGATAGGAAGCTGTGTGATCGGCATACAAACTCGCAGTTTAGCAGAGGAAGCGATTCGTATGTTCATGTGAGTATAACGTAATGATAATAGTAATAATAATATATTGTGTTATTTTAGTACATTTGAAAATAATTTGGAATTATAATAACATAATATAATTGTGAATAGCAAAATTCGAATTGGCTCGTCGAAGATAATATTATGTTTTCACAGAGACGGTTGGGATGGAAACGTTTGGAATAAAAACGGTCCATTATTGTTCACAAATTTAATGAAAAAGCATTGCAAAACAGAAGATGTGCAATTAATGTACTCTGCAAACTGCGGCACAGTTACAGTGTACCCACCCGAAGTGTTCGGTCCGATTCCTTGTTCTAGTTGGGAAATGTTTTTTAATTCATCACAAGTCGATGTCATAAAAAGTAAACTAACGAAGACTGTGGCCCTTCATTTTTGGAATAGATTGACTAAAGATACATTAGTTCATCATAAAGATCTCGTTCCATTGACATACATCGCTAGCGAAAACTGTCCAAATGTATTTGGCTCAATCGATGATTATTTTTAAGCCATTATCTTTTTTTAGACTATGTATATCGGTTTAAGTATGTTGTACATTTGTTTTATATATTTTATGTTTCTATAATAAGTGTATATATATATATATATATATATATATATATATATATATATATATATTGAAAATATAATGTGATAATGTGTATTTATGTATATACGTGTGTGTATGTGTGTGGTCCCACAAAAAATCTTCTTCATAATTAAAACAAATTTAATAAAAGTGGAAGCACAAAATGAAAAATGTATTAGCTATTAACTACAGTGTATGTGCAAAGCTTATAGTTGAGGTGGTATTAAAATTTTAAGTTTGAAAAGAGAATAAAGTGGATTACGGGTTTGATTATGAGACTATTTTTGGAAGATAAGGAATTTATTTTGGAAAAATTGTTGCCACAGGATGAAAAATGACTCATGAGGCATAATCTGTTCGGTGAAAGAGCTGAACATTCTAGTAGTAGATGACTAAAGTCGCAAGATTTGTCATCACAGTTGGAAAGTGGGCAATATGCACTCTAGTTGAGACCTAAATTAAATGCATGTTTCGATAATAGGTTATGTCCTATTCTGAGTATGGAGTGTAACACTGTTGGAGACAATATTATATTGAGATTATTAAACCAAAATTGGCGATTTATTTTGGAGAGACCTTTTTATAATCGGAAGCATAGTGGTTTGAAACGTGGGGAGAAAGGTTTGCGGACGATTGAATATGAAGATCAGGAATAAGATTTGCATATCATATTTTGGATGAAGTCACTGAGCCGTCAGTGAAGACTAAGGTATTAGAAGGATAGTTCTTCTGAATGAAGTTCGAGAAATGATTATTGATGATAACTTGGAGCATTGATTTTAATTCATTCAGAGGGTGATCCAAATAGTTGGGGGCTACAGTGATAGCTATATTAAGGGTAAAGGCTTCATAGGGGGTGTGTAGAGAGGAATTATATGTGCCTCATATATTTTTATTAATATAGAGGCGAGAGATTGAATGATAGTTGCTAGTATTGGCATAAATGTATGAACAAATCTCCATTTCACGTAAACTGATCTAAAGATATCGATGATTGGGGAAGGAGAAATAAAGGCATTCTTCAGAATAAATTTACCTTTTAATCAACGATATCTGATATGGAGTGGGAGACAGGAGGCCTTCACGTTTAGTGTGTCGTTGGGGGTTGCTTTGATTGCACCAAGAGTGTTATATGTAGGCAGCTAGCCTGTAAAGAATTCAATCTTTTTTGTTGAGATGAAACGGCCGAACCAAAAAGAAAGCATCCATATTCTACTTTTGCTCGAATAACCAATTTGTAGATGAGAAGCAGGAAATAGGGGTCTGAGTCCTATTAACTACTTGCTAAGGATCTTAATAGGTTATACCATTTGTAAACAAAGGAGGAAATCTAGTGGATATGACATCACAGATTGCTCTTAAGGATTACATTCAAATAGGTGACTTGGGTTACAACAAGTAATTGGACGCCACCCAAATAACATAGGGGTACTTTGTTTTGTCATTTACTGATGAACGCAATTACATTGCATTTGTGTGGGGCTGCCCAAAGATGAAGGGTGACCACTTTATTGTTTAAAATATCGATTGGCCTGTTCAGTAAAGAGGTGCTATGATTGATTCTTTTTGATCATGATATAATACTATATCGTCAGCGTAAATGAGGTACGGTATATTGCTATAATAGCACTAACAAGTAAGTTCTATATAAGAACGGGATTGATAGAACCTAAGCCCGCAACAGGAAACTTTCTAGAATTGATTGCGTTAAGGAGCTTAGGTAATTGAAAAAGTAAAATTAGAAACTGGTCTCTGTTGTGAGGTTCCAACTTAAGAGGAACTGATAGGCTGATTTCATTATACATTGGAACATATAGAGGAGCTGTTTTAGAGCAGAAGTCATCAAACCAGTCCTCATTAGGGGCTATTGAGGTAGGGGAAATGACACGTCTAAATTTTTTACAGAAGACTAGAAACTTCCGATTGGAGTTTGGGAGGAAGATTATTGCTGTAATTTTTCCAAGATAATGTCTCGGCATGTTTAAAAACTCTACATGTGATGGCACATTAGTTTTTTTATGTTAAAAAATTACTTACATAGTATGACAGTGTCTAAAAGAGCGGAAGCGGTCTGATCTATCTTTAACGGCTTTTGTGCAATTTTCGTTTCACTAGATCGGTGAAGCCGGGAAATCATGACGTGACTTCAGGCTAGGTATATTGTTGGTTGTGGCAATTATGACGTTTCACTTAAGGAAGAGTAGGCTTTAAGAGGGTATTCAGGAGAGTTTTGTGAGATAAAGGAGTCGATTCATGTTGAAAAAGTCAACCAATCGCTTTTGTTGAAATTGAATTTATGCTCTTGGAGTGCACTTGGTGTGGGAATTAAATGGGGAGTTAGAGAGAGAGAGGAATCTTAATAATTATGGGATGATAATCGCTGCCATATGGAGAGTCCAATACTTCCCTGTTAAAAGTAAGGAGAATGTTTGACGATGACAACGTTATGTCGATCATGGTGTCTGAAAAAGGAGGACGATTGAGGCGAGTGAGAGAACGGCTGTTTTGGTTACATACCTGAGATTATACAGTGGAAGAGTGAATAATGCCACTCTGATAGTCGATTCTATTAGATCCCTAACCTGAGTAATGACCATTTAAGTATCCACCAAAGATGAAATTGTTCGACATGACGTTGAATATATTATTTAAGAAAGGTTGGAATATATTAATGTGGCGGGGGGGGGGGGTGTAAGATGTGAGATGTTTTGTGTCATGAATAGAAATGTATTTTTGGTTATAAATTCTTGGTGTTAAATAACGTTTTTTAGCGAAAAATAGTGAAAATCAAAATTAAGTAATTTCACTTGGTTAGAAATTTATCTGAGTATAGTAAAATATAAAGAAACGGATCTAGAATCAACTCCAGTTAATCAGTAGCAGATCAGTAGCCACAGAGGTAAAAGACAAGGGTTAAACTTTCATTTTTAAAATTCAGTATAGTTGTTTTTTAAATTACAGATTAATTAAGTTCTGTTAACTTATGTAATAAATAATTCATATTTTTTATTTTTTATTACTCATCATATATTTATGTCGTGCATAAAATGTAAGTACAGACTGTTCATAACTATAATAATAATATAATAATAATAATTTAATTTTGCTATGCATCCATTTATAATTTATTCAAATATTTCTTTTTTATAACTTTTGGTAACGTCATCTTATTTTGAACTTAGTGTAAATAATGCATCATTAAGTGAATTTATAAGAGCTAATGATCAAAGGTTGGCAAATCATTTGAATCATTTACTTTTTATTTACAATACAAAATTATTACTTGGGAACTCCTATAACTGATTTTATTGAAAAGAATATAAGTATATACTATATATGTGTAATAACTAACAATATAATGAATGCATCTAATTTACGTATTTATTGCTCATTAATGATGAATTTAAGACTCAATAATTTAACAAACACGTATATATATATATATATATATATATATATATATATATATACATTTTAACGAAATTCAAATAAAATGAAAATTTATGAGTCGTAAAACACATAAAGATTACTTAAATTAGTGGTTATGAATTCTAGTTACAGTGAAGCCTTCGAATGATAATATAACTCAAAAGTTTTCATTTACAACTGAATGTAGTTTTGCGCAGGTTGGTTGGGATTTTTCACTTCACCAATAAGTAAAGTTATATTATTGGAAATATACATAACTATACAGTTTTTACTTATTAAAGTGTTATAGTTGTTTGTATTGAGTTGTTTTTTTGTAAACAAGCTTTTACCATTTACTCATTTTTCAAGTTAAAAGAAAATATTTTTTTTATTTGTATTTAACATTGACATTATAATATGTTCAGAACTTTAATAAATTAAAAGACTTATAAAATAAATAAAAATTCAATTGAAATTTTCTTCTGTTAACCATAATAAAAAAATATGTAAAGGAAAACGGATATTTTATGCACTAGGAGGTATATTCGTAGAAGCAGCGTAATGGGTTGCAAAATAAAAATAAAAACAGCACTTTTCCAAAAAATTGATATTTGATCGTGATAAAATATGAATTAAACTCTATTAGAAATAGTGTACCAATGCTGTATTTAAATTTAGGCCATTAAAGTTCATTAATTTTTTGTTTATTAAATTGAATAATGTAATATTAATAATTTTCATCTCTTGATTTTTTAGGTTAAATAATGCATATATGTATTACTACTGCATCTTATATGATACGACTCAATGACCGTTTTTTCAGGTTGATGTAAAACAATATATGCTTCGGAGTTTTAAACACTATCACTTCACTTTTAACCTTTTAATATGCATACAGTTAAATTTTAATCATTGCGAAAAAACTATTTTGTGAACAAAATAATTGTTTTTTATTTTTTGCCAATTTTTTTTTTTATCAATATTTATGTTTGAGAATTTGAATAAATAATAGTTCAATGTATTCAAAATTTATAATATATTTATGTGTAATTATAGAGAAAGAACATACTTTGGCATTTTTACTATACTAATATAAAATTTTAAAGATCATTTCTCACACACAACTGTTCCAACATTAAGAATGATAATATTTACACTAAAAAAAAATTATATTGTCAGAAAATTTAGTTGAAAAATAAGTTAATTTTTAAATAAATAACACAAAAAATCGTAAGATAAAGATAATACAATGTAATTATTTGACAATAATGTAGTTTTAATACTCAAACTAAATATCAAAAAGAGTTCAAATTTCAGCATTATGAAAGGTAAGTGGGTCGAGAAAATGTTTGAATAAATCATCCTTTATTATACAAATATGAGAGTTAACAACCTTAAAAGTTTTTTTTTTTTAAATTTTTAACAACTAGTTTATTTGTCATTAGTTGTGTAATGTAACTAGTTGAAATTGTTATTATTTTAACCTAACTTAGTTTAGTTAATTTTTAGTTTAATCAAGTTAAGTTAACTACATTGCTTCAGATATTAACTGCCCGTTTTATTTTAACTTTAATTTGAATAATTAATAGAAATGAAATGTGAACCTTTTTACATACTTTACTTAATACTTAATGCTTTACTTGACCAGTAAGACATTTTGCAAATCAACTTTTCTAATTCTTTATTGTAAATCATTTTAACTATTCAAATTGCAAATGTGTGACTCTAAAATATGAACTATTTTATTTTTTTACTGAGTAAAATTTCTTTTCAGTTTGGCTTAAATACTTGCACGTTAAAGTTTTTTTATGATTTATTAACTTATAACTGCACTATTTTATATGTTTGACTTAATTTACTTATTAAATATTAAACTGACATTTTGCTAACATATTTTGTAAATACATAGAGTGTTCTATGTAGAGTTACACAATATATTATTTTAACACTGTATAAATTAAAATTTTTATCATGTATATTTTAAAACAAAAATACTGATAAAACTGAATTTTAATGAAAGATATAATTTTTCACTATTTTGATGTCTATGACTTTTAAGTTTTAGTTTTTTTAAATAATAAGCCCTGTTTTTATGATAATACATATTACAGAAGAGAATATTTTTTGTTGGAAATTTCGATATAAATTTCGAAAAGGTTTCATTATTGGACTAATATTTAAAATAACACCTATTTATTTTTGCAAGGTATTCTTATACTTGTCCAAAACGATATTCTAAAACTTAAATGATTTTTAAACTATTGGTAGAGTATTAAAAATTTAAAATATATAAAAACTTTAAAAAAAAAATAAGTAGGTAATAGTAAAAATAATTTGTTCTTAAAAATTTCATTCTCTTAGTGTTTTGATTTAATCATGAGAACAATTTTAATTTATCTATTACATTCCGATAAATTACATTGAATAAATATTCGTTGGACATTTGCATATTATAAGTTATTTCAATTACCTAGGTTGACTTGTATTTTATAATGATTATTACAATTTTACTTTTGAAAGAAAGTTGGTTTCTACGATTGACTTGTTATACACTAGAGGAAACAAGATGAAAAAATATTAATTATTCTTTGAAAATAACGAATACCCGTTTACACTCCAAGGCACAAATGCGTTGAAAAAAAAAATCATTATAAATTATACGTGTTATATAGTTTGAAATAAATATAAGATTTCACTACATGTGCCTATGTTTTCTTAGTGTTTTAATATATAAAATTTAAGAAATCCCATAGCTGGATGGATTCTTCGCTCAAGTCATCAGTCACCTCTATTTTATATCATTACACTATTTCTATTACAACACTTATGCTTATTGTAAAATATTATATTTACAGATTGCATAGTAAAAATTATATTCACTAAAAAAAAAAAAAATAATAAAAAAAAAAAAAATATTTATATATATATATATAACAATACGAAGTCGATAAACGATTTAATTTTGTTTTTTAAGGTAATGTTTAACAAAGCATGCACATTGCGACAAAAGAGCTGATATTTAGACATCGTATTAATTATACAATAGTTATGGATAGATAATAGTCAATATCAAATTACTATAATCTAAGAAATAAAAAATTAATGAAAAAATAAATAAATTTATGTTGATCGACTGGAACACGAGAAGATGCGCGTGTCGAATCAATTAGCCTCAAGTGATATGTTTTAGATAATGCCTACAGTTTTTGCTAGATTTATTCATCCTTCAGATGTGATCTAATGATCGTTGGCACGTTCGGTAGGAATATTAAACAGTACTTATTTTATCTCAAATATTTGAACAGGCATTTTTAAATGTAATCATTAGCATGATGTATACGTTCACACTACTCGATTAAAATATATTAACGTATCGGCACGGAATCTTAATGTTGCGATTACGGATTGATGCGTGTTTGCCTGATAAACTTTTGTTCCAATCGTCAAGAAAAATGGTAACGATTTTAATTATTTTATAGTAGACTTAGTATTTCTGAAATACGATGACAACCCATTAGTTATTATTTTTGTTTGAGTAGAAGTCACGTAATGAAGATTTATTTTTAATCGATGATTTTCTTTTTTTTTTTTAAGTTGATCAGTCAGAACATATTTTAATTAATATTGTTTCGCACTGTTCATTTGATGTATCACTGATAAGAAGGCTTGTACGATATATATACCTATATAATGGGACATCAGCACTTGTCCGAAAATGGCGGAGTACCAGCAAGTTGATAAGGATTCGAAGTTGATAAGAATCGAAAAATTGATGCCAACTGTTGCCATCGAAATTATCGAAATTATAAAAATTATATTTTGTTATAATTGATAAAAATTATATTATTTTTTTTCTATCAAAGAATTGGCATCTCAATAAGATGGAGATGGAGACATCAAACTTATGATTTTACCTATAGGCTATAATGTATATATATTAAATTTTTGATAAATTATAAAATTGTATAGTCAGTTAGTATAGTGTAAGATTGTAAGAATTTAGTCTTTAGATTATACAAAGAAAGGTAATTTTTAATTAATAAATATCCATAATTATTAGGTAGGTATATTTAATTTATAGGTAATTTAAATTTAAAAAAGCAACTACGTTAAAGACTAAAAAAATTACAAAAACCATGAATAAAAAATAAATATAATAATTATCACTTATGACACAATTATATAACTTTTATCATATAACCAATCAGGGGTATACCGTATATGAAGATAAATTTGTTTTCATATAATTTTGGATATATTTATGTTGGCAATGGATTCGGATTCTTATCTCTTTCAGATTTTGACGCCGCCATTTTCGGACAAGTGCCCCCGACCCCTATATAATACATATATCTTCAAGTTAAGTACCTAGTTAGGATCAAAAAATATTTGTATAATTAAATTTTGAGTTTTCTGTATATCGAGCATAAGGGGACGTACAGAGGGAGATAATTTATGTCACCCCGAGCAAACGAGTTGGGTTTCATTGATATAAGTGTTAATTATAAAGCTTTATATTTATATACGCGTTTAATGTTACTTATGTGAGTTAACAATGTTTTGTTTTCCTTCGAATCACCAAGTTACAAATTGTTTTTAATATTTAATGTTTTAACAATAAAAACTAATCTCACCCTCGTGTTCTGCCCCGATGAAAATACGCTTTCGACGTACCCCCGTAAAGTTTATCACAAGTTAAAATGTGACATTACAGTTGAGTATTGATCGTCAAGGGTAGGTATATTTCTGTATTTTGTTGCGAACTTAAAATTATATTATACAAGATTGTATGTGAATCAAGTGGAAACATGCAGTTGTGTAATATCATAATATCTATGTTCATAGGCGTGTTCAGACTTTGGTGGCCGAGGGGGCACAACACATTTTTAAATCGTGAAACCTATTATTTTTTTTAGACATTTTTAGAAATTGCAATGAAATTTTTTTAGTTCCAACGACCAGTACAACCACATTTCATGAATTCTGATCGTAAAATAAAATCGCTAGGTATCTATTCGACCAGCGGGGTGGAAATTTCTTTATTAAAACAGGAACTATTTCAATCATTGGGAATTAATTACGTATCATCCAAGTACATTCATGTCATTTTCGTCTAGGCCAAGATAGACACTTGAAGTCAAGTTAAAATACGTCCGTTTTCCAAACAAGAAACAATTATTTTCTAAAGGTAGGTATTTAATATTTTTATTGATATTAGCAAATAATAAATGAAACTCAAGTCTTATTTTATCTGTACGAAAAATGTATCTATTGAAACCGTTTGTTTGTGTTGTATATTTTCTTCAATCTTCCAATCCACAATGGAAGTGTCGTAAGTACATTTTTTACATTAAAAAAAGTGTGTTTTTATGTCTTCAAAAAATGTATTAAAGAAGTTCTTTGCGTCACCCTCCTCCGTTAACTGATGGTTCAATAAGTTGGTAACACCACGGGTTTTTATGCCATGTTTGACTTGTGACACGTCTCCACGTTGAGTTTATAGACGATGTGCATCGGCCCCTGTTTCAGGATCAAGGAAGTGCAGCTGGTGATTTACAGTTTTACTCATATTATAATCACGTTAGTTTAAGTTACTGTGCTACTCAAGACAAAGATAACATAATATGACGCGAGTTTCGAATAAATAACATCTAGTATTTATATGTAACTATCCAGTTTAGTCATTCCTAAAATGGTGGCGTAGTAACTCTGTGGCCATGTTTTAATGTACAGTTTTCAATTGTTTGACATCAATGAGAGTTGAGTTTCATAAAAGTTGCGTGTGTTCTTTAGTCCGAGAGTAATTAATGGTTAGAAAAATTGTTTTGAATTATTTCTCAAACAAATAACATCGTATTTTTTATTTTAATAATCAATTTAAACAATCATAATACGGATTTTGCGTTCTTCACTTTAAAGTTCTATCAAGCATGCACATAAAATTTCTGGTTGATTTCAATGTGTATACGGAAAACAGGCACAAGGGGGCGCGGAAAATCAATTGAAATTAATAATTTATTATCTTAAGCATCTAAAAAGATAAAAAACTCTTATCATTTATTACATCAATAAACCAAACTACTGTTCATTAGTTGAAACGTTCCACAGCCGTTTCGCGTAAACGACGATTAATAATAATATGATGACTTCGTATTTAGGAATAATTTATACTTTATTTCACGCCACGCGTGTGTTTACAGCTATAGGGTTATTCACGGTATTTAAAGAGGGGCTAGTAGAATTGTGACAAATCCCAGTGGCTCCACGGAGTAGTATGATTTCGGTCCTCCTATAACTGCGCTTACGTCTCCCCTCGTTAAACCGTGGACAAAATTAATGAAAAATAAATCATAATTGAATGTGAAATACAAGTTACGAGTAATTACAGCTTAAGTGATTACAATAAATATTTTAGTTTCAAAATTAATTAATGTGTTGCATAAAGGCCTGTTGATTTGCAACATTAAATGCGTAGGAAAGGTTCAAACTTTTTCCTTTCTATTTTTAACTAAAGGAAAGTACCCATGTTTATTAATTTTTAAAAGTTTTTAAGCTTTTGTTAACATAAGGTCAAAGTATATGATTTTAAGTATTTTAATGTGGTGGTGTCTTGTATTTCGTTAAAATGTTATAACCTATTATTGATTTTTTAAAAAAAATTTAATTCACTGATCATAGAGAGTTCAACTACTAGTACCATTATTTTCGGATTTATGGCTAAATACAAAAAAGGGATTTTATGAAAATATCGTATACAGTAAATTTTACAGTTTTTACTGCATTTTTAGATAATTTTCTTTATGTTTAGAAAAACAATCAAGATTAGTCAAAAAGACCATTTAAAAATATCAAATATATGACATTTCTAATCTATAGAGTAGTTGGATGAAACTTTTTGATCACTATAACTACCCAAAAATGTCATTACATACATAAAAAAATAACAAAACATATCATTGTAAAACCAATATATTTTTGGTTTCTCTCAGAATCTAAAAATAACTAAATCTGAGAAAAAATGATACCTATTAAAATTAATTTAATTTACTTTTCGAATATTTGTTTTAGAATTTTTTTCTGGAAAACAAACATTAATGGTTTATCCATTAAATAAAATACCTTTATTTATTCTATTGCGCACTCATTAAAAATGATTTACAAAATAATGCTATGATGAACATGGTTACTAACATCAATTCATAAACAAATCATTTTTATACATAAAAAAATAATGAATTGTTAATACTTTGTTTGGTCAGTAGTTATTGATGTGATGTAATTTGATATAAACGTTATACCTTTCATAAGCCATAAATTACATTAAAAGGTATTAATAGCATTATTATGTATTACATATATGAATATTCATCATGACGTATAAAAATATTCGTATTTGTAAAAACTTCTCCGTTGCAAATTGGCTCAAACTATTTTTAGCTATACATTGATGCAAAATCCGTATATTATGATATTTATAATTTCAGAAGCATTTTGGAAAAAATAATTTTTTCTACATTGTCTGTGAACTCGGAATGTATTTAATTAGCAATTAGAAAGAATATATATATAGTTTATACTATTTATATATAAATATATTGTAGCGCATCTAAATTAGGTCCCAGTATTTCACAACAAATTGAGGGTCGTTATCGATGTAATTGGGCTCGCGCAGCAAGTCTACCCCCGAACGAGAAAATCGTATGAGAATTTGATTGCTAAATTAGATTTATTTCATTTGTTTATTTGTCAAAATCTATATAGAAAAACATTTTTAACCATATTAACTCGTATGATCATAGATAATAGACAGTCTTAAGTTCGTGAAAATGGAAAGGAAAATTTTAGTGTGGTATTGAATGTGTATTAGTATATATTGTATTATAGCACTTAATGCAAAATATTTGAGACTCATCTAGTGTAGCATCTTAAAAAACATGGTACCTTATTAGAACAGTATCTTTCAAAAATCAGGACCCATCAATTGCTAAATCTGTATTTTGGGGATCCAACTAGGGTGATTGCCATATTCTATATATATTATGTAATTATATTCATTAATTATACCAAGAGAATATTCAGAGCTCCAATTAACATTACATTTCAATTCATTTACCTATAATTTGAAAAAATGCAAGGATGCAAAGAGGTGTACGGATAATAAAAGCAAAAAATAAATAAATAATAATTATAATAATTGGTGTTATTACCTTTTTTGGAAATCCCGTGTAAGAATATTAATGTTTTCTCGTGAATCTCATGTTTTTAAATGCGTTTTAGTTTATCGTTCTACGCTTTAAACTGAGACGTTTTAAGTTTTTACTACGTCATCCGCACAATAATAATAATAATAATAATAATAATAATAAAAATAATTAGTGGCAATATTTCACCCAGAGAATCTAATGTAGTGGTATACGTATTAGGTATAGGTATGGTACTTGTATACCTATTAATTGGTGTGCGACGGCCTCCAGTATTTTGACAGCGAAAAGTTTTAACGATCACAAACATTATGTATGTATTATATTGTGTTAGGTATTGTACAAGCATGCCCCACCACCCCCGTCGTAAGAAAAAGTTTTCTTCAAAAATAATACGTTTCGTATGCAATATATAAAGTTTTGAAAGCGCTGTTATTAAATCACGTCCGTGTTGAACGCGTAATACATAAATATAAAATAAATATGCGTGTATGATAATATCACCATTTATACCAGTGTTTCTGAACCCCTGTGTCGTGGCTATAAGTCCAAATGCGCCATAAAATATACTAAATGTCATGTTAAAAAATTTAGCCACTTATCAATGCGTATTATAATATAAGAAATCATGTAATATCTGTCACGCATTTTCCATTGAATATTTTTTGTTTTTTTTTTTTATTTGAAAAAAATCAATCATACAAACGTTATTCTGTTCAAAACTTGAGTAGTTAAAAGTTATGTATGAGATAAGTGTTCAAACGTAAACATCACCAATTAAAATGAAATATTCAATATTTTTCGCCAGACAATATTATACGAGTATTGCGTTATGACGTGCTACAAAGTAAATGAAACTGTCCTCAAACGCGTGTTGTCAATCGATATGAGAAAGTTTTGAGTGTTGTGTTTCGTTTGAAATTATTGGACCATAATGGAATATAATATAGGATTGAGGTGATGATTATTTCGCGCGCACAATCGAATACCATAATACAACGCGACGCCGAGGAGATCGCGAGACTCAACGTTTCGTACATTAGTGAAATTAGTGCGGCGGCGGCGTGCAAAACGCGATCCTTTTTCCGGGTTTGTGAAACAAGGTCCACTCGGTCGACACCGGATGAAAGCGGTCCCCGCGGGGTTCGACATGCAGCCACGGGTATCGCCCGGGTGAGGGGATTGCATTTAATGTAATAGGTCGTTGTTTTTTTTATTTTATTTTACACACGCGTAAGCGAAAGCCGGGCTTAGGTGCAAAAACCTTTTATTTGTAAGTTAAATGGGAAACAAATTAAAGCGTGCTGACTCGTGCGGCACATCAAAGGATTCAAAAAAAAAAAAAAAAAACCGTGTACAAAAGTTAAGGTTTTAAAAAAACATTTTGTTTGTTTGTGTGATTCACAAATTATTGTCATTGTCCGACTTTACTGAAACAGTGTTTGTACCAGCGGGTAATAAAAACAAAAGTACGTCTTGTGAAAAAGGATAGATCGTATTGAGTTTTACAAGTGTGTGTGTGTGTGTGTGTGTGTGTGTGTGTGTGTGTGTGTGTGTATGTGTGTGCACTTCACTTGATTCAACATTTAAGTGTTACGCATACGACAGATATGAATAACAATGGACGACGAGCCTACGTGTGTCATGTATGCTGATAGTAATATTGGTCAGTAGCCGGCGATTGCTGCAGTACAAGAATACATAAAATGTCTCGGATACAAAGGACTGAAATCGAAAACAAGCCAGAACACGGTAAAAGAATACATATGACAATTTAAACGGCATGAAAAGACGCATATTCAGGACGAGGGGGAAGAAAAAAGTGAAATAATAATTTCGTATACATATACGAGTGTAATAATATTATTTGCGATCCGCAATATATACATGGAGTAATATAAACGAGGGGTAGATATGCATGCAGTACTCGTCGTACATGGACTCATGTACGACGCGACGTAGCAGGTCGGTCAAAACATCAAAAAAAAAAAAACGTAGGGAATACACGAGGGGGATATGAAAAAAAAGGATTTTCATTTCAAATTGAAAATTCTTAAGTAAAAGTTTATCTTAGAATTACAATTTATGATGTAAAACTTTAGTAGAAGTTGGCTTAATAATGCTTATTATAAAAAAGTAAAATACGAAAATACCGATGATATTAAAAAAAAAAACCGTTATTCTCGATATATAATTAAAGCATGTAGTTGCTTCCCCGTTTTAGTACCTAGATACAATGTTAACCACAATATTTTTAACTCCACTTAATATTTAATTAAATAATGAATTATTCATATCACGTATACAATTAATAATCAAGTAATATCGTTATTTATACGTCGACTGAACATAACATGATTTTATCATATTCGTTTTCATTACGTCTTGAGTAACGTTCAAGAGTAATATCTTATTATTTTCGTAAATGTGTACACGCGGAAGCGTCACGAACGAAAATTTTAATATAAGAGGGGAGAGTTATTAATAAAATAATAATTTATAAAGTTTTTTACGAGATGCCTTATACGACATGTATGTATATAGAAGTGTGTATAGCAGCTAATAAGTTTAAACTTACGACTTGAATAAAATGTTTAAATGCATATGTATGTGCTATTACGTATGGGAAATTCAATTACAAGTCTAGCACCATTTAAATTTATAACGCTCAATAACCAAATTTTATTACAGCATGTTTTACTCTGATATTCTTGCATTTTTCCGTTTATGGGATAACGTATTTGCGGCTTTACGAATAATTTCTATTCACTATCACGCACTTATGATAAATTTATAAATAATAGGATAATAATTCTGAAAACAGATCTAAACGTTTTTTGAAACAGACTTATAAAATATATTTTTTAGATATCAGAAGTGTTTTGTCTACACTTGGTTAAAAATGGACTTAAAGCACTTAAGACCTTCATAAGTCTACATTTTAAGAGAAATGTTCTAAAAAATATTGTTTAGTGGTTGAGAAAGTTTCATCATTTTGGCGTATAAAACAAAATATGTTGACGTATCATGTAATGATGTATGTAACATAATATATCGGTTACTATAAATACATATTTTTATTATATATATATATATATATATGTGTGTGTGTGTGTGTGTGTGTGTGTGTGTGTGTGTGTGTGTGTGTGTGTGTGTGTGTGTGTGTGTGTGTGTGTGTGTAAATTGATTAAATATTACATTTTAGTGGTTGGAATTAATTGTGAATATTCGTGGAATATTCGAATAGTCGAGAAGTTTAGGCGTACGAAGAATACAATTAGCAGACTTCACGATTGAGGAAAATACATTTTTAATTAAAGGGATAAAGTAGCCTCTTGGGGAAAGTCGGGAGAGGGTGAGAATGGAGGAGAGGAAGACCAAGGAAAGAAACAAAGAGAGACCGATCGAAGAGATAGGAGCGAAACCACGAGAGAAAGGTGTCATCTATGCTGGAGATGTAAAGCGTTTGAATACGAAGTAAATAATCTACCCGACAAAACGTTTTACAGAAAGTTTTTTCTAGTTGATTGCGTTCATGTAAAAACCGTTAATGAAAGTGGAAATACATACCATTACAGTTATTGTGGGAATAAACCTTTTAGTTTGGAATCGTTCGTCAGAAAATATGTGATTGAGAGTAGGATGAAAAGAGTTAAAGACAAAGATCTCCAATAGTTTGGAAAAATAAGATAATTCGGGGGTGAGAAAATAAGTGTATAATTATGATAATTGGGTCATTAGATTTCAGTATGTAAGTGATGGAGCCTGATTTGAGGTAAGGGATAAAATCAAAGCTATAAGATACTTATGAAGTGTAAAGATAGGCCCAGCAATAATATCTCTATGTTGAAATGGAAAATCGTCTTGAATGCCATTCAACTAGATAGGATGAATATTATTAAAAGACGTTTAATGCATGACTAATGTCGTAAACTATAAAAAAGTACATACTTCATCCCATGAGGTATTCTTCGCTTCTCGGATAAATTGATGTGGATGGATGTATTGAATCAAAAAAAAAAAAAAAAAAAAAAAAGCCGATAAGATAATGGTGGTGGAAGTTCGTCCTTCGTCGCTTCGCTCCTCGGACAAGATAATGGTGAGGAGTGTATAGCACTTTCTATCATGGGATCACCTGGTTTACGATAGTTTAGTTGTATGGTACTTTACATTTGAATGCAATGATAAATCATTGTAAGTTAAGTACAGGATACAGTAGTTGGGTGGGATACACGAGATGCATTGCTAGATTAGGCATTATTGGATAGATTTTGGAATTATTTTATATTATAAAAAAAAAAAACGATTCTGAACGAAGATGAAGATGTCAGCCTTAAATTGTAATACATATTTTATTTTAATATCCTAGATTGGGTTAAATTTACATTTGTCTATTCATGTGACTTCTGCTCGTGAGCATTGGACAAACCAGGATGTGCATAGATAGGGCGTAGGTAAATACCATATTATTTGCCTAAATGCACTATCGTGACGGTACCACCCGACCCCGCCGTCCATATATGCTGAATGCTCCGTGGCTACGTCTATTTAAATATTAATAATTAATAATAATATATAAAATCCGCATGTTTATGGAACTGATACACACATTAAAATAACTCGAAATTGGAAGTTAGTAACGTTCTATTCAACCATGTAAAGGTACGTTATACACCTTGTGTTTACAATCTACCAATATTTTGTATAGAACAGCTGTCAGCTACTGATTATATTATAATAAACTTAATCTATTTAATTATCTTTATCAGCTGTGATATTACATAATATTTTCATTTCTTATCTTTGAATACAAAAATTTTTATACATTTTCAACTACAAAATAATTTGCAAATATTCGTGATTTTGACAAATTTTGTCGATTTTTGAACTTCAACTGCTTATAAAAAAAAATTGTGCCTATGTATTTGAATAATTTTTGAATCACTCTTAGATCAACTTATTCAAAACCTTCTATTAAATTTTCAAGCGATTTGGTAGGGCCAAAAAATTGTTATCGACTTTTATAAAAAAAAATCTAAGAAAAATCGAATTATTCAAATGCCTATAAATAGCTAAAAAATAAACGAAATATTTTGAAAATACAACTATGTAAAGAAAATGCCTATTTAAACATTTTGTAAAAGTTTTAAGTTTCTACGACCTATACTTTTTGAATAAGAACAAATATCAAAAATCAATGATGCCTAAATTGTTATTTTACGCGATTATGTGAAAAAATTGTAATTTCAAACACTCATAAAAATTTTTGATTTTATTCCAGTGCAAATTTTTTTACAGATAATTGAAGGAAAACGTATGTCAAACTTTGTACCGAATTTACAATTCTTAGTTTTGAATACTTAAAATTTTATGAATTTTCAACTGCAAAATAACTTCAAATTTTCGCAATTTTTACATATTTCGTATAAATTGGAACTTTGAGCACTTATAAAAAAAAATTGTGACTTACGATTTTGGATTTTTTTTTATCAGTTATGGAACAACTTATAAGAAACCTTGTATTAAATTTTCAAGATTTTCTGGCAAAAAAAAAAAATTTTATCGTTATTTTAAAAAAAAATACTTAAAAAAATTGAAAATTTCAATTGTCTATAATTAGCTCAATAAAAGTCAAAATACTTTGAAAATTTAACGGTGTATAGAGAACGCTAATCTAAACATTTGGTGAAAATTTCAAGTATTTACATCGATCAGTTTTTGAGTTATAGCAAAATAAAAAATTTGATTTTGTCGAAAACATGTTTTGCGTAAAATATACCGTTTTTCCCTCATTTTTTAAGGGTTTTTCCCGGCGCGTTAAAAAAATATTGAAAATTTTTAACTTTTGACCCCCCAAAGTACCAACTAGATTCACTTTCCTTTCAGAAAAGTTGCTATATAAGGCAATCGAAGCATTTTTACTGCCCCAAATCGTGTCGACAGACACAAAAAAAAAAAAAATAAAAAAAAAAAAAAAAAAAAAAAAAACACACATCATTGTAAAATCAATACATTCTTCACTCCGTTCAGAATCTAAAATGATAGATATTTTCATTAGTAAACGTTTCTGAGCAAAGCTTCAGTGTAAAATAAATATACTCATTATATATTTAACTGTTTTTAGCTTAATTGTCAGTAGGTTTTTTTCAAAATTATTTAGTTTTTTTGTTTGAGAAAGATGTTTTTTTTTTTTAACCAAAAGATTCAAAACTTAATGTTCTATTTGTCTTTAAAGTTTCATTATAATTGGATTTGCCTATTTCTTCAAATAAATATTTAAAGTTGAAAATTGATGTAAAAATAGTTTATTACGTACAAATTGTATAGTAATTTACTCAAACGCTTGTAAACAAAATCCCGAATCACGATTTTCGAAATTTTTTCATTATCATTAGAGAAGACGTGTATGAGTAAAATCATACTATATTTTTCGACCTTTTCAACAAATATTTAAACCTTTACTAGAAATATACTTAAAAGAAACGTGGTATCTTCAAAGTTCTATTTTTAGATCAATATTGTCCAAATTTTTTTGAAACTTTTATTTAATTACGAAATAATACGTCAATAATATATGGTGAAAATTTCAAGTTTCTATCAACGTTAATTGTGGAGTTATGACGAAATTACTTAAATCGATTTAATGAAAGTGTCGTTTACTGCAAATTTCGTGATTTTTACTCCATTTTCGGAAGTTTTTCTTCTCACCTGGAAAAACTATTGGTTTGAGAGCTTAATTAACCCTGATAATACCGAGTAAATGTAATTTACGATTTATAGAGGTGCAAAAAAAAACATCATTGAAAAATTATAAAAGCCTTCGCTTCACGCAGAATCCCTTTTTTTCTTTTTTTTTTTTTTTTATTATTTATTGGAAAATATACAATCTATACCCAAAGGCATAACACGATTATGTGCTACAAGAATTTAAAAACATGAATAGGGTGAGGGAAGAAAATCATCTAGTGATCGCACTTCCTTTTGTTTGACATAGAATCTAAAATATTAAAAGTTTTTTTTTTAGACCGAACCGAGCTGATACATTTTAACCGATACCAGGACTGGACTTAACCATTTCATTTAGATTGCATTAGAAAAGACCAAAACTGCACAGATTTAAAAATAATGTAAGAATAAGACCGAGCTGGACCGATTGTAAAAAAACGATCTTAAATGTTGAGTTAAAGTAATTAAATATCTTTCTATTATAAAAATAAATTTAGAATACCTGTCTCTTCCACATCTTCACTATGTTCCAGGAAAAATCACAATTATAGACGAATTTAACGTGTTAATTATATAATTCTACATAATATATTGTATTACGTGTTAAAATAAACCAGACAAGACTGAGATTCTGTCATTAAAACTTTTGTCGAACTGAAATTGAAAGTGGACACGACTGGACCATTTTAGATTTTAATACACAAAGACCGAAAAAGACCGGACCGTGGTTGGGTCCTGTACACAAAGACCGAAAAGACTGGACCGTGGTTCAATCTGGTCCAGTCTGGGACTGGTTGTAGACCAGACCGTGCAGAGTAGCCCGTGCACACACACACACACTCACACATACACACAGGTATATATGAAATTATAATTTGTAGTATATAATATATTATGTGGATACAAATCACATTGATATACTTAGCACAACAAACGTAATTTTTACATGGACGAGCGACTTTCGTCGGGCCCGAAGCTTATGAACGTGAGTATATAAAGTACAAAATAAAAAGAAAAAAAAAAATGAAATAATAACTAGGGACTAAAAAACGAAACGATGTTGACCTGATCGATGACGGCGGCGTCGGAACGAAAACAATAGGGAAACATTAGTATTGTTTTCGTGCCGCATTGTAAATACGCGTATATACCTATACAAACAACAGTTATGATATTCGCGGGAAATAAGTCGCAAAACCGACGCTCGCCGAGGGACTGTTTCTTTTATCCAATTACGGCGAATTTCGCGACGCGATAATAATATTAATATCACGACGCGGAAAGAGTCGAGTGGCCTAAATAGAATATATATATATATATATATATATATATATATATATATATATACTATATACAGTTATAACCACTCCGGTTTCGACCGCGAACGTTATTTTCCGTGCCGTCCGTTTTGGTTTTGTTGTTAACCGCACGAAATTAATACTGCCGTCCGCGTCACCGTTGCCAGCACTGATTGTAAATAGTACCATTACCGCGCTGTACAGTGTATGGGCGTGCTCACAGGAGATCAAGTGGATTGACCCGCACCCCCTAGTCCGCTCGTCACCAGTGCAATTACCTACACATGTACGGACGTACGGTTGGAACAATTTTCGCGATGACCATAGACCACTATGATGTGAAAAACACACACACACACACACACACACACACACACACGCACGCACACAAATACATAAAAAAACAGCCAACAACACTCCGTACGAAATTGAACAATCGTTTACACAGTACGACGCGGTATTCGTCCAAAAAGATTGTCGAAATTCCAGGAAAACGTTGGTCGTTACTCGTTATGTTTGGTAAAACGTAGTGTTATATACTTTAAAGTTTCCTGGTTATATAACATAATGGGTAGCTCCCGTAGTCCTATAGTCTCACGTAAAATTGCCGTGGGAAGATTGTTTTGAAAACCCGAAAAAATTAAACGCTGTCTATTGAATTAAAAATTTTCAAATAGATTTTAGGTGTTAAATTTGAGATGTGTTTTTAAGAGCACGTGTTATAGTATAAATACAAAATGATAAATATTTATGTAAGTACATAATTTTAATTAAAACAAAATTAATTCGTTTCCAATTCTCTTTATTGTGTTTCTTAAACCGCAGGAAGGAATAGATATGATTCGAGCGGCTCGGGATAAAACGTATATTATGCGATATGCCCATCCATACCAATGGAAATTCTCGAGTTGCAGAAACAGTATAGTATTAATAGTTTAAGAGCACATACAATACGTTATCACAATGTGTTGCACATAGGATTGCAAATTTGTAAAGGTTGGGTGGCTGCAGCTATTACCAAAACAAAGAACTAATAATAACTTGAGTCCGCCTCCATTTCTTATTAATATACAAATTTAACATGCGAGTTTTTACTTGCAAAGTGAGGATAAAAAGAAGAAACAACTCATAGTGTACTTAATATTAACATTTTGATCCCGACAAAATCAATATTTTAAATGAATAATAAACAAATACATAAATTACAAAAAGTTTAATACGTTAAAGCTATTTTTATCACTTGCAATTGCGTTTAAAATATCTTCACTGTCAATATTAGTTGATAAGTCTTTCTCAGTATGGATCATAAATAATTTATACAATTTTTTTTCCGTCAATGTAATAACCCATATTTATTTCATCACTGGAAAATATTTTGTTTTGACAATAATATTTTTTTTTTTTTTTTAAATATATAAAACAATATATGTATTTAAAACGACAAAATCAACATTTTAATAAATACCTTTTAAAATCAGCTGACACTTTCAAATCTTTTCTAGAGGGCCTTAGTCTCCTTAGCCTTCTATGTTTGGCCACTGGTGTTACATATAGTTTATCTTCATACATCGTTAACAATAATATACGTGTGCGGTGTAGTATGAAAAAAATTATTTGTAAACGGCCAATTACAAAAATGTTTGTTTAATGTTTGTGATACTTCCATATCGTCTTTTTCATTTAGCGGCGCCATTACAACGACCCAGTAAGTGATTATGAGAGACAATCAAAAAAATTTTAACCCCCATGCATAGGCGGGCATTTGGTTGAAATTTTAGGGTTCTAAAATAATTTAAAGTAAAGTGATCCGCGGGGGCTTCGCCCCCGCACCCCTTTCATCTACATAACTATACCACATTATTAATACAATAATTATAAATATATTAAAATAAATAATACTTTTTAACAAACATTTGATAATAATTAATATTTTATTTTAATAATATATTTCTGTTTTTATCAGCAAATATATTTAAAATATCATCACTGTTAATATCTTTTTCTATGTACAAAATAGATATATCACTGAACCTATCCTATAGCATCGACGTTCTGAGCCAAGTTTTTATTTTCCTCATAGCAGAAAAACTTCTCTCACAAGTAGCTGAGCTAATTGGTATTGTTAATGCTGTTTTAAATAATTTGTGCAAATTAGGAAATATTGATTTGTTTTCTAACAATACATTTGTAACATCTTTTAAATTAATATCCACATCAGATCCAATGTTTTGAACAACAACATTCTTCGCCACTGTCATTTCTGAATTAAGACATTCTTTGGATACACCCATCAGAGACTAAATTTAAAATAACAATCTTAGTTATATTATTATTAATTAATGTACTGTATTATAATTTTGGGTATTTACATGATAATGGTTAATAAAATGAAGACTATCATTAAAATTAAGTTTGAAAAAATGATCTATGGATGAAGCCATCATCAAGCTTTCTGGTGAAAATCTTTTTTTTTAATTTATTATAATAGCATCCAAGATTGCATAAAAAACATTTGTTCTGAAATAATCTTCTGCAGTGGAATGTTTTGTAGTTTTATTAGGTACATATTGATCATTCGTAGATGTATTGACAATGTAATTTTTTAAAGAATTTGATCCTATTCTTTTTCGTTTTGATCCTATGACAGTAAGACATAATGTATTGAAATATACATTTTATATTATCTGTGTATCAAATATTTCATAGTTACCTAGAGATGGAATTTCAATAAATATATTATGTTCATTTAAAAACAATGATATTTCATCCCAAAGTTCAGAAAAACTCAAAGATGTTCTTAAACTTTCAAAAGAAGTAATGACACTTTCAATAAGAGTACTTGCTTTTCCCAGAGTTGCTGATTTTTCTTGCAGTTTATTAGTGAATATATTAATTATAGAAAGAACATTTTGTAATATGAAAAAATGAACAGCGAACGTTTCTTTTTTTATACTTGAAAGTATTCCAAAAAAAAAAAAAAAAAAAAAAAAAATAATAAGTACTTATCATAAAATAAATACAACTTAATAAGCAATTTGAAACACAAAAAATACCTATTGCCTCATTCACATCTCTATCACTTTCATCTTCAATTTCTTGTTCAAGTGCTAGAATTATTGCTTTAAAACTTATTTTTACAGCTTCACAATTTCGGTACCTGCAATTCCAACGTGTATCACTCAACTTAATAATTGTTAATTTTTGTATTCCCAAATTTTACTGTATTTCATTATATGTCTTATTAATGCTAGGTTTTGAAAAATGCACATAAAGTGCCTCTAAAGTATTAAAAAAACTTCTTGTTTCCTACAGATTAACATAAAATATTAATAAAATTTAGTAGTGAACTGTTAAATTTAAAATTAAAATATATACCTTAACAAGTTTACACATGTCCAAAACCACTAGGTTTACTCTGTGGGCCATGCAATGGGTATATACAGTGTGATCACGATAAGTGGAAACACTCAATAACTATAATATGCAGTCTTCATATATTTCAATTCTGCTTTTTCGGCTAACTAGTAAACATTATTATACACATTTTCAAATAATTAGACTATTTTTTTAACAGTTAACTTTGCACATGCGCACAATAACTTTTTTTTTTAAATGGCATGATCCATTTTTGACCATAAATTATTTTTTTTGGTATTTTTTAATGAATTTTAGTGGTTGAATTTCTTTTCTAAGTCAAAAAATGACCGAGTTATAGCAATTTGATTTTACGTTATTTGCACGAGTGTAACAGATTATAAAATACGTAGTTGATAATAATAAATACGTGAATAATAAAAATAAAATTACAAATATTAATTTTTTTATTCATAAAAGTTTTATTTATCTAACAAATTGTTCAAACTTTTTATTATTATCAACTACGTATTTTATAATCTGTTATACCCGTGCAAATAACGTAAAATCAAATTGCTATAACTCGGTCATTTTTTGACTTAGAAAAGAAATTCAACCACTACAATTCATTAAAAAATACCAAAAAAAATAATTTGTGGTCAAAAATGGATCATGCCATTTAAAAAAAAAGTTATTGTGCGCATGCGCAAAGTTAACTGTCATAAAAATAGTCTAATTATTTGAAAATGTGTATAATAATGTTTACTAGTTAGCCGAAAAAGCAGAATTGAAATATATGAAGCCTGCACATAGTTATTGAGTGTTTCCACTTATCGTGATCACACTGTATACTGTATAGCATATGGATACTTTACTTTCACTTTTGCTTGTACCTCATTGAACCGACCAGACATAACACTCGCACCATCATACGATTGTGCTAAAGTTGGTGTTTGTGGATTTATACCAGACATTTTTAAACATTCGATTATGGATTGTGTTAATGTTTCCGCATCTTGTTTATTAGAACAGTCAATAAATCCTAAGAATCTTTCAACGACAATCAATTCTTTACAGTATCTTACATATAAATACATCTGTTCTTGTTTGAAACATATATTAAATTAATAATTTATTTAATAATATAATTATTAAATACTGTTCTTTAAATATTTAATAACAATATTATTAAAATTATGAAATATAAATTATAAATTATATATTATACTATAACAATAATATGAAAAAATTGTTAATACAAAATCATACTTAAACAAATAGCCAAGTAAATAGTTCATAAGTACCTTGCTTCGTCACACATTATACTAAATGAACCAGCAATCTCAATTTCTTTAACAATAGTATCTTTAACATGTTTTGAACATATTGCAATAATTTCATCCTGAATTCTATGGCTTGAATAATTTGTTTTTTCAGAATATTTTGCAGCAAAGTTTGGATTATGTTTTGCAATAATATCACAAATTTCTTTGAAATTTCCTAAATATTATAAAGTTTTTAATTTTTTACATCACACACAAAGGTAATAGGCATGGTAGTTGTTTGATTATTATTATAAAATTAAAATATTTTATTAGACACCATGATTTAAAGAATGAGCTGTTTCATCATGACCTCTAAATCCAATTCCTTGGCGACTTAGAAATAATGATATATCAATCAAAATTTTCATATAATTTCTATTGCTTGCTACAAGCTTACTTTGTTGCGAAGATATTTGAGTAAGAACACTTCCAGTAATTTCAGTTTTTTTATATGCTGTCCATTTAGCCATGCATGTGAGATGATGTTTGGTTTCAGAATGAGCAAACAGTTCACTTAATTTATTTCGCATAGTACCTCTTGAACCACATAACTAAAGTATAGGTAAGTAATTAATTACAATTAATTGTTTTTAACAGTAAATAGTTACATATACTTTTATTTTTATAAAATTATAGAAAATATCTTACCTTCTTCTAGTTTTTGAAACCATTCTGTGTAAAGCTATCTATATGATATGCATTAGCACCACTACCACCACTACTATAATAATTATTATGGCAAGCAAAGCAATAAACAGCATCTTTAGAAATACTATATTCTAACCAATCATGGTGATTATAATATGAAGCATTTAAGCTGCGGTTTTGTGTTCCAAATCTAGTCATATAGGGTATGACTGAAATAATGAAATACAGTATTTAATAATTGTATACAAATCATATTTCAAAAACCATAAAAATATAAATAAATATATAATCTTATAATTATTAATATTATTTCAGTTCCCTAACATTAAACATTTTATTTAAAAATTTAATAATATGTACAAGCTATTTTTTATACTGTTTTCAAATCTGAAAATCAATGGATTTTACAGGTAACAACTAGTAAAATATAGGTACTTACTTTCAAAATTGGACGCATTGGTCAAGTTAGCAAATTTCCTAGATCATTGATTTTTTCTGGGTTTGATTCTGAATTATTTTTTTCTTTTTCCACATTTTCTGTTTTTTCGTTTGATTCAGAATTGATTTTCTCTTCTTTAAATTTTTCTGTTTTTTCGTAAGATTCATAATTAATTTTCACTTTTTCCGTAGTTTCTTTTTTTTCATCAAGATTTTTTTTTACATTAAAAATATTAAAATATTTTGTCATATTTAAATCGTTAAAAATCGTTGACGAACTACAAAGTGACAATTAGGAATCACGATTCACGACTCCCGAGTTTCTAAAAATATCAGTTTTCATTATTTCGAAACTTTGATGTAAACACGTTGCTAACATCTTATCAAACTACAGATACGGTTTTAACTTCTTACCACAGATACCACAGACAGTATTATCACAGAATAAATACATTTTAATTCTATATCTATGCTTTTTAAGTTTTAATGGCTGGGCAGTGGGCGCTGGCAGGCTGATCGAGTGTCTATAGTATACCACAGAACAAAATTATAATATTCTTCTATGATAATTTAACAGATTGTTATCGAACAATTTATCAGTAATATCACTGTACGATTTTTAACGCCATTTGTTGGGCTAAATATTTTATAATTTTTAAATAATAGTAAAATGTATTATAAATGTAATTATTAAAATGAATAACTTTTATAATATAACATTTCGAATTAAGTTTCAATTTGAGGGGGCTATTGAAATTTCTGGGGGGCTAAGCCCCAAGACTAAATTGGATCCGTTTCTGATCGCACCAGCTTACTTCCGATACTACGGAAAAAAATCTATGGTACCTACCTATAACCTACCTATATTTTACCTAACCAACCTATATTTTTTTTTTTTGTAGTTGTCGTGCGAATGGGTTATAGTTATCATAAATCGTTCGATAAATTGCGGCCGATAGTTGGATATAATGGAAATTTTTGATAATTTATACTTGAAAATCGTCGATTTCCTAAATTCAGAACCTTAAGACTATAGACCATCGAAATACTAAAAAAATTCAAACCATTTAATACTAGGCATACTAAATTTTGAGAATGTTAAGATTTTCATACATGTCTAAAGTTTAAAGTTTAGAGTGTCCTACAGAGATGTGTACAGTAAAATGTAACCTTTAATAATTTAATCAGTTATAAAACTAAATTTATTATTATTTTTAACTCCTGTAAAAAAAAAAAATTGGTATTCTTAAATGGAGACATGATGCATAAAAAAAAAAAAACGTGATATTATGAAGGACGATTTTTCATTTTGTATATTTTGATATTTAAATTTTTTCCAGTGTACACCAATTGCTTGAATATTAGAGATAAAAGTTGTTTAAATTTTAGGTTACGTAAATAAAAATGTAAATAATATTTTTCGTAAAAATTAAATTATTTTAGTGTTTTAAATTGTATATAAAAAAAATAAATGTATGCATGTAAATATATATATATATATATACGGTTTTATCACATAGTGTGAATATGATATTTTATACTTTAATATTATACATTCATTGTAAAACTGAATAGCGTGTTTGCTTTAATGTATTATCTTTAATTCATCTCCAGGTTCTATGCGTCGTCTAAAATTTGAAGAACGTTTCGAATTTTTGTATATTTTATTTAATATCCAATTATAATAATTGATTAACATTTTAAAATAGGTACTGTTTCTGATGTATTCAACATCTTCATGATTTTACACATAGTGAATACACCATTTATAGGTTACTATTAATAATAGTAATGTCTTTGTGATTTAAAATTTTATTCAATGTTATATTTTCCATAAAATTTTATTTCAAATCATCAGAATCCGAAAAACTCATTATTAAAAAAAGCCGATAAGATAATGGTGGTGGAAGTTCGTCCTTCGTCGCTTCGCTCCTCGGACAAGATAATGGTGAGGAGTGTATAGCACTTTCTATCATGGGATCACCTGGTTTACGATAGTTTAGTTGTATGGTACTTTACATTTGAATGCAATGATAAATCATTGTAAGGTAAGTACAGGATACAGTAGTTGGGTGGTATACACGAGATTCATTGCTAGATTTGGCATTATTGGATAGATTTTGGAATTATTTTATATTATAAAAAAAAAAACGATTCTGAACGAAGATGAAGATGTCAGCCTTAAATTGTAATATATATTTTATTTTAATATCCTAGATTGGGTTAAATTTACATTTGTCTATTCATGTGACTTCTGCTCGTGAGCATTGGACAAACCAGGATGTGCATAGATAGGGCGTAGGTAAATACCATATTATTTGCCTAAATGCACTATCGTGACGGTACCACCCGACCCCGCCGTCCATATATGCTGAATGCTCCGTGGCTACGTCTATTTAAATATTAATATATAAAATCCTCATGTTTATGGAACTGATACACACATTAAAATAACTGGAAATTGGAAGTTAGTAACGTTCTATTCAACCATGTTAAGGTACGTTATACACCTTGTGTTTACAATCTACCAATATTTTGTATAGAACAGCTGTCAGCTACTGATTATATTATAATAAACTTAATCTATTTAATTATCTTTATCAGCTGTGATATTACATAATATTTTCATTTCTTATCTTTGAATACAAAAATTTTTATACATTTTCAACTACAAAATAATTTGCAAATATTCGTGATTTTGACAAATTTTGTCGATTTTTGAACTTCAACTGCTTATAAAAAAAAATTGTGCCTATATATTTGAATAATTTTTGAATCACTCTTAGATCAACTTATTCAAAACCTTCTATTAAATTTTCAAGCGATTTGGTAGGGCCAAAAAATTGTTATCGACTTTTATAAAAAAAAATCTAAGAAAAATCGAATTATTCAAATGCCTATAAATAGCTAAAAAATAAACGAAATATTTTGAAAATACAACTATGTAAAGAAAATGCCTATTTAAACATTTTGTAAAAGTTTTAAGTTTCTACGACCTATACTTTTTGAATAAGAACAAATATCAAAAATCAATGATGCCTAAATTGTTATTTTACGCGATTATGTGAAAAAATTGTAATTTCAAACACTCATAAAAATTTTTGATTTTATTCCAGTGCAAATTTTTTTACAGATAATTGAAGGAAAACGTATGTCAAACTTTGTACCGAATTTACAATTCTTAGTTTTGAATACTTAAAATTTTATGAATTTTCAACTGCAAAATACATAGCAAATATACATGATTTTGACGAATTTTGTCAATATTATCACTTATAAACGCTTATAAAAAAATTTTGTGCCTATGTATTTTTATAATTTTTGAATGGGAGTTAGAACAACTTATGTGGACCCTTCTATTAAATTTTCAAGTATTTCGTCCCAGCTACATTTTTTTTATCAACATTTATAAAAAAAAAAAATAAAAAAAATCGAATATTTCAAATGCCTATAAATTGATTAAAAATGAGTGAAATCTTTTGAAAATAAAATTATATAAAGAAAATGCCAATATAAACAACTGATAAAATTTTCAAGTTTCTACAACTTATACTTTTTGAAAAAAAAACAAATAGCAAAAATCGTTTGAGGCTAAACCGTTGTTTAACGTGTTTTTGTAAAAATTTAAATTTCAAACACTCATAAAATTTTTTTGTCTGAATCCGGTAGAGTTTTTTTCGCAGATAATTGAAGAAAAACTAATGGAAAACCTTGTACCAAATTTTCAAAACTTAGTTATAAAAGAAAAAAATTTTACGATTTTTCAACAACAAAATTATTTCCAAATTTTCGCAATTTTTACATATTTCGTATAAATTGTAACTTTGAGCACTTATAAAAAAAAATTGTGACTTACGATTTTGGATTTTTTTTTATCAGTTATGGAACAACTTATAAGAAACCTTGTATTAAATTTTCAAGATTTTCTGGCAAAAAAAAAAAATTTTATCGTTATTTTAAAAAAAAATACTTAAAAAAATTGAAAATTTCAATTGTCTATAATTAGCTCAATAAAAGTCAAAAGTGTTCAAAAATTTTACCACGTATAGATGATTTCAATATAAACATTTGGTGAAAATTTCAAGTATCTACAATTTTTGGTTTTTGAGTAACGGCTAAATAAAAAAATCGATTTCGTCGAAAACGGGTTTTGCACAAAAAGTACCGGTTTTTCCTCATTTTTTGTTTGTTTTTCCCGTGGCATTTGAAAACTTTTGGGAATTTTCACTTGTGACCTCTCTAAGGTACCTCCGATATTCGTTTTGCCACCGAAAACATACCCTGAAGTTCAAAATTGAAGCATTATTTCGAGTAGTTATGGTGTACACAGACACAAAAACAAAAAAAAAAAAAAAAAAAAAAAAAAAAAAAAAAAAAAAAAAAAAAAAAAAACACACATCATAGTAAAATCAATACATTCTTCACTTCGTTCAGAATCTAAAAGTCATAGATAAATGTATCACAAATAGTGACTCTCAATGTATATACATATAAAGTACTCACCGAAAATTGTACAACAGTGTTCTTAATACCTAGACATTGTATAATTGCATTGAAATGTGTAGGCACAGCAGTTGCCCATTATTGGTTGGTGTTCAAAATGCATTTAAAATGTTAAAGGTATTGGTCCAAGTATATTTCAATCTGACGAAACGACTTACAGTTGTTAAGAAAAAAAAAACTAATTACTCAAATGACTATTTATTATGGAAATAATAATTAATTCTCAAACGGAAACCATTATTAAACCAATTATATTCAAAATATAAACATACCTTGACGAAACGAGAACCAATTATTATCATTGTGTTTCGAATGCAACAGTTATGTTGATAAATTAAACTATTCGCTTGGTAAGAACGCATAGGTATTAATTATTAAGTGTGTGATTACTGTGATTAGCATTGATCTATTAAAAAAAGTTTCTAAAGAAATCTTAACATGAAACATGATTTATCATCATTTTATTGTAAATTAAATTTACAAATTCGTTTTGGGTAAAATTAAGTTTTTTGAGTTATGTACTTATGTCATTAGTGTAGCAAAGTGCATTATGCAAACAAGCGTTATATACGTACTCTTTTTTTCTTCTACTAATAAAACATTAAAACGGTAAAATCATGGTTGAAATATTAGACTTTCATTATATATTTCAGCCATGGCCCATGGGTGACTACACTAATCGAAAATCTAATGTAGGTAGACAGTGTTGCCCGATCAGCCGATTCTCGATCCGTGGTGACACTGATTTCCCTTAGCACACCGCGTATCCCGTTAATAATGAATATAGGTAACCACTAACCGTTATTATTACCACATTATAACGATGCGAATAAAAACAATAATAATTACTTATTAATTTTTATTTCGACGTGAGTACTGACCGACTACTGAGTACCTAGTACCTGTATGGCTGTATCCTTCTTTCCGTGTTATTCCGTATTCGACGAACCTTATATTATTATAATAAAATAGTGTTTTCTCTGATTGATTTTTATGTACGAATTATCATTACTACTATACGGTATTACTGCAGCGTTATAACAAACGCATTCAGATATCATCATTCATCATCAGGTAAATAACAAATATGTGCATAATACACTAATACCTATTTTGTTGTATAGTTCATGAAAATGTTTTTTCTTCTTCGTTTTGATAAACTTTTTGTTTTATATGAATGAGACAGTACATAATAGTGAATTTATTTGTGTTCAAATCAGATATGCCCGTAAAAATAATTACTGCAGTAGTGCAGTATATCACTTCAACATGGCCATACCTACATTGTTATTAATTATTATCAGGTAAATACATCTTAATATTATTATATATCTACTACTTAATATACTTTATTAAATAATTTTTTCTTTTAATAGATGTGTCCTATGGTTGTTATAAAACATTAAGAGGACGCCACACCCGCATGTTTTGTCTCCGTCTTACAAACGTATAACATAGCAAAATCTGTTTAGCGTGGGACAAGTTTTCTCCCTCAATATTTATAATAGAATTACCAAAATTTCACAACGCATAGGTAAGAACTTTATCTGTGTCGTAGCGTCGTTATTTTTTTGGTAGCACAAACCAATATTTTTTAGTATTTTAATGAAAAAATAAAAAATAAATGTATTTTCTTAAGCTTATAACTTTAATTATATTTATGTTATCAAAAAAATAACGACGCTACGACATAGATAAAGTTCTTACCTATGCGTTGTGAAATTTTGAAAATTCTAATATAAATATTGAGGAAGAAAACTTGTCCCGCGCTAAACAGATTTTGCTATGTTATACGTTTGTAAGACGGAGACAACACATGCGGGTGTGGCGTCCTCTTAATAAGCAGTTCAATGTATTTTCCTACGCTGAGGTTGGACATTTGATTACTAAAATAAGGTAAATTCATATTTATTAAGTATGCCTATATTTTAATATGTTTAAAAATTCATTTGGATGTGTGAAAACACATTTTAACACTATCATTACTATCATTATGCCACAAATATCTATCACAAACTGTCATACTTTTGAAGTAAATAATAGTATAGATTCATTTTTAATTGATTAAATGCACCCTAAATAATATGTTATATTCAGTGTCACTTGTGTCAGCAATTGCATACTAGACTTTTGATAGGTAGAGGTTTCTTTATTTTGGCATTTTTTAATGGCTTTTACACCAAAACCATTATTGTATAGTGTTTCTAAGTGTATGGTTAAGTTAATAAAACCATAATATGTTGTTCCAAATTGCATTAATTAAAAACGTTTGACAATTCTTTTCACCTTTTTTTTCAGGCTCTGATTTTTTTTTCCAAACAAATTTCCAATGTGAATATAATACAGATTAAAGAATTGGAATTGAAATACGATTTTGGTCATATTATTCAAATGAGTTAAATTCATAAACATTTATCAAAAGAGTTAGAATTTGCAACTGTTGACAGATATGATAAGGTTTTCATATTTTGGCATCAAATCAAATTACAAAAGATCAGATTAGAATTATTGCATAAACATTTCACTTTAGAAGTTTCCAGTCAACGTTTACATCCTTGGTGAATTATAATTGAGAATGTGATTAAATTTTATACAAAAATGTATACAATTTATATAATTGTATGTACCTATTAAAATTATTATTTTTATCTAAATGTTTTCTTATTCGACAGACACTTTTATACAAAATATTCCACATAATATATAATATAGTTTTTACTCGTAGATTATGTTATAATTATTTATAAATATATATCATTCATAGATATTTTATTTTATTAGATTGATTTATTGACTAATGCACTAAAAATAATATAGACATTTTTTTGTAAAGTTATTATTATACAAAAACATAATATGTAAATATTAACTTATTTTGATATTATGTTACAGGATATTCTTAAAATGGCAAATATATTGGAACGCAATCACTCCTTGTACATCACCAGACATTGGTGTACTCACTACATTACATTTTTCGTTTTTATCACAATCTGTGAATGACACTATTTTATAAATCTGTATATATATAAATAATATATTTGTACACATATTATACATGTGCTGATATAATTGTTAAATCTGTGATTTTTTTAACATATAAATAAAATTAAATATTTTTATACACTGAAACATAAAGCTTTTGCCTTTATTTATTTTTTTTTTTAAATCAAACTAGATTAGCACAGAAGTCATGTAGTGGAGTTTTAAGTTTTTAAACTCTAAAAGACTTTACTTCCTAACAACAATGTTCTTGCCGCTGTAGGTAAACGTTCCCAAGAATAACACTGAAAATACTATTACTTTTTATTATGAAGTGATAACTAGGCACCTTTAGACACAGTGAATTGTGATTTTACGCAATCGCGTAAAAAATTTAATTTCAAACACACATAAAAATTGATAATATTCCGGTAGAGTTTTTTTTACAGATAATTAAAGGAAAACTTATGGAAATCCATGTACTCATTTCTTTATTATCTTTCAATTCTTAAAATGTTATGAATTTTCAACTGTAAAATTCACTTCGTTCAGAATCTAATAACTTCAAATTTTTACGATTTTTACACAAAAAATTTTGACTTTTGCTTTGAATTTTTTTTTATACCAGTAAGTACAACTTTCATAAGAACCTTGTATTACATTTTTATTCACATTTCAGAAAAAATAATAAGATAAATAGTCTTAAAAATAGCTAAAAACTTTTCAACAATTATACCACGAATAGATGATGCCAAAATTAACATTTGGAGAAAGTTTAAAGTTTGTACGGCTAATACTTATGAAGAATAACAAAATTCTATAATATTTTTATAGTAAATCGTTATTCAACGCGTCAATTTTTGATTTTGTAAAAATTATAGATTCAGACAATTATTCAAATTTTTTTTTAATTTAATGTATCGCGGTATTTTTATACTTATCGTAAGCAAAATTTATTAACAATCTTGTATTAAATTTTCATTTCTTATCTTTGAATACAAAAATTTTTATACATTTTCAACTACAAAATAATTTGCAAATATTCGTGATTTTGACAAATTTTGTCGATTTTTGAACTTCAACTGCTTATAAAAAAAAATTGTGCCTATGTATTTGAATAATTTTTGAATCACTCTTAGATCAACTTATTCAAAACCTTCTATTAAATTTTCAAGCGATTTGGTAGGGCCAAAAAATTGTTATCGACTTTTATAAAAAAAAATCTAAGAAAAATCGAATTATTCAAATGCCTATAAATAGCTCAAAAATAAACGAAATATTTTGAAAATACAACTATGTAAAGAAAATGCCTATTTAAACATTTTGTAAAAGTTTTAAGTTTCTACGACCTATACTTTTTGAATGAGAACAAATATCAAAAATCAATGATGCCTAAATTGTTATTTTACGCGATTATGTGAAAAAATTGTAATTTCAAACACTCATAAAAATTTTTGATTTTATTCCAGTGCAAATTTTTTTACAGATAATTGAAGGAAAACGTATTTCAAACTTTGTACCGAATTTACAATTCTTAGTTTTGAATACTTAAAATTTTATGAATTTTCAACTGCAAAATACATAGCAAATATACATGATTTTGACGAATTTTGTCAATATTAGCACTTATAAACGCTTATAAAAAAATTTTGTGCCTATGTATTTTTATAATTTTTGAATGGGAGTTAGAACAACTTATGTGGACCCTTCTATTAAATTTTCAAGTATTTCGTCCGAGCTACATCTTTTTTATCAACATTTATAAAAAAAAAAAATAAAAAAAATCGAATATTTCAAATGCCTATAAATTGATTAAAAATGAGTGAAATCTTTTGAAAATAAAATTATATAAAGAAAATGCCAATATAAACAACTGATAAAATTTTCAAGTTTCTACAACTTATACTTTTTGAAAAAAAAAACAATTAGCAAAAATCGTTTGAGGCTAAACCGTTGTTTAACGTGTTTTTGTAAAAATTTAAATTTCAAACACTCATAAAATTTTTTTGTCTGAATCCGGTAGAGTTTTTTTTGCAGATAATTGAAGAAAAACTAATGAAAAACCTTGTACCAAATTTTCAAAACTTAGTTATAAAATAAAAAAATTTTACGATTTTTCAACAACAAAATTATTTGCAAATTTTCGCAATTTTTACATATTTCGTATAAATTGGAACTTTGAGCACTTATAAAAAAAAATTGTGACTTACGATTTTGGATTTTTTTTTATCAGTTATGGAACAACTTATAAGAAACCTTGTATTAAATTTTCAAGATTTTCTGGCAAAAAAAAAAAATTTTATCGTTATTTTAAAAAAAAATACTTAAAACAATTGAAAATTTCAATTGTCTATAATTAGCTCAATAAAAGTCAAAAGTGTTCAAAAATTTTACCACGTATAGATGATTTCAATATAAACATTTGGTGAAAATTTCAAGTATCTACAATTTTTGGTTTTTGAGTAACGGCTAAATAAAAAAATCGATTTCGTCGAAAACGGGTTTTGCACAAAAAGTACCGGTTTTTCCTCATTTTTTGTTTGTTTTTCCCGTGGCATTTGAAAACTTTTGGGAATTTTCACTTGTGACCTCTCTAAGGTACCTCCGATATTCGTTTTGCCACCGAAAACATACCCTGAAGTTCAAAATTGAAGCATTATTTCGAGTAGTTATGGTGTACACAGACACAAAAACAAAAAAAAAACAAAAAAAAAAAAAAAAAAAAAAAAAACAAAAAAAAAAAAAAAAAACACACATCATAGTAAAATCAATACATTCTTCACTTCGTTCAGAATCTAAAAGTAAATTTCTTCATTTAATTATTGCAATCATCATATTAAAAAAACAAATATTTTTTAAATGAATTTAAAAATGAAGCAATTACTGTATTAGCGTGAGATTAAATCCATAGCATTTTTACACTATGCTTAAATATAATTGCGCAACTCAAGTAGTATTTGTCGAAAAAAAATTAATCCGATTTGATCGTATACCGATATATTGTTTTTCAAGCCTTTTCTTTAGTCTCAAGGACATTAAACAAAACACTGTGTATAAATATTATTTATCGTAAACCAGTTTTTGACCAAATATATGATCGATCGTTCTGTGAAATGATATACACGCATTGCTCCCTGTTTCAAATGATAATATATCTAAGAGTCTTGTAATTTTCACTACATTTTTTTACATTAGTATAAAATAATTGTATTAAAATTATGAACAAGTTAATTAAATAATTTTATGGTCTTTAAAAAATGTTTTTTTAATAATTGATAATTTTGAATTTTATTCACTGTATTCAAAATAATTGTATAATTGATTATCTAAAATATTTTGAAAATCGATTTTGATTTCGAAACATTCAAAATCGGTTTTTTAATTTTAGAATTATAAATTATGTATTGTAACGGTTATGTTGGAAGTTAGTCTGTTAGTCTAGTTGATGTTAGTCTGTATAATCATGTTTTTTCGATTCAGACTCAATACATACGGAACGCGTCGACGATTGTAAAAACGATTTTAGTACATTTTGATTTATTTACATAGACGGCTATTATCAAATTTTGTATTGTTAATGGTTAAGTCGCGAGCGCCAATCGCTGGCGCGTATAGCCGAGTGCATATGTAAGTATACGTCTATATGCGTGTTGGCTAAACAAACACAATATAATGGGTAATTATGTGCATGGACGGTTTGCCACAATTTCAGCGGAACTCGATTATAACCGCGATGTGATGGGATAGGGAAAATTCGCTCGCCGTCGACCGACGGCGGCGGTGATGATTTGTCAATTTACAGCTGTTACTCGTCATCGTCGAATTCGAGTGAACACGACATTAAACTATCCGCGATCAGAGTATGCACATAGTGTTTTTCAACCCGCACCGCACGCGTCCTGGCAAACAAGCGAGTTATCATCGCATTGGCTTTAAAACTTTAATGCGATAGGAACGTTATACACTGTGCCCGGGACCGAAAGCCCTCGTGTTTAACGGTTTCTGGTCATCTGAATTATTTAATAAAATTCTGTTTGTATAATATAATTGTTATTGTATATATATTTATATAAATACAATATAAATATAAGTCAACGTACGACGATTGGTATTTTTTTTTTTTATTATTTCGTTTTACGACCCCTCTGAGCCCTCCATTCACTTGGGTCATACAAAATAGCGCCCTGGGACCTGCTTCCAATTTAAAAGCTGCAGTGCAAACAGGTACCGACGGAAAATCAAAACAAAACCATGCGTATTTATACTACATACATTATGCGGGGAAAAAATCGAACCGTCCTGACCACAAATAAAAATAAAATGTATGCGATATATGTATTATACTTTGCGTGTGTGCAATAAAGTCGAAAAGAAATTGACATATCGTTTTCCATTTTTCGAGATACAACTATTGCGGTACGTATATTATGTTCCCTTACGCGCGGCGCAGAATCGGCGCTCGCATCGGGTCTTATCATTAACGACACTGCTGTCGCAGCCACCAAAGTTTAACGTCGTATCAATAATAATTTAGTTGACGAGAACAAGTTTTTAAACGTGGTCGTAAATCGTCCATACACAGTCTCCGTCGTTGTCGCCACCACCACCACCACCACCGCCACCAATACCACCACCACTACCACATCGTTACTGTTACGGCAGTTAAACGATATATTTTATCGTTGAAACAAATCGTCGTCCGCCTTCGCCGCCGGTTTCCGACGAGGGTGTCTGCTCGTGGACCATTGATTTTTATATTTTATTCCCTCGTTACGGAGGTGACCGGCAGGAGGAGAGGCGGGAAGAATACAGAGAGTAGGGGGCAAAGGAACACACAATAAATGGCCGCGTCCCGGAGGAGTCGTGGTGGTAGAGATGATGACGCTGAAAGAGACGGTGATGGTAGTGATAGTGATAGTGTGTGTGTGTGTGTGTGTGTGTGTGTGTGTGTGTGTGTGTGTGTGTGTGTGTGTGTGTGTGTGTGTGTGTGTGTAGTGTATACACTTTACAGACAGCCACTTGCACTATAAACAGTCGTGTAATCTTGGAAAAACATTCAGACGGGGGTGTGAACGATATACATTTAATACAAACGTGTGCACTGTGCGTGTGCGTGTCCATGCGTGTGTGTGTTGAAGTTCATCAAGGATTTATCTTTTTTACACTAGAGTAACATGCGTGACCATGTACAAAACGATAAAAGAAAAACCATTCCTGGTGTGGTATTATTATAATCCATCGAAAAAAGACACACGTATGCTTGTGCATGGCACGTCAGCACGTGTAGTTTATTTTCGTGTACATTTCAAGACTCGCAGTGAGCATAGGTCAGTAATAACATATTACATAACTTTATATTGTATAATATTGTCAGAATGAAATAAAAACACTTAATACAGCATATGTTGCATCTCTACGAAAAATCACTTTAAACTTATGTTTTGAAATTTCTTTCTTAAAATAGTTATGGGTAAAAAAAATAATTACAATTTATTTGATGGATAAAAATAAGTGATTAATATTGTTAGAAACGATAATGTTTTATTTTTTTAAGTGGTTTAATTAATATACAGGGGCCTCTCAGACGTTTGAAATTCCACATTTTATGTTCATGTAATATTTAAACAAAACTACCGAGTTCTGGACATTAGTTTGAGTTTAATTTATAAGTTTTATCACTTACCATTCATTCTTTATAATGGTTACTTATATTTTTTTGAGATCTCAATGACCATTGAATTTAAAATACACGTATCTACATAAATGTTTTTGATCATGCTTAGACTTTTGCTTCAATATTTTAAATGAATATTATAATATTATATTATAAACTTTTGATTTTTTTCCATGTTTATTGTTTCATTTCCATGTTATTTCGACTACCAAGGATCCATTGAGTCTATCTAATAAAATTATAAACACGCATTTACCCTTACGACTTTGCGTAACCGCATTTAAATGTCAAAACGCTGACGTTCATCAAGCCAGCTATAAGCAGTTTATGAGTACATATGATAGGGCGCACTAAAATTGTTTGTTGAGAATTAATATACTTTTTACCCAAGGTCGCGATTATGCTTACAATGGTTAAATCGGTGAGTGTGGCACTACAGTTGACCCGGATTAAAGGGCAAGGAGTGCGCGTCCCTGAGGACCACAAGCTTAAAAAATTATGTAGTTATTTACCAAGGATTTTTCGAATTCAAATGCAAAAATAATTTTTTTCCTCATTATAAATGTGTTACCATAAATAGCAAATACTTATTATTAGTTCTACATAACAAAATACTAATAACGACAATATTTGGTTGATTAAATCACCTTTACATATTATACATTATAACTCATAAAGAATTCATAATTTAGAACTTCATAATATTTCTCGGTATTTACCTTATATACATTTTATTTTTATATATACATTTTATAACGTTTTTATCATGATTGGTTATCATTTACAGAAATTGAATTTTAATCAAACAATGTTGACATGTTCTAAATATCATATTAATCTAAAAAAATTTGTTTGAACAAACTTGGTTAAATTATTGATTAAGAATTCCAACTTGATATTGTCTAATATTTACCGAAGATATGTTATCGTCAAAGGAATAGTTAATTAAATCAAATTATCAAAAATGAATACATTTTTAATGTGATTTCTTAAAAGTAAAGTTCTTTTAGTCAAAGTTAAAAATACAGTGGTGTAGTAAATTAATTATTATTACAAGTATTTAAGTAAACAAAATAAAAAAAGAAATGATAATTATTATGTGCAATTTTAATAAGAAGTATTTTGGAATGTTTCAAAGGCAGTCTAAGGATTATTGAATGAATTAATATCTATCTCATTAATTTTATTTTGTTGTTTACTAGATTTCACCTAATATTAGGTATTATTTATAATTACCTCCAATAATTTTCCGATTGAATGAAATAAGTAATTCAGTGTTTATATTTTAGGATGAAATATTAGGAATGGAGAGTTTTATTATTGGTATGGCTTATTGTCGATTAATTTGCCCCGGGGCCCAATATGTTGTAATGTGGCTCTGTTCTGTAGTTTTCGTTATTAATTATTGTAAATAGTAATGCATTATACAACGTCTTAACGTTATTATTGACTTTAAGAAAATATTTGACTCTAGGTTTTATAAAATTTAGTTCTCATCAGACGCGTATTTAAGAATGAGGGCTATAGGGGTAGTTAAATATTACTTTAAAACCTGACGCAAGTTATATATTATATAACTTGTATAACTTTATCATTATCACCGCTTTTTGTTTTTACTAAAGGTTTTTTTAAATACAGGATAACTATAAAATGTATTTCAATTATTTTAAAATTATAGCAATACATCGTTACTGATATTATTAAAATGGTTACTCCATTACATCTGTGAAATGTGAAAATAAAATATTTCATATCCATCATTCTTTTTGTTCTCATTTCTTCATGGATTTTTCTTTTAAAAACCTAATTATTTTATAAAGTACTATAGCAATATCTGAAAATTTTTAGGTATGTTATTTCTAGAAATTTTACATAGTATCGTAATTAATTTTAAAATTATAAACACAAGTTTGTGCCTATATATTAAAATAATATCTTGATGCGTGCTTTTTAACGATGGTTCATAGATGACAATTATTAAATGAGTCAGTGAATAAAAAAAGATATGATCATTTCCAAGCAAAGGTTGATTTAAATGCTTGACAAAAAAAAAAAATAGTTGTATTTGTTTTTAATTTAATAAAATGTGAAGTTTTAATTAAGTAATGAGTGTTTTTTTTAATCATTTAAAAACTAGATTCTATTAACTAGCAGTTATTTTTATAGCACTTACAAAGTTTAATAATAGCAGCTTTTAAAAGTTCATCGATCAACTGTTATTATGTTTAATTAAATTACTATTGTGTTTGTATTAGACGTGTTTTTGCACCGTTGTTTACGGTAGTTTTTTTTTTACAAACAAGCTTTTTAAAATATAAGCATTTGCATGTAGGTTTACATCACAGACTGCGTTGTAATCTCATTTCGATTTCAACTTTAAATACGTAATAATAATAGCACACATTCATATGTACGAATATTAATGCCGTTATGAACGCGTGTAAAGTACGAAAAATGTTAACTTTTATGTGTGTTATTAAATTTAAACGAAATAACTCAGTTCTGTTGTAATATAATTGCCTTCGTGAGAAAAAAAATCGTCGGTGAAAAAAATAAATAACTACGTCAATTATTGCGCGACACGATGGTATGATATTTATGTTATTAAAAGTTGCATACCTATAAAGTGGGGTATTTTGAAATGTGCAGTGTTAAACTTTTTTAAATATTGTGTTTAATGTCAGCAGATTTTTCAGAATTTGTTCAGTCCTCGTGTTATGCCTGACTGATTTTCCTTTAATTCCACCGCCGTGTTCCGTATTATTTTCACTTCGATTTGTTGCGGACTGACGCCAAAATTAAAAACTTGCTTTATTTTATTTTTCTTCCGATTCATTCGTTACAGACTCACAGCCATCAGCTCTAAATAATCAGTTTTTTTCGTTTTTTTTTTCGAATTATTATTTATCGTAGATTATTAAACTGATAAAATGCAAATATGGTTTGCTAGGTTTTTGCATTGCAACACGAATAGTTTAATGCAGCTGCGACATAACTTTTACACACGAATAATTTATGTGAAGTTTTAAGTAAGTGATAATTATCAAAGTTTTTGGGGTAAATAACAATTTTACTTCGGTCTATTTAAACAATATTTTTTTATAGTTACCAGATAAAAATATTTTCACTGATATTTTTAATAACCGTCACGTCCTAACGTTTTCCCGAATTGTATTTTTTTATTTTAAACGATTTTCAATACATATTATACGTGTACTCGTGTGACGCAAAAGCAGACCTCAATGACTTTTTTAAATTTCTTCGGATTTTGAAATTGTGGCGTGGTAAGTGATTTAATATAAACGTTATAGTGTTTGCTTTTGTTTAAGCTGTTGTTGTTGCTCGTAATGCCAATGAGACGTCGGGATAGTAACAGCTGTAATGGTATGTATTTATTCGCAAGGTCCACTGACTGTCGATGCAATATTATCATTTGCGTGATCGCGTTAACGGAAGAAAAAACAAAACAGCCGAATTCGCTGAAAAAACAACATCACTCGTTGTAATATGAGTGAATTTCCCCGGTACTTTAACTTAGGAATCCTGGGCTAAAAATATTTTTTATTTGTATAGCAGTGGTTTTCGTACTGAATCGCTTAAAAACCCTAATTTCTCCAGAAACTAACATAATATCGATGTGGTCCATTGAAAAAGTTCAATCATACGGTGACATGAGTAGGGTAAAATAGCCGGTTCTGGCCCCCCCGCAAATCCACCCAGATCCACAACACCCCCCTGCCCACCGAAATCCACCCACTAATTACCCCAATTAAAATCCACTAATTGTCCAATTAGTACCTACTAATTGACTAATTGCCTAATTAAAATCCACTAATTATCCAATTAGAGTCTACTAATTGGGCCTAATTGTCCAATTTGCATCCACTAATTGTCTAATTGCTAATTGATCCGCGTTGTTCTCAATTGCCTAATTTGCATCCACTAATTAGCTATATGTGATCAAAGAATAACGCCGCCTCACACTCCATCGTTTCCGCTCCACTGTAGGAATCCTCCATTTTCCCTCCACTCTAGGAGTCCGCCGCTTTCTCTCCACTCTCGCGTGGTCTTCACCGCGCCGTTCCTGATGATCCGCCACCGTATTCGATTATCGTCAATGTTGACAATGTGATTTATCCCAGCCTCCTCTGCTCTAATCTTTGATGCTCTCCTCTAAGCTTTGAATATTGAGGAGATGATTTTTACCCCTCCTCTCCTCTAACCATATACTAAATGCGTGTTATAAGACCAGCGTTATCTAACCCCCACGCCCCCACCCGACTTTGTCATCCTTGTCGTCTACGTTGTGAATTGTATAAGATCTCCATCTCAGAACCTTCCAGCATTCGGCCTACTAAAAAGTTTTATGTATCTAATCCCCCCCTGGTATTATCTCGTACCGTATGGTCTCATATCCTCAGGAATCTCCGAGTCATGTATCTCTCCCCCGCCTCTCTACCTCTACCCGAGTGTCTAATGGGTTGACCGATACTTTGACTATATTTGATTATATTTAAGACCGTTCACGCGCCGCCGCCGCCGCCGCCGCCGTGTATCATCTTTAGCTATACCATTGTCCGATTTGTATGACATTATAACAATTAACATGTAATACCTATTCGTATACGATTAGAATGTGATATAGCATTAAGCCCTCGGGCTAATTTCATATTATTGTGCAATTATGTAAACAAGGTAATTAGCACCTGGGGTATATACGTGTTTTCCATATAATATATCACAGAAATAATACAGAAAATGTAAGCATATTATGTGTACGCATTAACCAAATACGTAGATATATTAAGAGAATACCGCCAATATGTATAAAATGTATAGTAATATATATAATACAAGGAATGTTATGGAAATGATCATCGATTGATATAAAAGAACGGCCTTTCCTTCAAAATAGTCACAGTGTTTTTACAGCTCATGCTATCCGTCTTCGCGTTATTACTGTTCTCTAAAATACACTACAAATAACCTGCCTTACGTATTTTCTTCCTGGTTTTCAATTTTTTCGGTTTTATTTTTGAAAATAAAAATCGATAATGTTCAATTGTAATAAGTGTGTTAAAACTTTTACTACGCGTTCAAACCTATTAATGCATACTAAATCGCACGATGGCTCGAAATTTTCATGCGGTCGCTGTTCACAAGACTTCACACGAAAAGATGCTCTAGTCCGTCACGTTTTGGGAAAACATGGTACGTACTATTATTTTATAATGTTTAACGCATAGTTATATTATAAATAATTAAAATAAAAACTGAAATAAATATTCTGAGTCATATTACTCGTAAATAAAAATAAAAATATTATACATTTTGAAATATATATGTTATTCTGTTAGGTATAACTAAGTTTAGCGATGCGTATAACGAGGCTATGGGTATAGGATTTGCTATCATTACTAAGCCGTTGACCGTTCATGCGACTACGAGGGGTAACTCTACGGTCATCGTCGATACACCTGCAGCACCGCGTAAACGGGATACCGATAGTTCGTCGGTCAACATGAAATCCAAAAAGGTGCGTATGCAAACGGTGAATACGCCCGGCTTTACCGAAATCGATTCCTCACTACGCCGTTCGGTAGTGTGGTATTATAGAAAAAACATTGAGGACAGCATCAGTTACAAGGTTTTTCTTAACTCTATAAAATCGGAATTGATTGAAAAATTACGCGAAAGCGTGCGCGTTCACCCGATTAAGTATAATCTTAAATTGGAAGCCACATACGTTATTCCGAGTGTAGAAACATCTATCGAGAACAGGGCGTTTAAAACGTCAGCGAGAGAGGTGTTTACCCACAGTGATATCGTAGCGATGGTGGACGAGGATTTTTCTACTATTCTTGCCGAGGAGGACGTTTACACGGGTAAAGGGAGCGGATTCACCTTATCGCGCATTGACGGTATGCTGTTGGGTGTGTACGAGTACATACCGCTGGTTGGTACATCGTACATAGAGCTACCTAAAAATATAATTTCTCGGCGGGCCGTTATAAACCCTCAAAACATCGACCAACAATGTTTTAAGTGGGCGATCCTGGCGAAACACGTACTACATGATCATAGCAATCGAGTCGGGGAAAATTATCGCAATGACGAATACCGTTATGACTTTTCTTCGCTGTCAGTGCCCACACCCGTGTCGGAGATCATTTCATTCGAACGATGTAACCTCGGTACGTCTGTCAACGTGTACGCGGTGAGCAAAAATAAAAAGTCTACGACACGCGATGTGGTGTATCCGATACGTGTCACCGATGAGGAGAAGAACAATCACTTTGATCTTTTACTCATCGACGATATGTTGGATTCGGGGAAAAGTCATTACGCGTACATTGCTAATTTTTCCCGGCTCGTAAGAGCACAAAAAAATTCACACAAACAAAAAATATTTACGTGTAAACGATGCTTCACCAGTTTCGACGACCGACCGAAAAAATATAAATTGTGCGGTAAGGAGGCCCTCGACGCGCACGTGAAATTGTGTGGCGAGCACAAACCGATATTACCGATAATGCCGCGGGAGGGAGAGACCCTCAAATTCGAAGGCTGGTGTAAAACCCAGAACCTTCCTTTTGTCATTTACGCCGATTTTGAGGCTCTCCTGAAGCCGATCAATCAACAACACGGAGCGTACACTAACGCTTTTCATCAGCATCACCCGATGAGCTACGCGTTTCTCGTCAAAGCGGCCGACCACGTACCTATCGAGTTACTCGAACGGTTTAACATTCCTCGTGTACCGGTAATTTACCGGGGATCCGCCGCTGAAGACGAGGTGGCCAAACACTTTGTTTTATCGGTAGTCGGTGTGGTGGGGAGAATCTATGATCTCCTCAAGACTACTAACGTCGCGATTGTGATGAGTGAGGAACAGCGGGCCGCCCACGAGAAAACTACCCATTGTCAATTGTGTGAGACTGCCTTCACTGATAGTAACCAACGGACTGCTCACCACGATCACATCGGAGGTGCATTCTTGAAAACTCTCTGTAATACCTGTAACTTAAAGTTGAAGACACCGAACTTTGTACCGTGTTTCCTACACAATCTGTCGCGATACGATGCTCATTTCATAGTAACCGAACTAGGCTACGACGAGCATCGTATTTCAGTCATCCCTAATAGCGAAGAGAATTTTATTTCGTTTTCTAAATATATAGACACGCACTTCGCTATTAGGTTTGTCGATTCGTATAGATTCATGGCGTCGAAACTGGCCACTTTGGCGAAGAACCTCGTTAGCGAGGACTTTGCAAAGTTCGGTGAGACGGGTAAAGTGTTCTCTTCCGAGGACATGGCTCTAGTCACGCGTAAAGGGGTTTACCCATACGACTATACCGATGACTGGTCAAAATTATCTGAGACGGCGTTGCCCGCCTGTAAGGATTTTTATAGCACGCTCAAAGAATCACACATCAAACCCAAAAACTACGAGCATGCTCAACGTGTGTGGGAGCACTTTGGCTGTCGCACACTGGGCGATTACAGCGACTTGTATCTAAAGATCGATGTGTTATTGTTGGCCGATGTTTTTGAAAATTTCCGACGCGTTTGTATTTCGACATATTCTCTCGACCCAGCCTATTATTATACGGCGCCGGGATTCACATTTGATTGTATGCTGAAATACACCCGCATCGAGTTAGAGTTGGTCAGTGACTACGACCAATTATTGATGATCGAGGCTGGTATACGGGGCGGACTGGTGCAGGCGTGCAAGCGCTATGCCCGCGCGAACAACGCGAAAACACCCGGATTCGATAATGATCTAGTTAAAACATGGATCATCTACCAGGACTGTAATTATATTTATTTTTATTCGAGACTATCGAGATATTTTATATATATTTTTTTGAATTTCAGGTAATAATTTATATGGCTGGGCCATGAGCCAGTACATGCCGTGCGGTGGATTCAAGTGGTTCGAGGGAAATCCCGAAGTCGCTTTGGCTCAACTCGATTACATGCATGAAACCGATGACGTCGGTAGGTTGTACGAAGTCGACGTATCGTATCCGAGGGAGCTCCATGACGCACACAATGATATGCCTTTTTTACCTCATGCCAGTGTACCACGCGGCTCTACCGTTAAAAAACTGATGGCTACCTTGGAGATAAAATATAAATATGTAGTGCATTATGTTAATCTTAAGCAAGCCATCGCCAACGGGTTAATAGTTGACAAGGTAATTAAAATGTCTTTAATTATTATTATTATTATTATTATTATTATTTCCTTAGGTTCACCGTGTCCTAGAATTCAGACAACGACCGTTTTTGGCTCCGTACATTAAACTCAATACCGAGATGCGACAGAAAGCCCGCAATGAGTTTGAGAAAGACTTTTTCAAACTCATGAATAACGCTATGTTCGGTATATATTATAATACATTTTTCATTAACTTGTAAACGATAATTTACATTATTTCAATTTACTAATATATGCTAATTGATATTATCTCAGGTAAAACCATGGAGTCGATGCGGAAACGGCAAAAAATGGAGTTGGTCAGTTCCCCTGAGCGCATGCTAAAACTAATCAAGCTTCCTACTTTCAAAGACTGTGTTAGTTATAATGAAAATCTTGCATTAGTATCCCAGCACAAAAAAACGATCGAGTTCTGTAAACCCATTTACGTGGGTCAGGCGGTCCTCGATTTGAGCAAACACTTAATGTACGATTATCATTATAACGTGATGAAGAAATATTATAAGCAGGACATCGAGTTAATGTATACCGATACAGGTAATCGTTTACGTAAATTAACTATTGTCTCTCATGTATATGTGTGTGAGTGTGTAAGCTTATATATTATTTAAGATTCACTGGTCTATCACGTGAAGACGGAGGACTTTTACCAAGATCTATTAACATCACCCGAGCTGTTTAATCGGATGGACACGAGTAACCTGCCGTCAGATCATCCGTGTTTTACCCTTGAACGCAAAAAGATTCCGGGTTTCTTTACTGATGAAACAAAGGGGGGTACCATGTACGAGTTTATAGCACTCCGTGCTAAATCATACGCGTATATACTAGAGGGTAAAACAAGCATCAAATCTAAAGGAATACGCCGTCACGTTGTTAAAAAACATCTCTCCTTCGAGGACCATAAACGGTGCTTGATGGCGTCCGACAGTGAGGATGATGAAGAGGATAAACAACGTATTAAGGAGGAGAGCATGTGTAGAGATAACGTTTCCATTCGTTCGTATAAACATAATGTTAAAACTATACGGACTAATAAATTAACACTAGATAGTTTTGACGATAAACGTGTTGTCCATGAGAATAATATTCTTACGAGTGCGCATGGTCACTATAATACTTGATTATATTTTAAAATGTAGATAAATTTAAGAAATATTGTATTGTTAGCTATTATTATTATTCTCATGTAAAACATAAGCAATTTTATTTTATTTAGTAAACACACAACTATTACTGCTACTAGTACTAATCCGAGTTTGGCTAATTACTACTTTACAAATGACTCACTCAATGTTATTCCGGCATCGAGCTGTGATAAATTATCAAAACATTAATTATATTATTATACAATACGAGTAGCTAATACAATAATTGATTAACAGGTGCTGTTTTTTTTTATTTATATTATATTCTTTATTTACGGAAAAAGATTCATTTACAAAGAAAAATCTTTATGTAAATATATTGTGTAAGGTTTACATTAAAATATATTTTGAAAAAATAAATATATATCGCCCTGAGCAACACGCATCAATTCACTTTTAACCATAATCTCGAATCTTTAATAGCGTTATAATATCATTGTTTACAATTACACGATAGCAATTAGAAATCACAGTATTGAGGAAGGTCGTCGGGCCTCCGCGTAACAACAAAGTTAAATAACACTTTAACGTCATTATGTAATGTTTCTAAAACGATTCACTAATCGATGCTTGTGCTATAATTTTAGAAAATAAAAGTTTTCTCGAATCCGGCTAAAAAAACAATGCTATTTTCCGATTTATGTGCATCGGATGTCGGGGGGATAGGAGAGGGGGTGATATTTTTCCTAGCATAAATACGGGAAGTGATCACCGTACTCGATATCAATTGTTTATCGAGCGCAACAACGACGACGCCGCTGCCGATGAAAATAAACACAAAGCAAAAGAATTCTGTCGTGATCATTTTGTGAACTATAACGTAAGTTATTATAAAAATATTCATAATATAATTTCACGAAACGATATTTTGCAACGAGTCAGAGTTCTTTTTTTCCACAACTATTTTTTACACGGTCTCGACTCGGACGACTCCAGCCCGGCTCAGACGGGCTCGGCTCGGCTCGGCTCAGACGGGCTCGGCTCGGCTCGGCTCGGCAAGCCCCGGCTCGGTGTGGATAATCCCGACTTTGATATTTATATTTTTTTTTTTTTTTTTTTTTTTTTTTGCATGATTTCTCACTCGCATACACATTGATATAATATTTTCTCCATGAAACGAGACAAGTAGCTAATCGTATGTTAATTTTTTTTCCAACAGAAAATGAGTACGTTATTGAGCTCATTGAAGCAACAATCCAGCGTGCAGAATAAATCGGTCAGCGATTTGATCCAGGGGAAAAAGTATAGAATCATAAGACTCACCCCCACAGAAACACAGTATGGGCGAACCGTTTTGTGCTCGTTGGCTGATCCGGAAGAGGGACTCATCGATGTTTATTTATCGAAACAAATACAGGTCACTGATACGGAGGCGGCGATTTACAACGAGAAGAAGGAGCACGAAATGTTTTTAACCTTTCTCGGAATGCAGGGCAAAACCTTTAATGTAACGTTTGACTAACGTATTTATATATACATATTTATCAAAAATTAAAAAAAAGAATACATTTTATACATGTCAATTTATTTATTTTTTTTTTCACATAAGTTCTTATGCCGGTCACCTATATCACATCTAAATAATATATATATATACATATTATTATTATTAATAAAACAAGATAATATGTAAATGAAATGATATAATATTGTATTATTATTATAATTTAATACGACTAAATTAGCTGGTTAGCAATAATGATTATATTAAATCGATATTAGTAGATCGTTATGTTCACGTTATAACATTAGTAACGGAAAATTAAACAGGTAACATTATACATAATTAAATGAATACAAATCAATATTAACCGCTCGATGGTCTAATGCGGAGAAGATAAAATATTATCTTTAAGCCATTTGCGTAATGCAAACACCTTATGAAAGGTACAGTGTTTAGGGCTTAAATCTCTATGGAATATACAGAGCGGTAATGTCGCGCCATCGTCACCGGAACACAGCTGATCCAATTGCGGACACCCCCAATCTTCTAGATTCGAGACTTGAACGTGCGGGATGAAATCACTTATTAGTTTTTGTTTTTGTTCGCCCTTGACGTAAATACGATCGAATTTTAGCGAGTTCAAAATCCGACCGATCTCTTCGTACTCGACGTCACCATAGTCGAGAGAGAGACGGTGATAATGGCGTTCCAGCCATCTGTTCACACTACGACTCTTGGCGTTTTGAGTCTTACACGAGTGTTTGAATATCCAATGCTGTGTGGCCCAACTGCTAGTGTCTATGACAGACAACTCTTTAATCAAATACTTGTTGTTTATCGCGAGAATGCACTCCACGTCCACGATCGCCGCCTCCGATGATAAGACCATACCTGACGTATCCATTTTTAATTAGCCTTTAATGGATAATTGTTTATTTGGTATGATTGATGTCATCTACACGAGCTGATAATTTAGAAACAGCTTCGTTTAAATTAACTAAATTAATCTCGAGTCTTGCGATACTTCCTGTATTTTTTTCAATCAGCTTTTGACGCTCAGATCCGTCCTTAAAAAGCTGTTTAATATCTCGATAATAATTATACAATCTCACAGGAAGCGGGGTCGCAAGAAATGCCGGTGCGTCTTCCCAGTCCATTGTTAAAAAATATACTGAGCTTATATTTTTTGATAGCGTCCGCTTTTATATTCGACTTATGTGTTTTGTTGTTCAGATTTCAGTTCTTTTCTTACACACGAGATCTCCAACAGTCTTATTTTATCTTCCAAGACTTGTACGTTTTGGATGATATTATTGATTTTTTCCGAATTGTCGTCAATCAACGTGTTGTGTATACTTAATTTGTTTTCTAAATTAAGATTGACGTCTTCGATTAGTTTGTTTAGCTTTCTACCCGGTGTGCTACCGAACACGTCCATCTTCAAGCCGTAAATGTCGTTAAACTTTAATATCAGGTTTATTTATCCAAGAATTATGAGTGTGATCGAAACCGAGTCACTTGACAAATAATCGATCACCCTTTCTCCGTATGATTTTCTCGATTAAATAATCGTTTGGGTAGAGTGTTTTAGATATTTCTTCGGGATAAAAACAGCCTGCAATCGGTTTACCCGTATAATCATTTAGATTATACGTTGGCGGCCGTGTTTTATTTATTTTGACAACGGTGAATATCTCTGCAGACCAGTTGGGCAAGTAGCCCTTTGTGAAAACCCCTTTCTGCGTGCTAACGCGGACCTTATCACCTATTTTAAAAGCAATACGTTTATCGGGTTTTTTTTTTCAAAATATATTTTAATGTAAACCTTACACAATATATTTACATAAAGATTTTTCTTTGTAAATGAATCTTTTTCCGTAAATAAAGAATATAATATAAATAAAAAAAAACAGCACCTGTTAATCAATTATTGTATTAGCTACTCGTATTGTATAATAATATAATTAATGTTTTGATAATTTATCACAGCTCGATGCCGGAATAACATTGAGTGAGTCATTTGTAAAGTAGTAATTAGCCAAACTCGGATTAGTACTAGTAGCAGTAATAGTTGTGTGTTTACTAAATAAAATAAAATTGCTTATGTTTTACATGAGAATAATAATAATAGCTAACAATACAATATTTCTTAAATTTATCTACATTTTAAAATATAATCAAGTATTATAGTGACCATGCGCACTCGTAAGAGTATTATTCTCATGGACAACACGTTTATCGTCAAAACTATCTAGTGTTAATTTATTAGTCCGTATAGTTTTAACATTATGTTTATACGAACGAATGGAAACGTTATCTCTACACATGCTCTCCTCCTTAATACGTTGTTTATCCTCTTCATCATCCTCACTGTCGGACGCCATCAAGCACCGTTTATGGTCCTCGAAGGAGAGATGTTTTTTAACAACGTGACGGCGTATTCCTTTAGATTTGATGCTTGTTTTACCCTCTAGTATATACGCGTATGATTTAGCACGGAGTGCTATAAACTCGTACATGGTACCCCCCTTTGTTTCATCAGTAAAGAAACCCGGAATCTTTTTGCGTTCAAGGGTAAAACACGGATGATCTGACGGCAGGTTACTCGTGTCCATCCGATTAAACAGCTCGGGTGATGTTAATAGGTCTTGGTAAAAGTCCTCCGTCTTCACGTGATAGACCAGTGAATCTTAAATAATATATAAGCTTACACACTCACACACATATACATGAGAGACAATAGTTAATTTACGTAAACGATTACCTGTATCGGTATACATTAACTCGATGTCCTGCTTATAATATTTCTTCATCACGTTATAATGATAATCGTACATTAAGTGTTTGCTCAAATCGAGGACCGCCTGACCCACGTAAATGGGTTTACAGAACTCGATCGTTTTTTTGTGCAGGGATACTAATGCAAGATTTTCATTATAACTAACACAGTCTTTGAAAGTAGGAAGCTTGATTAGTTTTAGCATGCGCTCAGGGGAACTGACCAACTCCATTTTTTTGCCGTTTCCGCATCGACTCCATGGTTTTACCTGAAATAATATCAATTAGCATATATTAGTAAATTGAAATAATGTAAATTATCGTTTACAAGTTAATGAAAAATGTATTATAATATATACCGAACATAGCGTTATTCATGAGTTTGAAAAAGTCTTTCTCAAACTCATTGCGGGCTTTCTGTCGCATCTCGGTATTGAGTTTAATGTACGGAGCCAAAAACGGTCGTTGTCTGAATTCTAGGACACGGTGAACCTAAGGAAATAATAATAATAATAATAATAATAATAATTAAAGACATTTTAATTACCTTGTCAACTATTAACCCGTTGGCGATGGCTTGCTTAAGATTAACATAATGCACTACATATTTATATTTTATCTCCAAGGTAGCCATCAGTTTTTTAACGGTAGAGCCGCGTGGTACACTGGCGTGAGGTAAAAAAGGCATATCATTGTGTGCATCATGGAGCTCCCTCGGATACGATACGTCGACTTCGTACAACCTACCGACGTCATCGGTTTCATGCATGTAATCGAGTTGAGCTAAAGCGACTTCGGGATTTCCCTCGAACCACTTGAATCCACCGCACGGCATGTACTGGCTCATGGCCCAGCCATATAAATTATTACCTGAAATTCAAAAAAATATATATAAAATATCTCGATAGTCTCGAATCAAAATAAATATAATTACAGTCTTGGTAGATGATCCATGTTTTAACTAGATCATTATCGAATCCGGGTGTTTTCGCGTTGTTCGCGCGGGCATAGCGCTTGCACGCCTGCACCAGTCCGCCCCGTATACCAGCCTCGATCATCAATAATTGGTCGTAGTCACTGACCAACTCTAACTCGATGCGAGTGTATTTCAGCATACAATCAAATGTGAATCCCGGCGCCGTATAATAATAGGCTGGGTCGAGAGTATATGTTGAAATACAAACGCGTCGGAAATTTTCAAAAACATCGGCCAACAATAACACATCGATCTTTAGATACAAGTCGCTGTAATCGCCCAGTGTGCGACAGCCAAAGTGCTCCCACACACGTTGAGCATGCTCGTAGTTTTTGGGTTTGATGTGTGATTCTTTGAGCGTGCTATAAAAATCCTTACAGGCGGGCAACGCCGTCTCAGATAATTTTGACCAGTCATCGGTATACTCGTATGGGTAAACCCCTTTACGCGTGACTAGAGCCATGTCCTCGGAAGAGAACACTTTACCCGTCTCACCGAACTTTGCAAAGTCCTCGCTAACGAGGTTCTTCGCCAAAGTGGCCAGTTTCGACGCCATGAATCTATACGAATCGACAAACCTAATAGCGAAGTGCGTGTCTATATATTTAGAAAACGAAATAAAATTCTCTTCGCTATTAGGGATGACTGAAATACGATGCTCGTCGTAGCCTAGTTCGGTTACTATGAAATGAGCATCGTATCGCGACAGATTGTGTAGGAAACACGGTACAAAGTTCGGTGTCTTCAACTTTAAGTTACAGGTATTACAGAGAGTTTTCAAGAAAGCACCTCCGATGTGATCGTGGTGAGCAGTCCGTTGGTTACTATCAGTGAAGGCAGTCTCACACAATTGACAATGGGTAGTTTTCTCGTGAGCGGCCCGCTGTTCCTCACTCATCACAATCGCGACGTTAGTAGTCTTGAGGAGATCATAGATTCTCCCCACCACACCGACTACCGATAAAACAAAGTGTTTGGCCACCTCGTCTTCAGCGGCGGATCCCCGGTAAATTACCGGTACACGAGGAATGTTAAACCGTTCGAGTAACTCGATAGGTACGTGGTCGGCCGCTTTGACGAGAAACGCGTAGCTCATCGGGTGATGCTGATGAAAAGCGTTAGTGTACGCTCCGTGTTGTTGATTGATCGGCTTCAGGAGAGCCTCAAAATCGGCGTAAATGACAAAAGGAAGGTTCTGGGTTTTACACCAGCCTTCGAATTTGAGGGTCTCTCCCTCCCGCGGCATTATCGGTAATATCGGTTTGTGCTCGCCACACAATTTCACGTGCGCGTCGAGGGCCTCCTTACCGCACAATTTATATTTTTTCGGTCGGTCGTCGAAACTGGTGAAGCATCGTTTACACGTAAATATTTTTTGTTTGTGTGAATTTTTTTGTGCTCTTACGAGCCGGGAAAAATTAGCAATGTACGCGTAATGACTTTTCCCCGAATCCAACATATCGTCGATGAGTAAAAGATCAAAGTGATTGTTCTTCTCCTCATCGGTGACACGTATCGGATACACCACATCGCGTGTCGTAGACTTTTTATTTTTGCTCACCGCGTACACGTTGACAGACGTGCCGAGGTTACATCGCTCGAATAAAACGATCTCCGACACGGGTGTGGGCACTGACAACGAAGAAAAGTCATAACGGTATTCCTCATTGCGATAATTTTCCCCGACTCGGTTGCTATTATCATGTGGCACGTGTTTCGCCAGGATCGCCCATTTAAAACATTGTTGGTCAATGTTTTGAGGGTTTATAACGGCCCGCCGAGAAAATATATTTTTAGGTAGCTCTATGTACGATGTACCGACCAGCGGTATGTACTCGTACACACCCAACAGCATACCGTCAATGCGCGATAAGGTGAATCCGCTCCCTTTACCCGTGTAAACGTCCTCCTCGGCAAGAATAGTAGAAAAATCCTCATCCACCATCGCTACGATATCACTGTGGGTAAACACCTCTCTCGCTGACGTTTTAAACGCCCTGTTCTCGATAGATGTTTCTACACTCGGAATAACGTATGTGGCTTCCAATTTAAGATTATACTTAATCGGGTGAACGCGTACGCTTTCGCGTAATTTTTCAATCAATTCCGATTTTATAGAGTTAAGAAAAACCTTGTAACTGATGCTGTCCTCAATGTTTTTCCTATAATACCACACTACCGAACGGCGTAGTGAGGAATCGATTTCGGTAAAGCCGGGCGTATTCACCGTTTGCATACGCACCTTTTTGGATTTCATGTTGACCGACGAACTATCGGTATCCCGTTTACGCGGTGCTGCAGGTGTATCAACGATGACCGTAGAGTTACCCCTCGTAGTCGCATGAACGGTCAACGGCTTAGTAATGATAGCAAATCCTATACCCATAGCCTCGTTATACGCATCGCTAAACTTAGTTATACCTAACAGAATAACATATATATTTCAAAATGTATAATATTTTTATTTTTATTTACGAGTAATATGACTCAGAATATTTATTTCAGTTTTTATTTTAATTATTTATAATATAACTATGCGTTAAACATTATAAAATAATAGTACGTACCATGTTTTCCCAAAACGTGACGGACTAGAGCATCTTTTCGTGTGAAGTCTTGTGAACAGCGACCGCATGAAAATTTCGAGCCATCGTGCGATTTAGTATGCCTTAATAGGTTTGAACGCGTAGTAAAAGTTTTAACACACTTATTACAATTGAACATTATCGATTTTTATTTTCAAAAATAAAACCGAAAAAATTGAAAACCAGGAAGAAAATACGTAAGGCAGGTTATTTGTAGTGTATTATAGAGAATAGTAATAACGCGAAGACGGATAGCATGAGCTGTAAAAACACTGTGACTATTTTGAAGGAAAGGCCGTTCTTTTATATCAATCGATGGCCATTTCCATCACATTTCTTGTATTATATATATTACTATACATTTATACATATTGGCGGTATTCTCTTAATATATCTACGTATTTAGTTAATGCGTACACATAATATGCTTACATTTTCTGTATTATTTCTGTGATATATTATGTGGAAGACACGTATATACCCCAGGTGCTAATTACCTTGTTTATATAATTGCGCAATAATATGAAATTAGCCCGTGGGCTTAATGCTATATCACTTTCTAATTGTATACGAATTACGTGTTAAATGCTTTATTTTTATAATGTCCTACAAATCGAACAATGGTATAGCTAAAGATGATACATGACGGCGGCGGCGCGTGAACAGCCTTAAATATAATCAAATATAGTCAAAGTATCGGTCAACCCATTAGATACTCGGGTAGAGGCGGGGGAGGGGTATATGACTAGGAGAGTCCTGAGGATATGAGACCATACGGTACGAGATAATACCGGGGGGGATTAGATACATATAACTTTTTAGTAGGCCGAAAGCTGGGAGTTTCTGAGATGGCGCTCTTCGATTGATCATATAGCAACGTTGATTGATAAAGAGGACAAGTCTGGTAGGGTGGTGGTAGGTTACGGTGGTCCTATAACACACACACACACACACACTCACACACTCACGTGGGGGGGGGGATAGATAACTATAGAACAGATCTATAGTAGTAAGGTGGACGCGGTAAAGACCACGCGACAGTGGAGAGGAAGCGGTGGACTCCTAGAGTGGAGGGAAAGCGGAGGATTCCTACAGTGGAGTGGAAACGATGGAGTGTGAGGAACGCAGATCAATTAGCAGATGTAAATTAAGCAATTGGGACCTATTAGGATCAATTAGTGGATGCAAATTGGCCAATTTTATCCAATTAGTAGACTCTAATTGGACAATTAGTGGATTTTAATCGAGCAATAAGCTCCAATTAGTAGACTCTAATTGGACAATTAGTGGATTTTAATTGAGCAATTAGTGGGTGGATTTGGGTAGGCAGGGGGGTGTTGTGGATCTGGGTGGATTTGCGGGGGGTACAGAACCGGCCATTTTACCCTACTGACATGTCTAATGTCTCTGCAGTATTTCTAAGGGATAACAGTTTATGTATTAAGAATCCGCCGACGAAATTATTCGAACCACGATCAATATTTGTGGAGTGTATACGTCGCGATTCTTGAGTTTAGTTTGTTGTATACATATAACTAGTAAATCCGTAATATGCCACGGAAACTGTACGGCAAGACGTAGGTGCAAATATGCCACTTATTATAGGCAACAGGCGTAAATACTCCGTTTCCACCATGAAAAAATTAGTCTCCGAAAAATATGAAATATTCTAGTAAATTCATTATTATGATACAGAAATATGTTTCATATGGATTTGTCGCAACTAAGTGATACACAAACGCCTGGCGATGAGTCCAATACTACAAGTTACTGGATAGAATTATCTTCAGGTTCACCGAATGCGAGTCAGCACATTAGTTGTGTCTAAAAATTTTTTACATCACTCAAAGGATAATATTTTTTTCTCAAATTTTTTATGTAATTTATATTTATATCTTGCATTAAACTCAATAATAGAATTAAAATTATTTTCAACTCGTTGATTGTCAGCTAAGGAATAGGGTATTAAGTGCCTTAAATACCATAATTTGCAGACGACAAAAGGAAATACAAGAAATTATGTGCAATAAAAACTTTTTAAAATTCTTTTATAGTCGAGAGTTGACGTTTAATTTTCACAGTTTGTACGTTTGCACACACACACATACACACACACACACACACACACACACACACACACACACACACACACACACACACACACACACACACACACACACACACACACACACACACACACACACACACACACACACACACACACACACACACATGATTAACGTTTGCAATATTTAAGGTTTATCATAATATTATGTTGATAGAAGTCATAACCCTACTCAGGGGTCACCAAAAAATCTTTTGTGGTCATCAATGCATAAAATGGCTACTGAATGTTTTGTATAATCATCATTTTGATAATCATTGTCGGAACTGGATTGTTAGCGATGGAATCAATAAAAAAAAGCCGATAAGATAATGGTGGTGGAAGTTCGTCCTTCGTCGCTTCGCTCCTCGGACAAGATAATGGTGAGGAGTGTATAGCACTTTCTATCATGGGATCACCTGGTTTACGATAGTTTAGTTGTATGGTACTTTACATTTGAATGCAATGATAAATCATTGTAAGTTAAGTATAGGATACAGTAGTTGGGTGGGATACACGAGATGCATTGCTAGATTAGGCATTATTGGATAGATTTTGGAATTATTTTATATTATAAAAAAAAAAAACGATTCTGAACGAAGATGAAGATGTCAGCCTTAAATTGTAATATATATTTTATTTTAATATCCTAGATTGGGTTAAATTTACATTTGTCTATTCATGTGACTTCTGCTCGTGAGCATTGGACAAACCAGGATGTGCATAGATAGGGCGTAGGTAAATACCATATTATTTGCCTAAATGTACTATCGTGACGGTACCACCCGACCCCGCCGTCCATATATGCTGAATGCTCCGTGGCTACGTCTATTTAAATATTAATAATTAATAATAATATATAAAATCCGCATGTTTATGGAACTGATACACACATTAAAATAACTGGAAATTGGAAGTTAGTAACGTTCTATTCAACCATGTAAAGGTACGTTATACACCTTGTGTTTACAATCTACCAATATTTTGTATAGAACAGCTGTCAGCTACTGATTATATTATAATAAACTTAATCTATTTAATTATCTTTATCAGCTGTGATATTACATAATATTTTCATTTCTTATCTTTGAATACAAACATTTTTATACATTTTCAACTACAAAATAATTTGCAAATATTCGTGATTTTGACAAATTTTGTCGATTTTTGAACTTCAACTGCTTATAAAAAAAAATTGTGCCTATGTATTTGAATAATTTTTGAATCACTCTTAGATCAACTTATTCAAAACCTTCTATTAAATTTTCAAGCGATTTGGTAGGGCCAAAAAATTGTTATCGACTTTTATAAAAAAAAATCTAAGAAAAATCGAATTATTCAAATGCCTATAAATAGCTAAAAAATAAACGAAATATTTTGAAAATACAACTATGTAAAGAAAATGCCTATTTAAACATTTTGTAAAAGTTTTAAGTTTCTACGACCTATACTTTTTGAATAAGAACAAATATCAAAAATCAATGATGCCTAAATTGTTATTTTACGCGATTATGTGAAAAATTGTAATTTCAAACACTCATAAAAATTTTTGATTTTATTCCAGTGCAAATTTTTTTACAGATAATTGAAGTAAAACGTATGTCAAACTTTGTACCGAATTTACAATTCTTAGTTTTGAATACTTAAAATTTTATGAATTTTCAACTGCAAAATTTGACTTTTGTGTTGTTTGACAATTGTGACAAATTTGACAAAACTGATTAATTTTGATGATAATATTATGGCTACGTATAATTCAGGCACACTCCTATTTCCGTTTGTAAGTAGGCCTCCTGTTCCTGGATCTGATGGTCACGGGATATCCGTGGACGCTTCTCAACAACATATCTATTTTTAATTTAATGTCGGTGAGTTTGATGTGGGTATGCACGCTGTAGTTTCGTAAGAACGTCGACACGATGACTTTCATCGATAGCATGGCGTACTTGGATCCTGAAAAAATTGAACGCACATTACGACGGAGTATACGATTTGGAATTTTCGTTGGAACCATACACTACGTTGTCACGTTATTGTCGTAGGAAATTCGATTTTATCGTATTTTACTTTACAACGTTAGTGTTATTATACGAGCTCACCTATGCAACTCCTCGGACCACGGCTGAAAGGTAAAAAGCTATACCTGTGCCGTTTTTCAACGTTTTCTGCGCTGAAGTGTTCCGGGTTGAATTCACATGGATTAGGGTACAAGTCGGGAATGTGGTGGGTAAACAGAGGACACAAGATGCACGTTGTCCCTTTCGGCAGTACATGGCCACCGGTGACTGAAAACAAATTTGATTCGTCTTATCTAGACCCATAAATGGCAGTGTTAGCGACCAAGGCCCAAGGGTGTATTTTTGAGTGTGAGGACGATAAGTTGATCTTCTTAGCCCTTTAGTATTCATTATATTATTAATTTTGTACCTTTGTTTTATTAACATATAACTTAAATGAATGCAATTTTAATATTCAAAAGACAATATTATATCACTTAAATACTCTATTTTTCTTGGAATGAAACTTAAAGTAATAAATTATTGTCAATTTACTTTATTAAATTAAAATGTTTAATCTAAATAAATTTGTTCCCGAGACAAGTCGTGTACATTATCCACCAAACGTCTTGATACTGCCTTGTGACCGCTGCGTTATAAAAATTTATCGCACACTATGTATCGTGAGTTCATTTACTCACATATTTTCACGTCATCTTGGAGTTTTCTAAAATAGAACGGTGCTATCGGGTACATACGAAGGGTCTCTTTGATCACTTGTTCCGTGTACACGAGTTTAGACGCGTCTTCGATGGTAAGAACTTCGTCACTGTCTTCGAATACTTCGTAAATTTCATCGTACACCTTGTCCTGAAACGTGAAACGTTATTGAAAATAATACGATACGACGTTTCATGAGGGTTTTTTGTTTTATTTAATTTCCGCGTGCCAATATGATGAGTCTTAAAGACAAATCAAGCATTTTGTTTTGGGGAGGAGGGGTTCATGTAAAATCAAATCATTCTTATTACATGTTAATGCTGATGTGTATTACGAAAATTATCTGCACTCTCTGATACATGAAATGCCAAATTAATGGAGATAAAATTTGTATTACTGTAGGTTCGTCATCATCAAAATACTCTATCGTCTAACGCAAGGTTTTAATTGTATAAAAATCACATTTAATATCATCATAACGGTAAGCATAAAGGTGAAAACAGGGAAGCGTGTAGCGCTATAATAGTGTAATCGGTGTCTGGATTTCATCTTCTCTTACATCGAATTTGTAATGCTACCCGTAACCCCAATATTCGCTCTCATATGAGTAGACTTACATTTTTTAAATTCATTTGACAACATTATTATAATAATCATTTCACGAAAAATAAGGTGTGTGCGGTGACAGCGATTACTCACTTGGATATCTTGGTGGATAGCCAACATTAGAAGACAATAACACAAAGTGAGGGCATTGGTTTCACTACCCTGCAACATCGATGTAAAAATATTACCGACCGATTGGTTTATGCATAGAGTATTTTATTCTAAAGTATTATCGAATCACTGTAATGTATAGAAATACTCACGCCGACCATCATGGACACGACATGGTCTTTAATTTCATCATCGGAGAAGTTTGCACCGATCTCGTTCAGTTCCAACAACATGTCTATAAATACTTTTCGACGTTTTTCTGAAAAAAAAACAATCTGTAATCTATGATCAATACTTATTCGTATGACGCACAGTGATTCTGCATATCTTGTTTAAGTAATAATTATGCTAAAACGTACGGTTAGTGGTGCATAGATTTATTTTTTAAGCACATCACGTAGTTGACAAAAGTTTCTTACCCATTCGTCTTTTTTTTTTTTTTTTTTTTTTAATAAATTGGCCCATCATTATAGTCTACATTATCGAATGCCTAAATGATTTCCATAATTTTTTATGTGATTTCAGTGATCTACACTAATTGTCTATCAATATGTATAAGTTCAATGGGGAAGGGGGTGAGTCCTCTGACAATTCCAAAGCCCTCTCGAGAAGCGAAAATCCTAATCTGTTTAATTGAAAATATTATGTAACATTCAAGTTGTCTTTAATTTAAGAATTAGTTGATCTAATAAAAATAAAATGTTCATTAAGTTTACTGCATCAATCTAAAATAATTTATTCTATAAAATAATAAATTGGAATAAACATTTTGTAATTTTATAGTTTTTATAAATAAAAATATCTAGAGCATATGTGCAGTAATATTATCTGAATAATAATACAAAATCAAACACGTAAATGATTTAACCCATTCGGTTTTTATTAGTTGAAGCATTTCTAACCGTAATTTATTTTCCTGTGTAGATTGATAATACTTAATTGTGTGAACACACAGTACACATGGGTAAAACTACCTCCTCCACAACTTATTTCACGTGAGTCGAAGAAGTAATTGTTAATATTCATAACTTATTAAAAAAAAGATCTTAAAATCTTGTGAACGGGGGCGAGTCCTTCCATGGGCCAGTTTATGACAAAAATAAATCCAACCCCCACAAGTAAAACATTGACTTTATGATCATGTCGAGATCACACGCAGTTGACTTACTTGGATGCTCGTTCGAGCGCCATCAAACACGGGGTGTACACCGAGAGATATTCGAAAATAATATGTGTTTTCAAAGAGTAAAATTTGATATACACTCGAAATAAAAGTGATTAAATAAATTAAAGTTTTAACACACATCAGTGTGGATGGTTCTTAGCGTAATAAATATTTTAAAATCAAATCCAATTTTATTCACCCTCACTCGCACCAGTGGTATTATCTTCGTTCGACAATTTCTTTTTAGCATACGCTTCTTTCGTTTCCTTGATCACCTATATAATATGAACATGAACGAATCATGAATCAGTATGTATATAAATAACCTTGTATAAAAATATAACTTATTTGATAAAACATCGATCATTTTTTTAACATTTTCCAATAATGCGGAAATTTATTAAAATGTATTAATAATATGTCATAAAACTTCATTTATTCTTAAATATTCTAAAACGTTTAAATACGCAAAAAAAAAAAAAAATTAAGATACTATGGTAGCATACATGTCCTATAAATATTTTTTTTAAATGACAGTTTGGACTTAGCAAATAACCTTCGATGTTAAAATGTTAATGATTAATAGTCAAAATTAATAATAATAATAATAATAAAAAAAACTTGTTTATAAATATTTTTTTCATGAATTAATGCGCATCATAAAAACAAGAAAATAATATTTATGTGTAATTCTTATTGAATTATATCTACACATTGCACAATCTCTTAAGTATGTATCATGTTTATGAAGAATATTATTTTTTCGTTAGTAAACAATTTCTCAATATTTTGCAATTTAAATAAATAAAAATTTAGAATAGTCGTTTTGAATGGAAACATTTGTGTTTATATCTTTGGGATTAGTTATAGAAAATATAAAATACAAATATTAAGTTTGTTATTGGTAAGAAAATAACATATTTCACAAATTAAAACGTAAAATGGTAACTGTGTCATAATTATTATACACATACATAAATATAAAAATCTAATGTTTACGTCTAGATTGTGAATGAAAAAAAAAAAATAACGGATAAAAATTTCACTCCATGGGTATTCTTTGATTGTTGATCAAGATCATGGCGAAGAATGTAAAGTACTTTAAATGAGCTACTTTAACGATTAATGAACAATACGTGTGGTATGATTTTTTGAAAATTTTACCGAATGCCTGAAAAAAACTATTGAAAATAAAACATTTCTTAAAAGTACCAAGTAGATGAACTAATGTTTGACCTACAGAGTTTTCTAGATGAAACTTTTAGAGCACTATTACTACCCGAAAAAGTGATAACATACATTATAAAAAAAAAAAACACGTCATTGTAAAAAACCCATAAATTCTGCGTTTCGTTCATAACCTAAAATTGTATAATGAAATTATACTCAATCATTAAATTGGGTTATCCATGAAAATTCGATTTCTAAAATATGGTGGTTCTAAAACCGTCCCTACGTTCATAACTTGAATAATTTCTCCTTTAGTCTCTAACTGTCATTTGAATGTACACTCTCAATAATTTGATTGCTTTCTTAAAAATATTTTTTGTACATGATTGTTTGTAAATATACGAGTATATATCATGTTACTCTTATTGTGATCATTGTCCACAATTAAAATACAAATAACGTCAGATTAGTGACATATTAGATACGACCAATATAATGTGTTCAACTTCAATTAAACGTATCGAATGTTCTAAAAAAAAAAAAAACTCACTTTACTTTATATTATTAGTATTCATTAGTGATATTTTTATCATTTTTTTGAAAAATTTGGTTTACTAGAGATTTGATGCGTCTAAATGGACCGCAGTCTTACTAAATAAACTATCTGGTGGTCCGTTCTCTGAAAAGGCTGAAAATCATTGGTCTACTGTATGGTTTAACTGCTTTTTATATTGACTGTTTTAATAACGTGTTCCTATTCACGACCCCTCTTTCCGTCCCGTGAACCCGTATATCCATTCTTAAGTGGACCGTTTCACTAGGTTATGGAATCAAAGCCACTTCGATATATGAACCCATGTGGAGTCCACGGTCGTTTAGGTATGGTTTAACTGTGTAAAAACCGTATATATAACCACTATAATAATGGTAAGCGTAAGGGTGAAAATAGAGGAGAAATTATGTTTGACACTATAGCGTAGCGGATACAAGCTTGGATTTCACAACGCCTATGCCAAATTTTTCTCGTAACCCCAATATTCATACCCATGTACGTAAACCTTCACTTTTTTGTTAATTTTGCAACATCATTCAAGTAATCTCTACACGAAAAATAAGGTAAATGCAGCGGTTACTCACTTGGATGTCTTGGTGGATGGCTAACATTAAAAAACAGAAGCACAAAGTGAGGGTATTGGTTTCACTACCATGTAAAATCGTTTCAAAAGTAGTATAACAAAATAATTATTATAATATTATATTGTCTAAATCTGCATCACATAGAAATACTCACGCCGACCATCACGGAAATGACATGGTCTCTGATTTCATCATTGGAGAAATTGGCGCCGGCTTCGTTCAGTTCCAACAACGTGTCCATAAATACTTTTCGATGTTTTTCTAAAAAATAATCCGGTTGTATACTCATTGAAAACACCTTAAGTATGATATTTACATGCTACACAAAAATTCTGAAATATTCTATGAACATTCTCTCAAAATTAAAAACTGTTTTTAATCTTATTACTTATTAGGTACCTTGTTAATTTGGCTCAATTTTTTCATATAAAATAAATATCAAATTTCAAATGAGTATAATATAATATTTTATATTATTTGAAATACACATATAAATAATCATTGAATTTATTACTTATTGTTTACCAATCTATAAATAGTAACATTTTTCAAAATATTTAGTCAAGTTAAAAATAAAATAAAATAAAATATTTTAAATATATCGGTTCATATAAATGACTTTAACATCGTTGTAACTATTTATTAATTTTTTTTTTTATAATAATTTTTATTGTACGGTAAATGATAATAATTTATAATAAATAATGATTAATCCTAGTGAATAATTTAGTATTTACTGGCAATAAAATTATATTAATACCTATATTTATATTAAGTTATATATGAGTTTATAAAAAAACTCGATAATATTTATTAAAATCTATTCCTAAACATCCATGGTTTAAGGATCTCGAGATTTCTAGGCACTTATTGTATGCTACACTCGACTTAGAATTGGTCATAGCTTACTTACCCACCATTATTTCAAACTTAACATTAACTCTTCCCCTCTATGTACACGACATAATGAGGAATCAATATGCGATTTTGATCACATCATTTTCAGATGCCCTTCTCTCTTTACTAGTAGGCAACTCTTTTTTTTCCTTTCTTTCTTCTTATGGCTATACCTCTCCCGATTCCTACATTCTTGTCAATTCTCGATTCATTCCAATCATTCATTCTCTCATTCAATTCATTTATACTGCTGGCTTTCTAATTTAAAACTTAAATGTAGCTCTATACTATAATTCAGTTTTCCAGTTTAGCTAATTAGGTCTCGACACCAGCGTCTTTTGAGTCTTCTTGGAGGATTTCCAGGAATGTCTTCTGAGTTAAGTGCTAGAATAAGTGGGTTCGGGTGGTTTATAAGACGAGAGCGAAAGCGCTTGTAAGAGGATGAGGCTACTTCGGCAACAGTCTCAGTTTAAGATCGGAATGCAGAGTATAGTTGGAGATGTAGTAGGGTGCGTTGGCGATTATACGAAGTGATATGGATTGGTACGTTTGGATTTTGTAAATATTTGATTTTTTTGCCAATGCCCATAATAGGATACGGTAGGCCCAAATAGGTTTCAGAAGGGTTTTGTATAGGAATAATTAATTTTTTTAATTAAGCTTTCCAATATTCCATGTTTACCTAGCAGTGGGTACGGACACTTTCGTCTAGACTTTAGTAAGATATATTTTTGTTTTATGAGCTCAGCTCAGGTTAAGCGTTTATCAAGGATAAGACCTAAGTATTTTACACTACTACATTAGTAACTGATGGTATAATTTTATTTGCTGGATATACTGAAGGGACTATGCCTTGTCTGAGGGTGAATGTTATAATATGTGATGATTTTTCACTGTTTATTTTTATTTTCCATTTTATGTACCATACTTCCATGTCATTTAGGTGATTTTGTAGGCGTTGGCTGCAGGTGACAATAGGGTTGTCATTAGAAGTAAAAATGATTTTGTCGTCAGAGAATTCAGCTACTGAAGAATAAGGAGAAATAGGTTGATCGGCAGCGTATACGTTGTAGAAAATTGGAGACGAAATGGCGCCTTGAGGAACACCATGCCAGGATAGGTATTAGGTTTGAGAACTCTGAACCTACTTTAGTTACAAAGTAGCGATTTTCTAGATATGATTTAAAGAATAAGAAGTAGCGAGGGGGTAAGAGTTCTTTTAATTTGAATAGGAGTCCTGTGTGCCAGATTCTGTCGAAGGCCTGAGCAACATCGAGCAGAACTGCCGAACAGTAAAGTTAGTTTTCGGAATAGTAAGCAATGGCGTCGGTTAGTCGATGGATTTGATATATGGTGGAGTGTTTATTACGGAAGCCGAATTGGGCGTGAGGAATTATATTTTTGTTATTAATGATTTTTCAAATGCATGATGAGACGTGATTTTATGTTTCGGGGGACAGTATGCTGCTGCTATACGAGAGTAGTTGTAGGATCGTTTGTGATATTACTCATCTCAGTGTCTTCGTTCGAGAGTTGAGAGAATATGTTTACCGTTATAAACAAAGGCTTAACTTTTTTGATTCTAGGGTGTTTGTCGATGAATGGTTGCGTTTCGAGATTTTTTTTACTTTTGTAATATAAAGACATAGTCATTTTCATTCGGTGAGTCAGAGTAATTTAAAACATCGTTTGAACCACTTTGTATACGTGATTTAATTTAACTATCGATTGAACAGGCTTTTTGTTTTTGTTTGATGATAGAGCCGGGCAAGTTTTGATTAGACATATTTTTGAGTGTATTTTTGTTTTGATAATTGATGCTGGCGGTTTGATTTTGATTATTCATTAGGCTAATGACCTGATGATTGCCGTTAAGACGGAGTATGCAGCGAAGGGAAATAGTAGAAATATGTATCATACACTATACTCTGCGCACTTTAAGATCATGACCAGTCGCGAATCCAAAACAACTTCCTCCACCTCACCATAGTGGCTGTTATCGGTTTTGTATACGGAACGCTTCATGTGTCAACAGAGACGTGCACGTGAATATAAAACAATAGAACTCTCTCCACCACGCTGAATAGCCGATTTTATGATGGTGCAGCGTTGCGAGACACACGTCGCGGAAGCAATACAACTATCATTCTACCACGTTGTATAATTATTTAAAAACGCGTACAGAGAACAATTAAATAAACACGATTAGAGAAAAATCAAATGAGAGCGTACGGAGCAAACTCAAACCAGCGCGTACACTGTTCAAAATAGTTATAAACGGGCAAACCAATACAGTACGGCGTATGTGGTTCACATTTGGAACGCGATGTATAACTGTGAACAGATGTTTGAGGGACCAATGAAAAATCGGCTGCGCGAAACGGACGCTAAACGGCCCGCCACCTGGTCATGATCTTAACGTGTACCGAGTATACACGTAATAATTTAAGCACTTACAGTTGAATTTGTCAGTAAAGGATTTATGAAAAATTACAATTGTGTACCGGATCCCAGTGTACGTATTATTATAAACTGAGATGATTGAAGGTAAATACGAAAAAATCCAGCAGAATTAAAGCGATTAATTTCAACATGGAAGTAAGACGATAATAACGTGACCGTTCGGTATGGCTGTTAGCACACGATAATTAGAATAATAATTATAATAAGTACGATGAAAATAAATTAAATTTCAATGAATATTTTTTCAAACAAGGACATTGTATTAGAAGTCCAAAACGATAATCTTGAACACATACTTATAGAATCGCATTGTGGTAACTGATTACACTTTAAGCTGTCTTTTGGCTAATAGAAACGAACGCAGAAACTTTTTCATTTAATAGTAATTATTCGTTCGTTAAATATGAAAAACCATATTTCATTTATAATAATATATAATACTGGGGTAAGAACTGGTTCTTCTGAGTTCATAATACGTGATATTAAAACACCAATGGATACCGTTTCATACAGAAGAACTATTTGGAAAGTGACATTAATAGTACCTGCACTATTATACAATAATAATTAAGTACTTTAATCTTTACGTGCATGCAGCCTACTAAGGACTATTAACGTTTGTTTCTACCGTGACGATCACTCACGCCTTCCTATCTCTTTTGTCATTTTGGCAAACCACAAACAAGACACAAGTGTAGTTGTCGAGTAAATGCTCGATAAGATGATAAATGTTTTAGGAAGAAAAAAGACCATGGGAAAGACATGTTATTCCAAATGAGCTGTTAACATTATTTCTGTATTGCTTACACTTAAAGCTAATCAACTGGTAAAACACTTTCATACTTATCATTAATTTGATTACTTATCATTAATTTAAATTACGTAACATACTAACTACGAATTATGAAATAATTGTACAGAATAACAATTATAAATTGACAAATTGGCAACGAATGTGTTAGTTTATTTATTTTTAAATGGATATTTTAAATTTTTATAATTGAAATATACCACTCAACGTACGTATATTTAAGCCAAATGTAGGTTTGTTTTGATTTTAATAAGACATTTTTATATTATCTATTTATTTTTCCTCTGTTTCAGAAAAATAGTTTCATAAATGCATGAATTTGTTTTTGTATTATATTGTGTGTGTGTGTGTGTGAGTGTGTGTGTGTGTGTGTGTGTGTGTGTGTGTGTGTGTGTGTGTGTGTGTGTGAGTGTGTGTGTGTGTGTGTGTCGAAGACATTCACATTAGTAAATTAGTATCTATAGCCAGTAGGTAGGTATATTATGAAATATTTTTACATTTAAAGTTGATTAATTTTGATGATAATATTATAGCTACGTATAATTCAGGCACACTCCTATTTCCGTTTGTAAGTAGGCCTCCTGTTCCTGGGTCTGATGGTCACGGGATATCCGTGGACGCTTCTCAACAACATATCTATTTTTAATTTAATGTCGGTGAGTTTGATGTGGGTATGCACGCTGTAGTTTCGTAAGAACGTCGACACGATGACTTTCATCGATAGCATGGCGTACTTGGATCCTGAAAAAATTGAACGCACATTACGACGGAGTATACGATTTGGAATTTTCGTTGGAACCATACACTACGTTGTCACGTTATTGTCGTAGGAAATTCGATTTTATCGTATTTTACTTTACAACGTTGCTGTTATTATACGAGCTCACCTATGCAACTCCTCGGACCACGGCTGAAAGGTAAAAAGCTATACCTGTGCCGTTTTTCAACGTTTTCTGCGCTGAAGTGTTCCGGGTTGAATTCACATGGATTAGGGTACAAGTCGGGAATGTGGTGGGTAAACAGAGGACACAAGATGCACGTTGTCCCTTTCGGCAGTACATGGCCACCGGTGACTGAAAACAAATTTGATTCGTCTTATCTAGACCCATAAATGGCAGTGTTAGCAACCAAGGGTGTATTTTTGAGTGTGATGACAATAAGTTGATCTTCTTAGCCCTTTAGTATTCATTATATTATTAATTTTTGTACCTTTGTTTTATTAATAAATAACTTAAATGAATGCAATTTTAATATTCAAAAGACAATATCATATCACTTAAATACTCTATTTTTCTTGGAATGAAACTTAAAGTAATACATTATTGTCATTTTACTTTATTAAATTAAAATGTTTAATCTAAATAAATTTGTTCCCGAGACAAGTCGTGTACATTATCCACCAAACGTCTTGATACTGCCTTGTGACCACTGCGTTATAAAAATTTATCGCACACTATGTATCGTGAGTTCATTTACTCACATATTTTCACGTCATCTTGGAGTTTTCTAAAATAGAACGGTGCTATCGGGTACATACGAAGGGTCTCTTTGATCACTTGTTCCGTGTACACGAGTTTAGACGCGTCTTCGATGGTAAGAACTTCGTCACTGTATTCGAATACTTCGTAAATTTCATCGTACACCTTGTCCTGAAACGAGAAACGTTATTGAAAACAATACGATACGACGTTTCATGAGGGTTTTTTGTTTTATTTAATTTCCGCGTGTCAATATGATGAGTCTTAAAGACAAATCAAGCATTTTGTTTTGGGGAGGAGGGGTTCATGTAAAATCAAATCATTCTTATTACATGTTAATGCTGATGTGTATTACGAAAATTATCTGTACTCTCTGATACGTGAAATGCCAAATTAATGGAGATAAAATTTTGTATTACTGTAGGTTCGTCATCATCAAAATAATCAATCGTCTAACGCAAGGTTTTAACTGTATAAAAATCACATTTAATATCATCATAACGGTAAGCATAAAGGTGAAAACAGGGAAGCGTGTAGCGCTATAATAGTGTAATCGGTGTCTGAATTTCATTTTCTCTTACATCGAATTTGTAATGCTACCCGTAACCCCAATATTCGCTCTCATATGAGTAGACTTACATTTTTTAAATTAATTTGACAACATTATTATAATAATCATTTCACGAAAAATAAGGTGTATGCGGTGACAGCGATTACTCACTTGGATATCTTGGTGGATAGCCAACATTAGAAGACAATAACACAAAGTGAGGGCATTGGTTTCACTACCCTGCAACATCGATGTAAAAATATTACCGACCGATTGGTTTATGCATAGAGTATTTTATTCTAAAGTATTATCGAATCACTGTAATGTATAGAAATACTCACGCCGACCATCATGGACACGACATGGTCTTTAATTTCATCATCGGAGAAGTTTGCACCGATCTCGTTCAGTTCCAACAACATGTCTATAAATACTTTTCGACGTTTTTCTAAAAAAAAACAATCTATAATCTATGATCAATTATACTTATTCGTATGACGCACAGTGATTCTGCATATCTTGTTTAAGTAATAATTATGCTAAAACGTACGGTTAGTGGTGCATAGATTTATTTTTTAAGCACATCACGAAGTTGACAAAAGTTTCTTACCCATTCGTCTTTTTTTTTTCTTTTTTTTTTAATAAATTGGCCCATCATTATAGTCTACATTATCGAATGCCTAAATGATTTCCATAATTTTTCATGTGATTTCAGTGATCTACACTAATTGTCTATCAATATGTATAAGTTCAATGGGGAAGGGGGTGAGTCCTCTGACAATTCCAAAGCCCTCTCGAGAAGCGAAAATCCTAATCTGTTTAATTGAAAATATTATGTAACATTCAAGTTGTCTTTAATTTAAAAATTAGTTGATCTAATAAAAATAAAATGTTCATTAAGTTTACTGCATCAATCTAAAATAATTTATTCTATAAAATAATAAATTGGAATAAACATTTTGTAATTTTATAGTTTTTATAAATAAAAATATCTAGAGCAATAGAGCATATGTGCAGTAATATTATCTGAATAATAATACAAAATCAAACACGTAAATGATTTAACCCATTCGGTTTTTATTAGTTGAAGCATTTCTAACCGTAATTTATTTTCCTGTGTAGATTGATAATACTTAATTGTGTGAACACACAGTACACATGGGTAAAACTACCTCCTCCACAACTTATTTCACGTGAGTCGAAGAAGTAATTGTTAATATTCATAACTTATTAAAAAAAAGATCTTAAAATCTTGTGAACGGGGGCGAGTCCTTCCATGGGTCAGTTTATGACAAAAATAAATCCAACCCCCACAAGTAAAACATTGACTTTATGATCATGTCGAGATCACACGCAGTTGACTTACTTGGATGCTCGTTCGAGCGCCATCAAACACGGGGTGTACACCGAGAGATATTCGAAAATAATATGTGTTTTCAAAGAGTAAAATTTGATATACACTCGAAATAAAAGTGATTAAATAAATTAAAGTTTTAACACACATCAGTGTGGATGGTTCTTAGCGTAATAAATATTTTAAAATCAAATCCAATTTTATTCACACTCACCCGCACCAGTGGTATTATCTTCGTTCGACAATTTCTTTTTAGCATACGCTTCTTTCGTTTCCTTGATCACCTATATAATATGAACATGAACGAATCATGAATCAGTATGTATATAAATAACCTTGTATACAAATATAACTTATTTGATAAAACATCGATCATTTTTTTAACATTTTCCAATAATGCGGAAATTTATTAAAATGTATTAATAATATGTCATAAAACTTCATTTATTCTTAAATATTCTAAAACGTTTAAATACGCAAAAAAAAAAAAAAATTAAGATACTATGGTAGCATACATGTCCTATAAATATTTTTTTAAATGACAGTTTGGACTTAGCAAATAACCTTCGATGTTAAAATGTTAATGATTAATAGTCAAAATTAATAATAATAATAATAAAAAAAACTTGTTTATAAATATTTTTTTCATGAATTAATGCGCATCATAAAAACAAGAAAATAATATTTATGTGTAATTCTTATTGAATTATATCTACACATTGCACAATCTCTTAAGTATGTATCATGTTTATGAAGAATATTATTTTTTCGTTAGTAAACAATTTCTCAATATTTTGCAATTTAAATAAATAAAAATTTAGAATAGTCGTTTTGAATGGAAACATTTGTGTTTATATCTTTGGGATTAGTTATAGAAAATATAAAATACAAATATTAAGTTTGTTATTGGTAAGAAAATAACATATTTCACAAATTAAAACGTAAAATGGTAACTGTGTCATAATTATTATACACATACATAAATGTAAAAATCTAATGTTTACGTCTAGATTGTGAATGAAAAAAAAAAAAATAACGGATAAAAATTTCACTCCATGGGTATTCTTCGATTGTTGATCAAGATCATGGCGAAGAATGTAAAGTACTTTAAATGAGCTACTTTAACGATTAATGAACAATACGTGTGGTATGATTTTTTGAAAATTTTACCGAATGCCTGAAAAAAACTATTGAAAATAAAACGTTTCTTAAAAGTACCAAGTAGATGAACTAATGTTTGACCTACAGAGTTTTCTAGATGAAACTTTTAGAGCACTATTACTACCCGAAAAAGTGATAACATACATTATAAAAAAAGCACCTCATTGTAAAAAACCCATAAATTCTGCGTTTCGTTCATAACCTAAAATTGTATAATGAAATTATACTCAATCATTAAATTGGGTTATCCATGAAAATTCGATTTCTAAAATATGGTGGTTCTAAACTCGTCCCTTCGTTCATAACTTGAATAATTTCTCCTTTAGTCTTTAACTGTCATTTGAATGTACACTCTCAATAATTTGATTGCTTTCTTAAAAATATTTTTTGTACATGATTGTTTGTAAATATACGAGTATATATCATGTTACTCTTATTGTGATCATTGTCCACAATTAAAATACAAATAACGTCAGATTAGTGACATATTAGATACGACCAATATAATGTGTTCAACTTAAATTAAACGTATCGAATGTTCTAAAAAAAAAAAAAAAACTCACCACTTGCGGTAGTTTGTGAAATGTTTTGTACATTTTATCCAATCCGGTGATTTTGGAGTAAATATTGAATATGAAATCTGGATACAGCCATGGTTTTAGAACACGCATGGTGTCCATTTCGGAAGTTCTGAAAAATAAGGAAAAAATTGTACATTCGAGTTGTTTTATGATTTATACAACATTAGTTAGACATTTTACTTTATCCAAGCATCACCGAATTCAGATTCGCTGTTTGATTGAAGGTCCAAATTGTACCCCATCGCAGTTTCTGCAATTTTTTTCACGTTTAGAGCGTCATAAAAATGATAATTATTATAGTATTTATAATATATTAGCCACGAGTCCTTGATGTGCCTTATGTAAAAACCTTCAGCCAAGTAAAGCAATTTTCACAAACTTTTTATAAATTCAATATTTATAATTTTAATTGAGTGATTTTATAGCAACTCATGAATGTTTATGTATATAAATACTCTCATTTGTAAACATTTATATTTTTCTCAAAGTAATTGTACAAACTTAATCGGTATATGAGAAATTGAAAATATTTTTGGAAATTTGTGCAATAAAGCTTATATTATTCTCAGGCTCCACTTTTAACGATTGCAATCAATATATAGTGGAGAGGGAAGCTATACTCACGGCAAATCATGTCAAGTTCAGTGGCCTTGATGTAGTCCCATAGGTCAAATGTTTCCATTTTTCCGACTTCTTTCTTCAGATTTTTAATTAGAATGTCGGTCTTATCGTTGAATACGGTAAAATATTGTTCCAAATTTACGTTGAAGATGGGGGCGATTAAACGACGATGTTTCTTCCACTTTTGAACTGAAATCAACCAAAAAATTGTTTCTTCATAACAATGTTATAAACTATAAACCACGTAAATTAAAAAAGCCGATAAGATAATGGTGGTGGAAGTTCGTCCTTCGTCGCTTCGCTCCTCGGACAAGATAATGGTGAGGAGTGTATAGCACTTTCTATCATGGGATCACCTGGTTTACGATAGTTTAGTTGTATGGTACTTTACATTTGAATGCAATGATAAATCATTGTAAGTTAAGTACAGGATACAGTAGTTGGGTGGGATACACGAGATGCATTGCTAGATTAGGCATTATTGGATAGATTTTGGAATTATTTTATATTATAAAAAAAAAAAACGATTCTGAACGAAGATGAAGATGTCAGCCTTAAATTGTAATATATATTTTATTTTAATATCCTAGATTGGGTTAAATTTACATTTGTCTATTCATGTGACTTCTGCTCGTGAGCATTGGACAAACCAGGATGTGCATAGATAGGGTGTAGGTAAATACCATATTATTTGCCTAAATGCACTATCGTGACGGTACCACCCGACCCCGCCGTCCATATATGCTGAATGCTCCGTGGCTACGTCTATTTAAATATTAATAATTAATAATAATATATAAAATCCGCATGTTTATGGAACTGATACACACATTAAAATAACTGGAAATTGGAAGTTAGTAACGTTCTATTCAACCATGTAAAGGTACGTTATACACCTTGTGTTTACAATCTACCAATATTTTGTATAGAACAGCTGTCAGCTACTGATTATATTATAATAAACTTAATCTATTTAATTATCTTTATCAGCTGTGATATTACATAATATTTTCATTTCTTATCTTTGAATACAAAAATTTTTATACATTTTCAACTACAAAATAATTTGCAAATATTCGTGATTTTGACAAATTTTGTCGATTTTTGAACTTCAACTGCTTATAAAAAAAAATTGTGCCTATGTATTTGAATAATTTTTGAATCACTCTTAGATCAACTTATTCAAAACCTTCTATTAAATTTTCAAGCGATTTGGTAGGGCCAAAAAATTGTTATCGACTTTTATAAAAAAAAATCTAAGAAAAATCGAATTATTCAAATGCCTATAAATAGCTAAAAAATAAACGAAATATTTTGAAAATACAACTATGTAAAGAAAATGCCTATTTAAACATTTTGTAAAAGTTTTAAGTTTCTACGACCTATACTTTTTGAATAAGAACAAATATCAAAAATCAATGATGCCTAAATTGTTATTTTACGCGATTATGTGAAAAAATTGTAATTTCAAACACTCATAAAAATTTTTGATTTTATTCCAGTGCAAATTTTTTTACAGATAATTGAAGGAAAACGTATGTCAAACTTTGTACCGAATTTACAATTCTTAGTTTTGAATACTTAAAATTTTATGAATTTTCAACTGCAAAATACATAGCAAATATACATGATTTTGACGAATTTTGTCAATATTAGCACTTATAAACGCTTATAAAAAAATTTTGTGCCTATGTATTTTTATAATTTTTGAATGGGAGTTAGAACAACTTATGTGGACCCTTCTATTAAATTTTCAAGTATTTCGTCCGAGCTACATTTTTTTTATCAACATTTATAAAAAAAAAAATAAAAAAAATTGAATATTTCAAATGCCTATAAATTGATTAAAAATGAGTGAAATCTTTTGAAAATAAAATTATATAAAGAAAATGCCAATATAAACAACTGATAAAATTTTCAAGTTTCTACAACTTATACTTTTTGAAAAAAAAAACAATTAGCAAAAATCGTTTGAGGCTAAACCGTTGTTTAACGTGTTTTTGTAAAAATTTAAATTTCAAACACTCATAAAATTTTTTTGTCTGAATCCGGTAGAGTTTTTTTTGCAGATAATTGAAGAAAAACTAATGAAAAACCTTGTACCAAATTTTCAAAACTTAGTTATAAAAGAAAAAAATTTTACGATTTTTCAACAACAAAATTATTTGCAAATTTTCGCAATTTTTACATATTTCGTATAAATTGGAACTTTGAGCACTTATAAAAAAAAATTGTGACTTACGATTTTGGATTTTTTTTTATCAGTTATGGAACAACTTATAAGAAACCTTGTATTAAATTTTCAAGATTTTCTGGCAAAAAAAAAAAATTATATCGTTATTTTAAAAAAAAATACTTAAAAAAATTGAAAAATTCAATTGTCTATAATTAGCTCAATAAAAGTCAAAAGTGTTCAAAAATTTTACCACGTATAGATGATTTCAATATAAACATTTGGTGAAAATTTCAAGTATCTACAATTTTTGGTTTTTGAGTAACGGCTAAATAAAAAAATCGATTTCGTCGAAAACGGGTTTTGCACAAAAAGTACCGGTTTTTCCTCATTTTTTGTTTGTTTTTCCCGTGGCATTTGAAAACTTTTGGGAATTTTCACTTGTGACCTCTCTAAGGTACCTCCGATATTCGTTTTGCCACCGAAAACATACCCTGAAGTTCAAAATTGAAGCATTATTTCGAGTAGTTATGGTGTACACAGACACAAAAACAAAAAAAAAACAAAAAAAAAAAAAAAAAAAAAAAAAAACAAAAAAAAAAAAAAAAACACACATCATAGTAAAATCAATACATTCTTCACTTCGTTCAGAATCTAAAATGAATTAAATTCGCATATTATTTCAATCATATCTCTTTTAATGTTTATGATTGTAATTAATATTTTGAACTCATCGTACGTTTAGTTTTTTAATCAATTAGTAAATTGGTTATTCTTAATATTTTAAACTATTTGTGCAATGTACACAATTATATTTATAATAAACTTTGAACTAACCTGGGGCTACAATAAGGCCTTCTCCTAAGGTTTTCTTAAAAAAATTGTAAAATTCACCTTTGTCTAGTGCTTTGGAACTATTCAACACTATCTGAAATAAATTAAACGTCTTTTTGTGAATGATAATCGTAGCGTAAGCAGTTAACAGAAATTATTGAAATAAATTAGCTTTAGACTTAGTTTTCATGTTTTCGTACATCTGTCGGTCTACTCGTAACATGGTATTACATTCAATGAAAAACTATTAATTATCTCGCAAATCGTATTAACGCGATTTATAGCAAATAACTATGGACATATTTTTAAAGAAATTTTAACATATCTACAACCACGGTCGGGTTGATACGAGTGTACATGGTTTTAATACGATTGTATATTTTGTCATGATACAGTTATGAAAAATATTTGTCGCATTCACTTGATGAAATTGTATAACCAATGAAAAAAATGTCCACTTCACAAAGTAGAAACTATTTTTTCAGACTTAGTAAAATATTTAAAAAGTTCATGAAGTGAATAACGTTTCACAAAATAGGAACTACAATTTTAAACAATAAAGTTTAAATAAAATGTTTTTATGAATGAGCCATTTAATCCGTGAGGCAACATATTATATACATTTAAAACGTGTTGATACGTTATCAAAATATTAATGATTGTATTAATATTTAATTTAAACGTTATAAATTATTTAAAATGTTGAAAGTTTGATGATAAAAATTTATTTAATTTATTTAAAAAATAAGTTGAATCATGACTATAAAAATTATAATTCAATTTAGCTTTAAAACCTGTAAATAATTTGAAATGCATTTTTTTTTAAATGAACCACTAAAATATCCTTGTCCTTCTTAAAAAGTAGCGATTTTTCCACGAAGCGTTATTATTTTTTACTTGATCAACAAGTATACAATTTGATGTGGCCAATCGCTAATTTGCCAAAACTCAACAATTTTTTCAATAATCTATGCTGGGATTTTATGCAATTTATATTATTTTTTTAATCAACGATATCACTGGTTAAATTTCCAGGATCTGAAGGTTCTTAGACTACTTTTGGTGCTGGAATAATAATGTAGTCATTAATTTGGTAAACTGTAGCTGTGAAAACAATGTTACAGGAACACAAATTACCTGGTATTATGAGGTATTCAAAGTATCAAAAGCAGAAAGGCAGCGTTAAGATCTTGGATATATAATCGGTGTTACTGTAGAACAAAAAAAATTATATTTATGGTATAAGAACCCAGCATTGATTCTCGTGATACAATTTAGAAAATATTTCTAATATTTATCTTATATAATACATTTTAAAATAATCATATTTTTCGCACTTTAATTGTAACGTCACGATGCCGTACAGCTTACTATATACTATATGGCTGCATACGAACTGAGTCCCAGTATAACCTTTTATGACGAATTGAGTCCCGGGTTGTTTTAGGGTATATATCAATTGAGTCCAGTGAAATTTTAGGTATAATACTAATTGAGTCCATGTTTTAATACTAACTGAGTCCCATAAAATTAAAAAAAAAAAAAAAAATTTCCTTCCCGTTTTTACAGACTTAGGACTGTCTGTAAAAAATAAATTACAAGTATGGTTAAAAATGTTTTTTTTTTTTAAATATTTTATAATATAAATATATAATAATGTAGGGGTATAATATAATATGAATAATATATAATATAATAATATATAATAATATGTATAATTAAATAAATGTAGATAATGATAAAATAACATTTTTATATTGGTAAACATTTATGGGATAAGCTTTGTACATATTCAAATCTACTTATTGTATTTGATTGCAACAACTGCATTTGATGGCTGATTTCTTTTTCTTTTTCTTTTATACAATTTCTTGAATTAATTATATGAACACTTCTAATTTTTATATACGTTTCGCATTGTATATTCAACAAAATGTTTATAAATTGGTAAATGTTTGGATGGGCTGAATAAAACATTGCATTAATTTTCGAATGAAATGATTCACAACTATTGGTAGTCCTCGCCAATGAATAAGTAAATAAAGCCCACATTTCCGGAGGATATTGTGAGCTTTCACATATATACTTTTCTAATATATAGTCAGTAAAACGTTCCACTCGATAGTCTTGAGGTAAAATAGAAATTAAGTCATCGGTGAAGCAATCATTGACATCTGGCGGGTTTAAAAACGAAAGCCCGAAACTTACTATATTATCTGACAAGTCATACAAATTATAACGCGCGGCACGGCGGTGCGACATAATTTCCGCCGTGTCTAGACGGTTATTTTATATTTTACTCAAAATAATCCTCGGACTCAATTCGTATACAATTAGTTCCCTAACCCCGGACTCAATTAGTATATGTCTCGTTTGTACCCGGGACTCAATTAGTATATTACTTTTTTACCGTTCAGGTATAGGGACTCAATTAGTATACAGTGTACTATATAGTATAAAGTATGAATGCTATACTATACCACCGTAACAATGTTACATACCTTTGAGCTTTAGATCATTAACTTTAGGGTCATTGAACTAATCATTGATTTAGATTGCGAGTGAAGCGAAGGGTCTTGATGTTTATTTATTTCTTATCTGGAGACACATTTTTTTTCACTGCTTTTTGACACATGAGTGTCTCCAGAAAAAAAAAATAAAAATAAACATCACTATAAAATCATAAGACCCACCCATCACTTCACTCAGAATCTAAAAATAAATCAAACGTTTTACTAAAAAAGTGTTGTTTGAGTAAAATGAATACTTCCAATATAATTTAAAAGTTATCCAGTAAAAAATTAATTAAAATACCTTTTTACAGTATGAGTTTTTCGAAATTTATATATGGTAACTTTATATGGTAGGTTTTTTTTTTGAACATTTTAACGTTTTAACTATTTATTTTCATTATCTTGATGATTTATAATATTTTTTTTTAGTTTCCATAAAATTATTGTTTTACCATAATTTATTACTGTTAGTGTATTTTAATTTTTTGCAGTGAATTTTGTCAATAGTTAATTTTTGGATGTGAAGTAATAATTATTAAAAAATAAGAAAAGATGATAGTAATTATCATACTATTATTATAAGTATTATAAGTGGGTAATTCCAACTTAAAACACATGTTGAAAAATAATTTATTAAGTTAATTTTTACATATATCAAACCATAGATAGGAATTATGTGACCAATCTACTGATCAAAGAAAATTATTAACCAATTAATAATTACAAATTTATAAAGTTTTTATTGAAAAATATTGCTAATTTACGCGTAACGTAAAATGATTTTCATAAAAATTCTAACTATGTACACATAAAAAAAATCCTGACTACCTAAAGGTTATTGAAATTTTTCAAGGGTGATATGTAAACATGTGTATAAGGTCATATAACATTATCAGATCTTTTTGTCAAATATTAAAATTTGTATTAGAGGTAAACTTGAAAATAACAAGCAACATTTTTTTTTGTCTTGGTCAAAAGTTTTCTTATTTTTTAAAACTTTTGTAAATTATGAAGCATTATTTCATTAATATATAGGTAGTGAACATTTCAAGTTTTTAGCGACATAATTAATTTTATCAAATCTGTATACTGGCCGTGTTGATATTTAATGAACATTTCAAGTGTTTATCATCATTACTTTTGGATTTATGGCTGAATATCAATAAAAGATTTTATAAAAATACTCATCTACAGCACATTTTATCGTTTTCACTCAATTTTAATGGTTTTGCTAGAATGCTTAGTCATGATTTTTGAAATATTTTCGATATCAATAGTTAAGTATTAGAGAATGATAACTATACTACGATCATATTAAATTTTGAAAATCTTTTTTTGTCAAATGCTTAAAATGCTATAAGAGATAAACTTAAGAAACCTTCCTTTTTAAGAGTTTTATTTTTATTCAAAATGTTGATAATTTTTTATAGGATCATTTGTGAAGTATGTAGTAACGAGCCAATAATATATGGTTAAATTTTCAAGTTTCTAGTAACATTACATTTTACTTATAACGAAATCACTAAAATGAATTAAGTAAATGTGTAATTTATGGAAAATTTTAAAATTCTGACTCGGCAGTATTTCCTTACGCCTGGAAAAACTGTTGAGAGGAGAGACAAATGAACCATCAAAACACCATATACACGTGATTTATAATTTATAATATTGTTGAATGAAACTTTTGAATGAATTTAAATGCAACAAAAATTGTCTGCAGAAAAAAAAAAGAAAAAATTCTTCATTTTAAAACCAATAGATCTTTCGCTTCACTCAGAATTTAAAATTTGTATGATAACAATAATTGTTATAATTATTATAATGATAATAATAACAATAATAATACATATATTTTTTACTCGTTGGTCTTCCGGTTTAATTATGGTGACAGCAAATGACGAGCCCAATCATATTTTAAATGGATCAGGACTGTATTCATTACTCAGTTTCATTATTTTTTCAAATATATCTGTGAAACAAAAAGATTTTTAGAATTTTGCGTAAATGTATCAGTATATTTTAAATGTCAAAGGTGGCCTCATCGCGATTTTTCTCACGCTGAGAAAGATATTACAAAATTTGTTTTTTTACATAAAATATGTATAAATGTATGTGTGTAGTAATATATACCATCATTGCAAAGACTGTAGTTTTTAATTTTTAGGCCAGGTTAATACATAAATTATTGAATAAAAGAACGTGCTTTGCACCATGGGATATTTTCGCTCCTTGGACAAGATAATGGTGATAGCTGTACTGAGTTTTAAAGAAACGATTGATAACAGTTTTAAGTTAAACGATTCTGGGCAAAGCTTTAGTATGAAAATGCACCATTTATAAATATTATCATTTTTAATTTACTTGTCGGTTGGTTTTTTTTTTTCATCAAACCCGTTTAAGTTTTTTTACTTAACAAAGAAGATTTCTTTTACCAAAAATTTCAAAACATGTTGTTTTATCTGTTGTTAAAAGTTCATAATTATTCGAGAGTCAAATAAGTTTTTGTACACATTTCCAAGTTCAAAATTGATATTAAAAGTCTATTTCGTATAAATCGTATTATAATTTACTTGAGAGCTTTTAAAAAAAATTCTGCACCACAATTTTTGAAATTTTTTCAACATTGTTATTTAAATATATGAGGTAGGCCACATTACATTTTCAGAACTTTTTGTCAAATATTAAAATTTGTATCAGTGATAAACCTGAAAATAACGAGGTAAACATTTTTGTTTTCGCCAACAGTTTTCAAATTGTTTAAGACTTTTGTGAATTATGAAGCAATATACTATTAATATATAAGTAAAAATTCCAAATTTTGAGCGACATTACTTCGTAAAATTAAATTAGTGAATGTGTCGTTTACGGATAATTTTACAGTATTTTTTCAGTTTTTAAGCAGGTTTTCCTCATGCCTGAAAAACTGTGGAGAGAATAGAAAACTGAATTTATTATGCACCATCTATAAGTGATTTTTGATCCATAGAGTTGCTAAATGTAATTTTTGGACATAGTTAAGTGTTTCGAAAAGTGTTTCATAAAAAAAAAAAATAATTAAAAATCACCATAAACTCAATAAATAGATTCTTCGATTTACTCAAAATCCAAAAAAAAAAAAATCGAAATAAGTCGAAATTTGATTATCTATTTATAGTCGATGCAAGAAACAAATAACAATCTCAAAACATGAAAAATCTCGGAGGCATCTTGTATATAGATGACACAATATACGGTGTTGGTAAGTTTTATTCACGTCGTATCCTTACGTTCAGATGTTCCGATAAATTCTAGTCCTGTCCCCACGATCGGGTATGACGGTGGTCCTGCTAATTTGGCTGCCACTGTGTCGAAATGTCTGCGATTCCATTTGTGGTGACACCAAAATACGACGACGAGAGAAATTACCACGTACACGATTAACTCCAGATTGATCAGTTGAAATCCGTCGTCGGACCTAACAGTTTCCATCATAGGTTACAACAGTGACAGAAAAATTGTATCACTATACTATATTAAAATATAAATGATATATTTGTATGTATTTCACTGATAAATTCGATCAGGCTACTCGTGTATGACTTGGTATTTCGCGAACGGTCGTCGAAAACACTGAACGCAAGTATTATGATTAAATGCGATGTTTGGCTTAGTGAAAATACTGTCGTATCGTGTTTTTGTTCAATCGCAACAGATTACAATGATTTGCGTGGGATTCACGCATTTTCATTCTAAAAATAAATGCAGTTTTGAATACGCCAAATTCGATGGGGGATTTTGAACAAGTCAATAAAGACGTAATTGGCAAACACCATAAACTCGCTGTTGATTGGTGAGAATAAAATATGATTTAGGTGTTAAGACGCTCCGAGTGGAAATTATACTACCGTAGAGCCCGCCCAGTCCACGGTTTAAACAGAGTAAAAAAAAAACTGTTTAAGTCACTTGGATGCTGGTGACACGTACGTAGGATACTGCGACTCACACGGTCACTAAAGATAATTGCGAATAACGAGTTTCGAGTTTTTTCTATCCGGTTTTCGTTTGAATAAAGACTCATTTGGTATGGACATGTATAAATCAGGCTTAATTTCAAAGTCGATAAGTGTGAAATATACTAAGACACTAAGACGAGCCGGAAACGTTCAATCATTTTCAAGCGTGACCGGACTCTCTATACAAATCTGTACAACTTTTAATTATTATAATATTGGTCACCACAAACTAGCCTTAGTGTGTAAGGTGTGTACATTTGTAATAGCACTCAACAAGAAATGGACATGTTCACCGAGTAAGTCCTGTAAGTGCTAGTGTGTTATATAATATATATAATAAATAAGACGAATAAAGTTAGATCTCCGGTTCATTTTCAAATTAGTGAACGGAATTATTTACTGTCCAAATCTACTAGCCAAATTAAGCTTTGTTACTCCTAATCGTAGCACTAGACAATTAAACACTTTTTATGTGCCATTCCAGTCAACAGATTATATTCAAAATTCTCCAGTAAATAGATGTATGACACTAATAAATAAATATAATATTGATCTCTTTTTACCCCACAATATAAATGTTTTTAACACATACTTAAATTGTTTAATTCCGTATATTACAACCTAATTTGAATAACGTTCGATAAGATATATTAATAAACCGATTATTCATTTATATCAACACTTTAATACTTTATGTATGTAGAATAGCTAGATTTAATAAGTGTAATTTAAATACTCTAATGTGTGAATAACCATAATATTAATTATATTTATATTATATTAATTTATATCATACTGTAAATATCAAACTATCGTAACAATCTTGTTAAATTGTATACTAATAATTGTATTTAATTGTCAATGGGCTAACGCCCGTCAGAATTAATAAATAAAAAAAAATATATATAAAAAAATAAATAAAAATAATATAGTGATGTTTGTATGTGTGTATATGTTACAGGTAATGTTAGCATTTAGATAATGTCGACATTAGCCATAATATGTTATCATTAACCATCATGGATATTATTAAATATTGGCTGATGTTAACACTAATTGGATAATACGATATTAGCCAAGAACTTTTGGATAGTATTAAAACCATAAAAATGTATCTATATAAGATAAAATAATTTCGAATTACTTTGAATATAAAATGTATTTATGACAAATGATGTAATTACCGTATAATTTTCATTTGAAGAAAATACAATTAAGTATTTTGTTTTATACTTTAAATTATTTCTTTAAATGTAATTTTATATATGGAATTGAATTATTATCCTTTATTAAATTATTGCATGCAAGGTCCACAGAATTTGAAGTACCTACATAAGTACAACTTTTTGAGTCAAATTTATGTATTTTTTAATTTATTTATGCCATCATTCAATGATTTACACCACGACCAATATTATCGTGTACATCATTTTGTCTATCATATGATTCTTCTATTGTATGTAGTATAGTAAGTTTGTACTACCTTTTTTGATGGATTCTATTTTCTCCTACTTTTCTCCTATTATTAATTTCAAATTTATTCATTGAGATTCATTGCCGGCTTTCAATTCATTCATTATATTTAAGTATTTTTCATTTGATATATAAGATGAGTTATCTTTTTTTTTTTTGGAAAATAGTTTTTCAAATAAATGATAGAACTGTATTTTAATTTTCATGGTGAAAAAATCAAAATACTTGACAATAGTGATCGCGTGTGAATATAGACTAACTCTATAGATTGTTCTCGAGCTGTGTCTAGTATATTATATCGTTACGAAATTTATATCCAATTATGATATTATACCTACTTAGAGTATTAGAGTCATTTATTTCTCACTTTATCATTAAGGTAAATTATAATTTAAGATAATATAAGTAATTATATTTTGGTAGTTCAACGCGTTATCATGAGATATTATAGTACACAGAAGTCTAACAAATATTCTTATTCAATGTAATACAACGCACCTTTCATCGACTTTAGTCATTACTCCAGAAATAATTTTGCCATAAACATGAAATTTTCACCACTTATTATTGATTTTATAATGCTTAAAAAAGTTTCAAAAAATTTGAAAACATTTGGGTTAAAAATAGAACTTTAAAAATACCTAGTCATTTAAAAGTTAATCCCAGATGCAACTTAAAATATTGGATAAAAAATTTTGAAAATTTAATATGACTTTACTCATATACTTCACTAACAATACTGAGAAAATTTCAAAAATTATAACAGAGAATTTTTTCAAATTTGTTTATGTAAATAATCATACGATTTTTACGTAATTAACAGTTTTTACGTCAATTTTCAACTTGAACAATTTATTTGAAGAAATTGGCTAATCCAAATGGAATATTGTAATTCTGAAGCTTAGCTAAGAATCGTTCAACTCAAGAAATGATTTATCGTTTCTTTAAAATTCCATACACCCATCCCCATTAACTCGTCCGAGGAGAAAAGAATATCCCATGGGGCGAAGTATGTCCTTTTCAAAGTTTTATTCTGGGCCCAAATGTTGGCCATTTCTTGTGAAATTTTCGCTAAGTATTTATATGCATCTCATTAATACATGGTGAAAAAGTCATGTTTCTAGCAACATTGTTTTGAAGTTACGAGAAAAATAACTAAATTCGATTCAGTAAAAGTGCCGTTTACGGCAAATTTTACTGTTTTTACTTGAGTTTTTGGCAGTATTACTTACGCCTAGAAAACCATTCAGAGGAGAGAAAAATGAACTATCAAAGTACCATATACATTAACATTTCGATCTATACAGTTTCTGGGTGAAACATTTGGCCAAAGTTAAATGTAGCAATGAGTGCTACCAGAAAAAATAAAAACATCATCATAAAACCAGTAGACACTTAATTTCATTGAGAATCTAAAATTGTATATACGCAAGGCATATTAAGAAGTTTTTACGCTTAAAATAGCTTTCGTTTATCATTAAATTTGTTTAAATTAAACATAAAGCAATAATAACGTATTTTCAATCCTAATATATACAATACAATTAAACAGTTTTGCTCCTAGAGCAAAATTAACTAAAAGTAAATTTGTGCTGAAATTATAAAAATATATTCAATTTGCAAAAATCGAATTTAAAAGGTGTGTTCAGAAGACAAGTGATACACATACAGAAACACACAAAATATTACAATTACAAGTGTAATTTAAATATATTATATTATATTATAATTCACAGTAAATATTGATGGATAACACAACATAAATTTATTTTTAATGATGCCATGTGTGTGTTATTTAATATCTGTACGTGTGTGCAACTAGTTGGCGGTAACCATGCAAATATGTATTAATAATCTGTGTTTTTGTAGGCCATTGTGTGTGGTGGTTATGGAGGCATATTGATATCACTCCCCGGTGATTATTTACCAATATAAAACCTAAACAACACTAGTCCCATTTTAAAAATATTGAATGTGCAATTGACTTTACGAATATTTGCACTTGATATTTTAAATAAAATTTAATATAAAAACGATTCATTATTTGATCAATGATCAACATACACGATTGTGTTCTCAGGAATGTATTCATCTAATATACCTCAGATATGTAATTAATATACAATCGGATCCTTTCCTTCAAAACAGCGTAGTTGCGAGAGTAATTACGCTAGTGTATTAAAATTTAGCTAAGTATATTGGATATAGGATGATAGCAGAGCTTTCAAAATTCGATGTGTGCTCATTACGACTGATGAAACGAAACTGATAACATTTTGTATCGTAAATGTAAAATGAAAAAAAAAAAAATTCTCTCGAATCGTTGCGAAGTGATAATATACTGATTTCAACATCAAGTAAAACAGTGTTTAATATACTTATATCTTAAGCTACATGGTGTAATAGGTATTCAAAGGTGTAACTGGGCAAACATCTAGAAGGGAAGAGCAATTAACGTATTTATCAAATCTGAAACCTTGGGTAGATGGGGAGTATTAAATTTCCTTCAAAGTTACATTTTACAAGTTGCATGTATGCATGAATGTTTATTTTTATATCAATACTTACTCATATAATAGAGGTAGCTTAAAATGAATAATTGTGTGTACACTATAAAATATAAGTACATACGACTTTATTTGAAAAATAGATGCTATAAGTGCCTTACTTAAAAAAGTACCTATATGGTTAATACAATTTACGTTGGATAATACATAAATCAATGAAGACATTGTTATCATTTTTATGTACATTTATAACTTTTTAATGCAGTAACGTTGCCAGAAATATCAAAACTCAAAAGGAGACTCACTATTTATGAAAAGCATATATTTATACATAATATGTTTACGTTATGATAAAAAAAAACAAAAAAGTGGGTAATATTTATCGAAATGATTTTGAGCAACGCTTCAGTGATATATATATATATATATATATATATATATATATATATATATATATATATATATATATATATATATATATATATATAATGTTAAATTATTTTATCGTTTTTTGCCTTATTGTCACGTGTCAGTAAACGTATTATTTTGTCAAATTCTTGTAAACAATTCTGTTCTAAACACCATACAACATTTTTTTTTACAGAAAAATTTAAAATATGTTTTTTTTATGAACATTCTAAATTTTGTAATGATTGAATTAACAATAAATTAAAACAAATAAATTAAAATTTTCAATATCGCCAAATAAGAAGTAAGGTCATATGGAATTTTCAAGTCTCAATATTATATATTTAAATTAAAAATGTTATTGAAATAAACTTTCAAAAATGAGTTGTTTTCAGAGTTATAATATGTAATGTATATGTTATGTATATGAAATTCAAAAAGTGTCAACTTTTTTTGAAACTTATGTTAAGTTTTGAAAAGTATAACATTAATACATGAAAAAAATTTCAAGTTTCTAGGTGTTATGGAGATATGATCAATAATAAAAATTGATTTATTCAGGCTCATTTATGACACCGAATTTCACTAAACTAATTATTGAATCGATAATCTTTGTGCAATTTATTATACTCTTTTCACTACTTGTTGATTGTGTACACAATTCACAATCACACAATGGAACTTACGCTGTGAGCTCATAGTATTATGGCACATGGTCGGGCTACTTATTCAGGATAATATCACCAGTATCGGTCAGAATTTGTCGGTATATTATAATAAACATTTTTGGCATCTTCACTCTCTATAATATATGCATAATACTACTTATATAATAATATATTGTAGATAGGTACCTATAATACTTTATACTGGTTACTAATATATATATTTATAAGTAACCTGTATGAATAATTATAGGTACCTATCTACCATATATTATTATGGATATTATATTATAGAGAATGAAGATGCCAAAACGGTTTACTATAATATACCAATAAATTCTGACCGGATTGGTGGTTTCCTGAATAAGTGGACCCGAACCTGTGCCATAATACTATGAGCTCACATATATATATACATATATATATATACAGAGTGTTTCACGAAGATCTGACATGTTGAATAACTTTTGTTCTATTCAATACTTTTAACTTTTTTTTTTTAATGAATGCTATAGCCTAGCACTACAATAAAATTACATTACAATTTTTTTTTATTTTTAAAACTCAAATTTGAAAATTTAAAATTTTAATTTAGTGTTTGAAAAAAAAATCAAAATATCCATTTTGTAAACATGATTTTTAGAAAAATTTTGGTGTTTGAAATTCTTATAAAGGTTGATCCATTAATTTTCTTTGATTTTTTAAAGTTTACGAAAAATCGAATTAAATTGCTTAATAGTTCAACTATTACAATGTGATATTATCTTATGACTGATAAACGATACATATTATTACATTTTTCGTAAACTTTAAAAAATCATAGAAAATTAACGGATCTACTTTTATAAGAATTTCAAACGCCAAAATTTTTCTAAAAATCATGTTTACAAAATGGCTATTTTGATTTTTTTTTCAAACTCTAAAATAAAATTTTAAATTTTGAAATTTGAGTTTTAAAAATAAAAAAAAATTTTAATGTAATTTTATTGTAGCGCTAGGCTACAGCATTCATTAAAAAAAAAAAAAAAAAGTTAAAAATATTGAATAGAACAAAAGTTATTCAACATGTCAGATCTTCGTGAAACATCCTGTGTATGTATATATATCACGGTTATCTACACAGGTTGGCGTACGACGATATGTATTCCATGCATTAGATTGTCGAAGTGGCGTTTATAGAGAACTATTAGCGCTAGTAGTCATCGACCCGACATTAACATATAAATTATACAAAAAACTGTAGTTTTTCATTCTTTACTCATAAACGATTACAAAAAAATAAAAATTGCTTAGTACCTAAATTATAGATTGAACATTTTTACATCAAATAGAATTTTTTTGGTGTTTCTATCTTTAAAATAACGTCTCATTTTCAATTAAAAAAATATATTATTTTGGCGCCAAAAAACAAAATATTATGTTTTCAGATAAGTGATAATTTTTGTTAATTGTTATATTGTATCTTAAATCTTTATTCGTTATCTCGTTGTCGTAGTCGTAGTGTCTGAGTTTCCGAGTGTGTCAATTTTGAATTTTCGTGTATCGTTAAAATGGTTAAGTGTTGTATTGTTGGATGCACATCTGGTTATAAGTCTAATAAAGATATAATTATTCATTCGGCCGGTTCGATCAAAAATATGACACAAAGGTGATAATGTAGACTCCCTTTGGTTTTTAAATAATTATTACAAAAAGAAAATGTAATTATTATAGGTTGATTTCTGTATTTTATTATTATTATTTATTAATTAATTTATTGGCATTTTATCACTAATGTTATTTTGATTTTTGGCACCAAAATAATATAATTGTTTTCATTGAAAATAAAACGTACTTTTGAAGATAGAAACACCAAAAAAATTCTATCTGATGTAAAAATGTTCAATCTATAATTTAGGTGCTTAACAATTTTTATGTTCTTGTAATCGTTTATGAGCAAAGAATGAAAAACTACAGTTTTTTGTATAATTTACATGTTAATGTCGGGTCGATGACTACTAGCGCTAATAGTTCACTACAAATGCCACTTTAACAGAGATAACACTCCCGTACGCCAACCTGTGTAGATAACCGTGATATATATATATATATATATATACATACATACATGTGTTTGTAAAAAAATAAACAGGTGGTATATGCGGTCACTCTATCAATCGTACATGATCTGAGTGTTGGACTTTGTAACTGGACAGCTGAACAGGCACAGAATAGGGATTTTTTCCTTTCGAAAATATCGGCAAGTTTAAATAGAGCTCCTGAGTCGTCTGATCAGTACTTAGCTCTTTGGTAAGGTAATAGGTATACCTTTATCGGTATACCGATTAATTTTAATACGATTGGTCCAAATTTTAAAAGGTAATGCGAGACTCTCGGTGAAGAATCCGTAATTTCAACACTGGGATGGCACGTTTGTATCAGCTCGGACGGCCAGCGAACTTCTGTAAACGAAGTTTATCAGTAACACCTTCTTGATCGGCTTCCAGTCTTAGAGCGGTGTTGGACCATCAGTCCAGTTCAGCACATCACGTTTCGACCGTAAAATAACTGGACAGGAGAGGACCAAAAAAGATCCTAAATTATTCAACGCGTACATTTCTTCCGAACTAAAGGGGAGTCTTAAGACATCTTTCAGCATCTCTGTTTGACGTTACCCACTGATTTGTACCGCACCTTCCACCGAGTCACTTTTGTGGTGGTCATTCATGAAATACGCTTTAGCAGGCCACCAACCCATCACCCATTATTCACTAGCGTGGAACCCGATGGATCAACCTATTATGATCAGCCATCAGAAAATAGATTTATTTACAATCAGTTGATGCAAACGTTATTATTGATGGTATATTTAAGCCACTTATTGGTTGGTAAAGTTTTAATAATCAAACTACGCTTTACACATCATATATATTCCCATGTTATATCGTTAACGAATTCATTATAAACTTTAATCATTATACACACACAACATATATATTATGTACACACGTTGTCGTCATATCTATATAATAACACGTAATATAATGTAATCCATACCCCACTATAAAACTCGGTTAAAACTTATGAAAAAGTTTAAAAAACATATAATGATAATAAAAAAGGAAATAGGAAAAAAAATCTGATTACGACTAAATCGCTAAAAGATAGTATAGATAAAAAAACTAGTACACCTACAATTTAGGCGTGAACTAAAAACATTTATAATATCAAAATAAAATTTGCTCTACTTAAAATTTAAGTTTAATATTTAGTTCACTAGGTCAGAAGCTTTAACAATATAACATATACGAGTATATAGTAAATAATAAATACGTTGTTGCGTGCATTTTAATTTACAATAAATTATCACTATGAATAAGGTTAAATTTTTGCCAATGAAACTAAATATTGACTCAAGTTCAATATTAGAGATAATATTTATATTGTGGTTATAAACATCTATAGTTTTGTATGATACAATTTCAATCAGTTCTCTTTTTATATCATATTTTTAAGAGCTTTAGTCATATAAAGAATTTTTTTTTTCATACTTGAAGTTATACAGAGTTTTTTTCATTACATTTTTAAAAAACAAAGTTAGTTTTTTTTTACATTGATATAGAGGCAAATTTTATCTACGTATTTGAATATTACAATTATTTTAGTAGTGTCCATATGTACATACATAAATTTATATAATATACATTAAATTACGTACTATTCATTCTGTAGTTTTTCGGGCGGGACCCGTGTCGCCCAAAATCGACCTTTCCTGTTTCGCCCACAAACCCGTTTCGCCCAACGAATTTTTAGTCGTTTAAAAATTAAGTTGGCAATGATTTTATTAAATATTATTATATCAGAGTATTTATTTTTAGTATATACATTAATATATAAGAGTTTTCACTGCTTTATTCGATGACAAGTATTTATCTTGACTCTTACTATCGTAAAATGTCCTAATTTCCAATTGACGACGAATGCGTGTGAAGCATTTCACTCAACTTTCAATAAAAACTTTTATTCCGATTCTCCATCTATATAAAATTGGCTTAATATCATACGGAACGATGTTCAAACTGAAACGTATATAAAAATGAACAGCATAGAAATACCAAATAATACAAAAGACAAAATAGTGATGGAAAGACAAAAACGTAATGAAAAATTAATAATTAAATATAGAAATAAACATATGGCTCGATTTGAATTTATCAAAGCTATGTGCAAAAATTTAAAAAAATGATATCAATAACTCTTAATGTAATCTTATAACAATATAAATGATGAAGTAAATTAATATAATACATTTGTGAACAATTACAGATAAGGTCTGTATGCAAAATATATTTTTGGAGAACAACGAGTTTCGCCTCCTCGTGGTGTTCTCTGGGTAACGCTAAATGAAACTCAAATATCATAATATTTAATAAAATCATTGCCAACTTAATTTTTAAACGACTAAAAATTCGTTGGCCGAAACGGGTTTGTGGGCGAAACGGGAAAGGTCGATTTTGGGCGAAACGGGTCGTCACCTAGTTTTTCGAATGACGTATTTATAAAATTAGTAATTAGGTCTTAAATTACCATTAAGATTTAAGACACACGAGCGTGAACATAATAGGTAGTTAATTGTGAAGATAGTTATTTTATTAGAAAAAATCATTGAAAACCTTCATCATTTTCATTAGTAATTTTTAATTTATTGAACAACTCAGTTAATAAGTAGCTCATTTACTATCTGCATAATATTCACAATCGGCTGATACTTTATAAACAGCCATGTGTTCAAATGTTAGCTTTGTAGACTCAGCTGCAGTTAATGAAATGATTTATTTGATTGCAATGATAATATAGTGACTCCTATAGTATATATTACTCTAGCTGTAGTAAACGCAATATTTTTTTTTACATACCTGTATACTATAAAATGTCATTATATATATATATACAGGGTGTCCCACCGAGATTTACACAGAGCGATATCTCCCGTGTTAATAGAGATAATCAACTTTTTTTTTTAAAAAAGATTCACAGAGCTAAAAACATTTATTTTTCATTAGTTTGGTAAATATAAATGTTGTATTAAAAAAATTAAAAAATTAACTTTTTATTTTATAATTTTTGTAAAATTCGAAGATAGCCATTTTGTAGGGCTTGTTTTTCTGAAACTTTTGACGGTTCAACTTTCAATTTTCATTAACTTTATGATTTTTAATAATTTTTTTAGTTTATAAGAAAATAGTACTATTTACCCACGTTAAAATTTTAAATTGCCTCATCAGCTCGTTCCGATACCTAACTATTATTTTATTGTTACCATAGATAATAAAAGATAGTAATTATTTTATAACCCATAATTAATATCATCCAAACAATTAGACGTACTTCTTACCTACCCGGTGTTTATTAATCCATGAATTACATTCCGATAACATATATTATCAATAATCAATCGTAAATATAATAGTTATAGTTCAATTATTGGTAACATTAATTATTATTGCGATTTCTTCCAATAAAATGGACAATTCATTTGACAAAAAATTCAAATATTGCTCACCTGTTTAATGAGAATACTTTATTATCATGTAAATAATATTTAAATGTCTTACTGTTGTATTTGTAAATTATTGTACTTCTTAAAAATCATCGCTTAAAAGCCGAATGGCGTTAATTTATAAAAAAAAATATTCATCATATTATGTAGATTATTGTTAACTAATAATTAATTTTGTTATGGATTACATTTTTAAAGTTATATTAAGATTCGTTTCACTATTCCATATAATTAGTAATATTTTATACATATTTATTTGTACACAAACTGACAAACATAATTAAATTTACCTATTAAATTGCAATCATAATAATATGGACCAATTATTTTCCCATTTAGAATTCCACACCATACGTTTGTGCTCCATCTAATTTGCTGTTTTGTCTCACGCAACCATAGGGGTTTTGGTTAGTCCAATAATGCATATTTCGACGATTCATTATCCCGTTGTTGCAGAATTTTCTTTTGTCAAACCAAAATATTTTTGAATTAAAACTATTGTTTGATCCATAAATTTCTGAAATTTTCAGAATATCATTGTACTCTGAAAATCAGTTGGTCTTAACCCTTGAACTAATGTCGCTTTATATGGATGTAGCTTATATTGTTTTAATTCTTTATGAACAGATGATTTTGAATAGCCAGTTTCCCTTGCCAAACCCCTCGTACTTACATGCGGATCAATATATGGTTTATCAATGTGGTTGCCATTATTTCAATTTCTTGTTGCTCAGTTATGTGCAGAACCTGACACCTTGCCTTCGTTTTACGACACCCAAGTAAACAGCCTAAATTAATTTCATAAAAAGTTAGGTACTAATATTGTATTAGGTATTGATGATAGCTGATCTACGACAATAGCTTTCTAAATTAAGAACTGTTTTAAAAGCTAGGGCTTTTCTCTCTGGACACCTTTGTCTGTATAAAGCAGCAGCTTCCTTGCAATTTTTCCTGACCTCACCATAAATTAATAACATGTCAATATATTCATAACTATTGTAAATAGCAGATACTTTAAAAATAAATTAATTGCAATTAATTATTGTACCAACTTATAATTTAAGAAAAATAAAATATTATTAAATTAACAATTAAGTAATACAAAGTTTGTATTTTTCACTGTGAAGTTTAAAAAATATATGCAATATACTTATTGTTAATATAATTAATGTAATTCAACTATAAAATCACAATAAAGCATTTTGTACACAATTACATAATATTTTATTTTTCTTTGGTATCATACAATCTTACTTTAAGCTTAAAAATAAAATGTTAGGTATTGATATTAAAAATCAATATGAGTGAATTATTTTATTATACAATTGCATGTATGTATTGGACTTATTGATAAAATTTATTAAGAAATACAAGTATATCATGATAAAGATTTATTTTACAAATACATACATTGGAAATAAAAAAAATTAAATAATTCATAAATTATGAATATGATAAAAAAATATGACATAAAATATGTGTATTTATATAATTTACTTATATAATTTAAATAATGGCAGAGTATTAGTTATCAAAAAATTATGAGCAATGAAAAACCATGAAACATAATGACAGTATTCATTGATACAGTAATATAATACTAACCAAAATTTCATATTTTTAAACAAATCAAGTGGTTGCAAAATGTGTACATTGTAAAAAAGAAACAAATCTTATTTATTTTATAATATTAGGGGTTTTTTTTTTTTTTTAAGATAAATAAATGTGTATTTACAATCTGTAATATAATGAAACAATAAGTAAATTGGATATATATTAGGTTTATAACATTAAAAATTATATTAGCTATATTACACATATTTCAAAATGTAGTACAAAAATGTGAATAAAGGTAGATAGAATAGCTTATGAGTAACAACTTTAAACAAAATAAATTTACAATAAATATATGTACAAAATAAATTAAGTTCATATCTGTGGCACGCACATTTAAGATGGTATTGTATGGTGTTATTACCCTTTGACTACTGCATTAATAAGATGAAGTCGGAATTATTTTTTGTGGAATTATCCATTATATAAACTGCATACATACATATAATTGTTCATTGAAATGATATAACTTCTTTATTTTTTTAACAATTATAAGTCCCTAATAGATTGCCGGAGTCATTAGTATTACGTGCTTCAGATAAACCTACAACTATCAGTTAGTAGTAGATCTAGGGGAGGGTCCCATACTTGGGCCAAACTTTCTCTTTTTATGTACACATTACTAAAATGTTCAGTTATTTTTTTAATGTTTTATAAGTACTAATTTTTTAAAAGGCTCCTCCCCTGATCTGCCACTAATGTCAATGATGTTTTGTGCAATAGTCAAAGGGTAAAAATAGAATTACTGTTAATATTAATCAACATTTTTTTTTTTTTTTACAAAATTGACCACATTCATTTAACCAACTAAAAATATAAAAGCATTTACTGACGGATTGCATAATGCAGAGTACTTTTATAAAGCTAAATATATCTTAGTGACTAAGCAAACACAGCCAAAAATTGTAAAAAAAAAAAAACTTAATTAAGTTAACTCAAAATTAACATGATGAAAGTGGTAATTAATAAAGATTAATAAAGAGGGCTCGGATTTTATAGCATTTACTTATTATTATAGAACATGGGAAAATTACAGAGTGAACTACTACATCATTATAGTTTATACAATAAAGAATTTAAATTAGTTAAAATATATACATTTATACACAACATAATATACTTACAAGTTACATTATAAAAGTAAAATATTATTTACTTATTTATTTTTGCTTAGTTTTCTATATGTTAAGGTTATATTAAGTATAGCACATAATATAATGCTATAAAATCCGGGCCCAGTTAATAAATAACGTAATAATACATTAATACATTGACATAATAAGGTCTAGAACTGTGTCAGAAAAGTTTAATACAAAATTCAGGCAATATAATTTGGTTAATATAATTGGGTTTTTTATTTTATGTACACTTAATTGGTAATACATTGCAAAATATTAATTAGGAAATCATCTAACTACTTAATATTAAATTACCAACTTCCATCAGTTCAAAAATAAACCATATTTTAACATGTTTTACATACCAATCACATTTAAAAAGTCCATAGAATATTAGATATATTTTGGTAGGTAATATTTTTTAACAATTTTAATTTAAATTTCAGTATGAAGAATAAAAATAGATACTTGTTTGTATACATTATTCTATCTCTTCTTATTTTTGATTTTTGATACATAGATGCCTATCTAAGATCTGTTGACCATAAGGCATACACCAAACACATACGACAGACATTTCTGAAATATTATTAATAGTTCACTAATTATTGTACTTGTACCTTTAAATAAGTTATTGATAATGAATTGTTTTATTTACATTAATTCATGTAATTGAATGAAACTTCCACAATGACTTGTTATATTGCTGTATTTTTGATATATTTTTGATACTTGATTGGCAGTTATTTAGTAGGTCCCTTTGATAATAGTCTACAGTTGGTTTTAGGCAATTTGTCAATTCTTATGTTTTGCATTTTTTCAATAAATGATGAAAAAGACATGCCAATTTGATTATTGGTCTGACGTTAAACAGTAAAACAGTAAAATGATAAACATTTAACATAATATACCAATTTGGAAGAACAAATTTCTTTAAAATGCACATTACACTATTTAAATGTCACTTGGCTCTCCGATTTCACACAAGAAAAAAACGTGGAGTAATACATAAAAAAATTGTGGTCTATTATTTAAATTTTAAGTGATATTATAAATACTAATGAACTTAAAAAGTAAAAATCACACAACAATTGTATTTTATTACGACCACGTATTTCTTAATTTATTAGTTATTACTACATTCGTTAAAGGAAATTTGTAAGGTTAACTGTACAATTACGCCGGTATAATCATAATGTTAATTACGAAATTTGTGCCGATAATGATAAAATATATCAATTAATAAATAATGATAATATAATAATAGCTACAAATGATAACAAAAATCTAATCATGGGTAGTAAAATAATTATTATCTTTTATTGTTTATGGTAATAATAAAAGAATTGTTAGGTATCGGAACGAGCTGATGAGGCGATTTAAAATTTTAACGTGGGTAAATAGTACTATTTTCTTATAAACCAAAAAAATTATTAAAAATCATGAAGTTGATGAAAATTGAAAGTTGAACCGTCAAAAGTTTTAGAAAAACAAGCCCTACAAAATGGCTATCTTCGAATTTTACAAAAATTATAAAATAAAAAGTTATTTTTTAAATTTTTTTAATACAACATTTGTATTTACCAAACTAATGTGAAATAAATGTTTTTAGCTCTGTGAGTCTTTTAAAAAAAAAAAAGTTGATTATCTCTATTAACGCGGGAGATATCGCTCTGTGTAAATCTCGGTGGGACACCCTGTATATAGATGATATATGTAAAATTGATGGACAATTAAGTCTAAATGTGAATTTAAGTCAAAAGAAATTTAAGTTTTCGGCAAGCCTTTGCAAAGAATATTTATAACGATAAGTAAAAGAAAAACAATATGTTAACATCAATATGTGATCACCCACCTTATAGCTGTATCGCCAGGGACAGATTTCAGAATTCTAATGACTCAGGCAGTTACTAATATAGGGTTCCTTTAAGGTAATTAAACAAAAATACTTTTTATTTTTTATCTACTTGCAAAAAAAAAAAAACTTTATTCAGTGATTTGTTTGTATTAAACATCTTCAACGTCTGTCTAGCAATACTTCTATGTCCGTGAAAATTACCTATTCAATAATTACGAGTATAGTAATTTGTACTTTAAGTTTGCTGGTAAGTATTTCAGTACAAAATACACAAACTAACGATTATTAAAAGTTTAAAACTATGAAAAACGCTTTTGTAAATGAAGACAAAAAAAAAAAAAAAAATGTTTGATGAATTAATCCTAAGAATGAATTAAAAAACTAATAGCCAGTACAGAACACCTGATGGATGTGAAACATTAAAATTAATATGTATTGAAAGAAGTGAATAGAGAGTAAAATGAATAGATCATTTTAAATTTGGAATTTTATGAAAATAAAATGATGTGTTGTGCAAGTGACGTGAGATGCAAATGGGCACTATGATTATTAGTATTAGTGACCGGACTTAATCCATTAGACCACCGCGTTGGATGCGTTACTCGGTGAATGAAAACTTATTGAATAAATGATACTCACAAAAACTCGTCATCTTGAAATACCCTAACACTCCCCCGATTTGAATAACTTAGTTTTATTATCTGGATCAGTTGCAGTGCATTATTTAGATGTTCACAATTACACATAATTAGTATGTCCAATATATATGTATATATTATATATATATATACATACTGTGCTGACGCTGAGTTTTGCGGGGTCTGGTACAAATCATATTAAAAAAAAACTTATAGATGTCGAAAAAAAGGATTTAGTTTACCTCCCTTTAACAAATTCTAAAAACCGTATTATAATTATTTTCTAAAAGTGACTCTACTTATTCTTGTAAAAATATTAATTTATATATATACATAAATATACAAATGTAATGTATGTAATGTATGTATGTATGTAATGTAATGTATGTATGTATGTAACTAAATGAATCACTCGTCACTATTGTGTTAAAATATAAAACAAATAAAGTAAGTTAATTTGATATTATTATTTTCAAGTTGAAGTTCTAGATTACTCGTTCAAACTTTTAATAATGTTTTGAATAGCTCTAGTCAATGAGAGCATGTATCTATTAAAATGTGTTTATGAACTATGAATGTTTGGAAAACATGAAATGAAAAATAATCTGAATTCTTAAGATTAATAAAAGTCAAAAATAATATTCATATGTTTCATTAATATTTATTACGAATTCATATTTTAGATTCTGAGTGAAGCGAAGGATCTTATGGTTTTACAATGATGTTTATTTTTTTTTTTAATTTTTTTTTTCTGTAAACACTTTTTCGTATAGAAATCCTTGTCCAAAAGTTTCGTCCAGCAACTTTTTAGATTCGAAATTGAACTGAGATGGTACTTTAGAGAGGTCATTTTTCCAAAATCTCCATAGTTTTTCCAGTAATCAAGAATAACGATCGAAAAACTGAGTAACAACGGTAAAATCGGTAAAAGTCCGCCGTAAACGAGATTTTCACTGTTCAGATTTTAGGTATTTAGTCATAAATCGTAAAGTATTGAAGCTAGAAACTTGACAATTTTATCCAATATCAAATACATACTTTTTTATATTGGACAACATTTTCAGAACAATTATAGCACTTTTGACTTAAATATAGAACTTTTAATTTACCAAATTGTTTGAAAGTTTTTATGTAATATAATTTTAAATATTTGACAAAAATTTCTGAAAATGTAATATGATCTTACTCATATACCTACCTAATTATCCTAACAAAAGTTCAAAAATCGTTAGTCAGGATTTTTTTTTATACACACTTTAATAAATTATTATATGATTTTTTTCGATATTGTCTGATTTCTTTTAAGTTTATTTCTAATGAGTTATAATTGTTATAACAATTGAAGTTTAAATGAGTTATATCTAATTGAATATTTTATTACAACAATTCCAAAAAACTCACCAAAAATTATACAAATAACCGTAAAATACGTAAACAGTATTTAAATAATAATATATTATATTACACTGAAGCTTTGCTCAGAATCGTTTTATACTAAAGAAATGAGTCATCATTTCTTTAAAACTTAATACACTCATCACCAATATCTTGTCCGAGGACCGAAGGGACGATGGACGAACTTGTACCACCATCATCTCACTTACCAGCTTTTTATTTAAAGTTTAGTTTTATTATAATTTATTTTACATTTCATAATAATCGAGTATATAATATTACATTTATTTTTTGATACGTTTTACTATGATGGAATAATTGTTTGAACATTTCTTAATAACGTCAACCTTTTGAAATCAATAATAGTTGTTTAAATTCTTGCAAGTTGCAATGGAGTAATTTAATCATAAAGTATATGTGATTATTATATAACTATAAAGATGTACAAAAGTAATATTCATTCATTTGGCCATAGAATGCTGGTTTAATTTCACAACGATGACGACAAAATAATTTGCCATAGATACTCGGGTATACATTCATATTAATTAATATATTAATAATTATAATAATGATAATAAGCAGAAACACTTCGTCAAATCATTACATTATTACACATTTAAAACCATTTAAACCGTCTTGCCCCTTTAAAAAAAAAAAAAAAAAAAAAAAAAAAAAAACATCTCATTCGAGCATTTGATAAATTTTATCGTAAATCATAAACACGAAATAACATTACCACGGCTCGTGTCAATAATTGATATTTGAGTGGTCTGATTTTAAACCAAGAGGAATCACCCACTACAGACTTTTGGTATTTGAATCCACCAGACTGCTGTGAAGTGATAACAAACACTCGGATATACGAAATGATTTCACGATTTATTGTACCACATCCCGCCGTATATTCTATTCATTAAAGCTACATAGAGTTACATAAAACGTTTCATAAGGTTCTAGAGATTTCATAGGTTATGTGTACAATATACTGATAGGAAACGAAGTGGCTCGTGCTTACTATATTAATGATAATCACAGTCGATCACGATCAGAGTATAATTGTGGGCACGTTCAGAGGTTCTATATTACAACACAAGATACAATAAGAGTACGTACTGTTTTTCAACCTGCATGTACTCTCGAAAAATTTATAACCACTATTCCACTAGGTATTTGAAACTTGAAATTTTTTTTCATCTTATACTATTGGTTTATTAAAACAAATTATTGTCCCTTTTGTAATACATGCATATAAATAAGTAGAGTCCGGAATAATATGCACAACATTGAATATATTATGCATGTATCTAGGAACGTATTATTATATAAATAAGCACAAAGAATATGCTACACGTGCAGAGTAAAATATAAAATATAATAATTATAATTTTTCAAAGTTGAGTTTAAATGTGCTTACAATTAATTAAAACAATTTAAGTCAAATAATGAAAAAATATTCAAAATAGTTGCAAAAATTTAATGCATTGAGTTATTGATGAAAGATTCAGGCCATCGAGTTAAACTGTGAGTACAACCAAGTTTGTTTCATGTGAATATATCTTCCATCAAGAAATACGTAATATGAACTAAATATTATTTTTTTCTTGAATATAGTCATTATAATTTTGAAAATATCTAGACTAAGCATTATATTATGCACAAGTTATCATATCACTAATGTCAAGGTCTCTGATGATGTAAAATGTATGTAGAATAATATTTATATAAGTACGTATTTTATACAATTATTGTGTGTGTATGTGTGTGTGTGTGTGTGTGTGTGTGTGTGTGTGTGTGTGTGTGTGTGTGTGTATGTATTTATTTACACAATGCCGCGTAACCTTTCGTTTTGTCGTGCGACCTTTCATTTTCAGTCCATGTAAATACGTTATTTATACAACCCTGCGTTAGCCACGAGGGTGTATACGACGATCGGCATTTTTCGACATATACTTATAAGTATATATATACTGAATCATAAAAAAACATATACCTACGTAGGTATACGGTCCTTGCGGGTCAACGTGTGCGCATTTTTTTATTTTTTTTTTGCTTCGAGTAGTATATATTATCTTTTTAATTGGCCTTTTTGACTGAAATTAACACCGCGCGAACTTTTTGGTAGATATACATATATATATATATATATATATATATATATGAATGATGCATATATACACAAAATGCGTCTAATGTATTAGTGGTCATGCAACGCACGCACGCACACACACACACACACACACACACACACACACACACACACACATAAATAAACCATCCTCGGTGGCCGTGCCAAATTGTTCACTGTAGGCGGGAGGTTAGGAGTGAAAAAATAAAACAGCACCACAGATGGTGTCATTCGGGTCGACTTACGGCGGTGTGGGGTTAGCTGCTTTTCGTCTATATTCTACAGTATAGACTCTATAGGAATAGGTATAATTTGGTTTTCGTATACATAACTGCGTTACTCACATTTTTGGCACTGACTGCTCATTTGCCATGCATTACGTTGGGGTAGTTGAGCAGGGGTAGTAGGGATCGTTGTCAGTAGTCCCGTTTTAGAGGCACACATACTCGTATTTATATATATACATCAATATATTTGTTTGAATGAGGTTATGTAGGTCTACGTTCATAACTTCATCTATGTACAACGATATACGTATAATGTGTTATGCTGCACATATAATGTGTGTGTGTGCGTGTGCGTGTTTGCGTGCGTGCGTTTTGTGTGCACCTATTTTTATATAATGTATGTATATTGTATACACATACATACTTACATACATACATACATATTAGCCCCTATATAGTCCCACGAGGATTTGCTATTTGCGATATTGATTAAAATTAATGAAGATAATCGAAGTTCATTTTTTTAGAATACTCGGATAACTCAAATTTTAATTAATTAAAATGTTTTAGAAAAAAATTGTTAAATATAACCTTTTTCTATTTTTTTTCAAAAAATATAAAAATAATTATTTTATTGAGTTTAGTTTCTTTTTCTGAAAATGTTGACGATTTAACTTTTGTTTTCATTTAGTTGATGATGTTTAATATTTTCTTTTTTTTTTAGTTTAACAAAAAATGATATTATTTTCAGCTTATTTTCTAATAATCATTGCTTCATCGTTTATTACACCACAAACCACGGACTGAAAAGTATGAGTCCACCATTAGTTGACAATAATTATTGTAAATAAATAATATCAATAATTCATAATTTTTTGTGGAGTTAAACAAAAATATTAAAAATGATCAAGTTAGTGAAAATAAAAAGTTGAAACGAAATTGCAGACGAAATAGCCAAAAGGGCAACGAAAGAACCAACTGATTTCTGGAATATAACAACACACTTAGATACAAAACTCCTTATAAACACTAACCTTGACCAAACCTGCCTTCAAGAATGGAGATCAGTACGAAACAACAAGCTAAGAGAAATAAAATCATACACCCTCCCTTGGTTGCCTGACACATCACTCCCGCGTAGACATCAAATCGTACTCAACAGATTACGAATTGGCCATATACGTTACACTCATGAACATCTAATGAGCAAAAAGGAACAACCTATATGCACCTCATGCAACTCCGTGATTACTGTCAAACACCTTCTAACAGAATGCCTCCTCACAAAAGATGCCAGAGACAAACTCATGCTCCCCAACAACCTTTGTGAAATACTAGCACCAAACACGGAAAGAACATCTTCACTCCTAGAACTTCTCAAAGAAACAAACCTTCTGCAAAAAATATAGCATAAATTCTTAACATACCACATACAATTCATATTATTATATATTTATTTGTATCATATTAATAATTATCTTATATACTTTTTTTTTCTTTTATTTCTTTATGCTCTAGTATCATTAAGTAATATAATTAAACTGTAACATGTATATCTTAAACGCCAATATCCCTGGCAGTTGAGGCGTATTTCTACGTTAAAATGTTTAGAAAATATTAGAAAAAAAGTTGTTTTTAAAATTGTGTACTGAAACATTCAAAATTAATTAAAATATAAATAATTTAAAGTATATTGGCCCCGTGAATCTTCTTAAATTATAAATTATACCAAAAAAATCACACTCACACACACATACACACACACGTATACATATATAGATTATAGATATATACCCTACATCATGATCGAGTGTGGATTGTGAGAAAAAAATGTATGCGAACATTTTTTTCTTTTTTATTTACGGTATACCTAAATAGAAAATACCTCTGGAGAAACTCGATTGAAAACCATTTTTTCTATTTTCCGAAAAAAACTATAGGTGTTATAGCAAAATATATATCTTTTGCGCCGTCTCTCCTTATTTATTCGTCTTATTCTTTGCTAGATAAATAGTATTTATCATGTACACTGGTTGATATTTAATGCTCCGTTCTCAATAAATCGCTTTTTGGAAAAAAATAAATATATTTATTCCCTGACACATTCGATTTCTTTTTTATGGGCTTGATTGAGATATATATTTTTTTTTTATCAGAACCTTTTAAGCATTGACAATGCCACACTAGCAGTAATAATTTTTTATGTTTTTAATTATATAAAATAATTACTTTTTTATCTTCTGCTAAACGAATGCGAATGCTTTTTGTGTAAAATAACCAAATGCAAACTTAATTCGAATTGTAACCTAGCTCATCATTTTTTGACCAGCATCAAGAAAATGTATTCGTAACTTTCAGACTATCCAATCGAAGTCGATTTAATGTATTCATAGAGTTTAAAATAAAAATGCATTAACTTGGAGAGTGCTTTTTTTCAGACTAAATTATCGTGTATCATACATGTGAAATTATATTCGTCATTTAAATTGTAATTTTATTTAAATAACTGTACGTACCTTTACGTATTGTACATTTGTATTAATACAACATATTCATTGCGAAAAAATGTTTATTTAAATCAAAGCGGTATGTTAATTTAAATATTAATTCTGGATTCCTATGTATTAATGTGTTATACGTAATATGATAATAGTTGATAGGCTTGAACACGTGGTTGTAAATAATATTTAACTAGAAAATATGTGTTTTCCCTTTTTTTTTTATGAGTATACGATCTTTAGCTGCTTTTAGCTACTTTTAAAGACGTACCAATAAAAACAACTCGGAAGCTTCGCTTCAAGAGTGAAATTCGATCCTTTTAAGTCATGATGTACCTCATATACATTATTGTTTGATAAAAAGAAATTATTTCTCATTTTAGATTCTGAGTGAAGCGAAGGATCTTATGGTTTTACAATGATGTTTATTTTTTTTTTTTTTTTCTTTTTTTTTTTTTTTTTTTTCTTTTTTTTTTTTTCTGTAAACACTTTTTCGTATAGAAATCCTTGTCCAAAAGTTTCGTCCAGCAACTCTTTAGATTCGAAATTGAACTGAGATGGTACTTTAGAGAGGTCATTTTTCCAAAATCTTCATAGTTTTTCCAGTAATCAAGAATAACGATCGAAAAACTGAGTAAAAACGGTTATGTAATATAATTTTAAATATTTGACAAAAAGTTCTGAAAATTTAATATGACCTTACTCATATACCTACCTAATTATCCTAACAAAAGTTCAAAAATCGTTAGTCAGGATTTTTTTTTATACACGTTTTAACAAATTCATATAAATTCGTATATGAATATCGACTGTTTTTACGTTAATTTTCAACTTAAAATCTGTATAAATCTTTTTTGGTGTGTCCGATCACATTGAAACTTGGAATATAGATATAAAAACATGTTTCGAATCTTTTGGTAACAGAAAATTTCTAACGAGTTAAAAATTGAATATTTTATGAGGGTTTAATAACGAAAAAACTCACCAAAAATCAGACAAATAACCGAAAAATACGTAAACAGTATATAAATAATATATTATATTACACTGAAGCTTTGCTCAGAATCGTTTTATACTAAAGAAATGAGTCATCATTTCTTTAAAACTTAATACATTCATCACCAATATCTTGTCCGAGGTTAGGTTAGGTGATCCCATGATAGAAAGTGCTATACACTCCTCACCATTATCTTGTCCGAGGAGCGAAGCGACGAAGGACGAACTTCCACCACCATTATCTTACCAGCTTTTTTTTTTTTTTAGCTTTATCTAAAGTCCATCAAGATTCATTCCCGTGACGTTTAATCGTCTCCCACTAGTTTAACCCCAAGTGAGCTAGTTAAAAGCCCTTCAAAAGACATTAAATGGGTCTGTTTTATTGAGTTCTCTCTACCTCATATAAATAAAATGTCTGCAGTTAGTTGAATATTTTAGATTCTGAGTGAAGCGAAGGATCTTATGGTTTTACAATGATGTTTATTTTTTATTTTTTTTTTCTGTAAACACTTTTTCGTATAGAAATCCTTGTCCAAAAGTTTCGTCCAGCAACTTTTTAGATTCAAAATTGAACTGAGATGGTACTTTAGAGAGGTCATTTTTCCAAAATCTCCATAGATTTTCCAGTAATCAAGAATAACGATCGAAAAACTGAGTAAAAACGGTAAAATCGGTAAAAATCCGCCGTTTGACTTAAATATAGAACTTTTAATTTACCAAATTGTTTAAAAGTTTTTATGTAATATAATTTTAAATATTTTACAAAAAGTTCTGAAAATTTAATATGACCTTACTCATATACCTACCTAATTATCCTAACAAAAATTCAAAAATCGTGACACAGGATTTTTTTTTATACACACTTTAATAAATTATTATACGATTTTTTACGATATTGTCTGATTTCTTTTAAGTTTATTTCTAATGAGTTATAATTGTTATAACAATTGACATTTAAATGAGATATCTAATTGAATATTTTATGAGGGTTTAATTACAAAAAAACTCACCAAAAATTATACAAATAACAGTAAAATACGTAAACAGTATTTAAATAATAATATATTATATTACACTGAAGCTTTGCTCAGAATCGTTTTATACTAAAAAAATGAGTCATCATTTCTTTAAAATTTAATACATTCATCACCAATATTTTGTCCGAGGACCGAAGGGACGAAGCACGAACTTGTACCACCATCATCTCACTTACCAGCTTTTTTTCATTTTACTTTTAACATCAACAATTCAGTTATTAATTAATTATTTGACGAAACATTTGGAAAAATGAAAAAAAAAAAAACATTTGGTGTGTTTCAAAAAATAGTCGTTGTAGGACTTCTGACAGGTGTGAAACATAATTTTTTTAATTTCTATTAAACAATTTAGATAGTAAAATCGATAAATATTTATAGTTTTATTAAAAATATGTATATATATTTGAAGCACATTTAGTGAGAGATACCAATAGGCACTATATTTATGTATATGCGCGTAAAAGAAATAGATAAAAAGAAGATATGTAACGCTTCGGAAAGAGATGCATATTTTATTCATTTATAAAATAATTATTATTATTTGTATTTATTAGCCATCAGTTGTAAACAGTCCATTTAACAAAAAATTTGAACTTTCATACACATTTAATCCCAACGAATAAATTATTTTAAACGGATTTTGTATTATATTTATATTCTAAATAATAACATTAAACGAAATTCAAGAAGTTTTTAAGTGATATTCCACAGTCAGTTCGTTATGGAGACTGCTTCAAACCATTAGAACACTGCGTTGCGTTGTCCGGTTAAAATTATTAAAGTTATTTAATTAATGGAACACACACAAAAACGCGTCAACTTCAAAGTGCCCAAACATGCCCTAACGGAAACACATAAGTAAAATGTAATCGTGAAAAATAAAAGGAAAAATTTCATTTAATTTACGAGTATTTTAAGATTTTTTTTTTTTATCGAAATTCGTGTATTTAACGTCTCAAAAGTTTTAAAAACGAAAACGAAAAAAATATATAAACTTAGAAATAATAGTGAAAACGTAGACCACATGTTCGGCACTCGCTTTACAAACCAAAAATATTCCTTGATTTGCCATGAAAAATTACCTTGAGTATAGTAGATTAGATTTGCATTATATCACCTCGTTTCATAACGCCGATTTACAAAAGTTTCAAGAAAAATGTATTTTTTTTAAAAGTATGATAATATTGAATCTGGCTTAAACAATCCATAATATGAGACCAAACATTGGCTGAGTGAACTGTAACTATTGTTTTAACAAATGCGATATTGTCTATCATAGGCGGAGTCAGGGTGTGTGGATGGTACGCAATAGCACTCCCTAAAAAAAGTTCTATACCCGTGACGCTATTTTTTAATTAGCATACAAAAAGTAAGGGTGCTATCAAAGACAATAGCTATTGCATTTTAAAATAATTTGATTCGTAAAACAAATTTTATGTTCGGTAACGCAGTCTTGAATATTTTTGTTTAAATGTAATGACCAGTTTTACAAAAATCATCAATTTTAAGTACGTGTTTGATATACATAGTTATTACTTCGGCATAGAGTGAGCAAATTTTTACTGACACACATGACACGTGTCACGCGTCCCGTAACCACTAGAAGACGATAAATTTCGGAAGAGCGCATACGACCAGACGGCTCAATATCATCTTTGAAATAGCATGCACTAAGCTTTCGTTGTGCCTGACACGACACGCGTTTCGTTTGATTAGCACCGTTCATTGTTCTTTTAATCGGTCCTAGAAAAGCTGAGAACAATGCACAGGTCCGCGTAAGATTAAATTGTTCAAACTCAAAATGAAGAGGCCGTCTTGATGCGGTCTCGTCTTTGCAAACGAATGCACGCACGGGTTTCTGTTGACGGTGCGCGGTCAGATGCGTATATTTTAAACGGAACTTTTGTGTTGCAAAATCACAGGTGAAATATTATCAAGACGGAAGACGTTGGAATATATTTATATCAACGGAGTACGGTATATATCACGTGCATACGTTTTAAAGATCTTCTTAATGAATACGTATGACATTCATTCTACGTAGTTACGTAAAGAAACATGAACCCTTTTTTTCATTTTTTTCTAGCTAAGCTGATCATCGTCATCCCAGTTTCCGTATATCTTACCTTCGTGATTTTGTGTTTTACTGTTTTCAGGTATTCCTTCCAATGACACATATTTTGTTAAGTTTTTTTTTCTGAAGTCAGATTGCATTCATTTAACTGCCATTAGAACATTTTCACTGTCCTTGATATAATCTATAGACAATAAAGTATACAAAATTGTGTGTTTTTCTTCAACTTTTGTCCTCTGTTCAACTTAAAAACATGTATACTTGAAAATAGACTGTGTAGTTGCATACTTCTATCTTTTTGTATTACCGGTATCGGGTTTGTACAGCTGCCACCGACAATCATATTCACAGAGTGGAATGCTTCTGCCACAAGGATCAGTGTTGTTTTACGCAATAATATTGTCTTACTAAACTGATTAGAGTAAATAACAAAACAGTACAAAACAAGCAAACTGTCTGAACACTCACACAAGATTATATTTGATTCTTCGAAGATATAGTCGCAGTAATTTAATTATTTTTAATATATATACATATAATTTTATTACCTCTTAACATTAAAATAAAGCTTTTCTTCCTGTCTCTCTCAAATGTCCCATACGACCTTTATCAAACCCGACAGAAGTTTTATTAGCTGCAAGTATAATACATATTCTATAGCTACTAGTGTATGTGACAATAATTTATATAAGGGTGTAATTATTGGTCTGGTCGAGTCTCTCTTTTTACTGAATTTAAAAATGTTGGACCACGGAGAAACTTTTTAACAATGGGACCTATTGACAATAAAACTAACTTATCTTAATAAATCAAAATAATAAAAGAGATAATTACATAGTTATGGTTTTAACATTTTTATGGTTGTAACTGATACGAGTGTGACTAAAACTAAAATAATTATTATTAGATGTTTTCTTTTTTCCTCTTCAGATAATTACTCTACAGTTTATCTTTAATTTTATTTCATGATAGTCATTATTTGAATTCACACTAGCAATTTATTATTATTGATACTGAATTGCAATAATACAAGTATAATCCAAATGTTGATGTCGATTTAGTGTTATCGATGGTTCAGATGAAATCATTGATTTTCGATGTCCCATGGCTTGTATATAATAAATCTTGCTGGACAGAGTACACTTCAATAGCCGTGTGGTTTTGTTTCAATACCAGAGGAAATACGTTTATTAAACATATTGGACATAATTGTAAATTAAAAAAAAAAATCCATGTAGGAGGTACGTGAAGTTTAAAATAAATTGTATCATTTTTAAGTGGATGAAAGTTCGTCGATAAATGTTATAACTTTTTAGATTTTTTTTTTCACCAACGTCAACCGTCGAAGGGTATGTTTGAGTGAGGGAGAAAAACCAAGTCTATTTATTAAAAATGTGTAGTGGAGGTGCTGAAATCTTCCCGTGTTTCCAGAAAGAATCATTCAATCACGGCTTGCCTATGATCGTGTTTTCGTTATTAAATGGTTTGTGAAACGAATCAAATAGGTGATACAACCTGTACAAGTATTTACATATAGTTGATGTATAATGTATCAGTCCGACAGTGAGAAATACAATGGGGTCCGTGCTATGGATATAAACAATGAAGCGAAAAACGCATAGGCATAGACACGATATATTATTATCAACTATCGATCATACACTACGTTCACGTGTATGCGGCCCAAATGCACAATGGCCTATTGTTTATTTGCACACGTCCAGTGATCCGCAAAATAATCGATGGTCTGCTTTTAAACGATGCAGATTCACAATGTTTCGCCTTATCACGAGTTAGTGATCTAGTTTATATATATAGAATACGCATCATACGTACGTGTGACTGTACAGATACGAATTCTGGAGGGAGTCACATTCACTCGTGGTATAATTCAGATGTGCACATTTCTTTATTTTAAACAAAGGTGCAAATATTATGAAGAAGAGAGAAACTTGAATAATTTGATCACGAAAAGAGGACGATAGCATCATTATCTCTGAAAAACAATAATTTATGTGTGTGTGTGTGTGTATGTGTGTGTGTGTGCGTGCGTGTGTGTGTGTGTGTGTGTGTGTGTGTGTGTGTGTGTGTGTGTGTGTGTGTGTGTGTGTGTGTGTGTGTGTGTGTGTGTGTGTGTGTGTGTGTGTGTGTGTGTGTAATACACACTGTGTATTTTCGTGCCATACGACACCACTGTCTCGTGAGTGATCTAATAGAGTTGTTGTCTGATGTACATGGCTGTCGCAGGCATTGTTCGTCAGCTAAAACGACACCTATTTCATTAAATTTTATAATATTTGGCACGTTGCTCGGTATTTTATGACTATGAATACGTTATAATAATAAAACTATCACGTCACGCCCGCAACTTCGACCATCGACGTGAACCCGTTTACGACTATGCTAGTCGTTTAAAATGATTCCGATCGATTACAATTTTCCATCGCACCTTATTTCGAAATAGTTATTAAACCGATGATGATTAATCGTTGTCCACGCCGTTATCGCACAAGTAATTATTAAAAACGCAAAATCCGAAGCGGACGATATTTCCGACAATTCATAACCAACCCTGCGCGCAGCATTCCCGCGTCACCGCGGTAATCTTGGACCGACAACGATGGCGCGTGGGGGTGCTTTGATGGCTGTGAGGTGAACTTATCAACGTTCACGCCATGGTATAGATTGACTTTCTTTAATAAAATCACTGGTGATATCATTTCGACGCCACAGTTCCGTCGGTTGCATTATCGGTGGCACATAGAATATTATATCGGTCAGACAGTTTTTCGAAAGAGAAGATTTACACAAAAATATCACCGAGGAAAAATATTAAAAAAAAAATACTTTACCGTAAACGCTTGGTTTACTATTCAATTTTTCGCAACGCCGGTCAATGCCATTGTTATAGACATTGTGACTTGTTATAGACATTGAATACATATTCATTACGATACATGCATTCTCGTTATCACATGTGTGTGTGTTACATTAAATGGTACCATATTTTTTATTAATGTTTCTCTAACACGTAACGTTGAATAGGGAAAGCACCTTTTCCGTTTTAAAAATATTAGACTAAAACAAGTTTAAATGAGTTGAAACATTTGATTATAATAATACTTATAGCAAAATTTAGTCAAAATGGGAAATTCTTCGCTCTTTGGACAACATGATGGTGACGAGTGTATTAAATTTTAAAGAAATGGTAGATCATTGTTGAATGATTTTGAGCAAAGCTTCAGCATAAAAAAATTACGTACTTCACCCCATAGGGTATTCTTCGCTCTTAAGAACCGGACCGCTGAAATAATATATAAATAAAGTTTTCCTAGTTATATTTTACAGGTCCAAGAAACTTATGACCTACGTTAAAAAAACTAACGTGAGCCAAGCACTTTAAATATGCAACGGGTGTATTATAAAACTGATAAAATCATATAAATAGTAAATAGATACAATTTTATCGCTATCGCCCGAGTAACCCTGTTCTTGAGGGTATTGTATGATGACCACAGGTGAGGAGGAGTACGCGTAAGAGTACGAGTAAACGAGTAACTTTAAATAAATATATGTATATCAAAACACTTCTTTAAGGTGGGTTATTTCACCTATAGAGATTTAGAGGAAAACGATTAATAAATTTATGTAAAGACAAATGTTACTTATTTCTACGTTAGATGGTAAAAACTAAACTTGTTTATTGGATGTTAAAACCCCAACTTGTTTACTAGGTGTTAAAAACTCGACTCGTGTGTTTTTTTGCGTACTCTACACGTCCCTGTGTTCTGTTTACCTCAGCATATTTATCTGAGCATGACATAGATGATGAATTGACAATTGTAACTGTTACATTAGTATAAAAACTCAGCAAAACAAATTAACAAAAAATACCATGTATAAGATACAAATTAATCGATGATATTTTTCATCCCTGCGCACAGATTTAATGGCACTATTAATTATAGCGATATTCATGTAAAAATAACTATTATGTTTAAACGACAATCTTCCGATTAAAAAGTCTTTTTGGATATTTTAATTATGATGGAGACTGTGATGGTACTTATAAAATATATCGTTTCTCAAGTGACACATAATCACCGTAAATTATATTACTATTATAGATTCTTGCAGCTGGCAACGGATTTTAAACTCAAATAATACTTACGATAAAATCATAGGTACATATTTCAGAGGTTTACTCGTATCTAGTGTAGACTGTTCTGTTTATAATATGATTTTTTCTCTCAGTTTTCCCTGTGTAAGATACCGTCACTTTATCTGTTCAAATATTTAACTTGATATGTGCGTCAGATGAGCATAAAAAAATATATAAATATATATATATATATATATATATATATATATATATATATATATATATATATGTTATATATAAATATATATATATATAAATATTAATTATATAGGAAACATTGATTGAACGTTTTACTCGAATAATGAATTATACTGATAGATAATACTATAAAGCGTGGTTTCCACTTGTCAAATTTTTTATCCGAGTCAACGTCCGTGCACCTCAAATCCGTGGCACTGATAAAGATTTAATTGTGTAGACGCATTCACGTCAGTGCTTCTTATCTCGTACGAGTTGTGTCATAATTAGGGTTGTAAATTTGAAATATTTCAAAAATGAAAATTTCACTCTTCTTGAAATATTTCAATGAAATTATGAAAAATATTTTATTTTTTTTTAAACGTCTTTATAGATGATTAGAAATAATATATTGATAAAACACATAAAACATTGATTATGAATAACTTATCAGTTAGGTATCATTTATCAACCAAGGTATATGAATTAAAAACCTTACCTAAATACTGTTAATGGTCAATGGTTATAAATCTTAAATTAATAATTATATATTTATATGGTATTTGTATATTGGTATTAATTTTATTATATTTTTGTAATCACTTATCAGTTATTACTTATCAATTAAATCCCCTATTGGCTATTAAACTATTTTTACCACTTATTACTTTATTACTAAAATATAAATAATTAAATTATTACTTATAATTTATCTATCATGCAATTTTTCCCTTTTGGCATGTGGCTGACTTCAATATTGTCTTATAGTCGGTTATCTAGTTTTTTATAAGTCTATGTTTGTGTATTATTATATATGTAGTATGTGACTATGTTACATATTTTCTTTATTTCATACAATATCCAAAATGTTCACTTGGAAATAAAAACATATATTTTTCATGGAAATGAAATATTTCATGCATTTTTCATGAAATTTTACAACCCTAGTCATCATGTCCGAGCCGGCACGGACATGCATCAAAAATATTGTACGAAATAACATCCGTATCTATTTTAATTTTAGTATCAATTTGGTTCTTAACCTTAATGGTTCAGTACATACAGGATTTATTGTATCAAATTGATACATATTTTTGCAAAATGTCTGAAAAAAGTTGTCTGATGACACAACAAAGTTGTGTAAGTTTATCAATATTTATTCATCATTGTATGTGCTTTGAAACATTAATCAAATTATAAAAATAAACATTCTAGACAAATTGCTCTTGAAAAAATTACTACAGAAATTAATAGAGATGGTTTTGGTCTTCATGAAATTAAATCGAAAATCAATAATATTCGTTCAGCATATTGTCAAGAAATCTCGCTCCGTTTCGCATACTAAATAAAAATAATTTTCTGACAATGTATACTATATTGTCAGAATGTGTATTAGTGGTCCACGGATTCGAGGCGCACGGACGTGCACTCCGATAAAAAAATTGATAAGTGGAAACCGCACTTAAGCCGTACACTTTGGCTGACGTATTATTATTTATGATAATTTATTTGTTTTATTTATTATTTATGGATTGCATTGTCAATAATAAACAAAAATAAACGGTTTAATTTTACTTGTGAAATCTACAAGTATGAATGCACTTTTTTGTATACTTAAAGTGAAATTTTTAATTTAATATAATACGTATCGAACGAATAGTACATTTCCAATGTAAATAAAATGTTAAAATTATTAAACATTTATTTACAAATCAATAAAACAATAAGTATAAATCCTGTAAAGTGTTACTATTGGACTGCATTTTCTACAAAAAAATATACTAATTTAATTTTAAATCACCAGTTATTTTTTTTTTTTTACTATAGGTACATGTATTGTGTAGATTATACTTACACATGAAAATAAAATAAAAAACAATATGTCTACTTTGATGCTCAAAATGCAAAGTAAGTTTTTGAATGAACTTTTGTCCTTAAGGTGAAATTGATTTATTTATGCGTAAACGATTACTTGTTAGTATCTAAAATCTTTTCTTTTTTCTTTTGACTTATTATTTTTTGACAAAATTCTATACAAAACGGTGTTGAATATATTTATTATCTTAATTACCAACTGTTTATAGAACACATTGATGTTAAATATCAAAACGGTAAAATAAATTGAATAGAAATTAGATTCAGCTGCATTTTGTATGCCTATTTAAAGCCTTCATAATTGTAATTACGGTCATTCCAAAAGTTATTGTGCTCATCCTCCTAGATGTGTTCGGTGCGCCGATTTCCACCCTACCCAACAGTGTACAAAATCAAGAGATACACATGCAACCTGTGTTTTGTGTGGAGGTGACCACACAGCGAATTACGGCGGCTGTTCAGTCCACAAAAGCTTACAACGTTCCAATCTCAAGTCAAACCCAAATTCTAAAAATTATGTGAACTATAACACCAATGTAAACAAACAGGGGAAATTCAATCCAGTGAAATGAAACTTTCCACCTCACCCAACATCACTGATAATAAAACTTTTCCTTACCTCACCCAAATCATCCTCAGAATCACAGTAATTCAAACAAAACAGAATCCAGATCCAATCCCCCTGATAACATATCAAATAATCAATTATCGTCTTTCTTAACAGAGTTCAAACAACTCATTAATCCCCTAATTCTTAGCCAGTATTAAAAAATCTTAGCCATCGATGATACTTCCATCTTATCCCCAAATAGTAGCTCTGATGAAGCATTCAATGCTCTTCAACTCCACCTCGACCTCATTGATAAATGGTCCTCTAACTGGAAAATTAAAATCAATGCAGATAAATCCGTTAAAATATAAAAATTAAATACAATAGAAATAGATTATGGCATTCAAGGGAATATTTTTTATCGACAATATTTTCTTTGTTAAAAAAAATAACCTGTTTGAGTACCAACTAGGTAAAATTTATAATCTTTTATGATGCTCGATCAAACTTTTGGACGTAGTTAAGTGAACCAAAAAGTGTTCACAGAAAAAAAAACATCATTGTAAAACGTCAAGTAAACGCTTCGTTTTACTCAAAATCTAAAATTTTTGGAATAATAACTTGAAAAATCCATGTTGATATGAGGAATATCTGTAAAAATGTTCTATTTCTCATATTTAAGATACTTCCAGCTTATATAAATAAATAACAAAAATCAACGTAGCCAATTATCATACAAATGTAAATATAGCTTAAAATACTAATAAAATAGCTTGTATAAAAATGTCAGATCATATCATTAAAAATTATATTTTGATAATATAAAAATAAATCTGAAATTTTACGCTACAGAGTTATTTGAGTGGTCATATTCAACTTTAAACACATGTAAAAAATAATTTACTTAGTTTATCTTTATGAAAATTGAACCATAGATAGGAATACTAAGGTGGGTCTATCGGTAAACCAAAAAAAAAAAAAAAAAATTCCAGGTTAATAATTGCAAATTTTATAAAACTGATGCTGAAAATTTCACCAATTTACGTGTTAAATAATAATTTACATCAAAATCCAAAGTTTAAACGCCCTGAAAAAAATATCCTTGACTATTGATTTTTGAATGTTTTTCAGTCCCTACTGTTAACATATGAATAAAATGTTTTTGGTCTTCTATCAAATATTTAAAATGTTCTTAGATAAAAACTTCTAAAAAAATGAGATATTTTTAGTAATTTAAAATTCTAAATACAGCCCGAAAACAGTAAAATTGAATCTTTATCAAGTCTATATAAAGATTATTTTGATATTTGGTGAATATTTCAAACGCCTAGCACCATTATTTTTAGATTTGTGAATATTTTATTATTATTTTATTATTTTTATTGATTTACGCCGTGACAGGCATTAATTTAAATACAATATTTTGTTGCTAAAATTAAATATAACAAAAACAGTTGAATAATATAGTAACAAAGAAGAGGAAAAAAAAAAAAACTAGTATAATATATGAAATAAATATCTGGTAAAAATGTGGAAGGCTAGGCTGAGTTGAGGCTGCGTAACATTCTGTGGAGAGGGTGGTTGAATCCATAGGAAGTGCGGTGGTAAGGTAATTGATAAAGGGAATGATTTCTAGTAGAGTGAGACGGAACACGGAAAGAGATAGAAGAGAGCAATTCAGGAAAATCTAGAGATCCCTCGAGAAGTGAAGAGATGAAATGATGGTCAGCCTCTGCGCGGCGAGAGGCTAAAGAAGGGATTTGAAGATTAGAGGAAATGAGTGAGTTATCATGTAGGGGATGTTTAATTTTTAATTTGAAGGCAGCATATGATAAAAATCTATTTTGTACTCGTTCTAGTCTCAGTTCATCGCGTTGAATATGAACCAATAAGAAATTTTATGAGAATCTTGTCTACACCAAATTTAACCATTTTTACTTAATTTTTAGGTAGTTTTTTTACTCTTGAAAAAACTGTGTATTCGTATAATAGAGATAAATGACCTATTTAAAGTATAAACTAGATAAAATTTCTGATCTACAAAGTTGCTGAACGAAATTTCCTGAGCATTATTACTACTCTAAAACGTGATAACATCAACATAACATAGTATAACCAATACATGCTTCGTTTTACTCAAAATCAAAAAAGTAATGAGAAGTAAACTTTCAATTTAAAATATGAAGAACTTTAAAAATTTCTATTTAACCTACATTATTATGAAATTCGTTTCAAGTATGTAACAATATGTCTTTTATATATTAGAGTGAAAATTTCAAGTTTCTAGCAACATTACTTTTAGAGTTATGACTAAATAATAAAAAACAATTCAGCGACAGTTTTGATTTAGGAAAACTATACATTTCTTTCTCGATTTTTCGGTAATTTTTTTCTTACGTTAGGATACACCGTTGAGAAGAGAGAAAACTGACGCTTCTATGTAAAATTTACGTGTTACTTCTGATCTATAGTATTGGCTCACGTCTCGTCTTCTGTGCTTCAAAATCGTCACAAGCTATGCGTCACGTGCGTAGTGTCGTCGGACTAGATTCAACTTGATGGGTATCATAGTGTTTAGTTGGTTGCGGTAGGACAAGACTATAGAAAAACGTCGGTTTTTGAAAAAAATGAAACAAAATTATTTAAATTCTCGCTTATAGGATATTATGGTGTGACAACGTGACCGGTTTCCCAGTAAAGTCTCACCCTCGTATATTCTTATGGAGAGGACGAAGTGTAAGATTTTCCAAAAACAGTTTTTACTCTGTTAACATTTTACCATCTTCTTTCTAGAGGTGCAATAATCAGGAAAATATGAAGAAGTTTTATTATCATACATTAACTTAAACGTGAATTCATCCAACGAATATAAATACGAATTTTTTAAAAATATATATTACAATGAATACGAAATAATATTATACCTTCTTGTATTATTATTTGTTTTAACAGATAAATTGAGGAAAGACGTGAATCTTAGCTATGGAAAATTTGGTCGTCACAAATCTCTCATTTACTTCTACGGGTCTTTTTCTGTAAGTAGGTCGGCTAAACATTTCGGCAGCTGTCTGAGCTTTGTGTAGAGTGAAATACGAGTACGTTCGGGAGAATTATACGGATTTCGGGAAAATTCTTCATCTAAACATTCCAAATGAATTATTTGCACATTCGAGAGGTATTATTGTGGAAACGTTTTTCTAATTTGTGGGTTTCTCATTTAGAATGTTGGTTTAGGCATTTTCCCAAGATCATCATTACTCGTTAAATACACATAATTAACGTTAATACTTTTTTTAAACATTTCAAAAGTTTTCAAAAGTTTTCAAAATTTTTAATTTAGGTTCTTTTGGCACCACCACGCCAAAGAAATTTGAAAGTTTGCCGAGATTGGTCGCTTGACTTGAAAAATGAATAATTGACGTATTCAAAAATTCACCACAAATTTACGAGAAAATAAACGAGGGAAATAAAAATAGGCTTGGTTGAAAAACCAGAGGTAAATGGGTACGAGTTATGTAATAAGTGTTAAGCCCTCGGTTATCGTCGTATTAAAAATATATGCGTATATACATTACATTAATAAGCAATGATAATCACGTGCAATAACATAATTCCAGCGCGACGTGTACGAATTATCGTTATGTATGTTATAAAACGAATTAATCCGGTCGTTTGTTTCCCACCCGTTCCTGTTCAGCCAGCCCAACACGGTTAGGTGGGCATGCCAGTGTGTACGTAATTTGTGTATGTGTGTGTGTGTGTGTGTGTGTGTGTGTGTATGTGTGTGTTCACAAGGTTTCACCAATGTCTGGCGTCTATGGAAAACAGAGCAATAGTACGAATAGTACTATTGTAAGAATATGTTGGTAGACTTTTCCCGTAATTTATACAGAATATATCATATTTATATAAATAATTAATTGCTTTATATAAACGGCATGTATAGGGGCAAATTTAGACATTTTGTGCTATGGACAATGAGTGTTTAAGTAAATTATATATTAATAGGCGTAATTAATGGCAAAAATGAGGGTAAAAATGCCTTAAAATTCAAGACGTTTATTTGTAAAAATAAAATTACTACTGTTTGATATTTATTAATTTCATAAACTATCGGAGGTAATAGGATAGACAGCGAAATTGTTTTGCCTCAAAAAAAAATTAATCCAATTGTTGTGTTTTTGTTTTTTTTTTAGATTATGTTACTCCCGCGATCTTCTTTTTCAGTTTTAATTTTTAAACCACACTACGTTTTTACTCCATGGTGAAATAATTCATTTGTTTTAAATGCTCATGTCAAATATTGTAATAATTAATATTTTTTTAACAAAATACTTTCGAAAATAGGTGCCTTTAAATGTTACACCCACGGGCAGATGCTGCCTTTGGCCTTCTTTAATCTGACCCTGAATATGTACCATGTTTACCAAAGTTACTCATTGGGCTTAGATGCGCAGTACCATATTATTTACGAAATCAGATTTTTATTTTATAAAATTAATTTTGATGCTTTCAAAATTAGTCAGTCGTGTTAAGTTTTTAAGTTATAATACTTTGAAGATTAAACATTTTATGGTACCTACTATATTATATAGACACACATTTTAACTGACATCATTTTAATATTGTTGTGCTATGGACTAGAATTTGTAATGCGGTGGTTCAACTAACGAGAGTTCACCCCTATTAAACTTATTTTTTTTCATATTTCATGCACAAAATCATACATTTCGTTATGTGTTCAGGATTTTTAAATGTTACAACGCATAAAGAAATACATTATAATCTAATAATATTTAAAGTATACACTTTCAAATTATTTAATATCTACATTTATGCAGAGATTTCTGGAGGTATATAACTGAGAACTTTAAAAGATATTATTACAGTATTATGTAAAATCAAATAAATCAAATGGAGTTAATTACGTGAGTATGAAAACGCAAGTCAAATAACCTCGCGAGGCTAGATTTCAGGCATACAAAAAATTATTTTACCTACAGCAGTATCAGGGTTATTTGGACATGTACTTCCCTTTAAAAATTGGATGAGTTCTCCCACTTATGGTTTAATGTTGAAACTCCTGGGTTTCGGGACCGAGCCTCCATCCTGCTAGAGCTCCGAAGGGCTTAAAATTGACAACTCCGTAAAAGTTCTAATGCAGCGATTGCAGCCGTCAAACGTATTGAGCCATTTATCATGGGATAATACAGTTAAAATTATCATAACTACGCCACTATTACTCTGTTACACTTGAAATTTCCATAATTTGTTTGCAATTATTTTTTTAATATACATAAAAATTATAGACTAGATATATAGAATCTTCCTCCGGAAAATGTTTATTTTCTATTATATTTGAGTTAAAATCATGGCTACCAGTAGCTCATTTTAACATTTATAGTCTACACAATTTTTTAAATGTTCAACCATTTTTAATTGTTACTAAATACCTTATAGATAAATAAAATAATTTAAAAAAATATATAGTTATTGCAGTTATTTATGATTTATCTTTAATCAACTTGAACCATTCCCTAAGGTTTCAAATAAGAGAGATGTGAAATAGATAATTAAAATAAATAAAAATAATACATATAATATACGATATAATAATATTAATATACTTATCTGGCTTGGATATTCATTGTCTCTAAAATCTAGTTACCTATTATGGTAGGTATGGCCACATTGGCGTTCGATGCACATAAATGCATTTGCAGTTGAATTATTTTGTGCAGAAAACTCTCACTGCATAGATGATATTTTAAAGTGATTTAATGTTTGCGAATGCAAAATACTCTACGATCTGTCTGATTCCATGCACAAATTAAAAAAAAAAAAAAAAAAAAAAAAATCAAAAACTAATAGCTTATTTCTAAACTTCAAATCGGTATATAATAATAACTAAATGTGACTCACATTATGAGTACACCAATGTTTTCTTTTTCTTTTTTTTTTTTTTTTTTAAACGTAATACACAATCTGTATCGACTAGACACAATAAGCATATATGATGATAGTTACGATTGACATGGAAATTTGATGAAAGAAGCCACCCATCGATGGCACTTTCTATGGATTTATTTATTTATTTATCTATGGCTTATCTTAAGAGATCACGACACCACTTACGCTTCAGGCGTCTAGGGGGATTACCAGGTATGGAAGCAGTAGATAAATTTTTTATGAGTTCGCTAGGGTGGTTTATTAGTTTGGAATAGAATCTTTTATAATATATTTTGGCTTCGTCGTTGATTGTTTTGAGTTTGGTGTTAGTATGAAGGGTGTGATTAGACACGTATGGTGGTGCATTCATTATTTTTTGGAGAGCGATATTTTGAAATGTTTGAATTTTCAGTAAGTTAGACTTTTTAGCGTTTCCCCAAAGTTGGAGTTCGTATGTCCAAATGGGTTTGAGAAGTGTTTTGTAGATCAGAATTTTGGTTTTAATGGTGGTAGAGTTATAGCTTGATAAGGGTTTGAGGATACGGAGACGATGATTCAGTGCTAATCTTTTGATTTTGATGTGATTAACCTTTGGTCGAGAGTGAGCCTGAGATATTTGATTTTTGGAGAGTGAGGGATAGGAATACCATATAGAAAAACTGTAGGACAGGAAGTATGTTTGAGGGTGACGGTAGTATGAACAGATTTGCTTTGGTTTACTTTGAATCGCCAGTTATTTATGTTATTTATTATGTCGTTTGGAGATTATATGACGCTATGAGAGGATCATTGTTAATAGATATTATTGCTTTATCGTCAGAACCAAGTTTTTCAGTACAACAAAATGCATTAGTTAAAAAAAAAATTGATTTCGTGAGGGATGCATTGAAATCCAATTTTTCCAAATAATGACCAGTTTCGACTTTAAAATAATCAAGGAACAAGTTCAAGTACCTATAAATCATAACCATGAATATGAAACAGAAGTAAATGAATTCCCTATTCACTGAAAACCGGTATTTTATTTTACGTCAAGATAAAAAAATACTAAAAAAATAGAAGAGATTAGTTTAAAAATGAAATTAGTGTTAGTGGAAGTTGAAGGATTTTAAAAAACGTGTTTAAATATGGTTGGGATGTATAATATTATATTCTATGAAATATACTAATCAAGAATCATTGACTTCGTATTAAATAAAACGCTTATGTAGAATGTATAAAACTTTATGGTCTTTAAAGTGTGACTGTATATTTATTATTAATTCTCTTATTTTTCACTATTTCATTAAACATATGAAACTTTTTCAGTATAGAATCAATGTACATACTGTGCCGAGCATTGAATATTTCATAATTTTTATTGATATCAAAATGAATATTAATAAATATTTATGATTTACTGTTTTTTTCCAGTGTAATTTCGAATATTTTATAAAAATCAGTTGATTCTAGTTGGTACTTTGGGGGGTCAAAAGTTAAAAATTTTCAATATTTTTTTAACGCGCCGGGAAAAACCCTTAAAAAATGAGGGAAAAACGGTATATTTTACGCAAAACCAGTTTTCGACAAAATCAAATTTTTTATTTTGCTATAACTCAAAAACTAATCGATGTAAATACTTGAAATTTTCACCAAATGTTTAGATTAGCGTTTTCTATACACCGTTAAATTTTCAAAGTATTTTGACTTTTATTGAGCTAATTATAGACAATTGAAATTTTCAATTTTTTTAAGTATTTTTTTTTAAAATAACGATAAAATTTTTTTTTTTTGCCAGAAAATCTTGAAAATTTAATACAAGGTTTCTTATAAGTTGTTCCATAACTGATAAAAAAAAATCCAAAATCGTAAGTCACAATTTTTTTTTATAAGTGCTCAAAGTTCCAATTTATACGAAATATGTAAAAATTGCGAAAATTTGCAAATAATTTTGTTGTTGAAAAATCGTAAAATTTTTTTCTTTTATAACTAAGTTTTGAAAATTTGGTACAAGGTTTTTCATTAGTTTTTCTTCAATTATCTGCAAAAAAAACTCTACCGGATTCAGACAAAAAAATTTTATGAGTGTTTGAAATTTAAATTTTTACAAAAACACGTTAAACAACGGTTTAGCCTCAAACGATTTTTGCTATTTGTTTTTTTTTCAAAAAGTATAAGTTGTAGAAACTTGAAAATTTTATCAGTTGTTTATATTGGCATTTTCTTTATATAATTTTATTTTCAAAAGATTTCACTCATTTTTAATCAATTTATAGGCATTTGAAATATTCGATTTTTTTTATTTTTTTTTTATAAATGTAGATAAAAAAAATGTAGCTCGGACGAAATACTTGAAAATTTAATAGAAGGGTCCACATAAGTTGTTCTAACTCCCATTCAAAAATTATAAAAATACATAGGCACAATTTTTTTTTATAAGCATCTAAACTTCAAACGTTTACGAAATAATTACATGATTGCGTAAAATAATAATTTAGCCTTCAACGATTTTTGATATTTGTTCTTATTCAAAAAGTATAAGTCGAAAAAACTTGAAACTTTCACCAAATGTTTATATTGGAATCATCTATACGTAGTACAATTTTTGTAAACTTTAGACTTTTTTTGAGCTTTTAATAGACAATTGAAATTTTCAACTTTTCTTTGTTTTTTTTTCTGAAATGTGGATAAAAAAATTTGACTGGACAAAAATTCTTGAAAATTTAATACAAGGTACCTAATATGTCGAACTTATCGGTATAAAAAAAAAATTCAAAGCGTAATGCACAATTTTTTTTTTATAAGCATAAAAAGTTCATATTTTTACGAAATGTGTAGAAAATCGCGAAAATTTGAAGTTATTTTGCAGTTGAAAATTCATAAAATTTTAAGTATTCAAAACTAAGAATTGTAAATTCGGTACAAAGTTTGACATACGTTTTCCTTCAATTATCTGTAAAAAAATTTGCACTGGAATAAAATCAAAAATTTTTATGAGTGTTTGAAATTACAATTTTTTCACATAATCGCGTAAAATAACAATTTAGGCATCATTGATTTTTGATATTTGTTCTTATTCAAAAAGTATAGGTCGTAGAAACTTAAAACTTTTACAAAATGTTTAAATAGGCATTTTCTTTACATAGTTGTATTTTCAAAATATTTCGTTTATTTTTTAGCTATTTATAGGCATTTGAATAATTCGATTTTTCTTAGATTTTTTTTTATAAAAGTCGATAACAATTTTTTGGCCATACCAAATCGCTTGAAAATTTAATAGAAGGTTTTGAATAAGTTGATCTAAGAGTGATTCAAAAATTATTCAAATGCATAGGCACAATTTTTTTTTATAAGCAGTTGAAGTTCAAAAATCGACAAAATTTGTCAAAATCACGAATATTTGCAAATTATTTTGTAGTTGAAAATGTATAAAAATTTTTGTATTCAAAGATAAGAAATGAAAATATTATGTAATATCACAGCTGATAAAGATAATTAAATAGATTAAGTTTATTATAATATAATCAGTAGCTGACAGCTGTTCTATACAAAATATTGGTAGATTGTAAACACAAGGTGTATAACGTACCTTTACATGGTTGAATAGAACGTTACTAACTTCCAATTTCCAGTTATTTTAATGTGTGTATCAGTTCCATAAACATGCGGATTTTATATATTATTATTAATTATTAATATTTAAATAGACGTAGCCACGGAGCATTCAGCATATATGGACGGCGGGGTCGGGTGGTACCGTCACGATAGTGCATTTAGGCAAATAATATGGTATTTACCTACGCCCTATCTATGCACATCCTGGTTTGTCCAATGCTCACAAGCAGAAGTCACATGAATAGACAAATGTAAATTTAACCCAATCTAGGATATTAAAATAAAATATATATTACAATTTAAGGCTGACATCTTCATCTTCGTTCAGAATCGTTTTTTTTTTTTATAATATAAAATAATTCCAAAATCTATCCAATAATGCCTAATCTAGCAATGCATCTCGTGTATCCCACCCAACTACTGTATCCTGTACTTAACTTACAATGATTTATCATTGCATTCAAATGTAAAGTACCATACAACTAAACTATCGTAAACCAGGTGATCCCATGATAGAAAGTGCTATACACTCCTCACCATTATCTTGTCCGAGGAGCGAAGCGACGAAGGACGAACTTCCACCACCATTATCTTATCGGCTTTTTTTTAATTAAATTCACCCATAACCATAATTGTGTCCGGGGAGTGAATAATATTCAATTGTATAAAGTAAGTCTTTTTTTTTAATAAAAAAAAATAATTTATATTATCACCATGAACTTATTAACTAACAATTTCATTTTCTGTTTCATAATCCACAATCAAATTTTCACCTAGAAGTTATTCAATTGAATGAAATTTTGGCACACAATTATAGGATCTGATATATTTCAATCATATTATGAAAATTAATAAATGCTCCTCCTTTTAACTCTGTGTTAAGAAACATAACAGTTTATAAGTGAAATAAATTATCAACAGTTATTAGTTAATAATAATATATAATTTGAAGTTATATATATTATACCATAATTTGCATTTGTTTTTTCTTACCATATTTTTAGGCAAGTTTCTGAAATTCAAACAGCATAATATAACATACCTAAAATTATCATGAAACAATTTAAACTCTAAAAGTTTTACTTATTCATAACAAAAATAAAAATAGTCTAGTTAACACATTTTAACTCTTTTCAAAAATCTGTCCCTGCCAAAAATGTGCCGCTCGAAATTGTTGTCTCCACCGCACCTTCAAATATGTGACACTGAACCTATATGACAGTGGTAAAGGATATTTTTGGTGGCTCCCGATTTCACGCAAGTTATAGTATTTTCGGGTCATACCTTCTATTTGAAAGTTATTTATTTATTTATTTATTTTTTATCAGTTGTATTTTACATAGGTGAAAAGTCCCCTATTATTCTTTGACCGTTGCTTTTACCACTTTTGTTTAGTTATCGTATGTTATGTGAAAAACTTTTGTACGCACTTTTTCACCGTTCGTCACGCGATAAACTCCAAATAACGTGTACACTGAAACTTATTTTTTTTCTATTGCCTTTTTTTCTCCGTCAATCTCATAAAATGTACACCGTATTCAAGTTTTGTTTCGAAATTATCTAATGGAATGTATACACGTCATGCGTGTTTGATTCCACCGTATAACCGATTGATTTGATCACTGGCACCATCATACGAGGTTCAAAATTTACATAGTATCGTATAATCCATTAATTTTGTGTCACAATCATTTTACGTATAACAGTGGGCATTTTAAATAGTTTGGTCTATGTGACATATTTGATTTTCACTTGCAGTGCAAAATCTGAAATCCGGACACAAATCAATTCTCATTATTATTAATACGTTTTTAAAATCTATGTCTTTGTTAAAATCTTTAATACTTTTACAGTTACTGTACCAGTGTATTTTTTGCAAATTCACTTTGACTTACGTCTACATTGTCCTAGAAATATTCATCATTTCCGTAATAATTTCTATTATTTGTTATTCAATTGTTTTTGTCTTCAACTGATAAACCGTTCATAAAGTTAAACGTGCACTCAAACGATCAGTATAAATGTTATAATTAGGGCTCGGATTTATATGTAAATACATATTTTTACGGTGACTTGTTAAATTAATTTAGGTAAGTGATAAATTCGTTTCAAGCGATTTCTTATGTAATGAACTATATTTTATTTTACATATTTTTACATATTTTGCCATAAGTACATATTTTTACATATTTCTCAAAAATTACATTTATTCCTACGTATTTTTCATTTACGGTTTATTAATAATTATATACGTTTGTATTTTTCAATGCAGATAACTCCCCATGTTTTCAAAAGTACGTAAACAAAATAATACCAATTATTGAACTGATCGGCAGTAATCTACGGTCGATATTATAAAATTTTCGATAAAAAAAGATGATATTATTAAAAATACTTTAATTTAAATATCTGTTAATTTTTAATTTTTAGAGAATATAATGAAACAACTAGAAACAAGTAAAATTACTTCAATTCAAAATTTAGGACTTACAGAAGAAGCTGAAAAATGCATAGAACAAGTACAAGGACCCGTGGGAGTTGCAGTAAAAGAAAAAATTCACATTGCATCTCATAAAAATCTTGGTTTAGGCTGTCTAAAATTAACTATGGATAATCATTGCGAATTGAATGGGGTAACATTGCCGGCTGAAGTCACTCCTTTGGACATTGCAATGTGACATTTGCACTTATTACCTCGGTGGAAGTCGAGCACTCCTTTAGTCGGTACAAATCTGTGTTACGACCAAACCGTAGATCATTTAACATTGAAAATTTGAGTAGGTATATATATGGTATCTCATAGCTTTCGAAATCAAGATTAAAATGAATAGTGTCGAAATATAATAAGTGAATTAGATAATAATGTCATTTATCATACATAACATGTAATTTTTAATATTTTTTTCAGTTATGTTTTGTACTTTTCAATGTTTTTTTCATTAATGTTATGTAATTTTTTTATATTCCATATTTTCGTTTTTTTATCACATGTAAAGCGATTTTTAATCACATATATATGTACATATTTCGTTTTTTTTTAATGCATATACATCCGAGCCCTAGTTATAATGTATAAATGGGTCATGAATATTTGGTTACAAAATGATTTGATATCAATATACCTTGTAACAGGGGCGGATTGGCTATTTTTGGCCCGGGGTGCAAAATTTATTAGGGGCCCGTATTTCTTTTCAAACCTACCTAAATTAGGAAAGAGTCCAGAAAAGTGAATAAATACATAAAAAAAAAAAAAAATAAGAATAGTTATTTTTTTGGGAGTATGAATAGTATGATGAAGATATGGATATAATATAGATACTTATAATATCCATATTTGTTTTAACTACGTAGACATGACTGATACGATGACACGATGTAACATTATAAATATATTACAACAGTAATGTCGATCTTTTTTATAATTTATCTTTATATTTTAAAATATTACAATAAAAGTTAAATTAAAAAGGGCCCCGACTGTGATAATCGGGTTAGGGCCGGTCATAAATACGAATTGGGGCCCGGGGTGCTACTTGGTGTATAGCACCTCGGGCCAGTCCGCCCCTGCCTTGTAAGTCGAATTGTTTTAGAACAATGAAAGTAAAATTAATCATATATCGTTGAAAATTTTAATATGATGTGAAAAATATAGTAATAATTACCATTTGAAAATGGGGCAGGTCCGGGTCTACCTGGCCTACTCGCTGGGTACGTCACTAGAATGCGAGCATATTGGTGGTACTTATTTTATAACGGAGATATCGGGGTACCATGTACTGTTTGTTATTTCTTTACAAGTATCATAATTAATACATATTTTATTGTGACCATATTCTAAATCTTCGACTAAGACCCAAGTATTGTTTATACGTTATGGCGCCAGTGAAAGGTGCTGCTCCTCAGATATTATGTTAATATTATTTTCATCATTAAAAAAAAAAAAAAAGGTAATAGGCACATTTTATACTATTTTGACTTATAAAAGTCTTTTTTCTCTATCGTGTTAATATTTTTGAAGGCACCCATACAAATAGTTGAAGTTTCTATAGACACGCAGATACGTACTGTAGGGATTTTAGAGTTTGTGCAGTGTCATACAATTAAATCACGTTAAGGCCTTATACGAGTATTTTTCGATGATGGTATGCCCAATATTGGACACATTGGAATATATTTTAGCTGTTTTGGAACATTAGACGAAATCTAACTCGGTGCTAATTGAATGAGTTTTTACGGTTTTTTTTTTCATTCGTATAGTTAAAATTGATCATATTCCACAGTGATCCAAGGTGTTAAACCACTTTGGGCTTGCGTTCTTTATTTAACAGACGTTTGGAAGCAAATATGTTTTTCTTTTTAAATTACTTTGTCTTGTGATAGACAGTCTACTTTATTAGTTGACATGAACTTATAGGTTCCACCACGTTATTTCTTCCCAAACTTAATTATATATCTCAGTGAGACTTTCCAATTAAAGTAGTAATCATCCCTTGAACTGCATGTCTCGTTTAACTAATACTAATGCAAAATTAAATTTTGAACCGAGCTAGTACTTGTAAACTACACGTGGACAAAAAGATTCAATAGTATTTTCTCTTTTATTTTGTACTTTATAATTCATCAAATATTTGGATATTATGTCAACTTTATTAATAATATTGAGTGTTTAGTTTGAAATTTAGTTATATAAATATATATGAATGAAATTATTACTGTCATTATCATAACTATTACGACGCTTTGACTCAAATTTAGTTTTTTAATTTTCAATGTTTATACTAAATAGAAGAGATCAATTATTTTTATAAATATGTTATGTGAAAAATTGATGAAAAAGCAATCGTTTCCGTAAAAGTTTTATGAGATTTTAATCGAACTTTTATGAAAAATGGAATTGACTATTGATTTTTGAGATGTTTTCCATGTTCTTAGTTAATTGTGTAAGTAAACTCATATTTAACTTGTAGAACTATTTATCAAGAATCAAATATTGTCTTTAAAATTAACTTTCGAAAAATGAGGTTTTTCAAAGACAAAAATGCTATATTTATCCTAAAAGTCGTCAATTGTTTTTGAAATTTTTGTCAAGTATGTATAAGTGAAAATTTCGTTTATAGCACATTAATCGTTTTTACTCAATTTTCCTTAAGTTTTTCCTTACGCTTGGGAAAACTATTGAGAAGAGAGAAAGATGAACTTTCAAAGTACATACAATTTCTGATGCATTAAGTTCGACTACAATTATTTCCTCAAAAATAATATCCAGAAAAGAATTATTATTAAAAATACATCATTATAAGATCAATGGAATCTTTGCTTTACTCAGAATGTAATGTTGATTTAATTTTGTAAAAAAAAAATAAATATATATTTCAGATTAAAAACTATCAAAATATTGAAAATCTTGTTACAAGTGTGTCATGAAAGTGTTCAAATTTTCTTGGTAATAATAATAGTATAAGTTTTAAAACTGTCTCTGTAATATATTTAGAATTTATTTATGTCTTTTTTGGATAAAAAAACGTGTGTCCATACAAGTATAAGTGAATATTTATAAGAGCTTAAAAAGGTCAAATATCCCCCTCAAATATATTAATATATAAGTCTATTCGTGAAGGCCACGTTACAAAAAGGTTTATGGATGTTTTAATTATGTTGATGTCAATGGAAACATTTTCAAGTATACTGTCACTAGAAAATATAGATTTTAACATAATTATGTAGCATTATAAAAGTTTATTTTTTAATACTAACTAATCATTTGACATAATTGTAATTTTGTTTTCTATGTGAAAGGTAAATTTGTTTCATGTCAATATCACAGGACATTATATGTACACCGGCCCTTATAATGGAAAACCAAGATTTATTTTTCTGAGAGAGTTACAATAATATATCATTTATTATTGGACAGTCAAAAGTCATAACAGGTTTGGTTAATTGAATTCCATCAATTTATTATTATTTTTTTTTAGATTTTGAGTGGAGTAAAAAATGTATTAGTTTTACAATGATGTTATTTTTTTTCTGTAAATGTTTCTTTGGGTAGTAACAATGATCGAAAAGTTTCATCCAATAAATCTATAATAAAATAATGTAAAATCGAAATAGTATCTAATCAATAAAATTATTAGTCGGATTTTTTTCTAAGCGTTTAAGAATATGAACCCGGCCATATTGAGAGTAAAATCTAGTTTTACGCCAACATGTTTTAATAAGGCTATAATCCCTCTAGAGATTCATAATTTTCAATAATATGGAAGACGAATTTAGCTGTTTCGCAGTGTTTTTAATTTTTTGATAAAATGATTTTGAAAGAATTTATTAAATTTAAAATTAATAAACGGTTATACAATTTTTACGGAATTGACTGTTTTATGTCTATTTTCAATATTAAAATGTGTATTGAAAATATTGATCCATCCAATCATTATGCAACTTTGGGCATCGAAAATGTTTTCAATCTTTTGATGAAAAAAAATGTCTCATGTCTCAAATAAGAAAACATTAAAACGATATGATAAAAAAACATACAAACAATCAAACTAAAAACGGTGAAATATCTAAAAAACATTTTTTTTTTTTTATTAAAACTTAGCTCAGAATCACTTAAGTATAGAAATAATCTATTTTATCATTTTTTGAAAATTCAACACAACCGTTCCCATAATCTTGTATAATCCCATAATCAATTTGATAGTAATTACTTCAAGTTGCGATATTATTGGTATTTCTTGTGCTGGGTGTATTAGACTGGTAATAACGGCTACTCCACCGCTGGCTCTACTACAATTTAGTCGGTTTTTGGTTTATTAATATATAGTATTATGTGAATTGCAATTTTTCTCACTATTTTATCTTTGTTTCCACTTTTACATAATGTGGGCAGTGCCCACTGGGCACTGTAAATTTTAATCCATATCACACATTAAAAATGTATCTAAACAATGTACATATAAATTATAAGTGACGTAATTACGTATCACTTGATTTTTGTGAGATTCGCTTAAAAAATATCCTCACTACAATTAACATTTTTTATTGCAAATACAGAAATACGCTCATGACACATTGCAATGATATCTACTATATAATATATGTGTATAATACGTTATACACTTTAATTGATAAATTATTTACATACATAGACATGCAATTTTTAAATCGGGTAAAAAATATGCTTATTTATTAAAATGAAATATTGCAAACTATTTTAAATAATCTTTACAATTATTATAGTAATAATTGATAAATTAAACTAATATATATATTATATATATATATAAACCTTTTTAAATAACAAATTTATGTATGAAAAAAAATATATTTTAAAATCAATATTCAAAATAGAATTAACAATAATTAATAACAAAATTACTACCTATATGATATGTATATAAATGTAATATTTATTTAAATGTGAGAAGACTGTACATCAAGGTTCCAGGTTGAAACGTTAAAGAAAAATGTATTTAAAAAAATAAAAAAGTGTGTGTGTTTGTGTGTGTGTGTGTGTGTGTGTGTGTGTGTGTGTGTGTGTGTGTGTGTGTGTGTGTGTGTGTGTGTGTGTGTGTGTGTGTACGTATGTGTGTAAGAGTGAGTGTAAATCTGACTTGAGAAACCATTATTATTGTTGTAGGGAAACCTTAGGTTTGATGAAACCCACTGACCGTTGTTATACATTTTAATTATAATAAATTAATCGTTACAAATATCAATATTAATAAAATCGAAGGTCCAATTATCTGTTTACTTCATTACTTTTTGCAAGTAAAATTGTATACAAGATATAATGTACAATGATGAAATTCAACATGCTCAAAATTACTAAATATTGCTTATGCATTACGCACTAATTAAAAAAAAATCAAGGAGGGGATTCGAAAACCATATCTCAATCCTGTAAACAGTGTAAATAAGCCAACGTAAATTAAGTCACTGAAAATAGGTGTAATTTATGATCGATTTCCACAGATATTGAAATTCTTAGAACCCGCTCTGCAGATATTATATTAGTTGGATTTATAATTTCTTGCAAGTTATTATCACAAATTAGACATTTTAAAAAACATAAAATAATATTATAAATAAAATTGAAATTTTACATGAAACGAATCACTGAAATTGTAATTCTAACAAGTCTAAAAAATAATTCATTGAGTTATAATTTATAAAACCCGGACCATAGATAGGAAAACATGAAAAAAATATATTAAAGACATTTTTATCAGATGAATAATTTCAAATTTTATGAGATTGAATTTAAAAAATCGGCTATTTTACATGAAAATAGTAATTTGCATTAAAATTTAAATTTTAAACGCATACTAAAAAATCTTGACTAACGATTTTTTAAATTATTTTTCTTTACTGTAATTTGAACACTACATAAAAAAGGTGAATTAATTTTTTGAGTCTTGGTAACGAGAATTAAATATTATATTTGATAATACTTCTAAAAGTGAGATACTTTTAATAAATTAAAGAGTTGTTTATTTCGCCTGAAAGAGGTCAAATATTTTTGAAACTTTTATCAAGTTCGCATAAAAATAATGAGCGTATTATTGATATATATATATTTTTTTTTTTTCTTTGTTTGAGTGTCAGATACTACGGTTTTTAGATTTATGGCTAAATATTTAATTTTTAGCAGATATAATCTAAGTAAAATAAATTTTCCGTTTTCTCTCATTTTTCAGGTAATTTATCCTTATGCTTAGAAAAGCGATTGAAGAAAAACTGATCTCATTAAAGCGCATGAAATGTATTATGTCTTATGTTGCTGAACGTGGATGCGTTGCTTTTGAACCATTTTTAGTGTCGCCATAAAATAATGATAAAATACATAATTAGAGAAAAAAACACACTATTGTAAAACAAAATACATTCTTCGTTTCATTCATAATCTGTTTCATTCTAATTCTATTCACAGAACCTAACCAAATGTAGTATATAAAACATTCTTCAGGTTAAGACTTATAAGGAAAAAAAGCAAGGGGGGGGGAGTTAAAGACCCAAATCCCCCCCGACTACACCACTGGGTAGTGTCATCCCGTATTGTTCGTTGTCGCGCGCGTCAAAGTCATCGATTACCATGGCCGCCGCCGAGGGCATTGTAGTCACGCGTCGTTATCGAAACCGTTCGGTCGAGACTGGGGTAACGACGGCGGGCGACGGGACTCGCGGAAACCCGTCGCGGCGGAAGAAAAGAACACCGCAAGGGTTTTCGCGTTCTCCCGGTGTATTTTTATTATGTCGCAGCGAAACAAGTTAAATATCCCTCGGGAAGATAAGTTATCAGACGCGCATCGGGTTTTTATTTTTATTTTGTTTTGTTTTGTTTTTTTTTTTACGTACGATAAGATCGTGGTTTTATGCGCCGATATGACAACAATGAATCGTCTACGGAAAAGTATTATTTATTAAGAAATGAAATGTAACTTTTTCTGAATCGAGTCAGTAGCCGGTGCTGGACCGTGAACATCTACAGTCTCGCGCTACATAATATAATATAATTTATTCAAACTATATGTCTGACATGCAGATATATCTCAATGAAACGTTATATCGATTATGACAATCGTATTGAGTATTTTATCAAAAGATGCTGTCTAGTTATAATAAAAAAGACAATAAAACATTAATTAATGGTCGGGAATTCTACGACGAGTGTAAGGTCCCGCACGAGATATAGCAAGCTGAAATCACTGATGCGTATGCCAGCGGTTCCCAAACTTTTTAACCACTGGTGCTCTGTTTCGGACCGAATTCGGCCACAGTACCACCCGTACGTATAAGTATTGAGTATTTTTGCATACAAAAAAAATTAATCCAAATACACATATCCTGATCCATTTCTATATGAAACTAATATAGTGTCATATTTCTAGTCATATTTCTATATGAAAAAATCCACTAGATTTGGAGTGGGGCGATGGATCTATTCTGATTTTACAACGATGTATATTTCATTTTTTCTTGAGACACTTTTTGTCACAATTAATTTTGTCCAAACCTTACATTCTTCATTTGGAATCGGAAATCGTATGCAGAAGGTACTTGGAGGGTTCATTTTTCATTCTTTTTGATAGTTTTTCCAGGCATGAGGAAAAACTACCAGAAAACATAGTATAAAAGTAAAATTTGTTTTAAACAACATTTGTATTAAATTGATTTTAGTTATTTAGTCATAACTTCATAAGCGATGTAGCTGAAAGATTAAGATTTTCACCATCATATATTAATGAAATATTATTACATACTTTTCAAAAGTTATGAAAAAAATGGAAGAATTTCGGGATAAAAATATAAACACCTTTTTTTATAGTTTATTCCTGATTAAGTTATTAATATTTGATTGAAATTTCTAAAAATGTAATATGACATTACCCAATCGAAAACTATTAGTCAAAAAGTGGCAAAATATTAAAATGATATTTTTTTAGACTAAAGCTTTGCTTAGGATCGTTTAAGCAAAGAAATTATCGTTTCTTTAAAATCCAATTGTGCCTTCCTCATTACCTGGTCAGAAGAGCGAAGAGTACCTATGGAGCAAAGTATGTTCGGCATGTTTTGTATATCTCTCTTTCACAATAGTTAGGTATTTAACACGTTACTTGATTTTCAATAAATATTTCATAATTGGTTTAACAATTGGACACAGCATTTGCCACTTATTGCTTATGTATACAACCACTTACATTTATTTGCTGTAGTGGTGCGTTTCTTAAAAAATGTGTAAATGAATCAATAGAATCGTTTTCTATTTATTTCATCCCATCCTGTTTTTCATTCTATTCAACTTGTAATCAATCACTTCCATATTTATTGATTTTCTGCAATAAATTCAGGATTGGAACTTATATGTAAATATATATTTGGCGTATTTTTACAATATACTATTTGTAGTGTTTAAATTATAAAATACAATAATCACAATTAGAAATTAATTATGAATTTTTATTAAAATAAATTCAATTACAACTAATTACAAATTTCACTATAAATAATAAACATTGTTATTGTTATTAAGTATCTACTACATGTATTATTGTTACGCTAGATGCGAGCCTTGACTTTTTATTATTATTAGAATATTTTAATTATTCAATTTACATCGTAAATTCTTCTAAATTGACAATTTTTAAAGGAATACAAATTGAATGCAAGATGCAAATATTACAAGTTAAATGACTTGTTTATACAGAACATATATTTATTTAAAAATAATAGAAATATTTAAATATTTTCTGTATGGAAATTTTCAGTTACATAATAATTAAGGAAAATAAATAATAAAATACATTATTTAATGATATTTACGGATAACTACATGAGCAATTTACAATATTTCTCTAAATTGTTTTCCAAACTACATTAATACAATTTATCATTTTTTAGGTATACGAAGAAATTGCTATTTAGCAATAAATTAAGAGGTATTTTAAGAAAAACCGATTTATTGGTCTTATAATATGTATAACACATGCATTATATATCTTGGTGTATACAATATTGTTAAAGGTACATATATTTATCTAACTCAGAATAAATTAAATGTTTGTTTGAATTTTAACAATGCTAATAATCAATGTTTGCCGAATCAAACAAAATAAATTGTCCACAAAGTAATGTATTTAATTATATACTAGCTGTATAGGAAAATACAAATTATTAGAGTATATTGCTTATGTAGAAATTAAAATGATGTGACCAGTTACTAGCTGTGTCTCGAGTTAGGGACTTATCAAACCCCAAATTTTTAACTCTGAGAAATATTTTTTCGTAGACAGACAATAAAATATAAATAAAATATTCACAATTAACAGTGTTCTAATTGTATCATTAATCATATTACCTCGTCCTTTACAAATTGTTATTGAAAAATAAATAAATGGGTAGTTGTTATAAAGATACGTAATTACATATTTAACCCAACATTTTCGAAAATATTTTACATTTTCGTAATGTAGCTATACCAAAAGTGCACAGAAAGTAGATTTTTTTGCAACATTCTTCTTTAATTTCTCTTAAGTATTTCTTCATCGCATTAAAATAACTTTGTCATTTTGTTATGGCTACTCTTTTTTCTACTTTTTGTGTAATTTATTACTTGGTATGCTGTACGATGACTATTTTTCTCGAGAAGTCCACTGAAATTAATTTTAAATTCATAATCATGATAAGAATATTTAAAAAAAAATTAACGTTAAAGTGTGAAATTCCGTTAAACAAGCGGTTCACGATTGTTAATTGTAGGTTGAGAACGTCATTCGTGTGTCGCGTGGTTTCTCGAATATCACTATTTTAATATTATTATCTTTGGATATGGAATAAATGCGTGGACTAAAATTAAAAATTAAAAATTAATTTTTATTTAAAAAATAAGTTTCAATTAATGAATCTTAGTTAATAGTGTACTGTGAAAGCCAAGTTTTACTTCAACTGACGCCCGTAAGGGTGCTTAGTCCTTTAAAAGTAAAACCACGTATACTGGATTTTCCACCCGTGTCCTTTTTATGCTGTTGAGTCTGGTCTAGCATTACGTGGCGCAATTATAAATTAAATATTGTTTTCAGTAGCTTTTTAATTATTTTTTATTAAAAATGAGTACTCAGTTCCGCGATAGCTGTCCTTCGGTACAGTGCGTAGTCTTACCGCTCAACTGTGATCGCTTATTTATTTATTTTGTTGTTTTTTTTTTTTCTATAAGCCAGTTAATCAAGATGTGATGTGACTTAGACTAAATGTTTCATATTTACTCTTCTCTTTTTTAAAGTCTCGTGCACAATAACAAACGAAATAAATATTCACGCAATATTGTCCTATAGTTGCAATACTGTCAGCGTGCTAGCGCATACGGTCTTATCGGCGACCGCCTCGGCGGTCTCGATATTATTATATAACGATGTTATTATATAACAATCTAATTACGCTATCGCAACCCGCCGTCGTCTTCAATCGTACTTATCGCAATTGCTTTGTATTTATTCAGAAACTAATTAATAATTTATTCTAATCAAAATGTCTAGCAGTAACAACAAAAACAACAATAATTATAATAAAGATATTAGTAAAATGGACAACACCGTATCCCCGTTAACTATTAGTAAAAATAAAACCTCCAACTCACCACTCGGTACAAGTAATAATCAACTCGATAAAGGATGGACCATACAAAAATCTAAAAGAAATCCCTCCAGTTCTACTAATTCCGAACCAAACTCTCCAGGTGAGCAAACTCCCAAACCAAAAAAAAAAATATTCAAATCAGCAAATCGTTACGAAGCTCTCGCTTCTAACGAAGTTCAAGATTCTAATCAGTCGAAGAATCAATTCGACTTTTCTCTCAATGATTCTACTGAAAATACTACCACTAACATGCAGACTGATTGTACAACTGATCCACAAATTAAACCTCCTCCCCCAATTTTCGTTAGAGGCGTCGAGGATTTTCCGGAATTATGCACAATACTTATAGAACTAATCGGTGTTGATAACTTTGTCTGCAAATCATCTTCAGACAGACTAAAAATTCAAACTAGCACTCCAGACGCATATAGGTCACTAATACGGTATCTAAAGGAAGAAAAAGCCGAATACCACACCTACCAACTTCAACAAGACAAACCTGTCCGAGTCATAATTCGCAACTTGCACCCAACAACGCCAACTAGTCTTATAAAATCTGAATTAGAATTACATCAATTTGAAGTGAGAAATATTACCAATGTTCTACACAAAACAAATAAGCACCCATTACCACTTTTTTTGTTGATCTGGAACCCAGCAGCCAATCAAAAGATATATACAAATTGACATCTCTTTTACACACAAAAATCAAAGTAGAGGAACCTTTCAAAGCCAAAACTATAAGCCAATGTTTAAATTGTCAGAACTACGGTCACACCAAAACGTACTGCGGTTATCCACCACGATGCGTCCGCTGCGGCGCATGCCACCCTTCATCCGCCTGTCCAAATCCACGTGATACTCCACCAACATGTGCACTCTGTCAAGGGAGCCATCCAGCTAGTTACAAAGGATGCGCAGTATACAAGGACCTCCAACGACGCAAGAAACCTTCCACTAGTAATCAATTCTTTTTATCAGATAATATTAGAGATAAGGCACCAGTTGTAAAAGATAGCCACCCTACTAATGATACTAACCCAAACCCGAACCCATCCTATGCTCAGGCCACGTCAGGCCAATCCTCAAATCAACATCCGCCTCCACCGGTAGCTGATATCAACAAAACAATAACAAGCTTTCTAGAGGATTTTAAATCTCTAATTAATCCTTTAATATCCCTACTTACCAAAGTAATAACTAGTCTCTTAGATAATAAAAAATGAATAACAACACACACACAAACAAATCCCTTTTAATCTTATTATTCAACGCAAACGGCCTCAAAAATCATGTAATTGAAATCCAATCAGTACTACAAAACAAACGTATTGATATAGCATTAATTACGGAAACACATCTTACTCAACACTCTAATGTACATATTCCAGGTTACAAATTACTGAAAGCCAATCATCCAGATAATACGGCTCACGGCGGAGTCGCCATACTAATTAAATCCACCATAGCATTCCAAATTCTTCCCAATTTCTGTCAGAACTTCCTACAATCCTGTGCGATTTTAATTAACATAAATAATATCCCTGTAACAATTGCTGCACTATACTCACCTCCAAAACATACTGTTACAATTGCAGACTTTAATAACTACTTTTGTACTTTTGGCAATAATTTTATAGTTTGAGGCGACTTTAATGCCAAACACCAAAGTTGGGGATGCCGAACAAATAACCCACGTGGACTTGTCTTACGAGATGTCACATGTATAAAAAAACTTAAAATACTTGCTCCCCCAGGCCCTACTTACTGGCCAACTTCTGCTCAAAAAAACCCAGATATACTCGACATATTTGTCTCAAAAACCCCATCCAATTTATTTCACTCTATTGACAATATCTTTGACTTAAACTCTGACCACTCTTCAGTCGTATTAACACTTAACGAATATCCATTAATTCGCCTGGAACCTCCCAAACTCTTCAATGCCACAACTGATCGTTACAAATTTCATGATCTTGTTAACCAAAAAATAAAACTGAATGTTAAATTAAAATCCACGGAGGATATTGACTCAGCAGTAAATAGCTTCACAAATACAATCCAATCAGCGGCTTGGTCAACCACCTCTGAAGCAATCCATTCCTGTTCATACCAACCTTCCTTGCCGAGTCATATACGTACACTTATAGTGGAAAAACGGAGAGCAAGAGCCCTGTACCAACGAGACCGTCTCCCTTCTCTGAAACAAAAATATAATAAATTGGCCAACTCCCTCAAGAAAGTTTTATCAAAAAATAAAGATATCTCATTTGCAAATCGCTTGACTAACCTCTCGACCAAAGACGGGAGTCTCTGGAAAGCAACTAAACAAATTCTCCAATACAAAGCCGCATCACCCCCAATAAAAAACCCAGACGGTAGCCTTGCTTATTCTGATGCTGAAAAAGCAGAATTATTCAAAAATCATCTTCATGACATTTTCCAACCTAACCCTGAAACATTCTCACCAGCTACTACCAACACTGTACAAATGTATCTTGACTCTCCTCTTCCTGTTTCTCTACCAGTAAAACACTTCACGCCCAGTGAGGTAAAATTTACAATACAAAAATACTCACTTAGGAAATCCCCAGGATTTGATTTAATTACAGCGGAAGTCACCAGATGCCTACCCAAACGTGCAATTATCCTCCTTACCCACATTTTCAATGCTTCCTTAAGACTCTCTTACTTCCCCCTTCTCTGGAAATTTTCTAAAATCATCCTAATTTCAAAACCAAACAAACCACCGGACTTATTAAATTCTTATAGACCAATTAGCCTATTACCATTTTTTGGCAAAATACTGGAAAGGCTTTTGCTTAAACGTATCCTACCTATCATGTTAAATAAAAAAATCTTACCTGACTATCAATTTGGTTTTCGTACCAAACACTCGACTATTCACCAAGTCCATAGAGTGGTTGACGCTGTCTCTTTTGCCCTCGAAAAAAAACGTTACTGCACCTGCGCATTCCTTGACGTATCGCAGGCCTTTGATAGAGTGTGGCATGAAGGTCTACTTTACAAATTAAAACAATTCCTACACCCAACATACTATATTATACTTAAATCATATCTCGCAGACCGAAACTTCCAGGTCCATTATGGTTCTTCTGACTCTAATATAGCAGGTATTGCGGCAGGAGTTCCGCAAGGTGGTATCCTCTCCCCAATGCTGTACAATATTTATACATCTGACCAACCAACCACGCCCAACACACTAGTAGCAGATTATGCGGACGATAAAGTCATAATATCATCCAGTTCAGATCCTATTGCAGCCTCCACGAACCTTCAAAACCATCTTTCATTAATGGAAGATTGGTATAAAAAGTGGCGTTTTAAAATTAACCAAGCCAAATCATCACATACTACATTTACACTCAGATTAGCGCCATGTCCAGAGGTATCGCTTTTTGGTACTCAGATCCCCTCATCCTCAAACGTTAAATATCTCGGCATAACTCTTGACCGCCGTCTAACCTGGGCTCACCACATCAAAGCCAAAACTTCTCAATTAAATTCCCGTTTACAAATAATCAAAACCCTAATAGTCAACAACAAACACTCTAAATTAAATATTAAACTACTTCTTTATAAATCTCTGTTAAAGCCAATTGGACGTACGGCCTACAGCTGTGGGGCAACGCAAAAATATCAAATCTAAATAAAATTCAACGTTTCCAAAACAAAATTCTAAGAAAAATTACCAACTCTCCACTATATGTCTCAAATCACTCCCTGCATAAAGACCTTCATATGAAAACAATTCAGGAAGAAGCAAAAAATTATTACAAACGATTCCACCAACGCCTCAATTATCATCCAAACGAACTTGTAAGAAATCTGGCTTCTTTAACCATTCCTGGTAATCCTCCTCGTCGCCTCAAGCGTAAATGGTGTAGAGACCTACTTAACCCCTAACAAAAAAAAAAAAAAAAAAAAAAAAAAAATTTCAATAATCATAATAATAATAATTAAGTTAAAACAAATAATTTAAAAACATAAGTGTCATCGGTGGGTGGCTTCTTAGCTCATAATTTCATGTTTTTTTTTATTGTCTTAGCTCATACTCTTATTGTGCCGATTGTGTACAGATTGTGTATTACAAATAAAGAAAAAAAAAAAAAAAAAAAAAAAAATGAGTACTGACGTAGTAAAAGTACTCCAGGAAAATGTATAATAATTAGATTTACAAAATAGTTGCGAAGATGATGAACTTGGAATACGACCGCACGCGTGAATAAGATAATCGGTACTTTTTCGCTCCCCCTCCCAATAATGTATACTTTTTTGCACGAATTGACGTTAAATGGCAGAAGTTAACATAATTAAATCGAATTAGTATTACGTATTAAGTAAAAATATAACAATTTATCATGCTAAAATAAGCGTATGTTTAAAAACAGTAAAATTGTAATGTAATAACATAATAATAATAATAATTATAACAATAATAATGAATAATTCATTTTCTAAATAAATTTAAAATTAATAATTATTATTATCAAACATAATAATATATAATAAATAACATTAACTTAACATAATTAATACAAATAGATAATAAATTAATTAAAAACAATACAACATTCCTATAAATGCCGATCGAACAATGACCGAACTCGGAGTGCCTGGAACTTATTCTCCAGCATAACTTCATATGCCATATAATATGCCAATTTACGTCGTTTCGAACAAAAAAGTATATATTTGGTGGGGAGGGATGATCAAAAAAATACTAGGTAATCAAAGAAAGTTTTCGTTCATTGAAGTAAACATTAGTCAATAATATAATATTGCACCAGCAACACAAATGTATAAAAATAATCTGTTCGTCAAATGTTGTATTTTTATCACACTTAATAATTGTTTGATTTTATATTATCATCACTATTATTATCACGATTGTTATAAATAAGAATGCTGTTTTTAAAATCATTTGTTCAAGGAAAAAACGTTATAAAGTGTTAATTTGCCATTTTTTTCACAAGTCTATACCTACTTCTCTGATATAATATCTTCGTGATGAATAACCGGAGGTTGACAAACCATAGGTTGATTATTACAACAATAGAACGAATATAAACAGTCAAATAATGGTATCACTATAATATTATTATTATATTCGTACTGAAAAACTATTATATTCTATGACATTGAGAATGAATAAATGTAGAAATCTCGAATACTAAGAACTGAGAAATTGTGAACACTAGGTATTTCGTAGTAAATTGCATTAAGAACCGTCTAGTGAAAAAACCTAGAATGTTTCGATGCTCGTTCGAAAACACTCCTTAGTTTTCAAAACTGGATCAAACCCTGACGAATCTTAATTATTATTCTTGGTACTTTCTAAACGTTAGTGACTTTTCACACAAATATGACGAAATGAAAAAAAAAACATAACGTTATAATACACACGTTTTAATTTATTCATAAAATAAATACTGTAATATACATTTTTACGAATGATTACGCTGTATTATGTAGTATTGTTTATCAAGCGTGGTAAATATTTGATTAGCGTTTATCGAAATAATTAATGACAGTATCGTACGGTACTGACACGTGTCATTAAGTTTCTCGAGTTGCAATCGTCGTCGCAGGAGACGAATTAATGAAAGATGAACTAATGCAACATTTAATTGGCAAGTTATCATAATATTACGCGTGTATTAGAAACAAAATTAAACCATAAAATAAAATAAAATTATTTAAACTCATCTCGTAAGTTACTATATGTAATGTACAGTGATTATTTTTTATGAAGAGTATTGGATGTATAAAAATTGATCTCCCCTAAACTATTCCATGCACAATCCAGAATTTGAAACTTACTACTTAAAAAAGGGTATTTAGGAAATTCATAAACATAAAATTATAAAAACAGCAATACACATTGTTTTCTTTTCAAAAATGTCAAAACACAGAACAAAAAATAATTAGGATATTATTGCACTGTGCATTGGATGTTCCTTTATTGTTTAATAATAATTTTTTAAGTGAAACGAGAAAAACAATTATTGACTCAACGGTAGAACCTAGGCTTTCTCACTTAGGCAATAAGACGTGTACTCACTAATTTGTTTGCCAATACATCATGGGTAACGTCAGAATATCGGGTCCAAAGTTTGAAAGTGAGACCTCGAGCCCTTACCCACTGTATCACACTAAGGTACGAGTGTTCAGTAGAACTCAGTTTGCTTCGTCTGAGCGGTCCTCCGGTCAGGTCTTTTGTGTGCGGCTCTGTGACTGCGGAGGGACCGGACGGCCATTGCCATGTACGGCACGATAAAATTATGTTTATTTGTAAAGTTATCTCGCACAATAGGCCTATTGTTGACTGTATCCGCGTGTTAAACTCTTCGTACAATGCACATCGTTTATTTAGATTTTATTTTTTTTTGAACAATTATTTTATAATAATTAAATGTGATAATGTGTTTAATTTTACACAAAAATATCGTTTAAAAGTTTCATACATTTACTCTATAGACTAGAAATCGGACGTTAACAGTATTTTTAATGTTTAGTTGATCTTTTCTCAACAGTTTTTTTGGGACATATAGAAAAATTACCAAAAAATCCAGTAAAAAGAATACAATTTTCCGTAAACAAAACTTTCACCAAATTAATTTTAGTTATTTCATCATAACTCCAAATTATTAATTTCAGTAATAAGTTATTCTCCAAAATTTCTGTTGCTGAGAAATTTCAATTTTCATCATAACAATCTTAACAATAACACTAATACATCTGCACATACTTGATAGGAGTTTAAAAAAATTAACCACTTTTAGGCTTAAAATATAACTTTGGAAATACCTTGTTTTTAAAAGTTTATTTTTAATATTTGATAAAAAATGTTGAACATTTTTTATGACTTTACTATAATATTTAAGTAGCAATACTGAAAACGTCTCAAAAAAATATTATACAAGATTTTTTTTTAAAGCGTTTAACTAAATTTTCATGAGATTTTTATGGAATCGTCTATTTTCACATCAATTTTCAACTTAATATATGTATAAAAATTGGTTCATGTAATTATTATACAATTTGCGATGAAGATTGAAAAATATACTTTGAATTTTTTAATAAAAAAAAATTTCAGTCGGTCTAAACCATGTCCTCTACATTTTCTTATGGTGCGTTAAACATTGCGATTTATTTGGTTTTTTTTTCGAATAATACATAACATTAATATGTACTTAAAAACATTTTACGAGTGCTCTGGCGTTCAAGACACCATTCAAGTTTTGCATTCAGGTTGAACCAGAGAAATACCTACCAACATTATCGCCTCGAGTATTTAAGTGTGGGCTTGTATTATTTTACTCAGCTATATTTGTAGCTGTAATATACGATTTTTTATATTTTTGTACGCGTGGATATTCGATGCTCAGTAATGACTGCTGATGGAGAAAATCACACGGAAAACATTGATCATGCCCTCGAACGAAAATTCTCGATGAAAGTATTTTATATTCATATTAATTTAAGTGCATAGTGCTCATGGTGTTTGTGGCTAAATATTTATATACATGTTACGCCCCAATCTTGAAATTGCTCATTTCATGTAATAGGTAATTTGTAGGGATGGACAACGATATAATTTTGTGTATCGATATCGTTCAAATTTTTCCGATATCGTAATTGGTCCGATATCGATATCGTATCGAAAAAAGAGCAAGAACATAATATCTAGTACCTATATAGTATTTTGTATAGAATACGGATTCTTTATTCTTGATTTGTACACACGTTCACATATCGTTAAGTTAGTTTAGTTGTACTTTTTAATTTTTTGCATAAAAATGTTGTGGTCAAAAGAGCTCGTAATAGAACTCATTGAAATGCTGAAAGCTGCCCCTGCCTTGTGGGACATACAATCCAAAGAATATCGGGATAGAAACTTGAAGTTTGATGAAACGTCCAAAATAGCATCTCACTTCAAAACAAATGTGGATGAAGTATCAAGGAAAATTAAATCCCTAAAAACTCAGTTTAGGAGCTACCAAACGGAGAAGTTCTTCAAAATCAGATTTAGTTAGTCTAACGAAATTGCGGAATGAACTGCCGTCATTTAAAAGTAATTCAGACATTAAGTTGTCACCATAGCTTATCCCATTTTTTAAAAATTTTCTCTGCCACCATCTTCTTTTTCTTACTTTACCATGAGTAGCTATGATGATGAATGCAGCACTAGCACCAGCAGCAGCAGTTGTCAGATCCATTTAGTATTTGTTTAAAAGATAACATTGTCACAGTCAAGAGACGTAATTAATTATAATAAGTAATAACTAATAAAGTAATAACTGACATTTCGCCGGTACACGTGCACCAAACAATATCAGCTGACAAATATTATTACATAGCAAACACGATAATATTTATCGTGTCCAAAACCTATAAATGAAATTTTTATTTCTTCAAAAATATTAATTTCGGTATCACGATATATCGTAAAATATTGATATCGATATTGTATCGAATTATCGATATCGTTGCCCATCCCTAGTAATTTGTGGCTCAATTCATGAAATGGACTATCCATGCGGTCTTTACATGAACTGGGCATACTAAAAACCTGTCCAATTTAGGAATTGGATAGCAAATATATAGATATTAATAAACAGATTATACGTAGATGCTGATTGTCTTGAAGATACTAATCCATTATTATTATATTTATTTTAATTTTATTATTTGCAAATTTTAATTTCACAAAAATATAATGCAATCATAAATTATTAGAATTTTAAAACTTAAAAAAATAAAAAATAAAAATGTTTGATGGCTACAATAAATCTGATATTTATTATAATTGTATTCTTTTAAATTTTCAGTTTCATACAAAATATTATAATAATTACATAAAATGAGCAATTTTACGTCTGGGGCGTAACATATACATACATTATACGTGAAAAAAAATATATTTGTGTTTAATTTTTTCAATTAAATCAATCTTTAAACGTCAGTTTTAAATAAACCTAATCTTGGTTTAAAAATATTGAATATTTTGACACCTGAAGTTAATGAAGATTGAACACTTCCAGTTGATTCATACAAACAAACAAAAAGTAATAAATGCCTCGAAGAAGTATTTTTCAATGATTCGTTTTTTTTATTTGTATGTAAATTTAAAACTAAAAATACTTTAAAAATTCTAAAAAAATTAGTATTATTTACATGATTTACATACTAACCAATTCTGTTTTATAATAATATATGAATTTTAAATATTCCTTAAAGTACGCCATTTTATTCTAAGCTAGGGTGTAAATATATGTGAAATAATGCAAGAGCAGTTCCCCCCAACTGTGAAACGTAAGGGCCTCTTTAGGGGAGCGTTCTCCCCCGAACGTCCTTACAAAAAAAAAAAAAAGTGTAAATATATATATAGAGATCCAAACTTAGAGGCGCTCTTCAAAAATCCAACTGAAAAAAAGTTTCTGGTTAAAATTTAAATTTCCCTGAAGTATTGAAAAATATGACGAAATTGGAGAAATCAAAATGTATACAATAAGGAAAAATTGTATATGTATTTTTACTAAATATATTTTTATTTGCACATTATGCGTATTATCTATTTGTTTCCAAATTAGGTTGTAAGTCGGTTTTTCCTTTTGAAAAGGTCACCAGAATAATAGAAGATCTATAAGGATGCGAACTAAGATGCATTATACTGATATATGTGTTATATGATATATGGTGTCAATATCGTTGGTTAAAGCAATATCGGACTGGCGCTAGCTCATAGCTAAAGTTATTCATAACTTAACGAGTCCAAACATTTGATATTTAAATTATTTTCACCTCGTCTTGTTAACTGACAATACGCATACAATTTCGGCAATGATTTAGCCCTTATTAACAACATCTTACGAATTTTTCGTTGAACGTAATTGTTATATGATATGACCTCTGTATTGATATTATATGTAAGAAGTGATAAAAAAAAATATATATATATATATTATATAAAAGTTGATTTTAAAGGAAATTCATATTTTTCTTAATATATTTGAATCCGATCTGTTAACACAATGTGTTATACATAGTCTCTGATCAACACTTGAAGTATTTTTCCAAAAAACATTTTTGTCAAGTCTCTTCTATTTGTGACGTGTGTCAGTAAACTTATTTTCCATCATAGAATATTAGAAATTATCGTTTATTTATTTTTTTGAACTAATAGCGGATGATTACAATAGTGTATAGAAAATAATCATTAACGGTTTCGAGTATCTCGGTCCTAGTTTCGTATCCTTGTTAATATCAAATTTATCGGTAGTTTCTGTCGTATCAAATGTAGCACAAATAAAATACATTTATTTGTTAACGGCTCATTTTATGTATACTTGATTCCGTACAAATATTATGATTGATGTCGTTTTTTTTTTTTTAATAGTTCGTTTCGAATGTCTAGACGTTAAAAAACAAATCCTGCTATAATTCAAATAATACGCACAAATTTATTATGGAAAGTAAATTAATAAAATTACGGATGACGGGACAGATACACTTAAATATTGAAATAACATTATAATCTTATAATTGTATATTATAAAATGTAAATATATTTGTTTTCGATGTTCTGAAATAAATATTGCTCATCCAATTGAATGGTTAGGATTAAAAAATAATTGTTGTTTTCAATCAATTCTGTCGCACTCGAGTTCTAAATGTACTAGTAAACCACGGATTAATTAATTTGTAAATTGTATTTGACACATTTATCATTATTATGTTTTATCGATTTACTCTCATGTTTTACAGTTGACCATGTAATACATAGATTGAATTTAATATATATGTGGAAACTAAACTCGATGATTTTCGTATTTGAATCGCAAGTGAATTTTTGGTGTTCGAAAAAATATTATTAAAGCTGCACACATCAGTGAAAATTGTTGTGGAACGTCAAGGGATTATACACATTATAGTGTATCATATTCTGCATTACATACTTGAGATATATTTTTAGAAAATCACATTAGTTTTTTTCTCTTACCAAAACTTTACACATACGTAAGTATGTTAAATCAAATATTTAAAAGTAAGTAATTATACTGCAACAAATAGTTTCTAGAATCCCAGACGTATATTAAAGTGATTTGAGAGTACATATCTGTGTGAATATAGACTTTAAAAATCATACAGTGGGCTTAAAATAGTGCGTTACAAACCATTTCCGTTATATATAATCCATAGTAATATAATATATATATATATATATACATGTATACATCAAAGACAGGGATTTTATCGAAGGATTGGAGCTCTAAAGATATTTTCCGATATTTTCCCGTTACATCCAATTTTCCATCATAAATGGGTGTACTATAAATTATATTTTTGCTGTACATTATACAAGTCCTATCTATTTCACGATCGATCAAGTATATAATTTAATGTACCCTTTGTATCTTCTTTTCCAAAGCATATTTTTTTTTCAATTAACTTTCCCTTCTTCGTCCATAATTGTCATCAACTTTGTCAACCTTATTTCAAATTATTAGTCCAACGTAAAATTATCTAATTTTTTCATGTATCAATTCACACACGCACGAGACAAACACGTAATTATTACCATGATTAAACACGTTAATTATTATCATGATTAATAAACACGTATAATAATTACATCCATTCATTTCAGACATTCATAGTCATTTAATTTTCATATATTTCTCCGGAAGTACTTACTGGTTTTTTGCGTACTTTGTTTTAACTACTCTATTTTAAGTACGTGCGTAGGCTCGTGTCGACTTTGTGTCGAACCGCCCCAAATTCTCCATACAAGGACAATTATTGTATTTTTCGCATACATACACGGTCTCCAAAAATACGTAAATTATTTCATATTCTTATCTGTACAAGGTTCACGTGGACTGTTTTTTTATCTCGCAGCCTTGTAATTACACGTGCCGGTTCGAGATACGACCCGATTACACACATCGTATACACTGCGTGCGCAGAAATCATGTTTATATAGCGTGTCATAGTGCATGCCAGTCGCCAAACAAGTTAAATTATTCATTAATTTTTTTTTTACTTTTACTTATTACGCCACAATCTTCGTCCAAAGCTTCACCAGTAAATACCCGATCAAATTCTGCATCTTCCTTTACATCTAAGAGAGGCACTTCGAATGATGACATCTTAAAAGCCATTGAGCGCATCTAATCATCTCAAGATAAATTATTGACTGACCACAAATCCTTAGGTGCTGAACTCAAAATGAGCATCAAAACTCTAACTACGCGTTTTGATTCTCTCTCACTCAAAATTTCAAAACTTCGTACCAAAGTCGAACTACTTGAATCTGAGGTTTTTGCTCTTGAATCAAACACTTCAAACACATCGGCTACCACCTCCACTCAGATCACGGATTTCATCCAAGAATTCATCGAGCATGAACGATGCGAGCTCAATGTTATTATGTACGGTCTTCCCGAATCCACGTCAAGTAATCTCTCTTCTAAAATTAACGACGATAAAAATATTGTACGTGATATATTTTCCAAACTCTTTGATGATGTACAAGTAGAATTCAAACCGTTTCGTCTTGGAAAACCTACCTCCACCTCACCACGACCTCTTAAAATAATATTTGGCTCCTGTGAAGCTGCTTCTGCCGTTCTTTCGTCGTATCGTCTAGCCAAGACTCATAAATCGTCCCTTCTCCCACTCACAAGCCTAGTGCGTGATAAAACCTTGCTTGTAACCTTTGCCCTAATATGAATATCCAGATTATCTGTTGTAAGGCTCTTAAACTGCATGGCTTCATAAATCATGTCTCTATTGATTTTCATCTACTCACTCCATTAAAAGCTCTTTTCTGCTCCTTAGTTCGCCCCTCCTTGAGTATGGGATCATCCTCTGGAACCCGTCCACGACATCTGCACGTAACATTATTGAAAGGGTTCAAAGAAAATTCCTCCATCACGCTGCCTACATATTAAATGTATTCTGTCCACCTCACGATTACACACCAATTCAACGCCTCTTTTCCCCTGAAAGTCTCGCTGATCGTCGTCACTCAGCTAACCTAGCATTTCTAACTAATCTTCTTTCCTCTAAAATTGACAGTCACTAATCAATATTTCGTGTTTCGTTTAATGTCCCCTCTCGCTGTACACGATCATCTGTTCCATTCCACGTACCCTTCACTTCCTCTAACTACTATCTTAACTCACCGATCATCCGTCTTATGCACATTGCCAATGCTGACCCATCATTTTCCCTCTAAAATTGAGCTTTTTTTTCGTCATAACTTATATTATTATTGTCTATTTTCTATTTTTGTATTAATAGGATTTGTCCCGTATTAAAAAAAAAAAATAATAATAATAATAATTACTTTGCATCATAGTATCGATTTGCAATACTTTTTCATTTACATTTAACCGATCGCAAAACGAATGCGAGATACTTATAAGAAATATAACTCATGAAACTGATCATGTCACGCAACAGTTTTTGTGCATACAGTAGTTCGCTTATAGTATAATAAAATGTAAAAAATACATCCGTAAAATCATCTGGTGTCTACGTAGTGAGTAGCATAAACTTTTTGCAGTAATATCGCCGTTAGAAATGTATTATGTCTACATCAGTACATACATACTCGTGACGAGCCTATTTAGTAAATTCAACATTTAAATCTAAATCTCTCGTTTTCATTTTAGAAAACTTTGCTATTATTCGATTAGTTTTAGAACACATAAGTTTTCTACGAACAATAAGAAAATCCAATTAGTTTATTTCATCTCGTTCTCTGCCTTAAAATCGTATTTTCCATTTTATGCGAGAGCAAATAGAATAAAATAATATATCGCGGTGTATCTGCGTGAAACAATAATAACAGCACATCGTATCAAGCTGCATAAACAAATCATATTTCGGCTGATCGCATTCAGTAATCGCGCGTGATAGAATACATATATTATATTACATTAAAATGAGGACACCATTACAGTTCAAATGACGCAAATACATGACCCATAAAGCACTGTGACCAAAAACATACCCAACTTGTTGTCATAATAGTTCAACAGCTAAACAGTTTTAAACAATTGTATATCAATACTAATAGCATACAAATATGACACACACACACACACACACACACACACACACACACACACACACACACACACACACACACACACACACACACACACATTATCTTTGGGATAAACCACCACTGTGTGTGTATGTGTGTGTGTCATATTTGTATGCTATTAGTATTGATACACACACACACACACACACACACACACACACACACACACACACACACACACACACACACACACACACACACACACACACACACATTATCTTTGGGATAAACCACCACTGTGTGTGTATGTGTGTGTGTCATATTTGTATGCTATTAGTATTGATACACACACACTCACACACACACACACACACACACACACACACACACACACACACACACACACACACACATACACACACACACACACACACACACACACACACACACACACACACACACACAGTGGTGGCTTATGCCAAAAATGGGCCTGTGTGCAAAATTAAAAAAGGTCCCCCCTACGTTTTTTTATCAAACAATATTGGTATAGACATATAAATTCAAATTTAAATTAAGAATTTTTATTCTAAAATTCTAAAATCTTATGCAAATCCACATGGTACTTTCCATTTTTATTAAAATGTCAATTGCATAAGAAATAAGAAGAAATTACGTCATACAAATAAAATAAAATAATAATGTAACTATTAATAATAATAAGAATATAATAATAATGATAATAATAATAATAATAATAATAATAATGATAATAATACAAATTTAATGGAAATTTCGTTCGCGTACTTTTTTTTTTACAAAATTATTAATTTTTTTTTTTTAATTTAACTGACGAGCTCGGTCGTTCTCAATAGATAGAATTCCAAGTCCACTTAGACTTTGGAAAATGTCATCAATCACCATTTAACATTATTCAAATATTAATTGTGGTCAATTTACAATAAATGGTTTGAACTACAGTAATTTTATGTACTATTTATAAATCGATGGCTCACCTCCTATTTTAGTGATATGGATATCAATGGGTAAATATTTTTGGAACCAAATTATTCCAAGTTATTCCTAATAACTATACATACATGTATATAATTTATAATATAATTTTATGAAAACGTATATAGGTATACTATGGATGGGCCTAAAATATTTTTTTACAAAATTAGTGGTCCACGAGACTAAAAATGTTGGGAACCGACGATTTAGACTATAAACCAATGAAAAAAAAAATAATAATAATAATAATAGTAACGTTCAGTTCACTTTAATAGTGAATTATAGTCTTCAGTAGTCGTAATGTTCATAAACTTAACCAATAAAATAATTCATGAATTTAAAATCGAGTAAAGAAACTAGGGATTTGAAATTTCGACGTATGCCGAGTTTAAAATATCAAAATACAAATTTTATGTATGTTAAGACGTGTTCAATGATTAATATATTATTTAGGATAAGTATCTATAACTTATTTAATCATTTAACATAATTATATGGAAGTATTGAGATATAAGGAAATAATTTTAAACTCACATGTGGAGGTTGAAATTATTTTTGTTACAACTATGATTTTTAACATTTTTAAAATTAACAGATGCTATCTTTTTAGTTAGGTATTCAGCCTAAATCAGTATTCACAACATTTACATTTAGTGTTGGAGAATTCACTCCAAATAGTCCAAATCAATAATATCGTATTATATTTGTGCAATATTACGATTTTTATTATTTATTATGAACTTGATGAGTAATTCTTGACCGCTTTAATTTGAAGTTATAATATTTATGTTTTACAATAATAATGTTAAAATTTAATGTAAAAATAATATTTAGTGCAGCCCAATTTTATTCATTCATTATTGTCGAAATTTTTTATTTCCACTGAAACAATATCGTTTAGAGCGTATCAGCTAAAGAAACATAGTTTTTATGTCATACATAATGTAGACAGTGAAAGAACATATCTATATAAAAAAAAAGAAAGTAAATGAAGTTTTATATTTTTGAAAGACGGCTACGGTTACAGTGCCCCATGAAGTTTCGCCTATTATATGGAATGTTTTTGCTCGTTGGTTTTTTCAAAATATATTTACGTGGTACATAATTAAATAAATTTAAATTTACGTTTCAGAAGATGATAATAACATTAAATTACAAAATAATATAGGGATATATTGCATTTTGTTCGGTTTCTCTACGAAGTAGGTGTGCGAATAATTAAAATTTATGTGTGTATAATGTTTAGAGTATAGTTATTACTTTAAAACATCACCGAATCGTACGTTTCAAGCTGTGAAAAAATCCCGGTCCAGCCCGTCTCGGATGCTGATAGGCACGAACTTAACGTAAACCCGGGTGTTCAAAACAGTTTTAAACACGCTAACTTTGTATTTTAGCGTGTCGGCACTTTTACATAAAGTACACGGTCAATCGTTTCGATTGCTAATGAAAATTCTGCCGTGTAGTAGGTCTTTCTGTAGCCGTTGAATATTAGAATTAGTTTCTGGCATTCAAACATACTTTGAACGAAGTTCTGCGATAGCGAAACTTATGTCTCGTATCGTGAGACAAGCAGATGATTTATTAACACCTATTATATCGCCTGTGCCAACGAAAAAGCTTTCAGTGACGTAAAATCGTAATGTAAATAATAATTTTTCGAACTGGCGCTGGTACACCGTGATTCTTTTATAGTAAAAAAAAAAATAAATAAATAAAAGAATAAAGTTTTATCTATAAATAATTTATTTTTTACAGATATTTCTCGAGTGTGTATACACTTCGAATAACACCGCAAACACGTATATACACAAGTTCGTAGAAGCAATATCATGTCGTGTTAGTGATTTCGACTGATGGCTATACAATGATACATCACCAATGCGTTTTAAATTCATGTGTCGTCTTGATGTCTTCGGAAAAAAAGGATTGCTCTAGAAGTTAAATTTTACCGTCTTTGCAATCGATTGTACTCATCGATATCTTGAGAAGTTCATTTTTCCTATCCATGGCCGCTACAAACGACATCAAATTTATGACATAAACTCCAAAGTGTATGAACGATTAATTATTGTCCGTTTATTAAGAAATTAGCTTATTTGTTCTGCATGTCATAACATACAAAATAACGATTTTAAATATGAGAAATGTTCATCAATAAAACTTTAAGTAGTCAATATGAATACGTACATACGTAAATACAAAATATATTATTAATTAAACACGTACCTAATGCTATTGAACAAGTTTTTGCGTTTTTTTTTTAACTGTGCCTTTTATGCTGTTGTGTAAATGACTATATTGCTGCGCGAGTTGACTTATAATTGCTTACAGTGAACAGGGACGTCCATATTGATTTCTACTGAAAGAGGTGATAAAGAATAGTTTTAGTTGCTTGATCATATTTGAGCGTCATAATTTTTAAATCCTACGCTGTATCTAATTAGTTTCATAACGCAACTGCGACCGTATTGCGGAGGCAGAGAAAACGCGCCAAATAATATTATTATATCCTCAACGTTGACCTTTACAGATATATCATATTATTATCTACATGTTATCTAGTTGATACTCTAGAGAGCTGATCCGAAAGGATGCTTTTTCGATTTTTTTTTTCGTCGACAAGGAAAAAGAAAAACTACCGAAAAGTTGCGTATAAACAATACAATTTATGGCTCACACGTATTAAACGAAATCGATAATGGGGTAGGTAATGGCAATAGTAGAAGGGTCATGATGGCGTTTCTGGGAAACAGTTTCACATACTCGCATTATGTTGGAATAATAAAACTCTGCGAAGCACCCTGTATAAAAACTCCGAAAAAATGTATCCTGCAATACAGCACGCATTGTATCTATTCGGTATATGATGTATAATAAATAGGGGTGTATTTGTTAAGTGCTTCTAGAATAATTAAATATGTATTTAAAAATTAAAAATATACGCTCGTGTATTTTAAATGCTTGGAATATGAGAAAAACAATTTTAAATTATATTGAAAATGTATTATCAAACGAGAAAAAGTTTTAAATAAACACATTTAACTTTCAATCGAAACAACATATTTTTAAAGGAAATACATTTGTATTTTTTATAAATAAGATTTTTAAAGTATAAAAATTGGTTGAATCTGACACTGTAACCTCGTATTTACTCGCGGCGTGAACAGAATCGTTCGTGAGCCCTCTCTGGAAATGGTGAAATGTAAAAATTAAAAAAATCACGTGTTGTTTTATTTATTTATACGCAGTTAAATATATATATATTATACATGTTATGTTGTTACAGACATTTGAAAATGTATGTAAAAACCTGCATCTTTTCAAAACAAATTTAATTTTTTTTTACGTAAAGTTTATAATTCCTCTGTGATACAATTAAAACACGCACGTCGCTCAACGGCAATTCGTAGAAAATCGCCTCGGGGTTTTGTGCTGACGTAAACATGTGAATTATTATGTTATCTATAGTGTACATACCTGTGGATATTACATTCAACGTTACTACAGTATGTTCTCGTTGTATTTAAAACCATATGTTTTGCAATGGAAAGCACAAAAGATTTGATACACAGATAATAATATTTTATATATTATTACGTTAATATGGAACATATTCTGTAGAGGTACGTGAAATTACTAGTGCTTACCAGAGTTTCAATATTTTTGTATAAAAGATCAAAAAACGTTTTTATCCTATTGTATTCTTAGTCTTAAACCTTCGGAAAAATATCAAAGAAATATTTTTGAGTATTAGTTTGGAAACGAAAAACTTTATTGAGATGCGTGGGTCACTATATAGAAATCAATCGTCAAGTTAAAATGATATAAAGTCCTTGTCACTTTCTGTAAACGTTAGTATATGTTATCAATAAATCACTGCCGAATACTTCTGAACTCTTCAATTGTCCAGAACTTTATGTTATACGGTTGATTACTCTATATGGGGACACATCGGTTTCGTATTATTTAGTCCCAATAAAGCGGTGTCCCAATAATCCGAAATTAAAAAAAAAAAGACACGTAACCATTTGTTGTGGGTAGTTATTATGTAATTTATAAATAAAATAAAACAATTTTAAATGTAAAAATTAATTTGTTATATGTATTGAATTCCATTATAAAATAGAAGTAATTTTTCATACAAAAATAATTACCTATTCATGAAAAAAAAGATCAATAGTACTTGGTTCATTTTCATTGACTGATGACAAATTGTAGTCTGAATAGACGTCTGAAATGGTTGTGGGGCTTCTTTCGATTCCTTATGTAATAAAAAAAATGATCTCAATGTTTCCAAAGATGCCTTTACTTTTTACAACTAAACATAAGCCCTATAATACATTTTAGATAAAATTATCTCACCATAGGCAACAGTGAAATGGAATAACATTAGAAATGAATTATTTTGGATTATCGATCATATTATATAATTGATAACAATTTCTTAATTAACCGGTCTTATGTCCCAGATAAACGGTGAATATTTACACTACAATCGTTATTTTGTTTTGGTAATTGAAGAATTACCCCGATGAAGCGGTTGCCCCGATTATCGGATGTCCTTATTAAGCGAAATCTACTATAAATGTATCTATAATTCGTATATTCCATAAATCAATTATGCATGGAAAATTGTTATAATATACTTCTAACCTTTTCAGTTACTTTGTTTTCAAGAATCCTATAAGTGAAGGTTTTTTTTTTTATTTAATGGTTTTAATAAAATAAAAAGTATTATTTCCATTATTTTATTATTTAAAAAAATTGTGAAAACACCAATAACATACATTCATATTTAATTGATAAAATAATTACACATTTATTAGTATAGTTTTTAATAAAATAAAAAAAATATTTCTTATAATTATAACAAATATTAAACATTAAGATCATATAATTGAATACATTTATTCAATTGAAACATTAATCTAGTCAGATTCAATTAATAATCAATGAAATCTCGCCGAACGGCTACTCAACACGTTCATTAGGCTAATGGTACTTCAGTGTTGAACTTAACTTTATAGGTATCTACGTACTATTTTACTTTTACTTAAATTAAAATTGGATTTAGCGGTTTTAAAAACTTGGCATTGGGAATATTCAATGTTTTTTTTTTTTTTTATGGGGGTGACATTTTAAAATAATATCTATTTGGAGGTTGTTATATTTATATCCATTCTTCAGTTATTGTAAATATGTGACTAATAAAGTCACTACAAAAACAGACAAAGAAAAAAATAAAATAAAATAAATATAATTTGTATCAAAATGATGATATGAACTTTTATAAGTCGGTACTTATGTTAAATCGAAAAACAACCCACTGAGTTTTAAAATTATTTCTTAACAGACGTTCAGAATAACTGGTTACCTATTTAAGTAGTTGTGCGGAAATAACTTTGAACTTAACTCATAAACGTGTTAATGTCCAAACTTGTACGCTATGACTTTATTAATCACATTACGTGTGTTGTCATGTTTATAAAAATAGTATTGTTGTATATTTCCAACATGTCTTTAAAAAAAAAATAATAATAATAATAATAAAAGAACATCATGTCCTTAGAGGTATAATTTTTTTGACGTAAGTATGCGTGTTTATAAAATTATGTGTGAAAATAAATTTACTTGAATAAGAATAATTCAGTAATATATATTTAATAATTATAATTTTATAATAATTTATCAATGATATATAATAGTATTTACGCGATTTAGATTTTAAGCAAAATGATAAAAGTAATGGTTTTACAATAATTGTATTTTTTTTTTTTTCATGTAAATGACTGCGATTTTAGAAGAAACAACTTGTTTAACGTTTTGTCCGATCTCTTTTTAAATCACATGAGTAATCTAATTCCTAATTTAGTGATATTATTTTTTGAATCCTTTTTTCGATTCTTTAATGTAACAAAAACACCCGTACTATTTGAGTAATACATACCAATATAGTCTTCCGTAAAGTATATAATATTTCCATGAAATATATTTAAGTTATTGAGCCATAATTCCGAAAATAATGGTGGTAAATAGTCGAAATTATGAATGATTATTAAAAAAAAGTCTCATTTAGATTTGGTTTAATTTTAAAAAAAACACTTGATTGTTATAAGCTAAATATAAGTTCTGAAAAAATTGTAAGTCCAACTCTTTCAAAGAAAAAAAAAAAAATAGTTATTTATCGAATAATATTATCTACTGAGATTTGCTCTGAATCATAATTCGAATACACTTAACAATGATATTTAATTAAAATTTTTTTAAAATAATACCGCTCAATCAAACAACGATGAACCAATCGTAGAAGTAGTTTATCCATTGTGCAACACGCGTAACACCAATATCTTGTCCGAGAAGCAAATTTATGAAGGATGGAATTCAATTAACACTATGTCCCTACGTTTTTCTTTGTATGTGGCTAGTTTTTTTTTATAATGCATAGCGATTTACAAAACATTCTAGAATTTTATTATATTTAAAATGCATTATCAACAAACGAATACAATTGTTGTTTAATTACATTTTTTATTATTATTCTTGTATTTAAATAATAAATACTTCTAACAAAAGAAAACAAAATAAAGATTTTTTCAACGACTATGAAACAGTTTAAACAAAATTTAATGTGTCTTGAGGATTGGGTTTGATGTCCGCAGTCACAATGTGGGGTTAGCCTTAATCACCATCGGTGTAGCTTAAGCCCAGTGTGTCCATATTGTCTCCTGGGGAGATTAAATCCGAGGGGTTACATCATAAGTTGGTCGAAGAGATGGTACGTGTCGATATTGTCAGACCTCCAATCTTCAGTCCATTTTGATATCGGGTCGAATTTTTCCGAGATAAGTTTCCCTGCCAGTTTCCAAGACGGTTTCCTTGATTTCAACCTTTGTAATGGGTTTTAAAAATAGTGCACTCACTGTGGATAGGAAGTACAGTATTCCTAGAGCATATAATCCATAATAGGACCTATAGCTTCATCAGGCGTAGATTCGGGGGGCAATGTTACTCAGTATAGGGAGCTATTGAGTGGGCGTTGATTTGACCACTTCTGAGATGGTTCTCAGGACTGAGTTTAGTTGGACATCGATTTTGTTCACATGGGCATTGTCGGTCCAAACTGGGGCGCAGTATTCCGCTACTGAGTACGTTAGATCTAATGTAGAGGTTCTAAGTGTTTGAGAATCAGCTCCCTGTGACAAATTGGCCAGCTTTTGGATTAGATTGTTTCTTGTTTTTATTTTAGCAGCATTTTTTGTTATGTCATCTTTATATGTGAGTGTTCTGTCCATGGTAACTCCTAGGTATGTTGGATTATTGCTGTTTCTCTCTTCTGCATTATTGAATACTACTTTAATTGTTTGACTCGCCTGTCTATTATTTAGGTGGAATAGTGATACCACTGTTTTTGCAGGGTTAGGTTTCAGTCTCCAGAATTTAAAGTAGTGGCTCAGGACATCGAGGTCTGCGTTCTGTGTTTTCGACATGTTTCTGGGTTTTTATCTAGTGTAACTAAGCAGATATCGTCAGCGTAAATGAATTTCCTTGTTTTGGTACTGGGGATATCATGGATGTACAGGCTAAACAACTGCAGTGGTGTAAGTACAGACCCTTGTGGTAGTCCGTTGTTCAACACCCTTTGTCTGCTCTTTTTTATCTCCAATGACTACTGTAAAGAGTCTGCTACTCAGAATTTTGTTGATGAGTCTACGAATAGTTTTACATTGAATGATTTTCATGAGTTTGTTGATCAGTCGCTGGCGCCAGATTGTATCGTAGGCTGCAGCTATGTTAATAAAGGTGGCCGCTGGTTTTATACCTTTTTTCACAACCACCTTTGATGTGTGTAGTTAGTGATAATGCCTGATCACAGCATCAGTTTTACAAACTAAACACATAGGTAGGAAAAAAAAATAAAAAGTCTTTGTTCTTGATCCCCCTACATTTTGATAGAATTTGATCGCATTTATTATTATGCTTCGACTCACTATTGATATGTGTAAGACAGCGGTTCTTTAATTTGGTCGTGGTCTGCTCCTCAGCCGTCCGTGACACTATTTACGATCTTGGAGAATAAAACATACCTTACGTGTGCAATTTAATCAAGTGAAAAAATATTTTCTGCATTGAGTACATTAAAAGCAAGTATTGAAATTGCATAAAAAACAAACTTATTATTATACAATTCAAGACCGAATTATAATAAATTAAAGATTTCTTGTATTAAATCCAAAGTTCAAAAACTATAGTTTGTAATACAACACAATTTTTTGTATCAAGTAAATCAGTAGCAAAAAAATAAAAGTTAATTTGATAAAATTGGTATGATGTCCATAGTTTAAAACAATTACATCATCAGGAGTCCAAGTTTTACAAAAAGTTTAAAAAACGTTGTGTAAGATATATAAAGCGCTATCATTTTTTGTTTTAATGAAAACAAAAAAACGTAATTGTTTCCAACCATTTATTCCAATTATAAATTTTACTGTTTTTTTATTTTCGTAATTGTGTTGATGTTGTGACTTATGAGATATAAAATCTGGGACAACTTAAAAACATTTTAAGATTTTAATATTTATGAGAAAAGTAAATATATTATTTAAACTTAAGGTTTATTTTCCATAAATAAATAACTTTTAGTCTCTTGATACTTTAATTAATATGAACATGAGATCCATCAATTATGAAGAGAAGTGCATTACAACCCAGCATCCTTTGAATTTTCTTAAGAAACTGCATCATAGTTATCTGCAGACGTCGGGCTTAATATTACTTGACTGACACACTCATAAAAATTCGTTACATTTAGTTTCAAGTTTAAGCAAATCGAAATTTTTATATTGTAATTGGTTGAAATTATTCACATATTTTGTTTGAGAGTTTCGGTTTATTCGACTAGTTTAATATTAATTTTAAACATCTCATAATACTGATATTGTTTGCGGTTGTTATATTCAACTTATATCAATTTATTAAGTAATATAATAGGTTTATAGAGTTCATTCATTATTAATACTAGATGCAGCGAGTAGTTCCACATATATTTGGATCTATACTCTGTACTTTTTTGTCTACTGTCACTGTATTTTGCAGCACTAGGATATAAACCGAATTTCGGTTATCTTAAAGTAAATTGAAAGCAGTGATTTTCTGTTTTTGTC